>CM054938.1:9980358-10040179 GCA_029168755.2 Tillandsia fasciculata
GGCCAAACGGAGGATGGATTTTGGATTCAGCGCGGAAAAACACTTGAGATTGGCTTTTTGTTTGCCCAATTCTGAGTCCGGATGTCCAAAAGCGGACTCCCGGAAGTTTTGGCAGTTTTTGGCGCTTGCGGGAGCCTCCGGCAAATTTTGGAGGCGGAATTTGGCAAAACGGACCTCGTTTTTGGAATCAGCGCGCGAAAACGGTCAAGATGGGCTATTTTACTTGTCGTTTTTGAGCTTGCGGGGTACTGTTCCGCCGGAACAGTGTTTCCGGCGATCGCCGGCGGCGGCCGGCGGCGGCGGGCAGCGCCGGCGGGCGGCGGCGCGGCCTCGGGCAGGCGGCAGGCGGCGGCACGGGGCGCGGGCAGGCGGCCAGGGCGCGCGGTCAGGTGCGCGGTCCACCGCGGGGGTCGTGCACCGGGCGGTGCCACGTGGCGTCGTTTCGGTTGGTTGGTTCACTGCGCGCGGTCCTGACTTGGGGGGTGTACGGTGGACCGGGGGTGCCCACGTGGCGGCTCGGGATTGGCGGGTCTTGGTGCACGCGGTCCACGCGAGTGGTGAGACGGTGCCGGGAGCAGGTGCCGTACGACCCGGGTCACCGGCGACGTGCGCGGTGCACGGCGCAGCCGTGCGCGGTGCACGGCCGTCGGGGCCACGTGGCGCGCCCCCGTTGGCTGGCGCAGGTGCGCCGGGTGCAGCGGGGTCCGCGGCTAGTTGGGCTGGGCTACGTGGCCGGCCCAGGGATTTCGGGCGTGAACAGTAACGGGCCGGCCCGTTACTGTAGCAGCCCGAAATCTGGGGAGCGCCCGGAAGTGGGGACATAGATGGATTACTTGAATTGTTTTTCAGCCTATATAAATAGTTCAACCCGAGCCTCCTTCTTTCTCCCTTATCTCCCAAACCGAGCCTCTTCAGCCCAAGCACATTTCAAGCTAAAATCTTCATCTCTAAGTCCTGGATCTCCCTGCCAAGTTTCAAGAGTTTTGGAGGCACGAATCCCGAGGTTCCCCATTTTACGGTGCGGCGCGACGTTGCTTCCTAGTGTTCTTCTTCGGCGCAGCGATCGTATTTTTGCTCCCCTGGGCTACCCCGACATCATTTTCCTGCGATTCTTGGACCAGTAGACTCCTAAGAGGTAGGACTTCATCTTTCGTTTTGGTCGCGCTTTCCCGTTTCGAGGTTTTGGCACGGTTTTCGAGGCAGTAAGTGACCCCTCTTTCTGTATGGAATTCCTTGACAGCAGCGGAGTGTTTCGGCTATATCTTTGCGCACGAGCGTCCGACGGAAACGAGCCTATACAACTTTTTCATCTACGGATCGCAAGGAACGCGCTCGTATTTTTATTGGATTTTTGTGAATTTTCTTTCGAGGTGAGAATTAATGATTTCTCTGTGAACAGTAATCAGCCCTTAATCCAGATTATTGTATGAGAGTGCTCTCTTGCCGAATTTTTATCTGGACTTACCGAACTCCGATTTGGACGTGCAAGGTACCGTTTCGAAGCTATCGACGCAAGGATCGCCGTGATATTTTTATTGGAATTTTCTGGGCAATTTCTGCAGGTGATAATTAAGCAATTCTGAATTCGAGGTTGTATGTGATTAAGTGCTGAATTTGGGAGTCTAGTGTAATTAGTGGATTTCTTGATGTACCAGGAATGCTTCGGGTGTGCTGAAATTGTGGGAGCGAGGATTTGGAATTTTGGTATTTTCTGACTGTACGAGTTTGGACAGTTGCGCTTCAGGTGGGTGGTTGTTGTACTCCTCTCTTTGTATGCCCACTAGGAGTATCAGAGTACCCTCATTATAACAATGCTGAATGTGTTGATTGGTAGACTTGCATGCCCTAGGGAATTGATCATTGGTTATCAGATCTCTAATAAATTATTGTTAGATTAATCACTTGAGTTAATCGCTTATTGAAACTGATGTTTGTTCATGTGAGACGGTCACCCTAGCTTATGTCACTTCAAACTGTTTATACTTAGGAACTGGACAAAATATTGGAACACTGCATGATTTAATTGGTCACATAATTATTGTCATCTTTTACTGCTACACTATTTTGGGACTTGACTTAGGAGAAACCATGCTTTCGCTCTTTTCTTCTTCCATTGTCGATACTTGCGGCTTAGTCGCTCAGGTTCGAGCGTCTGTTAGACAGTGTAGTCAGGTATTGGGGTTTGGGACAGGTTAGGGGTATGGCAGGGTGTTGCGGCGACCACGGATCTTGGGTGGTTGACCGGTTTGTACTATCGCATCAGATTGGGTGTTTTGGGGATCGGGCTTTCTTTAGTGGAGGGTTATTCCCACTTCGTGAGTCTCGATCCAGTCCTGCTATTATGAGACAGTGGTTACAGAGATGCTTGATTCAGTGATATTTTACTCGTGTGGGTCGCTCCCCTCGAGTGCCACTCCGGAGTAGGCTTTCCACGGTGCAGAGCGCCGGGCACCATGCTGCTTTCCACGGTGTGAGCGCCGGGCACCATGCTGGTTTCTTGAGTTCGACAGCAGAGCAGGCAGTGCCAGTGTTCACTGGCCGTCAGATTGGGTCATTATGACAGGCTTCTTGATTCTGATGCATCACTTTCTCCATCCTTATTGGTCGGTCATGTAGAGGCATATTAGGGATAGCACTTATCAGTTGCTTCATTTATCTGCATCCCCTTTTCTCTTCTTTCCCTTTTTGCCTCTGAGCACCTGGTGGGCATATCTGAGCTGAGGCTTTACCCACTAGGGGAGGCTACTGTTTATAGTAGTACTTACCCCCATTGTTTTTCTTGTTTCTTTCTTTTCCCTTGTTTTGCAGAGTCCTCAGTGGGAGTTGCTGGGCCGTCAGCAACTGATCGAGGTAAGCGAATTGCGGACTAGATAGAGAGCCACCGAGGGTCGTAGCTGGAGATTTTGGGTACCAGGACTTCTCAGACAGTATTTTATATTTCTTTTTGGGGACTGGCTTCTGCCAGCTGTTGTATTATAGTTGTGAGCTGGGAGAGACATCTGTATTATATTTTACTGTTGTACCTTTTACTTCCAGCATCTGTCTGAGATACAGTAGTTTTATTTTAGCTCTGATTATTATGCTCTTTTATTATTGTTTCTTATCTGAGCAGGTTACCGACGCTTCGTGTATGTGGGAAATACCGCATGCACGGCGGATCTGTGGACGGGCCCGGGTTCTGGTTTACACCCGGGGCGTGACAGATTAAGTTGGTATCAGAGCTTAGGGATAGGTCAGTTGGGACTTAGGAAACCCTAGGCTTTTGGACAGACCCTAGGATTATAGGGCGTGAGTGGCGTGACTTGTTGCGAAAGTCGGTGATTTTATTGTTAACTCTTCCTGTGAGTGAAGAGGGATCGACATAGTCTATTTCTGTTGAACCATTATGTTGGCTGCAGACAACATAAGGTTACAGAAATAGGGGGATGTCTTTTGACTTTCGCCAGATTGGGTCGTGTGGAGTTTTGTTGCTGATGTTTGGTTTCTTGTGGCAGGATGCCTCCTCGACGTCGGATTCCCACCCGGGGTGTCCCTTCGCCCCCTGTTGAGCCAGAGCAGCCTACACCACCCGAGCTTACTGAGTTGAGGGCCTTGGTGGCCCAGTTGGCGGAGGGTCAGCGCCGCCAGGAGCAGAGGATTGAGCAGCTGCTTGCTCAGAGGGAGGCACCACCCCCAGCTGTTCCGGAGGTCCCTGTGCCTCTTGTTGCACCTTTTGTGCCGTCAGCGCCATCGTCGAGTAGCGGGGCTCCTGCAGCATTTCAGCCCTTGACTGCGGAGGAGGAGCGGGATTTTGCTGACAGACTCGCTGCGTTTGTTAAGCGGGGACCACAGAGATTCTCGGGGCGGGATGCTCAGCCTCGGGCTGTTGGGATTTGGCTTTCTGCGATGGAGAAGCTTTTTCGGGACTTCTTCATCGACCCGAAGTATCGAGTGCACATGGCGGTGCACTGTTTGGACGGAGATGCTGACTTTTGGTGGCAGCGAGTTGAGCCACTGGAGTTCCGGATCACCCGGCAGTTACCTTGGGAGGAGTTTAAACGGATGGTGTTGGACACCTATTTCTCCACCAGTGTGAAGAAGAAATTGGAGGACGATCTGAAGAATCTGCAGCAGGGCAATCGACCGGCCCATGCCTATTTCCAGGAGTTCCGGGAGTTGCTGAACTGTGTGCCCTACGTCGCTCGTGACGGTCCGCACCAGGTTGAGTTGTTCGAGGGAGGCCTTCGCCCAGAGATTTTTACACTTGTGCATGCTCAGAGATTTCAGACCTTGGAGGCAGCCGCAGAGCATGCACAGTGGGTGGAGAGAGGCGATCAGGAGGTGGCCAGACGGAGGGCCGCGGTCGCGCAGAGTTCCGACAGGAAGCGACCAGCCCCAGAGGACGGGGGACAGGCCAGCTCTTGGAGACCGCCACGGCCGCCGCAGTCCCAGTCTTATGGCCGTGGGCGATCTGATAGGAGAGGGCCTGGGGGACCCCAGAGACCGCAGCAGCATCAGCAGCAGCACCAGCAGCAGAGATCGCATCAGGGGCAGCAGAGATCCCAGCAGCAGTCCTCGAGACAGCAGCAGCAGCAGCCGAGACAGCCCCGATCTTCTGACCGATGTATTTTCTGTGGAGGTCAGCATGCCGCCATTACTTGTGACCAGAGATGGGGTCGATGCTTCCGCTGTGGACAGCCAGGGCATGTGCGAGCTACTTGCCCCCTTTCTACTTCCTCGGCACCGTCATCGGCATCGGCTCCATATCCCCCTCAGCAGCAGCGGCCACCAGCTCAGCGGCCTTATGCTCCAGCGAGCAGGCCGTCCACTTCTTATCCTGTGGATTCTCGACCTCCAGCACCGAGCGGGCGGGTGTATGCCGCCCAGTTGGCGGATTCTTCAGCGGCAGACCAGGTGGTGGCAGGTATTATTCTACTCTTTGGCATTCGGGCTCGTACTTTATTTGACACTGGAGCTTCGCATTCTTTCATTAGTCGAGCATTTGCATCACTTCATGGTCTAGAGATAGAGTCCTTATCTTGTGCATTAGAGGTGCGGGTTCCTGATCACGTTTTGCTTGTCGAGGAGCGTTGTTTGGCTTGCCCGGTGAGTTGGGGCCTTGGATTTTGCCTGCAGACTTGCTTGTTTTGCAGCAGCTCCAGGATTTTGACTTGGTGTTGGGGATGGATTGGCTATCACGGTATTCCGCCACTATCGACTGCAGAGAGAGGACGGTGACTCTTCGCGAGCCAGGACAGGAGGAGTTCATCTTCAGAGGCTGCCAGAGCACGCTGTTCGCAGCGACCATTTCCTCGGCCAGAGCTAGGAGGATGATGAGTAGGGGTTGCACTGCCTTTTTGGCCACTGTGGTGGAGGTGCCTACGGCGGCACTGGGACTCGAGGATATCCCTATTGTCCGCGAGTTCCCAGATGTATTTCCCCCTGAGTTGACGACGATGCCGCCGGAGAGGGAGATTGAGTTCGTGATTGATGTAGTTCCTGGAACTGCACCAATCTCAAAGGCACCCTATAGGATGGCGCCAGCTGAGTTGAGAGAGTTGAAGGCCCAGCTTCAGGATCTTTTGGATAGGGGCTTCATCCGACCCAGTGTTTCTCCGTGGGGAGCGCCTGTGTTGTTTGTGAAGAAGAAGGATGGGTCACTACGGTTGTGTGTGGATTATAGGGAATTGAATAAAGTGACCATCCGGAACAAGTATCCCCTCCCCCGGATTGATGATTTGTTTGATCAGTTACAGGGAGCATCGGTGTTCTCGAAGATTGATCTGCAGTCCGGTTACCACCAGCTGAGGGTGAGGGCCGAGGACATCTCCAAAACGGCTTTCAGATCGCGGTACGGGCATTATGAGTTCACCGTGATGCCTTTTGGGTTGACAAATGCCCCTGCCGCATTCATGGACTTGATGAACAGGATTTTTCAGCCGTTTTTGGACCGGTTTGTGGTGGTGTTCATAGATGATATCTTGATCTACTCCCGCAGTGATTTGGAGCACGAGGAGCACTTGAGGACCGTGCTACAGCTTCTGCGAGAGAAGAAGCTGTATGCTAAGTTCAAAAAGTGTGAGTTTTGGCTTCGGGAGGTTGCTTTTCTGGGTCATGTGGTTTCAGCTGCTGGAGTGGCGGTGGATCCGGCCAAGGTGGATGCTATTCGAGATTGGCCGAGGCCGACGACTATCACTGAGGTGCGGAGCTTTCTTGGTTTGGCGGGCTACTATCGGCGTTTTGTGGAAGGCTTTGCGAAGCTTTCCTCTCCCCTCACCCGTCTGACCAGGAAAGGGGTTAAGTTTGTTTGGAGCGAGACTTGCCAGAGCTGTTTTGAGGAGCTGAAGCAGAGATTGATGACCGCTCCAATCCTTGCCCTCCCTGTTATGGGGGAAGGATTTGTGATTTACAGTGATGCCTCACATAGTGGTCTGGGGTGTGTGTTGATGCAGCAGGGTAGGGTAATTGCCTATGCTTCGCGGCAATTGAAGGACTATGAGAAAAATTACCCTACTCATGATCTGGAGTTGGCAGCGGTGGTGTTTGCTCTGAAGCTGTGGCGGCATTACTTGTATGGTGAGCATTGCGAGATTTATACTGATCACAAGAGCTTGAAGTATCTGTTCACCCAAAAGGAGCTGAATTTGAGGCAACGCCGGTGGTTGGAGCTGCTAAAGGATTATGATCTGAGTATCCTTTATCACCCCGGCAAGGCCAATGTTGTGGCGGATGCTTTGAGCAGGAGGACGAGTCTGAGCTTATTGATCTCGCAGCAGGCGCCGTTGGTCGAGCAGATGAGGCGATTACAGCTGGAGGTAGTATCCCCTGGGGTCTCTGCTAGACTCATGTCTATGGTCTTGCAGCCCACTCTGTTGGAGAGGATCAGGGACACTCAGAGTGAGGACCCCCACTTGACGAGGATCAGGACGCAGCTTCAGGCGGATCAGACAGGGGATTTTTCTGTGGATAGCTCGGGAGTACTGCGGTACAGGGACCGAGTGTGTGTGCCTATGGATCAGGAGATTAGAGATCAGATTTTGAGGGAGGCCCACCATACACCTTATACCGTCCACCCTGGAGGTACTAAGATGTATAAGGACCTCAAGGCACAGTTTTGGTGGCCCGGAATGAAGCGGGACATTGGGAGATTCGTAGCTCACTGTTTAACTTGTCAGCAAGTGAAAGCAGAGCATCGCGTTCCTGCTGGCAAGTTGCAGAGTCTTCCAATTCCCGAGTGGAAATGGGACCACGTCACTATGGATTTCGTCACTGGATTGCCGAGGGCGCAGAGCGGGGCAGATGCGATCTGGGTTATTGTTGACAGACTCACCAAGTCGGCGCACTTCTTACCAGTTCAGATGACTTGGTCATTGGAGCATTTGGCACAGTTATATATGGATGAGATAGTGAGGCTTCACGGCATACCTGCTTCCATTGTGTCAGATCGGGACCCGAGATTCGTATCACGCTTTTGGGGGAGTTTGCATTCTGCTTTGGGGACTCAGCTCAGGTTTAGCACCGCTTTCCACCCACAGACCGATGGGCAGTCAGAGCGCACCATACAGACCCTCGAGGATATGCTTAGAGCGTGCGTTATGGATTTTGGAGGAGGGTGGTACCGGCACTTATCCTTGGTTGAGTTCGCGTACAACAACAGCTATCAGGCGAGCATCCAGATGGCTCCGTTTGAAGCGTTGTATGGACGCAAGTGTCGGTCTCCCTTATATTGGAGTGACGTGGGTGAGAGGAGGACTTTGGGACCGGAGTTACTTTTGGAGGCAGAGGAAAAAGTCAGGATTATTCGCCGGCATCTTGAGACGGCCCAGAGTCGTCAGAAGAGCTACGCTGATACTCGACGGCGAGACCTGGAGTTTCAGGTTGGTGATCATGTCTTCTTGAAGGTCTCGCCCTCGAAGGGGGTCCGGAGATTTGGAGTACGGGGGAAGCTCAGTCCCCGCTTTATTGGACCCTTCGAGGTACTGGATAGAGTTGGTCCTGTGGCATACAGAGTTGCCTTACCCCCGCGCCTGGCCGGAGTTCATGATGTCTTCCACGTCTCAGCTCTGAGGAGATATGTTTTTGACCCGTCGCACGTGATTGACTTCACTTCGTTGGAGATCGGCGAGGACTTGGTCTACGAGGAGCGCCCGTTGCGGATTCTTGCTCGTGAGGTGAGGGAATTGCGCAATCGGGCCATTCCTTATGTGAAGATCCTGTGGAGCAATCATGAGGAGCGAGAGGCTACATGGGAGCTGGAGACAGAGATGAGAGATGCCTACCCCTTCTTGTTCGAGGCCGCAGTTTGAGGTACGTCTGCTTTGTTTATCTTTGTTTCGGGGACGAAACTTTTTTTAGTGGGGGAGGGTGTAGTACCCCGAACCCCCATGCAGCTTTTTCCCGTGAATCCACTGTTTAGACACCTGTTGATGGTGTATCTGGCCCATAGTGCATCAAAGGGATGCCACCGATGGACCCTGTGAGCTTTGGTTAGCCGTTTTGGCCTTCGGCTGCTTTTGCCGAATTTTAGAAAAGGATTTAGGCCAAACGGAGGATGGATTTGGATTCAGCGCGGAAAAACACTTGAGATTGGCTTTTTGTTTGCCCAATTCTGAGTCCGGATGTCCAAAAGCGGACTCCCGGAAGTTTTGACAGTTTTTGGCGCTTGCGGGAGCCTCCGGCAAATTTTGGAGGCGGAATTTGGCAAAACGGACCTCGTTTTTGGAATCAGCGCGCGAAAACGGTCAAGATGGGCTATTTACTTGTCGTTTTTGAGCCTGCGGGTACTGTTCACGCCGGAACAGTGTTTCCGGCGATCGCCGGCGGCGTCTGGCGGCGGCGGGCAGCGCCGGCGGGCGGCGGGCGGCCTCGGGCAGGCGGCAGGCGGCGGCACGCGGCGCGGGCAGGGCGCGGGCAGGCGCCAGGGCGCGCGGTCAGGTGCGCGGTCCACCGCGGGGGTCGTGCACCAGGGCGGTGCCACGTGGCGTCGTTCGGTTGGTTGGTTCACTGCGCGCGGTCCACTGACTTGGCGGGTGTACGGTGGACCGAGGGGTGCCCACGTGGCGGCTCGGGATTGGCGGGTCTTGGTGCACGCGGTCCACGCGAGTGGTGGAGACGGTGACCGGAGCAGGTGCCGTACGACCCGGGTCAGCCGGGGACGTGCGCGGTGCACGGCGCACCGTGCGCGGTGCACGGCCTGTCGGGGCCACGTGGCGCGCCCCCGTTGGCTGGCGCAGGTGCGCCGGGTGCAGCGGGGTCCGCGGGCTAGTTGGGCTGGGCTACGTGGCCGGCCCAGGGGATTTCGGGCGTGAACAGTAACGGGCCGGCCCGTTACTGTAGCAGCCCGAAATCTGGGGAGCGCCCGGAAGTGGGGACATAGATGGAATTACTTGAATTGTTTTTCAGCCTATATAAATAGTTCAACCCGAGCCTCCTTCTTTCTCCCTTATCTCCCAAACCGAGCCTCTTCAGCCCAAGCACATTTCAAGCAAAATCTTCATCTCTAAGTCCTGGATCTCCCTGCCAAGTTTCAAGAGTTTTGGAGGCACGAATCCCGAGGTTCCCCATTTTACGGTGCGGCGCGACGTTGCTTCCTAGTGTTCTTCTTCGGCGCAGCGATCGTATTTTTGCTCCCCTGGGCTACCCCGACATCATTTTCCTGCGATTCTTGGACCAGTAGACTCCTAAGAGGTAGGACTTCATCTTTCGTTTTGGTCGCGCTTTCCCGTTTCGAGGTTTTGGCACGGTTTTCGAGGCAGTAAGTGACCCCTCTTTCTGTATGGAATTCCTTGACAGCAGCGGAGTGTTTCGGCCATATCTTTGCGCACGAGCGTCCGACGGAAACGAGCCTATACAACTTTTTCATCTACGGATCGCAAGGAACGCGCTCGTATTTTTATTGGATTTTTGTGAATTTTCTTTCGAGGTGAGAATTAATGATTTCTCTGTGAACAGTAATCAGCCCTTAATCCAGATTATTGTATGAGAGTGCTCTCTTGCCGAATTTTTATCTGGACTTACCGAACTCCGATTTGGACGTGCAAGGTACCGTTTCGAAGCTATCGACGCAAGGATCGCCGTGATATTTTTATTGGAATTTTCTGGGCAATTTCTGCAGGTGATAATTAAGCAGTTCTGAATTCGAGGTTGTATGTGATTAAGTGCTGAATTTGGGAGTCTAGTGTAATTAGTGGATTTCTTGATGTACCAGGAATGCTTCGGGTGTGCTGAAATTGTGGGAGCGAGGATTTGGAATTTTGGTATTTTCTGACTGTACGAGTTTGGACAGTTGCGCTTCAGGTGGGTGGTTGTTGTACTCCTCTCTTTGTATGCCCACTAGGAATATCAGAGTACCCTCGTTATGACAATGCTAAATGTGTTGATTGGTAGACTTGCATGCTCTAGGGAATTGATTATTGGTTATCAGATCTCTAATAAATTATTGTTAGATTAATCACTTGAGTTAATCGCTTATTGAAACTGATGTTTGTTCATGTGAGACGGTCACCCTAGCTTATGTCACTTCAAACTGTTTATACTTAGGAATTGGACAAAATATTGGAACACTGCATGATTAAATTGGTCACATAATTATTGTCATCTTTTACTGCTACACTATTTTGGGACTTGACTTAGGAGAAACCATGCTTTCGCTCTTTTCTTCTTCCATTGTTGATACTTGCGGCTTAGTCGCTCAGGTTCGAGCGTCTGTTGGACAGTGTAGTCAGGTATTGGGGATTTGGACAGGTTAGGGGTATGGCAGGGTGTTGCGGCGACCACGGATCTTGGGTGGTTGACCGGTTTGTACTATCGCATCAGATTGGGTGTTTTGGGGATCGGGCTTTCTTTAGTGGAGGGTTATTCCCACTTCGTGAGTCTCGATCCAGTCCTGCTATTATGAGACAGTGGTTACAGAGATGCTTGATTCAGTGATATTTTACTCGTGTGGGTCGCTCCCCTCGAGTGCCACTCCGGAGTAGGCTTTCCACGGTGCAGAGCGCCGGGCACCATGCTGCTTTCCACGGTGTGAGCGCCGGGCACCATGCTGGTTTCTTGAGTTCGACAGCAGAGCAGGCAGTGCCAGTGTTCACTGGCCGTCAGATTGGGTCATTATGACAGGCTTCTTGATTCTGATGCATCACTTTCTCCATCCTTATTGGTTGGTCATGTAGAGGCATATTAGGGATAGCACTTATCAGTTGCTTCATTTATCTGCATCCCCTTTTCTCTTCTTTCCCTTTTTGCCTCTGAGCACCTGGTGGGCATATCTGAGCTGAGGCTTTACCCACTAGGGGAGGCTACTGTTTATAGTAGTACTTACCCCCATTGTTTTTCTTGTTTCTTTCTTTTCCCTTGTTTTGCAGAGTCCTCAGTGGGAGTTGCTGGGCCGTCAGCAACTGATCGAGGTAAGCGAATTGCGGACTAGATAGAGAGCCACCGAGGGTCGTAGCTGGAGATTTTGGGTACCAGGACTTCTCAGACAGTATTTTATATTTCTTTTTGGGGACTGGCTTCTGCCAGCTGTTGTATTATAGTTGTGAGCTGGGAGAGACATCTGTATTATATTTTACTGTTGTACCTTTTACTTCCAGCATCTGTCTGAGATACAGTAGTTTTATTTTAGCTCTGATTATTATGCTCTTTTATTATTGTTTCTTATCTGAGCAGGTTACCGACGCTTCGTGTATGTGGGAAATACCGCATGCACGGCGGATCTGTGGACGAGCCCGGGTTCTGGTTTACACCCGGGGCGTGACATGTACTCTCTGCAAAAAGAAATCATTCTTGACAAAAAGAGATCGTTAGATACCTCAAGAATATTTAGCATTCAAAACCTAGCAGAGATGAAGTTTATACTCATCATGACATTTAGTAATTCAGATATGTAATAAGATCAGAATCAACCAATGACATATCTTTTAAGTAATAAGATTCCAAATGTCACAAAATGTTAGTCCAACATCAACTTGTTAGTCATATTACATGCCCAAATAGTTAGTCGAATAGTTAGTAGGGACATGCAACAAATCACAATATAAAAACCAAAAGTTGAAACACTTACCTGTCACCAAAGCCAAAGTTTGAGTTCACATTGTTTGAGTTCACATTCACATTCACATTCAAAGTTCTCTCTAATCTCTCTCCCCCTTTTTGTCACAAAGTTAGCCAAAAATACAAAAATTAAGGGAGTTAAATAGTTTAAATACAAATTCAGAAAGTTGAGAGTTTGAAAGAAACAAACCAAAAACGTAAAAACCTGCAAAAGAAAATATTAGAAGGAAACTTCATGGAGAGTCGTCAGAGCTGATACAACCAAGCTTCTGAAACATTTTCTTGATCCGTTTGTTCATAGAAGCTTGTTCCCTCTTAACTTCTTGGACTTCTTTCTTGACTTCTTTAAGATCTTCTTATGCTCAGATGAAATGTGCTGAAGTTCTCTGGACAGCCTTTCCTGTTCAGCAGAAAGTCTTTGCTGTTCTTGGCTAATGGATGCCAATGCATCTGTTTCAGCAGTCATTCTCTCGGAGGTTGATGGATTCTGCGTAGATGCACATGGTGCATCTTGGCCCTCAATCCATGGTGATTTACTCTGTTGAATTCCAGAAAGTGAGCGTGCTCTAGTAAGAGGCTCAGTAATCTGAATGCCGCTTCTTTTGACACTTTTTCGTCTTGTATATTGTCTTGTTGTTGAGGCAGATTTCTTTAGCTTTTTGTTTTTCAAATATTGCCTATCCTCCTCATCAATTTTTTGTTGAACTTCTTTGAAAAATTCTTCCCATTCCTCTTCATCAAAGTCAGAGCTATCTACATCATCAGTTTTTGTCTTGTCTCGAGGTGAGTCCTCTCGTTCCTTTTTAGCAGTTGCACGAGTGTGCACCATTGTGACCAACAACAGGATTAACCATGAGAAACCCATTGATCCAAGTGCCTTAAGAAGATTGAAGTTCCTGTGAGCAACAACTCAAGAACACATGAAAAATTGTTAATTTTGAAAAATTTGAAAAATTGTACCCAAACAATCATAATCATGTAGAGAAGCTAAGAATCAAATTAGTTTTGCAAAAAGAATTTTAAAAATGGATCAATCGCATGATTTTCAAAAATTCCTATTATATGCCCTAAAACCGAGATTTTTGAAATCGAAGCCCAAAAATTCGTTAATCAGGTGAAAACCCAGCATATAATCAAAACTAATCTACCCAGAGTTCTTATTTCAAAAGAAATTTGACCAAAAACCATTCACAAACGAAAAAGATTGAAAAATCTCATCACGTTTTGAAGAAAATAGAGAAAACCTGTGAAAAACGAGATTTTGATCAATAAAACTTACTTGGATTCGAAGAACTTGAGTTAGGAAAGCTCCAAGATGCAAGGATTCTAGAGAGAGAAGCTCTAGAGACTTGAGAACAAAAGATTAGGGTAAAAGAAATCAAAGCCCTTTCGTTCTATTAAAAACCCTAGCCGTGATCCGGATCGGATCGAGATTTCGATCCGGATCGGCTACCCGCAGGAAGAAGCCTGCGTTCGGGATCCGGATCATCTTGCCCGATCCGGATCGGCTCCACCTTTTTCTTCAGAAAATTTTAGAAAAATTTCATAAAATCCAGAAAAAGTATGTAAGCACTTTAGCATATCAACTTTAAACAAAAATCATCGTTTCATACAACAAGAAATAGATTATACCAAATCTATCAAAAATACTCAAAAATGAAACGAAAATTTATGAAAATTAAAACACTTAAAGTTGAACAACTTCAATTACATCTAACCTGATCTTATGCGTAATGCCTTTATCAAATCATCAATTTTGGTAAAGAAAATGAAATACAAAGATCAATAGATGTTTGAAATCCCAGATAAGTTAGATAATATATCTAGACAATCTGTTGAAGAGAGTGGCTCTTTGAGCATCTTTTATCAAAAATCCCACCTTATACCAACCATGAAATATGACTGAGTCAAGTATTTCAATATGCATTTCATCAACAATTTTTAAAACAAAAATTTGCTTTGCATACATGGGGTATCTTTTTCTTTTTCCTTTTCCTCCATGTGGTGGTAGTTTTCACACTCCTCATTGGGATGTAACTCTTTCCACATCTTTTGAGCATTTTACTTTTCTTTGACTCCCCCTCAATTGGCTATCAATTATTTAATATATAAGGTATTCAACCAAAAATTGATCTCGCATTCATACTCGACTAAGCAATCAAATAAGATAATGACTATACCAAGAGATCATTGAGAGAGAAATTGACTTTGATCACTTAAAAGATGACTTAATTAACATAAATGATCATTGCAACATTGAAATATTATGATATCAAAAGCATAATAAATTTCTAAATGTGTGAAAAGATGCAATTAAAGTCAATTATGATTTATGCTCAATTAATGTCCTATGTACAAAACATAGATAAAGAACAAAACAAAAACAAAAACAAAACCTAACCTAAGCAAAGGTTTCAAAAAGGTTATTTCAAGGAAAGCATGCCAATTGCTTTACGCAAGTGAATAAAACGTTTTTGATCCAAAGGTTTTGTTAAGATATCAGCTAATTGATCCTCAGTTGAAATATATGACAGTTGAAGAATATTTGATTCAACTAGCTCTCTAAGAAAATGATATCTAAGTTCAATATGTTTTGTTCTAGAGTGCAACACAGGGTTTTTAGAAATGTTTATAGCACTAGTGTTGTCACAAAAATGGTTACCGAAGATGCTGAAATCCGGAAGTCGCTCAACACGCTTTTCATCCAAATCAATTGGGTTGAACAACTTCCTGCTGAAATATACTCCGCTTCGGCAGTCGAGAGTGCTATGCAATTCTGCTTTTTACTGTGCCATGCAACAAGGCAATGGCCAAGATAGAAGCATGCACCACTCGTGCTTTTCCGATCATCCACCGATCCAGCCCAATCGGCATCTGAGTATCCAACAATATCCAAACTTGTTCCCATAGGATACCAAATTCCGAAACTTATTGTACCTTTGATGTACCGGATGATCCGTTTCACCGCTTTCAGGTGAACCTCCTTCGGTGCTGATTGATATCTCGCGCAAATCCCAACACTGAAGGATATATCCGGGCGACTAGCCGTGAGATATAGTAGACTTCCAATCATACTGCGATACAGTTTCTCGTCTACATTCTCACTATGTGATTCACTTCCAAGTCCCTTATGGCTAGTTCCCATTGGAGTCGGAAAATCCTTAGAATTTTCTAGATCAAACTTTTTGACCAACTCCATTGCATACTTGGATTGACACAAGTGAATACCTTCATCGTTTTGTTTAACTTGTAATCCAAGAAAATAAGTCAATTCGCCCATCATGGACATCTCAAATTCGCTTTCCATGGTCTCCGCGAATTTAGAAGCATCATTATCTCTTGTTGCGCCAAATACAATGTCATCGACATAGATTTGTGCTACAATGAAATTGTTTTGATAATGCTTCACAAAGAGAGTCCTGTCAGCTCCCCCTCGAGTATAGCCCTTTTCCAAAAGGTGCTTTGTCAACCTTTCGTACCATGCTCGCGGTGCTTGTTTCAGACCGTAAAGAGCCTTTTTCAGACGAAAAACATGGTTAGGTAGTTTATGGTCCACAAAACCTTTCGGTTGAGCCACATAAACTTCCTCATTTAAAAACCCATTTAAAAAGGCGCTCTTAACGTCCATTTGAAATAATTTGATTTTAAAATGACAAGCTATCGCAAATAAGATACGAATGGACTCGAGTCTAGCTACAGGGGCGAAAGTTTCATCAAAGTCTATACCTTCTACTTGAGAGTAGCCTTGAGCAACTAACCTTGCTTTGTTCCTGATGATAGTACCATCTTCATTTTTCTTGTTCTTGAAAATCCATTTGGTACCTATCACATTGTGTTGCTTCGGAGGCTTCGTTAATTCCCAGACTTTGTTTCGCTCAAATTGATGGAGCTCTTCCTGCATTGCTTCAATCCAGTAGTCATCTTGAAGAGCTTCATCAACATTCTTTGGTTCGATTTGAGATACGTAGCATGCGAATCCGCAAACCAATTGTCTCCGAGTTCTAACTCCTTCTTGTGGATCTCCAATGATGTTCGATTCAGGATGATCCTTGGAGATGCGTAACGTTTGAGGTAAAGGAGTAGTCGGAGGTACACGAGATGATTCCTGCACATCAGATAAACTTGAAGAACCGTTAGATGCATCATTATTATCGAAAGAATTGTTAGAGAAGATGCATTAGCAGGTGTATCATCATCAAGAGAGATATCGAGGGTAGATTTTTCAGATTCAAAGTGAAAAGCTTCATCTACCTTAACATTTATCGATTCTACGATCGTCTTAGATTCTAAGTTAAAAACTCGATATGCTCTAGAATAACCTAAGAAAATCCCTTCGTCACTTCGAGAGTCAAATTTTCCAAGATTCTCGCGGTCACGCAAAATAAAACACCGACTCCCAAAGATACGAAAATATTTGATGTTAGGTTTTCTACAAAACCATAGCTCATATGGTGTATTCAAAGTCCCCGGGCGCAAATACACTCGATTAATTACATAGACAGCCGTGTTCACCGCTTCAGCCCAAAAATATAACGGTAGGTTCCGGCTATGAAGCATAACACGAGCCATCTCCTGTACGACCCTGTTTTTGCGCTCGACTACACCATTCTGTTGAGGTGTATAGGGTGCTGAGAATTCATGTTTAATGCCATTTGAAGTGCAAAAATCAATGAATTTGGAATTTATGAATTCTCCGCCTCTATCACTTCTAACACGAGTAATCTTTTCATTCTTTTCAATCATAATACGATGGCACATCTCGTGAAAAGAATCAAAAGTATCAGCTTTCTCTTTTAAAAATGCTACCCAAGAATATCTAGAAAAATCATCAACCAATAAAAAAATATACCATTTACCTCCCAAGGATGGTTGACGAGTTGGCCCCATTAAGTCCATGTGTAAAAGTTCCAAAGGCCGTTTTGTACCTATGTGGTTCAAGTTCTTGTGTGCAGTCCTTGACTGTTTTCCCTTTTGGCAACCGCCACACACAATGTTTTGTTCAAAAGAAAGTTTAGGAACCCCCTTGACCACATCTTTGTTTGAAATTCTAGCAAGTTCCTTAAAGTTCATGTGACCTAGCCTTTCATGCCAAAGTGTTTCATTTTTCAAAGAAGCTAGGTTACATTTTTCAGAAATTTTATGAGGAACTACATAACAATTGTTTTCTGATCTAACCCCTTTTAAAAAGAAAACATGGTTCTTGTCAGTTACAGTACATTTATCAGATGAAAAATTAACTGAATAACCATTATCACAAAGTTGACTTATGCTTATGAGGTTAGTCTTAAGGCCATGAACAAATAACACATTATTTAGAACCGGGCCATCCGGAATAGCTATAGTTCCTTTTCCAACAATTTTGGAAGACCGACCATCTCCGAAAACAACAAGTCCTCCGGAGATTTTCTCAAAGGTTTGAAAACAGTTTTTGTCACCGGTCATGTGACGGGAACACCCGCTATCCAGATACCAAGACGAACTATCATATGCATGCAAGGAAACATTAGTAACAAGACAAGGAAAATTTCACCTTTGCGCACCCAAACCTTTTTGGAATGCGTCGGTAATGGTCGTGAAGTTACTCGCCTAGGTGAAAGCGTCTTGTTGAAGATTGCTGCTCCTTGATGATGTCGTCTTGAGCGGTGAACTACCAAGGCTCTTTTCCTTTGAAGAGTTTGCATTGATTTCCGAGGAATCACCTTTTTGGTAGTCATTGCAAGAGGTGCTTGAGGTGTGCGTTTGGCTCCCGTCTTGCAATTTCTCCTTATGTGCCCTGAAATGCCACAACGAAAACATACCTTAGTTCTTGACGATCCCGAGGAGGATGAGTAGGCTTGTTGTCGTTGCTTGTCGTGAATTCCGGTGTCGGAGGAGGAGATACCGACTGAGGCACAAAAACTGTCCCACTCGAACTTGGAATGTCTCCAGTTTGAGTGTATCCGAGGCCGAACTTATTTGTTTGACCAAGACCAAGAAGTCTGTCCAACTTACTCCTTCCAGAAGAAAATCGCTGTAAGTCATCTTTAGTTGGAGAATGGTCTTTGTCATTTCCATTTTTCCTGTCGAGCCTCGCCGTAGAGCTTCAAGAAATAATTCGCTTTATCCACCAATTTCTCATGTTCTTTCTCGAAAAGCTCATTTTTCTCTTGAAGGGAAACATTTGCTTTGACTAGATTATCCCTTTCCACTTCAAGAGCGTTTGAGAGAGAAGATGCCCTTTTTGCTTCTTCTTCGAGATCCTGCAATCTCCCTCTCAAACTCCGGTTTTGCTTTGCCAGTTTCTTTGAATCCCTCAAAAGCTTATGGTAGGCAAGAGCAAAATCTTCACCTTCAGAATTGCTCGATTCGTTGTCCGTTGCGTTCTTTTCAACAGGGAGGAGTTGGACAAGGAATCGGAGGTACTTGCCATCAAGCACATGAAGGGTGAAGATGTAGTGGACGCGTGGAATGCTGTCGCGTTGTCTTCTTCATCACTTGAGGATGACTCATTTGACGTGGAGTTGTCATCCCAAGTGACGACTTGCATCGCTTTCTTCTTTGCCGGATTCTTGTTGGGACACTCCGTTGCAATGTGGCCGTAGCCTCGACATTTGAAGCACTGTACTTGTCCCTCTGAACTTTTCTTATCCTTTGAGAAGTTCTCTTGCTTTCTTGACTTGTAACTTGAAGAACCCTTGCCTTTCTTCGACTTTCCGAAGGATGGAGTTTTGCTTGAATTACCCCTTCGAAAGTTGCGGCGAAACTTCCTTGTCAAGAGAGCGAGCTGCTTCTCAAAGTCCTCCATAGATAGGTTCTCGTCATCGTCCGAGGAGGATGAATCCGCGTCTTCTTCCTTAGTTGTTTTCAATGCATAACCTGAAGACTTAGAAGAGGATGCCTTTCCAGAAGAATAGTTAGTAGGAAATGTCATTTCATAAGTTTGTAATGCACCAACTAATTCTTCTACACGCATTTCGTCCGGGTGTTTAATTGTTTCAATGGCTGCGACCTTCGGGCGAAATCGTTCAGGAAGAGTTCTTAAAATCTTTCTTACAACTTTAAATTCTGGAATCTTCTCTCCCAAGTTAGCACATGAGTTTACGATGTCTTGCAATCGTGTGTAATAGTCAGTGAAAGATTCATTTTCTGCCATAGAAATAGAGTCAAACTTGCTCGTAAGCATTTGCAGTTTCTGAATCTTCACAAGGTTAGTTCCCTCATGCGTAACTTGAAGAACATCCCAGATTTCTTTCGCAGTCTCACATGCCGAGACGCGAGAGAACTCTGTTTGTGACAAAGCATTAAATAGAGCATTAATTCCTTTGCCATTGTAAGAAGATGAATCTATCTCTTCCTTGGTCCATTTCGACCTAGGTTTTAAGGTGCGAACATCAGAAATAATTTCAGTTGGATTAGACCATCCTAATTCAATTGATTGCCACACCCTTTCGTCGATGGAAATTAAAAAGGCTTTCATCCGTACTTTCCAGTACGCATAATTTGTTCCATCAAAGAAAGGGGGTCGATTGATGTTTCCACCTTCAACCATTGTTTACAACCCTATTCCCGCTCTGATACCACTTGTTGGGTTATACTAATATGGATCTAAATAGGGGAAAAAACACCTAGAGGGGGGTGAATAGGTGTAAACAATAAACACTCAAAAAATCATTGCGCAATAAAACCCAATGCGGAAATAAAAATAACACGCAAGATTTTTACGTGGAAAAACTCCAAACCGGAGTAAAAAACCACGGGACCGATAACACGGCGAAATCCACTAGAATTAACACACGTACAAGGTGATATAACGTACTCACAGACGACTCAACCTTTTACCATACGCTCCTAGTAGATCTTCTCCGCTCGCTCCACGACGCTTCTCGAATCCACGATCTGCGCCCAACGCTGAATCCACAGCGTCCAACGTCGAGTCCACGACGTCCGACCGAATCCACGGTCTTCACCCAGTAGCACGCTTCGAATCCACGAACGTACCTCGCTCCGAATCCACGAGAGCGGTTGCACCTTGAATCCACAAGGCCACGCGAGTCCACGCGCCGATTTGGGGTAAATCGTTGTTTTTGGGTGGTGATGATCCGCCGAATACTTAGATTAGAAATAGATCGGAAATACCATCTAAGTATTCATTGATTTGATTCTACTCAAAATCTGAGTTTGGAAAACCTAGAATCAAATCAATCAATATAGATGAAGAAACATAGAATAAATCTATTGATTTCCTTTCTTCTCTATATGTGGATTTTTTTCTTTCGGCTATATTTTTCTATTAAGTCCCGTACCCTAAAAATGAATCATAGGGTCTATTTATAGGTTAGAAACCATTGGAAGAAGATAAGGATCAAAAACAGCCTTTTCTGGAAATTTTACGGACGGCGATCCGGATTGGAATTGGGCGATCCGGATTGCAGTAGCAAGAAAGACGGTTTCCAGAAAAACACTAGTTCGGGATCCGGATCGAAGTCCCCGATCCGGATCGTTCATACAGTTTCACCAAACATCAACGTTCGGGATCCGGATTGCAAATCCTGATCCGGATCGTGCAAGTAAAAAGGTAAAACTAGTGTTCGGGATCCGGATCATGAGATGCTGCGATCCGGATTGAACCAGTGTATGAACGAACACCCTTCGGGATCCGGATTGCAAGGCCCGATCCGGATCCTGAACATGTCCCATGTCCAGTTTTTGATTTTTATGCAATTAAACATTCTTCCAGGTGTTTCTACACTACAAGAAGTATTCGGATCACCAGAAATCTTTAGTTAAACATACCTGATCCTTTTGAATTCTTCTTTCTTGAGATTGAGGTATATGATCCAAAGTTCTTTCATCTTCAATCTTCAAGACTTAACACTTTTCACGAAATACGCCAACTCAAATTCCGTAACAGAATCTACACGTAAAACGGTGCGCATTGGTCCAAACCGCACGCAAAACGGAGAACGTACCCCGTATTGGCACGCAAAACGGAGCGCGCCCAAAATGCCCGCATAGTTCGGGCAGCAAAACGGCACAGTAAAACTCGATCCCTAACACGCATAATGGCATGGGATCAAATCCAATGTCCAAAAAGAAACTTCAAAATTGTGCAAAAAAATACCGTAAAAATCAACACCTGGGACCTACCTCGACAACGCCGCGTCGCCCATCTGATTTTTGGAACACTTTGCGCGCTACACGAGATCACCGCCGCGCCGCTCCAACCCATGAAATTCCCTCCATCTCTCTCTCTCTCTCTCTCTACTTGCTCGGTTGGAGAAGAACAGGGAGAAGGAGAAAATGGTACTCGGTTCGGAGGAAGAAGAAAAGAAGAAGAAGAAGAAGAAAAGGACGAAGAAGAAGGGTTCATTGGACCCGGTCCGTGGCACCCACCAAGAGGGAACTGTCATGTAGTGATCCGGCCCTTAGGGGTATTTTTGACTCACATGTAAGCTATTTAAGCCCTTAGGTGAAATAAAATTATTTAATTTTTTTAAAAGTCGGCCGGTGCGGGGTGCGTGTATTTTTCTGGCAAAGAGCCCGAAAAATGTAGTCCGACGGTGCGATCGGATCGGGAATCCGATGTCCGGATCTCCCGTAATGGGGTTTCTAAGATCACGATACCTTAGGCGCGCATCGGAATCCGTGCAAAATATCTTGCACCCGTTGGAGATAAGGTGGGTTATCTCGCAGGGGATAATTAATTAATTAATTAATTATCCGGTGACGGAAAATAGAATTTTCGTACGTACAAATAAAATTGGGAATTTATTTCCCATGATTATTTAATTAAGGGGGATTAAATAATCGGTGGCCAGGATTTAAAAGGTGGGGATTTTATCTCGTAAATCGAATATTTAATTAAATTCGGATAATTGCGGGTTTTTCCTTTTTACGTACCGTATGAAATAAATGGGAAAAAACAATTAAATAAATAATCAAATAATAGGGATTATATAAGTATCCCGATTATCGGGAGAAAAGAAAAAGGAAAATAAAACCCTAACCGGTGAGGAGAGAAAGAAAGAGAAAAAGGAAAAGACGGAACCCTAGCCGGAAGAAAGGAAAAGGAGAAAGAAAAGGAGCCCGATCTTCCCGGACATCGAACCGAAGGCAAGAACGCGACCGGGCGACCTTCCCGACGATCTCCGGTTAGTAGAATAATTTTTAATAATTTTTCGGGATTTTTCTGTCGTCCATTTGTCGAGTTTTTGGGATTCTCCGTCGTCTCCGTCACCGTCGCCGTCATCGTCATCATGCTAGGGCACGGAACGGACGGCGGAGACGCGCGGTGCCGCTAGGGCATCGCACGGAGGGGAGTCGCGGACGGCCGGTCGCCGCCGCAAGCGGCGACGGGACCGCACGGGCACCGCGCGGGCTCCGCGAGGGTTGTACCCGCGCGGGCGCCGCGCGGCCGCCGCGCGAGTGACACCCGCGCGGGCCCGCAACCGCGCGGGCACCGCGTGGGCGGCACCCGCGCGGGCCCGCAACCGCGTGGGCACCGCGCGGGCGCCGCGCGGCTGCCGCGCGGGCGGCACCCGCGCGGGGCACTCGCGCGGGCGCCGAGCGGGCCCTTACCCGCACGGGGCGCCGCGCGGGGCACCCGCACGGGCGCCGCGCGGGGCACACGCGCGGGGGCCGTGCGGGCGACCCCCGCACGGGCGCCGCGCGGGGTCGCGCCCGCGCGGGCGCCGTGTGGCCGCCGCACGGGCAGCGCCCGCACGGGCGCCGTGTGGCCGCCACACGGGCAGCGCCCGCACGGGCGCTGCGCGAGGCGCCGCGCCGCGCGGGCGCTGCCCGCGGAGCCACACCGCGCGGTTTCGAGCCGCGCGGTGCTCCGACGGGCGGCGACGGCGGCGCGGGGTTCCGGTTTTCGGCAACCCGGACGGTGTGGGACTTTTTCGTCAAAAAGATTAAATTTGGGTTTTCCGATTTGAGATGTTAGTGTGTGTTTCTGATCATAGTTTGTCCTTGCGGACTTTTCTTAGGTCCAGGTGCGCAGCGGGAGTGTGTGAAAGATCCGAGTGCTCCGATCTTCCCGCAACAAGGTGGGTACGGTTGCTATAAGTGCAACAAGTGCAGTAAGTGCATCTATCATCATTAAATTGCTCTCAATTTGCCTAACAAAGTAGATGGACAGTTTAACCTTTCGCATAAGTGTATTTTTATCTAACAACTGAAGCGGCTGCGGTCGCGGTGCTCACTACACGCCGATCTCGGCAAATCCGGTTTCGGATGCTGCACGTACACAGGCGGTCGGGCCACCGCATGGGTGTACTTTTCCGGAAGAGTGGTCTTTTTGACCCGTGTGCCTCACAAAGGGGTGGGAGCCGTGAGGACCTCTTCGCGCCAGCTGAAAATAGCACATCAGCACCGCGAAAGGGGTAAAAGCATCAAAAAGGTGACTGCGCACGAGGGGAGACTTTAGTCTCTCCGACAGGTACTCTGGGGTTGGTGCCCAACTTAATTGATAAATCTGGGGTTGGTGCCCAGCTTAATTATGTACAGGGTTTTAACGAAAGGTTTCGGTGTATTCGGTTCGTTCTTCCTTCTTTGTTATTATTTAGACATCTACTTTGTTTGTCACTGACTTTACCCACTCCGTGACAGGTGCTACTAGGTGCGTTAGCCGGGATGGCGGTGAGACTGCATCGCGAGGACCGTAGTCAGGACGCTTGGTTTCTATCTCATTTCCCTTTATGCTTTAAATAGTTAATTTGCTTGTGGGTTACTTTAGTTGTGGACATGTATTAGTTAGCACTGTGGATGAGATGTACTTTTGTGTTTTTGATACTTTTAGTGGTGTTTTCATACGCGGCATGTTTTCATGATAAACCAAATGATTGCGAAAAATGTTTTCTCAAAACGAAGTGCCGTGTGGGCACGGGCTTTACAACCGCTGGTTTTATCCTTTCCAAACATTGACGCCGCTTTAATAACTTGCTTTGATTGGTGATGTATGTCTACTGTATGGTTGATGGTTGATGAATTGTGGTGTAAATGAAACGTATATTGTAAATGAGACGCCGTGCATATACAAAGGAGACTCTGTCCGTTGGCGGAGAGAATTTGTGTATGTGGCGGTCTGGCACGCACCGGGGATGAGGTTTGTTACTATATTGAGAAAAAAAAAATAGACACGCAATTTTCTGCTTTGATTTACTCAAAAACCCCCGGGGGCGTGACACGTCGTGTGGCGGTCCACCCCACAGGTGGGCGCGCACCAGGCGCATGCGCCCACTGCGCAACGCGGGTGCGCGTTCCCGCGCGGGAAGGCGCGCTTCCCAAGCGCCCTCTGCGTGCCTTGCGCAGGAAGCCACCCCTCGAGCCGCGTGCAGTCGTCGCTTCAGAATTCGTTTTTGGTCCGTTTTTGTCCATTTTTCCTTCCGTTTTCGCTCAAATTTGACAGGTGGCTTCGTTTCAGTTTAATTTACCACAGAAAAATTTAAATTTTCACTTTGGGCCATTTCTAGGCCACCAAAAGCCTCGTTGTATTCAGAATCATTGGTAGACCCCGTTCTCGCAATCCGGATATCCGATCAACACGAAATTTTTACTGTGACCTTAAAACATAATTACGAAGCTCCCATAATTTTCTCAGAATTTTTCGACACTGTTGGTGGAGCCCGTTCTCACTATCCGGCATCTGATCAACGCGAAACTTTTTCTGTGGCCTTAAAACATATTTGCAGGGCTCCCGTAATTTTCTCGGAATTTTCCGACACTGTGAATTTCCCACTTAAAAATCTGGGCCCCCTTTCCCAAATAAAATTTTAAATCTCTCATTTTTAATCCGATTTCGGCCCAATTAGCTTCTAAATATTCTTTACCTCCCTTACTTTCATAAAAATAGTATTTTATACCATTTTTATTTATATTTATTTATATACCGAAATTTGGTACATTACAAAATAAGTGAGAAAAACCCTCCACTAAAGGAAGCCCGATCCCTCACCTCCAATCTGATGCAATAATAATGATAATTCGGTCAACCGCCCACAGTTCGCGGTTACCGCAATACCCTACCATCAGTCCCCATCTGCCCCAAAACTCTAAGTATCTGACTACACTATTGAAGTCCCTCGCTCGAACCCGAGCACACTATCCCCTAAGTCTAAATAACAGGGGAAAGAAATGAAAGCATGATTTCTCCTAAGTCAGTTCCAGCATGATGGTGTAGCAGAAAAAGGTGGCCTAACTAGGTGACCATTCAAGCATGCAAAGTCCTTTACTTAATAACATGGTTTCAAGTATTCTAATTCTTACAAAATTAAAGTATGCTATTTCATGAATATCTACTGTACCAAGTTGCCATAAGCCGGTCTCTATACATGCATAAGAAGTCCCAATACACATACAACATAATATGGTTTAGCAAACTATTCCCAAGGGGTTTAGACAACATATCCTTTGCAAGAATTAACATTTTATTAATACTTAGTCCTCTAGAGATGCAAGTGCTAACCACAAGTCCATTCTTTCAATTAAGCATGCTATATTTATTCCACCGCTTTACTAGCAATGTAATATAGGAATAGCTCCAATATGCCTAGTGGGTTATCACAAGTAGGAGGTTTACAACGGTACCCACCTCGAGCACTAAATCCCTGCCCAAAAGTAAAGTCCTCACCCAAGTCAATCAACCGCCACCAACACTGTACAACATGCCCCAAAACATACACAATTAAACATACAAAGCTCCAACCAAAATCTGTCCAAACACAACAGTCCAATGATGCCCTATTTTCACCTGCGGAAAAGACTCGAAAAATTCCAAGAAAAATACTGTCACGATCGTCGCGACAAACTGGTCGAAACGAGTACTGCACGTTCAAATCCGAGTTTCCTACACTGAGATATAAATTTGACAAGGTAACCACCTCAAAAGAATCCCCCAAAAAAACTGTAGCACTGAACTCTGGAAAAACAGGGATTTCTCACCTTAGGAAAAACTCAGAAAAATCAAAGAAAAATACGGGGATGTTCCTTGCGATGTGTAGATGAAAAACACCTACTGGCACGACTTAATCCGACGCCTGTGCACGAAGATATCCACAAAATACTCAAGTGCTGTCCCAAAAATCACACAGAAAAAGGAATCACAAAGGTGCCTTGGGAATCGTGCCAAAAACCCAAAATAGGTGAGCGCGATCAATACAAAAAATGAAGCCCTACCTCTCAGGAACCCATCGGCACAAGTGTAGTGTCCCAGGAACCCCAGTGGTTTTCCCCCTGTTTCGGGATTTGGAACACCTATTATTGGTGTGTTGGGCCCCAACATGTCAAAGAGATATGTTGATTGGACTCAGTAAGGAATTGAGATCAAGCCTGACCTTCGGCTGCTTTTGTCGAATTTTAGAAGTAGTTTCAGGCTGAACGGAGGACGTATTTGGATTCAGTGCGGAAAAACGCTTGAAAACGGCTATTTATTTATATTTTTCTGAGTCCGGATGCCCAAAAACGAACACCCGGAAGTTTTCTGTGCAAAATGGTGCACGAGGGGGAGCCGTTGTCACGCCCCGGCGTCGAAACTGCGACCCGGGCTCGCCAATAGATCCGCCGCCCATACGGATACCCCGTATAGACGAAGCGACTAACCTGCAAAAGTATCAACTACAGTACACAGATATCAGAGCTGAAAAGTAAACTACTGTAAAACTAACATCAATCACTGTACAACTGGAAATAAAGATACAATGTCCATCTCCCAAATATCATCATATACAAAGTCCTCTAATATATAAAACCCAAAAGTGAGATATCTCCAATAAATACCTCAGTGTACCAGCTCTCAATACACAAATATCCTCACTACATCAGTCTCTCAAAGTGTAAAATGAAAATACAACTCTATACCTCACAACAAAGGTCTCTCAACAGAAAAAAGAAAAAAATACACTAATCCACTGAAGCTCTCCTCTGAAGGGGTACCGCTACACTCCAATGACGGGTAGGGAACTAGCTCGCGACTCCCTCGCCTCGGTCAGAAGGATCAGCAACAAGAGCAACAGGAACAGAAGAAGAAGTCCCTGGGGAAAAAACACCACGACGGGTGTGAGAACTACTTCCCACAGTAGTTCTCAGTGGGTGCCGGCAACAAGCCCGACGGTCTGCCCACCAAGTCTACTAGAGGCATAAGATAACAGTGCAATGAAATCTGAACAAGAAAAGCGGGAGCTACTCTACAGCTACCATGCCTCTATCTAGATGCTCAAAAAGTGGAACAGATGAAAGTAAATGTGACCACTTGCACCAAAGGTGCTCAATCGACCCAATCGAACTGACTGCCTCATAGGGACTAGTCAAGCCTGCGCCTACCTACTGCCGTTACGTCCACGGAGGAGCGGACTTACGTAGGGCGTCCACCTGGACTAACTCACCCCTCGCGCAAAACTGCCTCAACAGGCCAAACATCGCATCCACTGCGGCATCCCAGGGGGCGCGACCCCAACTGAGGAAAAACGACGCGGCATAGAGTATCGAACATTGGCACATGTAGGCTATAGTCAAAATCCACGCTCACTCTCAGAACGGAAGGACTCAAGATCCCCAAATATCTCGCACCACAGTCGGAGCACTCTCGACGACTCAGCTGATCAGCTCTCTCGAATCTCAAGACTCTACCAAACCGCACTGACTCGTAGCAGCAAACACACTGGCTGGAAATACTCCATAGCCAAGATTGACCCACAACTCAGGAATAACCACACTGGTCGGACAACACTCAACGACCTGGGACCACCGTCAACCCCAACGGTTCCCAACAGCACTGACCGGAAGATACTCGACGGCCCGGGACTATCGTCTATTCAACGGCTCCCCACGACACTAGCACAATATAAACTCAGCTACCAGACTACACTCTGCCCCCAGGCACGAGTGCAACAAAGTCCCACAGAAACCTGACTCCTCGGCCCACTACCCGGGCGAGGCAACACTAAGTCCAGGAAAGATGCACAGTATGGAAAATCTAAAGCATGAAAGAACCTAGCCCAAGTGAAGGTTCTCTACTGGTCTGGTTAAACATGCAGCATATGACGGGGTGCTAGGTCAAGTTCCAATGATAGCATTAAATAAACTAAAACATGAGCCCGGAACATTAACGGATATAAACACCAACAATAACAATAAAGGAAAAACTCATCTCTCATAAGCATGCTTCTATCTCCTCAAGCACAAGATGTACAAATAAATCCTGCATGCTATCACTCAAAGGTAGTATACTCAAGTCATACATGCTCACAAGCATAAAAGATAAAGATTAGACATACATCGATCATATTCTCCAACAAATACGGGAACACCAACATCTAGCATGCTCTCAATCTCGTAGATGAACACTACCACTATGTACACTTTCAATGACAACATGAATATCATAACTTGAAATCCTCAATAATTACTAACATCATGCTTACATCTCAATCATCATGATGAATACACTAGCATGCATGCAATCTATCAACATAGATTTAGAGGACCGTCCACCGGTTCTAGAGATGAAACACCCACCTGAAGCGCTTTCCGCAGGCAAAGCCGAAGTCGGTGAAGAGGGTAGATGCTCATAGTACAGCATCGGCTAAAGCTGCTCCCTCGGTACATGTCGCGCAAGCCTCGGCTCC
Organism: Tillandsia fasciculata; assembly: GCA_029168755.2. Classification (NCBI taxonomy): domain Eukaryota; kingdom Viridiplantae; phylum Streptophyta; class Magnoliopsida; order Poales; family Bromeliaceae; genus Tillandsia; species Tillandsia fasciculata. The sequence goes on from CM054938.1 coordinate 10,008,987, forward strand.
AAACAGCTGAAAACACCCGGAATCCACTATCTCCAACTCTAACAGGTTCAAAAACCCTTGCGAACCTTCCTGGGGACAACAAAAGGTCCAAGGTTACACTTTACTTCCCAAAATATCTAAGTACACACACAGTCTAAAAATCAGTCCCAAAGATGTAATTATTTCACTGGCAGCGAGAACTCAGAAAAATCCAACATAAATACTGTTGCGTTCCTCGCGTCGATACCTTCGAAACGAGTACCTGCACGTCCAATTCCGAGCACCGTAGACCAAGTTACAAATTCCACAACTCAAGGTGCTCACAACCACACAACACATAACTGTATTTCCGTGCACAGATAAAGGGAGGAAAGTATACCTTCGGGCAAGTCTTAGAAAAATCCAATAAAAATACTGTGACAATCCTTGCGTCGAGTAGATGAAAAAAGTCCAAAGGTTCGACTTCATCCGATGCCCGGTTTCGGAGATAAAAACTCGGCAAGGTGTCGCTGTCCAGAATTCCTCACAGAAATTGGGGTCCCAAAGATGATGAAATTTACCAGATTCGAAGCAAGATTTAGCCTTCCTCTTCAATATGAAAAATGTAGGTCTCTGAGTCCTGGTGAATTCCCCGCAAAAATCAGCTTAAAATTCCACTTCTTCAATCCTAGGGAGCAAAAACACTGAGCATTGCTCAAAACCACATCCAGAATCTTAGCTGTACACAACAATCCCAAAGATGGCTTAATTTACCTAACCTAGAGTCCAAATTTGAAGTTCCACTAAATACAAAAATTGGATCTCTGTAAGTCCTGGAAATTTACCAACAAAAATCAACTTAAAATTCCATTTATACATCCTAGGGGAGTAAAAACACTAACCTGTGGTAGAAATCTCAAACTGAAATCAAGTGTCTCAAAGATTGCTATATTTACCTGATTTAGAGCTCCAATTAGGTTCCACCTTCAATATGAAAGTTGTAGATCTTGAAGTTGTGAAGAGAACTCCGAAAGAATCATCCCAAAATTCCATTTCTACACTTCTGGAGACCTCCTGGAAGAAAATGCGACGAAGTTGAACCCAAAACCAGCAATGATCAAGCTCCAACAATGGTGGCTTCTTTGATGAAGAAGAAGATGATGAAGGCTGCATCTTGGGCTCCTTAGCAGCTAAGAGGTAGGTGGAGTCCAAAAGAGTAAACCCCAGCCCTATAATTCTCTTAAATAGGCTTAACAAGCTCCTAATTTGGGCTTAAGGTGCAACATACCCTCACACCAACTCCCCTCTCACACAACCCCCCCCCCCCCCCTTGCACCCGATCCGGTGCAAGGGGGGTCGGACCAAACGGTCCGACCGACGGGTTTCCCCGCCACGCAGCATGGCCGGGCCCACGCGCGGGCGCGGGCGCGCGCCACGCGTGCGCGTGCATGCGCGGCGCATGGCTGCGCGGTGCACCGCGCGTGCACTGGCCGCCCGCGTCGCCCCCTGCACCGGGCGTACGCCCACCCCCGTGCACCGCGCTGCACCATCCGGTCCATGGGCCGTTAGCCGGCCGTCGTGAGCCCGGTCCACCATTCCAGCAACACCAAAAACACCGTTTTAAGCCCAAAATGTCCAGAAAAGTGTAATTCGCACCGTTTTTTCGCGCTGAGTCCAAATCAACAAACCGATTTGCCAAATTCCAACTCTAAAAATTTCCGAAGGCAACCGGAGAGGTAATCCTTTATCCAAACTTCGCCAGGAGTCCAAATTTGACATCTACGTCGCGCGAAACCACCTCTAAACACTTGACGGGTCCTCCAATTACCCACGCGATCCCTTTTTAAATCCGAAGTCCACCACTTGTGTCCAAATTGCGCGCAAACACCACCGACACACCGCGCAGGCCTCCAGTGATGCAACTAAATTCCAAATTGCATCACAAATCCATTTCTCGGCCCGACAGGCGCACAAACACTCCCAACGGCCGCTAAAGGCTGCCCAACAACCAGCAAACCCTACGCGGGGGATTCCAGAACCTCACAGCCGTGGACCGGCCTGGACACGTGGCGGCCTTTCATTGGGCCGGCGCACGCTTCCCGGTCCACGGAGTGGGCCGCCGATGCACCGTGGACCAGCAGGCCACGTGGCAGCCCACAGTTGGGCCGGTGTAGTGCACGCGGCGCGCAGGGGAATGCGCGGGCAGCTCGGGCAGGCCGGGTAGGTGCGGGGTGTGGCGCGGTGCACGGTGGACAGGGGCGCGCCACGTGGCGGCCCCGGGTTGGTGGGCGCAGGTGCGCGCGATGCACCCGCAGGCGCAGGCGGCGCCGGCTGGCGTGCCGGCGGGGCAACGTCAGCCACGTGGCGCCACGCCAGTGGCTGGCGCCACCCACCCCCGCCGCCCCGCAGGGAGATGCGTGGCCGCGCCCGATTCATCGGGCGCGCTGTCCCCTGTGCGGGGGACACGTGTCGGACCCTGGGGCGGGTTGGACAGCTGCCGGGTCCGGCCGGATCCGCTGTGCGGAGTGGGCCGTTTTGGGCCGGGCCACTGTTTGGGCCCGATTTCGGGGCCCGAAAGATTCGGGCGCCCGAAACCGGGGACACAGCCGTCATTATTCAATTTGTTTTCTGGGCCTATATATATGCCATCCCCTCCCTCTTTTTTCTAGTTTTCCGAGAGCTAGAGTGAGAACCAGAGGGTGGGCCTTGTAGCAATGTTGTTCCTCTCTTGATTTTACATCTCGTGGTGGATTTCCAGATTTTTCGGAAGCTCGACAACGGCGATCCGGATTTTACAGTGCGCCTCGTTTTTTCCCATTTTCGGCCCATTATCGTCGCATCTCAGTCCGAGAAGCCCCCTGCGCAGTACAGGAGTCCGTTTTTGACGATTTCTTCGCCGGTGTGTTCGTGAGAGGTAGGACTTCATTTTCCATGTTGGTGATTTCTCTGAATTCTGATTTCTTGGCATGGTTCCCTAGGTGTTTTTGACCCCCCATTTGCTGTGTAGAATTTTGGACAGCGGCGACTTCCACGATTTATATCTTTTCGTAGGAGCATCGGATCAAGGCGTATAAATAGTCGTTTTGGGCCTACTTTTCGCGAGAAACGCAACCGTGAATTTTTTGGGATTTTCAGAGCTCGGGACAGAGGTGAAATGCCTTATTTTACGTGCTGGTTGTAAAAAATAGCAAAATCTGTGTTTTGGGACTTGTATTTTTACACCGTGTGCAATGTGTGTTGTTGTAGGACACTGTTTTTGGCAGACGGCGTTCTTAGAGGACAGCGGGCAGCGAGGTGTTTCTTCGGGTGTTGTGCACGCTTTTCGAGGTGGGTGGTTGTGTTTCCCTCATTGTTGCATGCTCACTAGGAGTATTAGAGTTTCCCCAATTTTAAATGTGACAAGTAACTTTTAGTGTGAGAACCTAATGCATTGCCCCCTAAATTAATTGATAGCCTTTATGTGTTAAACTTGAGACAATATTATTGGACAATTGCTATATCTTAACCCCGCATGCAAATAAGTATCATATAAATGTTTTAAGATAATTCTTTGCAATAAACGTTAGACACTTTTCTAATGCTTTTTAAAAGGGACAATTGCATGCTTATATGGACACCTAGTTAGGCCATTATTTACTGCTGCACTATATTATTGGACTTGACTTAGGAGAAACCATGTTTTATCGTTCTTTTTTAATGTCGATGCATGATGCTCGAGTTTGAGCAGGATTCTGGGATAGTGTAGTTTGGACCTTGAGTCTGAGACAGTTTAGACTCGTCTTGTGGATTGTGGGGCATAGTGGCGACTGTTACGGAATTTGAGTTGGCGTATTTCGTGAATGTATTAAGTCTTGAAGATTGAAGATGAAGAAACTTTGGATCGTATACCTCAATCTCAAGAAAGAAGAATTCAAAAGGATCAGGTACGTTTAACTAAAGAATTTTGATGATCCGAATACTTCTTATAGTGTAGAAACACCTGGAAGAGGTTTTAATTGCTTAAACATCAAAAACTCGACATGGGACATGTTCAGGATCCGGATCGTGGCTTGCAATCCGGATCCCGAAGGGTGTTTTGTTCATACACTGTTTCAATCCGGATCACAGCATCTTTTGATCCGGATCCCGAACACTGGTTTTACCTTTTGCTTTTCCGATCCGGATCAGGATTTGCAATCCGGATCCCGAATGTGATGTTTGGTGAAACTGTATGAACAATCCGGATCGGGGACTACGATCCGGATCCCGAACAAGCAATTTTCTGGAAACCGTCTTTTGTGCTTCTGCAATCCGGATCGCCAAATCCAATCCGGATCGCCGTCGGTAATTCTTTCCAGAAAAGGTTGTTTTTGATCCGTATATTCTTCCTAGGGTTTCTAACCTATAAATAGGCCCTGTATTCATTTCTAGGGCATCCGCTATTACAGAAGAAAATAGCCGAAAAGAAAAAAAATCCACATATATAGAGAAGAAAGGAAATCAATAGATTTATTCTATGTTTCTTCATCTATATTGATTGATTTGATTCTAGGTTTTCCATACTCACATTTTGAGTAGAATCAAATCAATGAATACTTAGATGGTATTTCCGATCTATCTTTAATCTAAGTATTCGGCGGATCATCACCACCCAAACAAACAACGATTTACCCCAAAATCGGCGCGTGGACTCGCGTGGCCTTGTGGATTCAAGGTGCAACCGCTCTCGTGGATTCGGAGCGAGGTACGTTCGTGGATTCGAAGCGTGCCACTGGGTGAAGACCGTGGATTCGGTCGGACGTCGTGGACTCGACGTTGGACGCTGTGGATTCAGCGTTGGGCGCGGATCGTGGATTCGAGAAGCGTCGTGGAGCGAGCGGGAAGATCTACTAGGAGCGTATGAAAAGGTTGAGTCGTCTGTGAGTACGTTATATCACCTTGTACGTGTGTTAATTCTAGTGGATTTCGCCGTGTTATCGGTCCCGTGGTTTTTTACTCCGGTTTGGAGTTTTTCCACGTAAAAATCTTGCGTGTTCTTTTATTTTTCCGCATTGGGTTTATTTGCGCAATGATTTTTTGAGTGTTTATTGTTTACACCTATTCACCCCCCTCTAGGTGTTTTTTCCCCTATTTAGATCCAATTACTTATAACCCAACAAGTGGTATCAGAGCGGGAATAGGGTTGTAAACAATGGTTGAAGGTGGAAACATCAATCGACCCCCTTTCTTTGATGGAACAAATTATGCGTACTGGAAAGTGCGGATGAAAGCCTTTTTAATTTCCATCGACGAAAGGGTGTGGCAATCAATTGAATTAGGATGGTCTAATCCAACTGAAATTTTAGATGATGTTCGCACCTTAAAACCTAGGTCGAAATGGACCAAGGAAGAGATAGACTTATCTTCTTACAATGGCAAAGGAATTAATGCTCTATTTAATGCTTTGTCACAAACTGAGTTCTCTCGCGTCTCGGCATGTGAGACTGCGAAAGAAATCTGGGATGTTCTTCAAGTTACGCATGAGGGAACTAACCTAGTGAAGATTCAGAAACTGCAAATGCTCACGAGCAAGTTTGACTCTATCTCTATGGCAGAGAATGAATCCTTCACTGACTATTACACACGATTGCAAGATATCGTAAACTCATGTGCTAACTTGGGAGAGAAGATTCCAGAATTTAAAGTTGTAAGAAAAATTCTAAGAACTCTTCCTGAACGATTTCGCCCGAAGGTCGCAGCCATTGAAACAATTAAACACCCGGACGAAATGCGTGTAGAAGAATTAGTAGGTGCTTTACAAACTTATGAAATGACATTTCCTACTAACTATTCTTCTGGAAAGGCATCCTCTTCTAAGTCTTCAGGTTACGCATTGAAATCAACTAAAGAAGAAGACGCGGATTCATCCTCCTCGGACGACGACGAGAACCTTTCTATGGAGGACTTTGAGAAGCAGCTCGCTCTCTTGACAAGGAAGTTTCGCCGCAACTTTCGAAGGGGTAATTCAAGCAAAACTCCATCCTTCGGAAAGTCGAAGAAAGGCAAGGGTTCTTCAAGCTACAAGTCAAGAAAGCAAGAGAACTTCTCAAAGGATAAGAAAAGTTCTGAGGGACAAGTTCAGTGCTTCAAATGTCGAGGCTACGGCCACATTGCAACGGAATGTCCCAACAAGAATCCGGCTAAGAAGAAAGCGATGCAAGTCGTTACTTGGGATGACAACTCCACGTCAAATGAGTCATCCTCAAGTGATGAAGAAGACAACGCGACAGCTTTCCACGCGTCCACTACATCTTCACCCTTCATGTGCTTAATGGCAAGTACATCCGACTCACTGTCCAACTCCACTGTTGAAAAGATTGCAACGGACGATGAATCAGATGATTCGGAAGGTGAAGATTTTGCTCTAGCCTACCATAAGCTTTTGAGGGATTCAAAGAAACTGGCTAAGCAAAACAAGGGGTTGAAAGGGAGATTGCAGGATCTCGAAGAAGAAGTAAAAAGGGTAACCTCTCTCTCAACCGATCTTGAAGTGGAAAGGGATAATTGATTAAAACAAATGTTTCCCTTCAAGAGTCCAATGAGCAACTCGAGAAGAATTATATGGATATGGTGAACAAAGCGAATTACTTCTTGAAGCTCAACGGCGAGGCTCGACAGGAAAAATTGGAAATGACGGAGACCATACGCCAACTGAAGGATGACTTAAAGAGATTTTCTTCTGGAAGGAGTAAGTTGGACAGACTTCTTGGTCTTGGTCAAAGAAATAAGTTCGGCCTCGGATACACTCAAACTGGAGACATTCCAAGTTCGAGTGGGACAGTATTTGTGCCTCAGTCGGTATCTCCTCCTCCGACACCGGAATTCACGACAAGCAACGACAACAAACCTACTACATCCTCCTCGGAATCGACAAGAATCAAGGTATGTTTTCGTTGTGGCATTTCAGGGCACATAAGGAGAAATTGCAAGACGGAAGCCAAACGCACACCTCAAGCACCTCTTGCAATGACTACCAAAAGGCTATTCCTCGAAAAACAACTGCAATTCATTTGAAGGAAAAGAGCCTTGGTAGTACACCGCTCAAGACGACATCATCAAGGAGCAGCAATTCTTCAAGCAAGACGCTCTCACCTAGGAAATCAACTTCACGATCATTACCGACGCATTCCAAAAAGGTTTGGGTGCGCAAAGGTGAAATTTTCCCTTGTCTTGCTACCAATGTTTCCTTGCATGCATATGATAGTTCGTCTTGGTACCTGGATAGCGGGTGTTCCCGTCATATGACCGGTGACAAAAACTGTTTTCAAACATTTGAGAAAAACTCCGGAGGACTTGTTGTTTTCGGAGATGGTCGGTCTTCCAAAATTGTTGGAAAGGGAACGGTAGCTATTCCAGATGGCCCGGTTCTAGATAATGTGTTATTTGTTCATGGCCTTAAGACTAACCTCATAAGCATAAGTCAACTTTGTGATAGTGGTTATTCAGTTAATTTTTCTTCTGATAAATGCACTGTAACTGACATGAACCATGCTTTCTTTTTAAAGGGGGTTAGATCAGAAAACAATTGTTATGTAGTTCCTATAAGATTTCTGAAAAATGTAACCTAGCATCTTTGAAAAATGAAACACTTTGGCATGAAAGGCTAGGTCACATAAACTTTAAGGAACTTGCTAGAATTTCGAATAAAGATGTGGTCAAGGGGGTTCCGAAACTTTCTTTTGAACAAAACCTTGTGTGTGGCGGTTGCCAAAAGGGAAAACAGTCTAGGACTGCACACAAGAACTTGAACCACATAGGTACAAAACGGCCTTTGGAACTTTTGCATATGGACTTAATGGGGCCAACTCGTCAACCATCTCTGGGAGGTAAATGGTATATTTTCTTATTGGTTGATGATTTTTCTAGATATACTTGGGTAGCATTCTTAAAAGAAAAAGCTGATACCTTTGATTCTTTTCTCGAAATCTGCAATCGTATTATGACTGAAAAGAATGATAGGATTACTCGAGTTAGGAGTGATAGAGGTGGGGAATTCATAAATTCCAAATTCATTGATTTTTGCACTTCTAATGGCATTAAACATGAATTCTCTGCACCTTACACACCTCAACAAAATGGTGTAGTCGAGCGCAAAAACAGGGTCGTACAGGAAATGGCACGTGTTATGCTTCACAGCCGGAACTTACCTTTTTATTTTTGGGCTGAAGCGGTGAACACTGCTGTTTATGTTATTAATCGCGTGTATTTGCGCCCGGGGACATTGAATACACCATATGAACTTTGGTTTTGTAGAAAACCTAACATCAAATATTTTCGCATCTTTGGGAGTCGGTGTTTTATTTTACGTGATCGTGAGAATCTTGGAAAATTTGACTCTCGAAGTGACGAAGGGATTTTCTTAGGTTATTCTACAAACAGCAGAGCATATCGAGTTTTTAACTTAGAATCTAAGACGATCGTAGAATCGATAAATGTTAAGGTAGATGAAGCTTTTCACTTTGAATCTGAAAAATCTACCCTCGATATCTCTCTTGATGATGATACACCTGCTAATGCATCTTCTTCTAACAATTCTTTCGATAATAATGATGCATCTAACGGTTCTTCAAGTTTATCTGATGTGCAGGAATCATCTCGTGTACCTCCGTCTACTCCTCTACCTCAAACGTTACGCATCTCCAAGGATCACCCTGAATCGAACATCATTGGAGATCCACAAGAAGGAGTTAGAACACGGAGACAATTGGTTTGCGGATTTGCATGCTATGTATCTCAAATCGAACCAAGGAATGTTGATGAAGCTCTCCAAGATGACTACTGGATTAAAGCAATGCAGGAAGAGCTCCATCAATTCGAGCGAAACAAAGTCTGGGAATTAACGAAGCCTCCGAAGCAACACAATGTGATAGGTACCAAATGGATCTTCAAGAACAAGAAAAATGAAGAAGGTACTATCATCAGGAACAAAGCAAGGTTAGTTGCTCAAGGCTACTCTCAAGTAGAAGGTATAGACTTTGATGAAACTTTCGCCCCTGTAGCTAGACTCGAGTCCATTCGTATATTGTTTGCGATTGCTTGTCATTTTAAAATCAAATTATTTCAAATGGACGTTAAGAGCGCCTTTTTAAATGGGTTTTTAAATGAGGAAGTTTATGTGGCTCAACCGAAAGGTTTTGTGGATCATAAACTACCTAACCATGTTTTTCGTCTGAAAAAGGCTCTTTACGGTCTGAAACAAGCACCGCGAGCATGGTACGAAAGGTTGACAAAGCACCTTTTGGAAAAGGGCTACACTCGAGGGGGAGCTGACAGGACTCTCTTTGTGAAGCATTATCAAAACAATTTCATAGTTGCTCAAATCTATGTCGATGACATTGTTTTTGGAGCAACAAGAGATAATGATGCTTCTAAATTCGCGGAGACCATGGAAAGCGAATTTGAGATGTCCATGATGGGCGAATTGACTTATTTTCTTGGATTACAAGTTAAACAAAACGATGAAGGAATTCACTTGTGTCAATCCAAGTATGCACTGGAGTTGGTCAAAAAGTTTGATCTTGAAAATTCTAAGGATTTTCCGACTCCAATGGGAACTAGCCATAAGGGACTTGGAAGTGAATCACAAAGTGAGAATGTAGACGAGAAACTGTATCGCAGTATGATTGGAAGTCTACTATATCTCACGGCTAGTCGCCCGGATATATCCTTCAGTGTTGGGATTTGTGCGAGATATCAATCAGCACCGAAGGAGGTTCACCTGAAAGCGGTGAAACGGATCATCCGATATATCAAAGGTACAATCAATTTCGGAATTTGGTATCCTATGGGAACGACTTTGGATATTGTTGGATACTCAGATGCCGATTGGGCTGGATCAGTGGATGACCGGAAAAGCACGAGTGGTGCATGCTTCTATCTTGGCCACTGCCTTGTTGCATGGCACAGTAAAAAGCAGAACTGCATAGCACTCTCGACTGCCGAAGCGGAGTACATTTCTGCAGGAAGTTGTTCAACCCAATTGATTTGGATGAAAAGCGTGTTGAGCGATTTCCGGATTTCAACATCTTCGGTAACCATTTTATGTGACAACACTAGTGCTATTAACATTTCTAAAAACCCTGTGTTGCACTCTAGAACAAAACATATTGAACTTAGATATCATTTTCTTAGAGAGCTAGTTGAATCAAACATTCTTCAACTGTCATATATTTCAACTGAGGATCAATTAGCTGATATCTTAACAAAACCTTTGGATCAAAAACGTTTTATTCACTTGCGTAAAGCAATTGGCATGCTTTCCTTGAAATAAACTCTTTTGAAACCTTTGCTTAGGTTAGGTTTTGTTTTTGTTTTTGTTTTGTTCTTTATCTATGTTTTGTACATAGGACATTAATTGAGCATAAATCATAATTGACTTTAATTGCATCCTTTTATGCATTTAGAAATTTATTATGCTTTTGATGTCATAATATTTCAATGTTGCAATGATCATTTACGTTAATTAAACCATCTTTTAAGTGATCAAAGTCAATTTCTCTCTCAATGATCTCTTGGTATAGTCATTATCATATTTGATTGCTTAGTCGAGTATGAATTCGAGATCAATGGTTTGGTTGAATACCTTATATATTAAATAATTGATAGCCAATTGAGGGGGAGTCAATGAAATGTAAAATGCTCAAAAGATGTGGAAAGAGTTACATCCCAATGAGGAGTGTGAAAACTACCACCACATGGAGAAAATGAAAAAAAAATACTCCATGAATGAAAAGCAAATTTTTGTTTTGAAAATTGTTGATGAAATTCATATTGAAATACTTGACTCAGTCGTATTTCATGGTTGGTATAAGGTGGGATTTTTAGTAAAAGATGCTCAAAGAGCCACTCCTTCAACAGATTGTCTAGATATATTATCTAACTTATCTGGGATTTCAAACATCTATTGATCTTGGTATTTCATTTTCTTTACTAAAATTGATGATTTGATAAAGGCATTACACATAAGATCAGGATAGATGTAATTGAAGTTGTTCAACTTTAAGTGTTTTAACTTTCGTAAATTTTCGTTTCATTTTTGGGTATTTTTGATAGATTTTGCATAATCTATTTCTTGTTGTATGAAACGATGTCTTTTGTTTAAAGTTGACATGGTAAAGTGCTTACATACTTTTTCTGGATTTTATGGAATTTTTCTGAATTTTTCTGGAGAAAAAGTTGAAGCCGATCCGGATCGGGGTAAGTGATCCGGATCCCGAACGCAGGATTCTTCCTGCGGGTAGCCGATCCGGATCACATTCTCGATCCGATCCGGATCACGGCTAGGGTTTTTATAAGAACAAAGAGGATTTGATTTCTTTTACCCTAATCTTTTGTTCTAAAATCTCTAGAGCTTCTCTCTCTAGATTTCTTGCATCTTGGAGCTTCCAAACTCAAAGTTCTTCGGATTCAAGTAAGTTTTATTGATCAAAACTCGGTTTTTCACAGTTTTTTTTTTTCATCAAACGTGAGTTGAAATCTTGGAACTTTTTCGTTTGTGAATGGTTTTTGATCAAATTTCTTTTGAAATAAGAACTCTGGGTCAATTAGTTTTGCTTTTATGCTGGGTTTTCTCAAGATAAACGAGTTTTTAGGCTTCGATTTCTAAAAATTCTGGTTTAGGGCATAAAAGAGGAATTTTTGAAAATCATGGAATTGATCTATTTTTAAAATTCTTTTTGGAAAACTAATTTGATTCTTGGCTTCTCTACATGATTATGATTGTCTAGGTACAATTTTTCAAATTTTTCAAAATTGACGATTTTTCATATGTTCTTGAGTTGGTTTCACAGGACACTTTCTCTAAACTCAAAGCACTAGATCAATGGCACTCTCCTGGTTAATCCTGCTACTGGTTACGATGGTACATACTCGAGCAACCAACAAACTGAAACGAGCCAAGAAACTCCAACGAAAAGGTGAAGTGGAAGTTATAAGTGACACAGAACTTGAAGAAAACCCTGATGAAGTACACTGGGATATGTTGACAGATGATGATGATGATGAGGTATTGCCTACTAAATCTAAACAAAAAGGAAAAGCACCCATGGACACTGGGAAAGCTCCTATGTCTGCTCCAACTATCTCTGTGAAACGGAAACGACTTGCTCGACGTTATGGATTAAGACGAGACACTAATATTGACACACCAATAGCTCCTGACTCTCCGCCACGTGTTGAAGAGGTAGTCGTTAATACTGACCGTCTTCGAGCCTTTGAACGACGTGAATGCATCGGAGAACGTCATGTCAACATTGAAGCCCTTCGCAATCATTCACCAGAATTTGGAACCTTAATTGAACAAGCTTCTCTTCTTCAAGTCTGCCGATTCCCTGAACTTCTAGGATATTGTTTGTATCGTGTGAGAACCTTCTACACGAATGCGAGACATCTTCAAGAGGATGAAAATGGGTCTATGCATTTCTATACAAACGTCCAAGGAATGAAGATTAAGATCACACCGCAGTTAATTGGTGAAGTGCTTGGAATGGAATCTAGCACATCGGGGGTTAACTTTTTGAAAGGAAAAAGTTTGACAAGTGCATTGTGGCAAACTGTGGTCGACAGGATCTGTTTGGAGGGGACTCAATCAGTTGATGGCAAAAGTGTCAGATCCAAACATCTACGACTGGAGTACCGATTTTTAAACTTCATAACGTGCTATAACATTCTGCCCAACATGCAGACCAAGGTTGTGAGATGGGAGCGACTGCTATTCCTATATCTCATAGGACATCCCTCTGAGGCTATTGGATTGAACATGAATATTCCCTATATAATTTGGAATAGAATGTCAAGGTACATTGTGCATCCTCATCCCTCTGAGCGACTTCCGTTCCCTCTAATCATCATGAGGATCTTACAAAAGTTTGACATTGATGTAAGCTCAACATCATATCAGCACAGTTGCGGGATGATAGATGAATCAACAATTGTGAAGTCACTTCACAAATTACCTCATGTTATTGGAAAGAAACCTTGTGACGGCACCTCGGCCTCACCGTCTCGACAAGAACCCGGCACGGATGATGAAGCATCATTGACTTCGATCTTCAAGTTGCAACAACAACTATCTGTCAAGCAAGAACAGATCTTGAAAGAACAACAAAGGATTGCCAATGAGCTTGAGATAACAACAGCAGCTCACATTACCATCACGAAGAAGATAAATTCAATGGACAAGCGGATGCGAAAGATAATGTCTACGATGGGTTGCACAAGTTCTGAAGATTCAGATTCTGACAACTAACTATCTTTGACTCATTTCTTTTTGTGCAGGATTTTTAGGTTTTAGTCTTATTGATACTTTTAGTTTAGTTCTCAGTTTGTGCATATTAATAGAACTTTTTTTTACTCTCCTTACATATTGTAGCTCTTGCTACGTTTTGGCTTTGTTTTGTGACAAAAAGGGGGAGAGAGTTAGAGAGAACTTGAACAATGAACAATGATTGATGAATGAATGATGTGAATATGTGAATATCAAGGTAAGTATGACTCTCAACTCAACTTTGGTTTTTCTTTTGTGATTTGTGACATGCCTCTATACTAACTATTCGACTAACTATTTGGGCATGTAATATGACTAACAAGTTGATGTTGGACTAACATACTTTGACATTTGGTTTTCGACTGCTTAGAAGATATGTTGGTTTTAACTATGATTCTCTTACATATCTGAATTTTTCAAATGTCATGATGAGAATAAACTCTATCTCTGTAGTTGGTTTTGAATGTTTCAATTCTTGAGGTATCTAACGATTTTGTTTGTCAAGAATGTTTTCTGTGTGCAGAGATTACAGATGTCTAAGTCTAGAGTCTGTTCTAGGAGTTTATCTCATGTTTTTAATTTCTGGATCTCTTTTGTAAATTTTTGTTGTATGGTGATAGCAACAAAAATATCTTTTTGAATTTTCTTTTGTGGATTTGTGTTTTGTCACGAAACCGCCAAAGGGGGAGATTGTTACGGAATTTGAGTTGGCGTATTTCGTGAATGTATTAAGTCTTGAAGATTGAAGATGAAGAAACTTTGGATCGTATACCTCAATCTCAAGAAAGAAGAATTCAAAAGGATCAGGTACGTTTAACTAAAGAATTTTGATGATCCGAATACTTCTTATAGTGTAGAAACACCTGGAAGAGGTTTTAATTGCTTAAACATCAAAAACTGGACATGGGACATGTTCAGGATCCGGATCGTGGCTTGCAATCCGGATCCCGAAGGGTGTTTGTTCATACACTGGTTCAATCCGGATCGCAGCATCCTCTGATCCGGATCCCGAACACTAGTTTTACCTTTTGCTTTCGATCCGGATCAGGATTTGCAATCCGGATCCCGAACATGATGTTTGGTAAAACTGTATGAACGATCCGGATCGGGGACTACGATCCGGATCCCGAACAGGCAATTTTCTGGAAACCGTCTTTTGTGCTTCTGCAATCCGGATCGCCAAATCCAATCCGGATCGCCGTCGGTAAAACTTTCCAGAAAAGGCTGTTTTTGATCCGTATATTCTTCCTAGGGTTTCTAACCTATAAATAGGCCCTGTATTCATTTCTAGGGCATCCGCGCTATTACAGAAAAATAGCCGAAAAGAAAAATCCACATATATAGAGAAGAAAGGAAATCAATAGATTTATTCTATGTTTCTTCATCTATATTGATTGATTTGATTCTAGGTTTTCCATACTCACATTTTGAGTAGAATCAAATCAATGAATACTTAGATGGTATTTCCGATCTATCTTTAATCTAAGTATTCGGCGGATCATCACCACCCAAACAAACAACGATTTACCCCAAAATCGGCGCGTGGACTCGCGTGGCCTTGTGGATTCAAGGTGCAACCGCTCTCGTGGATTCGGAGCGAGGTACGTTCGTGGATTCGAAGCGTGCCATTGGGTGAAGACCGTGGATTCGGTCGGACGTCGTGGACTCGACGTTGGACGCTGTGGATTCAGCGTTGGGCGCGGATCGTGGATTCGAGAAGCGTCGTGGAGCGAGCGGGAAGATCTACTAGGAGCGTATGGTAAAAGGTTGAGTCGTCTGTGAGTACGTTATATCACCTTGTACGTGTGTTAATTCTAGTGGATTTCGCCGTGTTATCGGTCCCGTGGTTTTTTACTCCGGTTTGGAGTTTTTCCACGTAAAAATCTTGCGTGTTCTTTTATTTTTCCGCATTGGGTTTATTTGCGCAATGATTTTTTGAGTGTTTATTGTTTACACCTATTCACCCCCCTCTAGGTGTTTTTTCCCCTATTTAGATCCAATTACTTATAACCCAACAGTTGTTGCACGGGTACTTCTGACCTGCTCACTAAGTTTATTAGAGAACCCCACTTTTGAGCATATTGATTGATTATTATGCATGATTGCCTGATATAAATGTGAGCCTATCATCTGAGATTAATTTTGTGGATATAGCATGTTGGGGATATTATTGGGATAATATTGCTGTTGGAACATGATCATTGGAATAATTTAATAGTGATAATTAACATGCTATATTAGTACCTAGATTTGTGTGAAAGTGGATTAAATGATTAATTGTTGGGACATAATGACACATTAATGTGCGGGTTTCACTCTGGGGATTTATTATGGATCAGGGATCATTTACATGTGTAGTCGACTGATGATTTTTGCCTGATGTTATATTTATGTGGATATATTAATTGTTACACATGTAGAGCTATATTTGACTTTCTCTCTCTTTTACATTGCATGAGGACTTTTGCATGCTTGTTTGGACATCTAGATAGGCCACTATTTTATTGCTACACTATCATATTGGGATTTGACTTAGGAGAAACCATGATTGCTTTCTTTCTCCTTTTTATTTAGACTTTTGAGTCATGTAGCTCGGGTTCGAGCAGAAGTTTGGGATAGTGTAGCCGGGACCTGAGGGTCAGAGACAGGGTGTACTTTATGTTGGATTATGGGTTATTGCGGCAACCGCGGACAGTAGGCGGTTGACCGGATCTTGATTATTTTACCCAGTTGTGGGTTGTGGGTTGTTGCGGTGACCGCGGACTTTGGGCGGTTGACCGGATGTTTACTATTGCATCAGATTGGGTATCAGAGTTCTCTAGTGGATGGTATTTCCCACTTTTTGAGTACTATTGCATCGGGACGGGGTTTCATTAGTGGACGGAGTTTTCCACTTTGATCATAGTCATGATCCAGTCCTGCTATATCAGGTTACTGTGGTTACTTACTTTACTCGTGTGGGTCGCTCCCCTCGAGTGCCACTCCGGAGTGTGCCAGACAGACTTTGAGTCCTTGAGACTCCTTTGCTTCGGTGTTATGCATAGGCTGGCATACCCGTTGCGGCAGGCAGAGCAGGCAGTACCAGTTTTACTGGTGTATGGATTGGGTCTATTCAGGCAGGCATTTATATTTGATGCATACATTTAGCTATTCCTTTAGCTTGCATTTAGAGGCATACTTGTGGTGGCTTTCTCTTATCAGTAGTTCTGTTTACAGCTTACCACCTCTCTTATTCTTTTCTTGCCTCTAGTAGACTTAGTGGGTACGCCGGAGTTTGAGGCTTTACCCACAGGGGGAGGCTACTGGTTTACTAGTGGTTCTCACCCCCATTGTTGTTCTCTCTCTTTTCTCCCTCCTGTTTTGCAGAGTCTCTGCGGTAGTTGCTGATCTTCGGTCGTTGTTCGAGGCGAGGGAGTCACGAGCTAGATCCTTACCACCCGAGGAGTGTAGCTGTATCCCCTGGTTGGAGATTCCTTGTAGCTGTCAGCTGGTTTTACTGTTTACTTTGGAGAGGGATCTTTTGTATTTGGAGAGACTGATGTACTATAGTTTTGTTTATCTCCTTTTATAGTTGAGAGATGCTGTACTGAGGACATTGTATGATGATTATCTGTATTTGAGGAGATGGATATTGTACTCTATTTCATGTGTGTTCAGTGATTGGATTTTATTTTACAGCATTTTATTTCAGCTCTGATATTTGTGTAGCTATAGTACTATCTTTTGCAGGTTAGACGCTTCGCCTATGCGGGTTTTAGCATAGGTGGCGGATCTGTTGGCGAGCCCGGGTCGCAGTTTCGACCCCGGGGCGTGACAGATTAGGTTGGTATCAGAGCTTAGGGATAGGTCAGTTGGGACTGTAGAAACCCTAGGCTTATGGTTGGACCCTAGGATGACTTCGTGAGAGTCGTGATTTTTAGCGAGAGTCCTGATTGAGTTTTATACCTCTCCCGAGTGATGGGATGGGTGATTGGCATGTTTATTCTCCTAAGCAATTATGTTGGCTGCAGACAACATAATGCGGCGGAACGGTTGACATGCTCTAGACTCTTGCCGGATTGGGTCGAGTTTTGTTTTGTGCTGTGGTGCAGTTGGTCGTGGTGAGCGGTGTCTCCCCGACGCGTTGTGCGGATTGGTGTGCACTCGTCGCAGCTGTGGAGCTTGAGCAGATTGTTTTGGGGCCGGATATCCGGATTGAGGTTAGAGAGCTTCAGGCCCCGATGGCTGGATTGTCTGAGGTATATCAGCGGCAGAGTGAGCCGCTGGTATGGGTGACACAGTTGTCGGAGCAGTGGGCAGCCCGACAGTGTTTTTCTCCTGAGACCACCTGGTTACAGTATCCTCAGCGGCAGTGATTTCTGAGGCGTCGATGGAGCGAGTGGCCCCCTCCGTGCTAATGTTTTGTGTTGCGGCACCGAGGCGGGTGGATTGCTGATAGTGGAGGAGCTGTGAGACATTATCGATCGATGGAGCCAGTTTTGGCAAATGAACCACCCCGATTTATGGATTTGAGTTGGAGCCTTTGGAGGCAGAATCGTGGTTGGTGGTGATGGAGTGATCAATTGAGAGTCTCCCTGTGCTAAGAGTTGTGGCAGTCGTTGAGCTGTATGCTCCAGGTTTCGAGGGACGAAGCGCGTAGGATGTGTGCGACTGGGAGTGGATTGTGCCAGGATACCCTTTTGTTTATCTGATCCCTCTGTTTTGGATTTTGGATTTTGGATGCCTCGATGGGGTAGTCATTGTGTATGGAGCGTACTGTTTGTTGAGTTATTTAGGATCCACAAGGATCTAAATAGGTACTATCAAACACCTAGAGGGGGGTAAATAGGTGTAATATTATAAAAACCAATCTCAGTGCAAAAATAAAAACAATGCGGAAAATAAAAATCAACACACCGAGATTTACGTGGAAACTCCAATCCAGGAGAAAAACCACGGGACCAACACGCAATAACAATCCACTAAGAATAGAAGAATAACAAGGTGATTACCGACTCCACGGACTCAAACCCCTCCTTCAGCTTCTTCGGACCTTGCGCTGACCGGTTGGATGTCCACGCAATAACAATCCACTAAGAAAAGAAGAATAACAAGGTGATTACCGTCTCCACGGATTTAACCCCTCCTTCAATTTCTTCGGACCTTGCGCTCCACCGTTTGCACGTCCACTGCACACGTTCGAATCCACGAACGCCACTCGAATCCACGAGCACACGTTTCGAATCCACGAAACGCCTTCAACACACCGAATCCACGATGCCACGTCGAATCCACGACGCAAACTCAGCCGGTAAGAATATTGGCTTCGATGGTGATCCTTTGCTTAGATTATCAATGAAGATCCATGGGAAAAATCTCTAAGCAAAGATTAGATCAATTCGACAAAAGATATGTTCTTGGAAGAACCATCGAATTGACCTAAAAGAGGCTATAAAGAAGAACGATAAAAACCTAGCCTCTAGGGTTGCTCTCAAGTGTTTTATAAATTGATCGGCCGTGCTCCCCCGTTTTTGAGAAACCCTAAATGTCTATTTATAGTTTAGAAACCTTTGGAAAGAGATAAGAATCAAAAACATACCTTATCTGGAAATTTTCAGGACGGCGATCCGGATCGGGATTACTGCGATCCGGATCGTCGTAACGAGATTGACGATTCCAGAAATCCAAGGGTTCGGGATCCGGATCGCAAGGCCCGATCCGGATCGTTCATGAATTTCAGCAACATCCAATGTTCGGGATCCGGATCAGAATAGGCTTGGATCCGGATTGGATTTGCACATGAACTAATACCCTTCGGGATCCGGATTGGATCATCTGATCCGGATCCTGAACATGTCCCATGTCCAGTTTTTGATTTTTATGCAATTAAAAATTCATCCAAGTGTTTCTACACTATAAGAAAGTATTCGGATCACCAAAATTATTTAGTTAAACATACCTGATCCTTTTGAATACTTTCTTCTTGAGATTGATGTAACTGATCCACAATTCTTCATCTTCAATCTTCAAGACTCAAGACACTGAGTGTCAACTTGAGCTCTTGTTGAATCTTCTCTAAGTCTTTGATTGCTGATTGACAATTTGATCCCTTTAAGACTCCGACTCAACTCACTGACTTGACTCACGAAATATGCCAACACCAAAAAGCCGTAACAATCTCCCCCTTTGGCAATTTCGTGACAAAACCCAAAAATACATAAAAACGCTCAAGTCACTCATCTTAAACCAAAAAATCGAAATTCAATGTCATCACCAAAACATTGATTTTCTTTGCGTGAAAGATCCAATAAATACAAAATTACATTTGAACCAAACAGTCCTAGAACATACTCTATGACTTAGGACTTGGAGTCTTAAAGTGATGTAATTCCTGCAAAACAAAACTCCAAACAAAATCAAACGTTAGTCGTTAGAAATTAAAATCCTACATTTGATCCGTCTTCCTTTGGTTCTTTTGTTTTTCGGCTCTTTCAATTTTTTCTTTGTCTCCCCCTATCTTGAGCATCTCTAACATGTTCTCCATGTTCTCCATGTTCTTGAGCATCTATGTTCTCCCCCTTTGTGATACGATCATCATTTTCCGTTCTCCCCCATTTTTCCATTTTCGTTTGTCCTCTCTTGATGATCTCATCTCCGTCATTTCTCTTCTCCCCCTTTTTGTCACAAATTGTCAAACAGTGAACATACTAGACAAAAGAAATCTAACAACATTAGTTCATAGAGAAAGAGAGATAAAAGCTCAGTTCCGGTATATAACAAAAATGCAGATTGCGTACCGGTACCAGAAAGCAAAAATCAAATAATTTCTTGAAACAAATCCAGATTTTGGAAACTTTTCAAATACCGATTTGTATTCCATCAAGAAATCCATTTAAGTGCTTTGAAGAACAATGAATTCACAGAGATGTCATTCAATCCAAATTTCTTTCATTAGAATAATTTAGAAAAATAAAAACCAGAAAGAGTATGTAAGCACTTTAGCGCATCAACTTTAAACAAAAGTCATCGTTTCATGCAACAAGAAATAGATTATACCAAATCTATCAAAAATACTCAAAAATGAAACGAAAATTTATGAAAATTAAAACTCTTAAAGTTGAACACTTCAATTACATCTAACCTGATCTTATGCGTAATGCCTTTATCAAATCATCAATTTTGGTAAAGAAAATGAAATACCAAGATCAATAGATGTTTGAAATCCCAGATAAGTTAGATAATATATCTAGACAATCTGTTGAAGGAGTGGCTCTTTGAGCATCTTTTATCAAAAATCCCACCTTATACCAACCATGAAATATGACTGAGTCAAGTATTTCAATATGCATTTCATCAACATTTTTAAAACAAAAATTTGCTTTGCATACATGGGGTATCTTTTTCTTTCTTCTTTTTCTCCATGTGGTGGTAGTTTTCACACTCCTCATTGGGATGTAACTCTTTCCACATCTTTTGAGCATTTTACTTTTCTTTGACTCCCCCTCAATTGGCTATCAATTATTTAATATATAAGGTATTCAACCAAAAATTGATCTCGCATTCATACTCGACTAAGCAATCAAATATGATAATGACTATACCAAGAGATCATTGAGAGAGAAATTGACTTTGATCACTTAAAAGATGAATTAATTAACATAAATGATCATTGCAACATTGAAATATTATGATATCAAAAGCATAATAAATTTCTAAATGCGTGAAAGGATGCAATTAAAGTCAATTTAACCAATGCTCAATTAAACAACTCCTCTAATGAAGTGTCTTCAAGATTATGATTATGGAGTCAAGTTGATAATCCAAGTAAAATTAATTTGGAGTGAATGAACGTGAAGCCCCTTTTTATTCAATGCACTTGTTCGTTAAAAACCCTTTTGTTCAAAAACAAAGTATAAAAACAAAGAGCATTGAAAAACATGTAATGCAGAGATTAAGAAAAATATGAAGGGAAAACCAATCAAAGCATTACACACAGTCATAAGCTATTTAGAACTTAAGACAAGGAAAGATATCACCTTTCCGAATCCAAAATCGCTGGATTTTGGGTTGTCTTGATTCGTTGTGCCCGGGGGTTGGTAGCTTTGACTGTTGATCCACCTTAGGTCTTTGCCTCGCAATGATCCACTTGAATGATTGATGTTGTGGCTCGGACCTTTGGTGGGTTGAGTGAACTCCTTTGACTTGATGTGTCTTTTGATTCCGTTGAGTCCGCTCCGTAGATGAAGTTGCCGAAGAATTCTTCTTTCTCTTTTTCGGGCAATTCTTCACCAAATGTCCTTCAAGTCCACATAGGTGACAAGTCTTCCTTTCAATTTTATTGTGGAACTTGAAGCATGCACAGTTTGGTCCTTTTTAAATCCCAAACCAACCTTGCTTGTTTGACCTAATCCGGACATACAATTAAGTTTCTTGGAACCGGTTGAAAGCCTTTGTATGTCGGATTTAAGTTGATGAACTTGCTTGGTCAAAGCTTGGTTGGTGACATGAATTTCTTCAAACTGCTTTTCAAGAAAACCAATCTTGTCCATATATGATTTAGCGTTTGTCTCCGATTGGTTTAGCTTTTCTTGGAGGATTTTATTGTTATCTAAAACCCGTCCATGTTCCTCCTCGAGATCATGAAGTTTGATCTTTAAAGCTTGATTCTCGTCTTGAACTTCAAGTCGTTGCTTCCTCAACTTCTTGTTAAGTTTGGCCATCTTCTTTGATTCCGCAAGAAGTTGTTGGTATGCCTCAACGAGTTCTTCTTCGTCCGACTCCCCCTCACTTGATGACTCTCCTCCGGATGTTGATGTTTCATGCAAAATCAAAGGAATAGAGTCAGTGACTAAAGATGATAAGCACAAATTAGAAGAGGGAATTTGAGAGGCATGAAAAGCAACAATTTTTCTTTTTCCTCTTCACTTGAGGTCGATTCATCGAAACTAGAATCGTCCCAAGTTTTTGCTTGCAAAGCCTTCTTTTTGTATGATTTCTTAGAAGGACAATCCGTTGAAATATGGCCGTAGCCTTTGCATCGATAGCATCGGATTTCCCCTTCGAAATCATCTTTTTCTTTTTCTTTAGAAGGTTTTGCAACGCCTTTGAGTTTAGAGGATTTAGAACCCGATGATCCTTTAGATGGTTTCGTGGATGAAGATCCATCGGTTCGATTCTTCCAAAATTTCCGACGAAATTTCTTTGTGATCCGCGCCAATTGTTCTTCAAAATCGGCAAAAGAGATTTCATCGTCGGAACTCGATTCGTCATCTTCTTCCTTTGTTGATTTGAATGCAATACCTGTAAGCTTAGAAGAAGACTTGGAAGAATTTTGATTAGTAGGAAAAGTCATCTCATAAGTTTGCAAAGCACCTACTAATTCCTCTACACTCATCTCATCCGGATGACTAACGGTTTCAATGGCGGTAACCTTTGCCCTAAACCGTTCCGGAAGAGTCCGAAGAATCTTTCTTACAATTTTCGACTCCGGGATCTTTTCTCCTAAATTAGCACATGTATTAATTACATCTTGAAGTCTAGTGTAATAATCTGTAAACAATTCATGCTCTTCCATATGAATAGAGTCAAATTGACTTGTAAGCATCTGGAGCTTTTGAATTTTTACAAGATTAGTACCCTCATGTGTAATTTTGAGAATATCCCAAATTTCCTTCGCGGTTTCACACGCGGAAATTCTGTAAACTCAGTCGAGGAAAGAGAATTAAATAAAGCGTTCATACCTTTCCCATTGTAAGAAGATCTTTCGATTTCCTCTTTAGACCATCTAGAGCGAGGTTTTGGGGTAGTAGAATTTCCTACTTCCTCAACAGGATGCACCCAACCGTATTCAACGGTTTGCCATACCCGCTCATCAATAGAGATGAGAAAAGCTCTCATCCGCATTTTCCAATATGCATAATTGGTCCCATCAAAAAGAGGAGGTCTAAAAATATTACCACTTTCACCCATTATGATAGATAAACCTAAAACCCGCTCTGATACCAATTGTAGAGTTATTTAGGATCCACAAGGATCTAAATAGGTACTATCAAACACCTAGAGGGGGGTGAATAGGTGTAATATTATAAAAACCAATCTCAGTGCAAAAATAAAAAACAATGCGGAAAATAAAAATCAACACACCGAGATTTACGTGGAAACTCCAATCCAGGAGAAAAACCACGGGACCAACACGCAATAACAATCCACTAAGAATAGAAGAATAACAAGGTGATTACCGACTCCACGGACTCAAACCCCTCCTTCAACTTCTTCGGACCTTGCGCTGACCGGTTGGATGTCCACGCAATAACAATCCACTAAGAAAAGAAGAATAACAAGGTGATTACCGTCTCCACGGATTTAACCCCTCCTTCAATTTCTTCGGACCTTGCGCTCCAACGTTTGCACGTCCACTGCACACGTTCGAATCCACGAACGCCACTCGAATCCACGAGCACACGTTTCGAATCCACGAAACGCCTTCAACACACCGAATCCACGATGCCACGTCGAATCCACGACGCAAACTCAGCCGGTAAGAATATTGGCTTCGATGGTGATCCTTTGCTTAGATTATCAATGAAGATCCATGGGAAAATCTCTAAGCAAAGATTAGATCAATTCGACAAAAGATAGATCTTGGAAGAACCGTCGAATTGACCTAAAAGAGGCTATAAAGAAGAACGATAAAAACCTAGCCTCTAGGGTTGCTCTCAAGTGTTTTATAAATTGATCGGCCGTGCTCCCCCGTTTTTGAGAAACCCTAAATGTCTATTTATAGTTTAGAAACCTTTGGAAAGAGATAAGAATCAAAAACATACCTTATCTGGAAATTTTCAGGACGGCGATCCGGATCGGGATTACTGCGATCCGGATCGTCGTAACGAGATTGACGATTCCAGAAATCCAAGGGTTCGGGATCCGGATCGCAAGGCCCGATCCGGATCGTTCATGAATTTCAGCAACATCCAATGTTCGGGATCCGGATCAGAATAGGCTTGGATCCGGATTGGATTTGCACATGAACTAATACCCTTCGGGATCCGGATTGGATCATCTGATCCGGATCCTGAACATGTCCCATGTCCAGTTTTTGATTTTTATGCAATTAAAAATTCATCCAAGTGTTTCTACACTATAAGAAAGTATTCGGATCACCAAAATTATTTAGTTAAACATACCTGATCCTTTTGAATACTTTCTTCTTGAGATTGATGTAACTGATCCACAATTCTTCATCTTCAATCTTCAAGACTCAAGACACTGAGTGTCAACTTGAGCTCTTGTTGAATCTTCTCTAAGTCTTTGATTGCTGATTGACAATTTGATCCCTTTAAGACTCCGACTCAACTCACTGACTTGACTCACGAAATATGCCAACACCAAAAGCCGTAACACTGTTGCAGTTCCTTTGGATAGGGATCTGCCGCCGGAGGCCAGTTCTGGATAGTGGCGCCTGGCGCTAAGTGTTGGGGGACAGATCGGCTGGCAGAGGCACTTTCGTTTTCCTTTCCTAGATGGTGGATATCCTTGTGGACGGATTATGTAAAGATTACCCAAAGGAGGTTACCCTTTGTGATTGATAACATTCGTGTTTGGGGTACAATAGATGTGCTTGGGGGGTGAGCTGAGTAAGGATAATTGAATGAGGAATTGCTTGAATCAATGGTGTTTTGTCATATGACGATTGCAATAATGGATTTTCTGAGATGTCAGAGGTCAGGTGGACCCCGGTGGCAGCATCAGCATCGTTACCAGAGTGGCGCAGCGGTAGCGTGGATTTATTGTCTGCGGAGGACCGTATTCATTGCCTCAGTGTGAGCAAAGGCGGAGAATTGTGCTCCTTTTGTGGATAGTCTTGATTTTCAGGCAGACTGAGCGACGACCACTTGCGTTAAGCGGATGAGTCCGTACCGCCGGGTCGGAGGGCACCAAGGCAGTGGATCGGGTCGTCGCAGGAGTGATTTATCACAGCAGTCGGAGTTAGAGCATGTTGCATTCCTGCATGGACTAGGGGCAGATTGGTTACCACATGCACTAGAGGTACAGGTTCCTGTTGGGGTGGTGCATGTGGAGGAGGCTTGTGGATCATGTCCAGTGCAGTTGAGACCCCGAGTGGTATCGGCAGACTTATTGGTATTTGTACCTGGTCAGTGTTTGACCCAGTGCGTGGGATTGGTTGGCACAGTGCCACATGGTGTATGACTGCGGAGAGAGAAGGTTATGATCTTCTGCAAGCAGACTTTAGAGACTTGTTCATTGAGACAGTCAGAGCACACAGGTTGCAGCGACAATGCGCGAGGTGCTTACGGCGGCACCGGGACGCGAGGATGTCCCTGTTATCGTGAGATCCCGGGTGTGATTCCACCGGAGCTGATAATGATGCCGCCGATTAGGGAGATTGAGATTGCGGTTGACGTGGTTCAGGGAACCACGCCAACCCCGATAGCACCTCATTGGATATCACCTGTGGAGCTGGGAGAGCTGATGGCGCAGTCGCAGGATCTGTTGGATCGAGGGTCTGTTCGATCGAGTGCCACGTCGTTGGCACACCACAGTAAGGGTCCTTGTGTGGGGTGACCGCAGGCAGGTCTGGATATTATTTAGGACCTTTTGTTGGAATTATACTCCAGCAGTCGTTGCTATTGATGCATGTATCTTTTTGGGATCATACAGTTGAGTATCTCGCCAAGATGGTGTTCAGGACCCGGTAGGGGCATTATGGGTACAGTGAGGACAAATGGAATGACTAATGCCCTGTTGTCTTTAAGATCTGAGGAATTGTGTGTTCTTGCTGCACTTGGAAGAATTATTGGAGATATTCTTCTGGATATTTTGATTTTACCCCATCTCTGTATGGTTTAGAGCTGACGGAGTACTTGTAGATGGTGTGACAAGGTCTGTGAGAAAGAAGCTGTATGCCAAGTTGTTGTGGTACAAGTTTTAGCTTCGAGAGCATATCTTCTTGGATCACTTAGTCTAGCCATAAGAGGCGGTGGTGGAAATCCGGCCAAAATGGATGCTATGCGAGAATGGCTGAGACCGGCAGTTATTTGTTGAGGTGAGGAGCTTGTGAGCCGGATAGTGCCAGCAGAGCTTGACGAATTGGTGATGAGATTGATACCAGCCCTGATTTCAGCATCGCCAGTGTTGGGAGATGGATTTGTGAGATACAGTGATGCCTCCCTTAGTAGCTATGAAGTTACAGTTGGATTTGGGGCAAGCATCCAATATCACCCCGATAGGGCCACTGTGGTGGCGGATACCCGGAGCAGGAGAGCTGTTTGGGGTTGAGTTTGTTGACTCCGCAGCTGGCGCTGTGTGGACTGTCGAGGCAGACGTGGCGTATGATGGTGTCACTGAGGACTCTTTAGATGATAGACCGCGGCTGAATGGTTCGCTCGGATGGTCAAAATTTGGGAGCGACCGGGCGAGGACCCCCTCCAGATACCTTTTTTTTCGAGCCTGGAGGATTGGATTTACCGGCTGCAAGGGTACTGGATCTTCTTGAAGATTGACTTGCGATCTGGTTCTCTCGACTGCTTTTAGTGTGTGCTGATGCCAAAGAGTTGGGGAGGTGTTTCTACACCCTGATGGTTTTTGGATTAGAGATCAGAGTTTACGTGATCAGTTGGAGGACTTATATTGGGTACCTCGGGAGTACAGAGGTACTTGGATCGAGCTGGTGTGCCGATGGACTTGTGGTTAGATTATCTGAGGCCCTGGGAGGAGCGGAGGCTTGTACCGATGCAGATTACTTGGTAGCTCGAGCGGTTAGCCCAGCTGTACTCGGTTGAGTTGGTACGGATTTTCTGGAGTGCCCGCCTTTATTTTGTTCTAGTTAGAGACCCGAGGACCGCATCGCGTCTCTGGAGGAGGTATTTGTCAGCCTTGGGAGCTTGAGTGGTGGATGATTGGATATATACCCCCCTTTATTTGGTTGAGTTTCCGTGTTGAGGAACGACTTTAGTTTCGAGGACGAAACTTTCTTTTAGTGGGGGAGGATGTGATGACCCGGATCTCCGCAGAGCTGCTGCAGTGTGTTGGGGTGGCTATTGGAGGCCTACTTGGTGTGTTGGAAGTGTTTGGGGCTTAATTGGGCACAAGTGTTGGACTTCGGGGCTTAAATGGATCATGTGAGTGATCGGAGGACCCCGTGGAGGGTTTAGAAGTGGTTTCGCGCGAAACGGATATTAAAATTGGGCTCCGCGCGAAATTCGGGCTAAGAACACATTTCCGGGTGCCTTCGGCAATTTTTAGAGTTGGAATTTGGCAAATCGGACGTCAAATTTGGATTCAGCGCGCGAAAACGGTCAAAATGGACTACCCACTTGTCATTTTTGAGCTCGGGTTACTGTTCACCGCCGGAACAGTGATTCCGGCGATCGCCGGCGGCGGCGGCGGCGGCGGGCAGCGGCGGAGAGCGGCGGCGCGGCCTCGGGCAAGCGGAGAGCGGCGGCGGGGGCGCGTGGGCGCGGGCAGGGCGCGCGGGTGCGCGGTCCACGCGGCCGGCGTGCACCGGAGCGGGTTGACACGTGGCGTTCCCTTATTGGATGGCTTGCAAGGCGCGGTTCATGGAAATCCTCGGGGTGCACGGTGGACCGGTGGAAGACACGTGGCATCACGTCTTTGGTCCGGTGTTTGACGTTTCGTGCACCGGGTGCGGCGAGCGTGGGCCGTTGACACGTGGCGTACGAGGATTGGCGGGCCACTGTGCGCGTGCAGGTGGGGGGGGGGCGCGGCAGGTGGCGGTGGCGGCGGGCGTGGCGGCCACGGCGCCGACGTGGCGCACGCGTGCGCCACGTGGCAGCCTGCCATTGGCGGGCTGCCAGCCGCTCCGCTGACCAAGGACGGCCACGCGGCGCGTGAGGATCGGCTGGATCGGCTGTGTGGTGTTCGGGGACACGTGTCAGCGCGAGGAGCGGGTCGGACGGGTAGGCGGTCCGGCCGGATCGGGTGTGCGACGTGGGCCGAGTTGGGCCGGGCCACTGTGTGCGCCCGGTTTCGGGGCCCAAAGTTTCGGGCGCCCGAAACCGGGGACACAGTGGGCATTTCTTGATTTCTTTTGGTGGGCCTATAAATACCCCTTTTCCCCTCTCTTCTTCCCCTTTTCCGAAGCTTAGAGAGAGAATGGGAGGGAGTGCCCTCAATGAAAGTTGTTCCCCTTGATGTTCTTGAGCTCGTGGTGGATCCCGGAA
The DNA here is from genome assembly GCA_029168755.2 of Tillandsia fasciculata. Taxonomy (NCBI): domain Eukaryota; kingdom Viridiplantae; phylum Streptophyta; class Magnoliopsida; order Poales; family Bromeliaceae; genus Tillandsia; species Tillandsia fasciculata. Next base: position 10,037,406 of record CM054938.1, read on the forward strand.
TTTCTGGAAGCTCGGCAACGGCGATATCCATTTTACAGTTCGCCTCGGTTTTCTCCCCATTTCGGCCCATTACCGTCACAGTTCAGTCGGAAATTCACTGTGAGCAAACCAGGAGGAGTTTTTGGACGATTTCTTCGACAGCGTGTTCCTAAGAGGTAAGGCTTCGATTTCCGTGTTGATCGCTTCGCTCTGTTTCGCACTTTTGGCACGTTTCCCGAGACATCTTTGACCCCCATTTTTCTGTGATGGATTTTGGACAGCACCGGCTTGTCGATTTTATATCTCAGCCTAGGAACATCGGATCAAGGCGTTTCAGGACTCGATTTTGATCTACTCGTCGCGAGGAACACAGTGGTGATTTTTCTGAGATTTTTGGAAATTGTTTCGAAGGTGATAATTAAGCTTTTCTTGGACAGATTGCTACAGGAATTCTGATTTGGAAGGTTTTGAGGTGCAGCGATGTTTTATTTTTATCTTGGTCTACAGGTATCAGATCTGGCGTTTAAACAGTCGTTTTGGGGCTACTTTTCGCGAGGAACGCGACCGTGAATTTTCTGGATTTTCTTGAGGACTGGACAGAGGTGATATTTAGCCTTTTTGGGGCTGATTTTGGACAGTAAGAAATTGTACAGTTTTGGGATTAATTGTGCGCAATGTTTTGTGCAGTGGGGCACAGTTTTCGATGGATTGCTGTGTTAGAGGACAGCGGGCAGCGAGAGGTCCCTTTTGGTGTTGTGCGCGCTTTTCGAGGTGGGTGGTTGTTGCACGCCTCTACTTCTGACCTGCTCACTAAGTTTATTAGAGAACCCCACTTTTGAGCATATTGATTGATTATTATGCATGATTGCCTGATATAAATGTGAGCCTATCATCTGAGATTAATTTTGTGGATATAGCATGTTGGGGATATTATTGGGATAATATTGCTGTTGGAACATGATCATTGGAATAATTTAATAGTGATAATTAACATGCTATATTAGTACCTAGATTTGTATGAAAGTGGATTGAAATGATTAATTGTTGGGACATAATGACACATTAATGTGCGGGTTTCACTCTGGGGATTTATTATGGATCAGGGATCATTTACATGTGTAGTCGACTGATGATTTTTGCCTGATGTTATATTTATGTGGATATATTAATTGTTACACATGTAGAGCTATATTTGACTTTCTCTCTCTTTTACATTGCATGAGGACTTTTGCATGCTTGTTTGGACATCTAGATAGGCCACTATTTTATTGCTACACTATCATATTGGGATTTGACTTAGGAGAAACCATGATTGCTTTCTTTCTCCTTTTTATTTAGACTTTTGAGTCATGTAGCTCGGGTTCGAGCAGAGGTTTGGGATAGTGTAGCCGGGACCTGAGGGTCAGAGACAGGGTGTACTTGATGTTGGATTATGGGTTATTGCGGCAACCGCGGACAGTAGGCGGTTGACCGGATCTTGATTATTTTACCCAATTGTGGGTTGTGGGTTGTTGCGGTGACCGCGGACTTTGGGCGGTTGACCGGATGTTTACTATTGCATCAGATTGGGTATCAGAGTTCTCTAGTGGATGGTATTTCCCACTTTTTGAGTACTATTGCATCGGGACGGGGTTTCATTAGTGGACGGAGTTTCCCACTTTGATCATAGTCATGATCCAGTCCTGCTATATCAGGTTACTTGTGGTTACTTACTTTACTCGTGTGGGTCGCTCCCCTCGAGTGCCACTCCGGAGTGTGCGTCAGACAGACTTGAGTCCTTGAGACTCCTTTGCTTCGGTGTTATGCATAGGCTGGCATACCCGTTGCGGCAGGCAGAGCAGGCAGTACCAGTGCTTACTGGTGTATAGATTGGGTCTAGTCAGGCAGGCATTTATATTCTGATGCATTCATTTAGCTATTCTTTTCGGTATTGCATTTAGAGGCATACTTGTGGTAGCTTTCTCTTATTCAGTAGTTCTGTTTATAGCTTACCACCTTCTTATTCTTTTCTTGCCTCTAGTAGACTTAGTGGGTACGCCGGAGCTTGAGGCTTTACCCACAGGGGGAGGCTACTGGTTTACTAGTGGTTCTCACCCCCATTGTTGTTCTCTCTCTTTTCTCCCTCCTGTTTTGCAGAGTCCTCTGCGGAGTTGCTGATCTTCCAGTCGTTGTTCGAGGCGAGGGAGTCACGAGCTAGATCCTTACCACCCGAAGAGTGTAGCTGTATCCCCTGGTTGGAGGTTCCTTGTAGCTGTCAGCTGGTTTGTACTGTTTACTTTGGAGAGGGATCTTTTGTATTTGGAGAGACTGATGTACTATAGTTTTGTTTATCTCCTTTTATAGTTGAGAGATGCTGTACTGAGGACATTGTATGATGATTATCTGTATTTGAGGAGATGGATATTGTACTCTATTTCATGTGTGTTCAGTGATTGGATTTTATTTTACAGCATTTTATTTCAGCTCTGATATTTGTGTAGCTATAGTACTATCTTTTGCAGGTTAGACGCTTCGCCTATGCGGGTTTTAGCATAGGTGGCGGATCTGTTGGCGAGCCCGGGTCGCAGTTTCGACCCCCGGGCGTGACATAGTGGTGTCTTTTGAGCGTTTGAGTTGGTTCCCACTTTAACCGAGAGGGGCCGAATCCCTGAACGGTAAAGGATCGAGAACGTCGATAGGTGAGCCTAGAGTCTGTTCTTGTTTGATTGGGGTTCTAGGCACGGCCTAACGGGATTCTCGGACCTTTGCTGCGGTAGTCGGTTCTTCTAGCCTATGAGTGGGGGTGTCTTTTTGGG
>CM054938.1:10040279-10082832 GCA_029168755.2 Tillandsia fasciculata
GCCGCGCGCTCCTGCGCGCGGCCAGGCAGCGCCGCGCGCTCTGTGCGCGCGGCCAGGCAGCGCCGCGTGCTGCACTTTGCTGCACGGGCGCCGCGCCCAGCGGGCACGTCGCCGCAGGGTGCTGCCAACAGCGGCACCCTGGCGCCGCGCGTGCGCCGTTGCGCTCCGCGCGCGGCCGCCGGCGACGTCGAACCTCTACAAAATAAATATTAAACAACCCGAAAAATCCGATAAATCCCGAAATCCAATTTAGCTTTTAAAAACCAATTAAAATCCTCAAGCTCTCCAAAACACAAAAATCCACATTCAAAAAAACCCAAAAAACTGAATTTGCTTACCTTATCGGACGCTCGCCGCACGCCCACCTAGCTCCTCTCGTCCTCCAACGGCGAGTCCCAAAAATCCGAAATGCTCCAAACCCCTTCCTTCCTCTTTTTCTTCTTCTTCTTCTTTCCTCCTTCCTCTCTTTTCTTTCCTTTCTTTTTCTTTCTTCCTTTTTCTTCCTTCTTTCCTGCTGCAAAGGGCACAGAGCTGCTCCTTTTACTAAAGGTAAAAATCCGATTTAATTAATTTTCTTAATTAATTAATTCCGTAAAACCAACTCCAACTCACTTTTCGACCTCGGGCTCTCCGCCTTGCCCGGAACCTCTCGAACCCGCTGTAAATCGAAAATACACGTGCTCACAGCTTTTTCTCTCAAAAAGCTCAACCGTTGAGTCGGGGGTGCTCAAATCAATTTACCGGCTCCGAAATTGCCAGTTCCGACTCACTTTTTGCCTCCGGGTCCTCCGCGTCAGTCCGGAACCTCCCGAACCTCGCTGTAAATCAAAAGTACACGTGTCCACAGCTTTTTCTCTTCAAAAAGCTCATCCGTTGAGTCGGGGTGCTCAAATCAATTACCGGCTCCGAAATTGCCAGTTCCGACTCACTTTTTGCCTCCGGATCCTCCGCGTCCGTCCGGAACCTCACGAACCTCGCTGTAAACTGGAAATACATCTGTTCCAAGTGTTCCTAATTTTCCGGCACTCCACTGTGCAGTCGGTAATTCCCAAATCACATCCTCAAACGGCATACAAAGCCCGGAAAAACCCCGAATCGAGCTGGAGCTTCCGCGTTGATCCGAATCAACCCGGCATCAACTGTAAACTCAAATGCAACCTGCCCACGGCAACTCTCTGCTCCAAGCCATCAGTGAAGTCGGCGCGCTATCCAAAGACCCGGTACTCTACACTCTCCCCCCCTTAAAAAAGGTTTCGTCCTCGAAACCAGAATAAATCCATAACTCAGGAGGGGGGTCTCGATCAAATGGGGATAGGAACAACTCAACTCATCCTCAGGCCCTCAAGTGGCCGTTCGCACTCATCAAGACGGCTCCACTGATCCTTCACTCAAGGTATGATCCGTCGGCACAATTCCTTCGCTTCACGAGCAAGGGTATGCATCGGTCGTACCAAAGCTCAATCCCCGACCAACTCCAAAGAAAAGAAATCCAAACATGAGGGGGATCAAGTACAGTTCTTCCGGCCAGGTAATTACTCGTGGACCAAACACCCCGCGTAACTTAAAACAGCACATCCCCGCGGATAGTGGCTTCCACAAATCAAAATCCCCAATTTTCTGACTCTCAATTTCAAGTTCCAAGGTGGCAACCATGGATCAAACACCTCATTCCGAGGTTGCTCTGCTCGCCTAGCCAAGGCGTACTAACCATAAAACCCTTGCCGGAAATAATGATATGCTAGAGAACCAACCCAAACCCAGTAGCCTTGACCACCGGCATTGCCTCAGCCAAATTCTCCTGAGTAACCAAGTATTCCAGGTTCGAGGATCCATGAATAACTCAAAGCTCTCTCTATCACTGGCAATCATGCAAATCGATGCAGCTCTAACTCCTCGAAGCTATACAGGCCCTGCCTAGTCCAAAACTTTTGACCTCAGTCTCAATCATAGGCTTAGGCTAATTTCCAACGGCATCACTCTTCGTTGGGTCCTCAGTCGCTCTTGCAGCCGAAATCAAACGGGATAAACATCAAAACTTTCCAAAAAGGCCGCAGGCCCCCAGTCAATCCCTTGACCATACAAAAGCTCATTATGCCCTTACTGGTTCCTACACACAATCAGGGCACAGCCCTCGGCTGTATGGTTCCATAACGCTATCAAACTCACCAAGGGCATCTGCCGCAACACAACCCAGCCTGCCTATGCTCGAACCATCACAGAACTCTCACCGTTGTGTATTCACAACGTGGCATCACTGCCGTGCATCAACGGCGTGGCATCACCACCGTGCATCAACGGTGCTCATCACTCAAGTATCAATCTCTAGGATCCCCACAGTCGTATACCCACGACGTGGAACGGGTCACATAGACCCCTCAACCCTTCACATCCCACAACCGCGCTATCAACTCACTGCCTTGCGGGTGATACTCCAAGAGGTGCTGTCATAGTCGGCGCAGTTCCAAACTATGTCGACCACTATCTCGATCTCAATTCCATTAGGCGGCGGCTTCAAAAATCAGCTCAGGTGGACTCACACCCGGGGCACACGGCGATAAGAATAAACTTTAGTCCCGGCGCCGCCGTAGGCACTGCCTCTACAGTCGCTCGCGAAGCGATATGCAACCACAACTCAACCTCTAACGTGCTCCAGCATCCTCTAAAAACACACTCCTCCTGACCAGGTCCACGGAGGGTGATTGTCCTCTCTCGACAATCCATGATAGCAAACAACGGGATAACACATCCCTATCCAACCATCATAACAACTCCCCTATCTCTAGCCCATACGAAGCTATCCCTGCTTCACTGAAGTACACACAAGCGGTGTCGGCATCAACCATGCTCTAACTCCGATGACCACACCTGGTGAGGCGCGATCCACTATCCTGGTGTCTCTAACCAGCTACACAAACTCGTCCTCTAGATGCTGGCGGTCATCGCTCTATCCGCCTCAGTATCACGGCTTCATCAGCCTACTGGTAGCCCGATGAAACTCTTCATCCTAAAGGGGCAGTGGGTGACACAGGAGGTGTCCTCTGCTCCAGCACGCGCATCATGCGCTCCATATTTCCTCCTGGCGCCTCAACGCCACCTCCTGGCGCCGCAACGCCTCTGACAACTGGGCCACCTGAGCCCGCAGCTCCAGTACCTCACTCTGCCTGGCCTGCCCGGCCTCTCTCGCCGCTCGGGCTCCTCATCCGAGGTCAAACGCCCTCTCGTCGCTGCACGACGTCTCGGCGGCATCGCAGGTAACTGCAACAAACGAATGTCAGGACACAACAACCATACGACCCAATCCAGCGAGAGTCTAAAACTTGTTATCCCCCCTAAAGTATTATGTTGTCTGCAGCCAACATAATCACTTTGAGGGAATAACAAATCAAATCACTCGTCCCAACCTGAGGGAGAGGTAAAAACTCAATCTGGACTCTCGCTAAAATCACGTCTCTCACGACAGTCATCCTACTGTCCAACCAATAGCCTAGGGTCACTAAGTCCTCAACGACCTATACACCTAGGCTCTGATACCACTCTAATCTGTCACGCCCCGGGGTCGAAACTGCGACCCGGGCTCGCTGACAGATCCGCCATCTGTACGGAAACTGCCGTACAGACGAAGCGTCTAGCCTGCAAAAGACAAAACTACAGCTACACAGATATCAGAGCGGATAAAAAGCTGTACTATAAAATTTCTCAACTACAAAGTTGCTACAACACAAAGCCCATCTCCCAAAAACAGGCGATACAAAAAGAAATCCACCTATACAATATCTACAAATCCAATTGGGAGATAGCTAAACAGGAACTATAACCAACTCCCACAATCCGGGGTGGTACATCTACCTCTCTATAAAGTAACAATGCTGGTAGGGAACTATCACGCGACTCCCTGTCCTCAGTCCGTCCAACAGCTCGGCAGGAACGGAAGAAAGCCTCAGCAACCTGTCACCGACAGAGGGTGTGAGAACTACATCCTACAGTAGTTCTCAGTGGGTACCGTCTCCAAGAACCACGGTCTGCCCACTAAGTCTACTAGAGGCATAAGATAACAAAAAGACTGTGATAATAGAAATAAGCTGGAAAAGAATCTACAGCTATCATGCCTCTATCTACTATGCTCAAAAGGAAGAGACTATGGATGATGGTATGCAGCCACTCACTGCTGACAATATGTCACTAGTACTATGCCCAAGACACTCTACTATGACAAATGCTATACCAACACTCTCTCAGTGTAACCCAAATCTCATCGACTGCCCCACAGGGTCCAGTCCAGTCAAGTAACCCATATCTCATCGACTGCCCCACAGGGTCCAGTCAAGCCTGCGCCCCCTGGTGTATCCACCAGGGTGTCCAAACGGACAAACTCGATATCTCACATAGTGACCCCATGGTAGCTCGGCCAGGGGTATCAATATCTCACACAGTGACCCCATGGTAGCTCGGCCAGGGGTATCAAGCGACCTCTAGTATATAAACTAGGCGCATCATCGCAGCCTCGTCAGGCTCGGAATCATCAACGCACCCGGGGCGTGGTTCGAGGGGTGCGACCCCACCGAACTCAAATATCTCAACAGTATCACTGTCTCACAAGTGGCTCCTGCAGGCTATAGTCCTCGATCAAACAGATCGGTATCTCGCTGCTCAAAGCACTACTCAGTCGGAGAACCCTCTACGACTCAATCTCACAACACTGACCCACTCAATGGAAGTACTACACAGCTGGGACCACCGTCTCTCTCAACGGCTCCCACAAGAACCCCCACTCAACTCAACACACAATCTCACGGCCGGAGATGCTCCACGGCCAAATCTACGAAGGGTCCGAAACCCCGGGAGACTAACATCTACGTCCCCAAGAGAGGAAACAGCCCTTAGAACCCAGATCACTCGAATCCGCTCGGGTGGATAAGTTTATAAGAAACCATGCCATTTATTTCAGAAAACCTTTCGATCTGAAAGAAATCCATCTTTTTAATGATTTTTAGTCTTTTTAGGAAAACCCTTTGAAATCAAGTTTTATGCCCAAACCTCGAAGCTAATGCCCTTGTCCTATCCAACAAGAACAGACTCAGGCAACCCTGCGAGGCTTGGAAGAAAACATTGGCTGACTAAAATCATATATTCGTCCAAAAAGGTTCTGGGTTCTAAGGTCCTGCTAACACACGTGCACCACGCTCACAACAGGGTGGTGACGAGAAGAACAGCGGAAAGGAAAACTCCGGGACCACCGTTTACCTGAAACGGTTCCCCAAAACACTAACACTGGCCTAACCCAGCCACCAGACTCCACTCGGCCCCCCGGGCCCGAGTGCAACGCCCGTCCCACAACACTCTGACCTCTCGGCCCACTACCCGGGCGAGGAACTCTATGTCAAGAAGGATATGCACTGTGTGGGTTGTCTAAAGCATAAAAGAACCTAGCCCAGATTAAGGTTCTCTATCAGTCTGGTCACACACATGCACATATGACGGGGGTGCTAGTCAAGTTCCAAGAAAACACTTAACCTAGCATGCAATTCTATCACAATAGAATTAAAAGGAAGTCCGTAGACTTGGAGAGAAAACCAACCCACCTCAGCTCGCCCCCAATTGCTTGTCGACACTTGCAATTGGGCTCAGCGGACCTACCTGGCCTCCAAGGGTCCGCACGCAACGCGAAGCCCGATGCCAGAATCCGCACGCGAATCGGAGCACGCAGCGACCAACCACACGACCGCGCGCTCCGCGGATGCTAAAAACCGCACCGCAAGCTGCCAGAAGCGAAGAAATCAATCAAAACGGTGAAAACCGAGCATCCGACAGCGAAAAACGGCCTCCGTCGGCGAAAACAGCCTCCGTCAGCGAAAACCAGCGCCCGACGGCGAAAAACAACACACGGAGGCGAAAAACAGCTCCGTCGGCAAAAAACAGCGCCCGACGGCGAAAAACAGCACGCGGCGGCGAGAAACAGCTCCGTCGGCGAAAAACAGCGCCCGACGGCGAAAAACAGCACGCGGCGGCGAAAACAGCTCGAAAACTGCTTGCGGAAACAGCCCGCGAAATCCTGCGAAACTGCTCGCGAAAATCCTGCGAAAACCGCTAGCGAAGCCGCTCGCGAAAAACCTGCGAAAACCGATCGCGAAAAACTGCGCGCGAAACCGCTTGCGAAACTGCTCGCAACCTGCTCGCAAAACCAGCGAGAAACGGCCTGCGAAAAACTGCTCCGTCGGCGAAAAACTGTGCCCGACGGCGAAAAACGGCTCGCGGCGGCGAAAAACAGCGGCCGACGGCGACCAACGGGCTCCGACGGCGAAAACACGGCGCCGGCACGCAAACCGAGGAGTCGCCCGCCGTCCGGGAGCTCGCCGAGCGGCGAAAACCCAGCCGCGCGACGAGGGAGGCCCGCCGCACGGCGCCCAACCAAGCAGCGCCGCGCAGCGACCCGCTGTGCGGTGCCGGAGCGCGCCGCGCAGCGCCCTGCGGCGCTGCGCGCGGCGCCCAGCGGCGCTGCGCGCGCAGCCCGTAGCGCTGCGCGCACCCGCGCGCCCGCGCAGGCCCGCGCGCGACCCGCGCGGCCTGCGCGCCCGAGCAGGCCCGCGCGCGGCCCGCGCGGCCCGCGCAGGCCCGCGCAGGCCCGCGCGCGGCCCTGCCGCGCGCGGCCATGCCGCGGCGCCTGCGCGCGGCCCCGCGGTGCCGCGCGCGCCCGCGCGCGGCCAGGCAGTGCCGCGCGCCCCCTGCGCGCGGCCCTGCCGCGCGCTCCTGCGCGCGGCCAGGCAGCGCCGCGCGCCCCTGCGCGCGGCCCTGCCGCGCGCTCCTGCGCGCGGCCAGGCAGCGCCGCGCGCCTCCTGCGCGCGGCCCTGCCGCGCTGTCACGGGGCCAGCTTTTTCGCCTTAAAATTGCCCCGTGCGGCGCTCAAGTGTCGCACACCTGAGCCAGCCTTCCCGAGTCCCTTGCCACGGACACGCCCTCGAACTTAAACAGCGGGATCACAACTTAAGCATTAACCAAGCATGCTCCTCCACGAGCCTGACTGCCCGGCGCCGCGCCTTACGTCGCACCCCTTGTCGAACTCCGCGAGTTCTGAAACAACAACCCCGCTACCGAGGTTGGCCTTCAAGTCGAGTATTCCGCCTAGCCGGACAAACTCTCCTCGAGAGTGCTACTTAACCGAATGCCCCTATGCCGCCGAAGCAAGCACCCAGGACAATACAAGTTCTCACAACTTAGTCCATTTGAATGGGCCCGAGCGAGCTACCCTTGCGCGTTCCGCTCGTCTGCTTAACCGAGCGACCCGTCCCGCATATCTCGCCCGTCTGCCAGCCCATTGCCTTTGCCAAGGCGCCGCGCGCCCCGCAACTCCCACGACGGGATCCATAATCGAGTCGGGCATGTCCCGTTCCGCCGGCCACCTAGTTCCGTCATCGCTCCCGATTCGGTCCAAGGTCCGCTTCCCGAATACCCCACACTCCTTGTTCCCGCGTGTATACCCTTCGCAAGGGTTTGCCAACCTAGCGACATTCCTCCCGCATCGCCAACCCCCTGGCACCTCCATTGCACGACCATGCTCGGCCGCCAACACACTCGGCCCAGTATCCAAGGTTTGCTCGACGGATGTCGCCCACAATCGAATCAGCCTCGCTCCGCTTCGCTTGCCATTCGGTACCTCCATTGGCCGGCCAAGCCTGGCCCCAACACTCTCGGTCCTCTCCATGGCTCACTTCACGAAAACCAGCATCGATTGTCTCCTCTTCCTTCGTGGGCCGCGCCGCACGAATCCCCGCTCGGCACCGCTGCCTTTGCGAGCCTTGTCCATTACGGCGGACCGACCGTTACTTCGCCTCGCGAACTTCGTAGGCCTCGCGCCTCACGAATCCCCGCTAGGCAACCATATGCCTTCGCAAGCCTTGTCCATTGAGGCGGACCAACCTTTCGCAAGACTGTCCCTCATCCGCTCGTTCGCTCCACTACAGAGATCCGAAACGGCATAAGGTAGTGCAAGCGAACCTAGAGGCAAAGCCTCTGGGCTTACCCCGCTCCGTAATGCCGTCGACCTTGTGTCTTAGGCATTACCCTAAGCCCGTGCGCTCTTCGACCATCGAATACCGCCCACACGAACTTAGGCTTGGCGACTCCGCTCGCCAAGGGATGGCCTATGTCCTATAGGCCAACGGGGGAGTCGGGGCCACTTCGCAAGTGTCCAACCCCTCCTCTATATAACCCACGAGGCATCCACCCCTTTGGCACCCCGGGGGTACAAAGGTGCTCACCGAGGGGTACGTTTTGAAACCCCGCATGCGGCACCATTTTCATGGTCATGGCATGGGCCATTGCTAGGGAATTGCCTCCGTTGGTTCGCCCGCGGCTCAACCCTGACGGATTGTCCCAACTTCGCTCTCCCTTCACTCTGTCAACCCAAATGCCTACCAAATGTCCTCCAAAAGTGGCCCCCAAGGATGTCACGGTCGAACCAACACGATCGACACGTGACAGACTCCCCCACCCAAGTTATCGACGCCCTCGTCGATGTCCATCCGTTCACCAGCTTCGTTGATAGCTGCCAACCACTACTCCAGATCAGAGCCGCCCTCGGCCTTGGCATCGCATGCCACACTGACCCACCCTGAGCATGTCCGCTACCCAACGTGTCGCTTCCGTGCTTCCAGCTTGGTTGATAGCTGCCAACCACTACTCCAGATCAGAGCCGCCCCGGCCTTGGCATCGCATACCACACTGACCCGCCCTAGAGTATGTCCGCTACTCAACGCGTTGCTGAAGCTCCTTGGTCCTCTCGACCAAACCACAGATCAGAGCCGCTCCCGGCCTTGGCATCACATGCCACACTGACCCAAAACACTGCAAAACCATTCTGTCCCCTTGAGTTGAAGCTCCCAGCTCCGGAGGCCTCCCCCGCACCACAAAACTCCTCCACGGAACTAGAATGTTAACCTTGTCGCCTGCTCGCGACAACCCAAATGGCACTGGCACGTCCCTGCAACTCGGTTCTTCTTGAGGTGCTACTCGGCCCTTCTGTCCCTTTCGCCCCTACTTAACCCAAGTCTCCTGCAGCTAGTCGCCAACCTTGTGCCTCCCTCGCAGGGAAAACCCTTTCCAGCTAGCGATCTCTTCCCAGAACGCTACCGGACCAACTAGTGCACTCGGTATATTCCGCGAATACACCTATCCAAGCGCGCACGAGTTCCTTTGAAGATCAGTAGAGTGGCCCTCCCTCGCTCCCTCCGAGGTCAAACTCCAAACGTCCCAACGTCTTGGAGCGTCCAACGCGAATCAGCTCGCAGCTCGGCTTCGCTTCTCCACCTCAAAACTTCACAAACTGTGCTCGGGCCAGATCGCATCCAACCCCTTCCAATATCCATGAGTACTTCTGCCCATCTCGTGCCATTCCCGCACACAACTTTTGCCTCACAAATGCCCTCGCAATCACATAACGTCAAGCCATCACCATGGTCTCCACGAGTTTTCGAGTCTTTTACCGAGACACGCCTGTCGTCGGCTACTTCGCACCTCTACTTGCTCCACCATGAACTCTTGTTATGCCTCCTGACTGCTTGCACTTTCGCTACTCGTTGCTGCTCAGCACCTTTGGCTTCTGTACTCCCGACTTCGGTTACCCACCAAAGTCCCCGGCCAAGTTCGAGACTAACGACCCCTCGTTTCCATTGCTCGAACTTGCCGTCCTCCATACCTCCAGCAATCACTTTCGCGATAGCCGCTGAACGGAACCCAAGCTTAACCCATCTGCTAGTCTTTCTCGCAACTGCTGATAACGGTGATGTCGCCATCCAACGTCCACCCCCTCACAAATTGCGATACCTCGACCCTTTGAGTTGACAACTGGATTTTTCCCCTCCCAGCAACCTGTCACTAAGCGATCCTGGACCACGGCCCCCGAGTGTCATGACTTGTCTCTTCGTCCACACTCGAGCCCAAATCTCTCTGCTCTAAAAGCTCAGGTCCTTACACAACCTTTGCAATCTGCCAGCAGAGCCCACACGATCCGTCGCACGGATGCGTGCCCGCTATCTCGAGACCTTAGCACTGCCACTGCTTTTCTCGAACATAGCTCCATACCTTGTTCCTCTGAACAAAGTCCAATCCATTGTTTGATCTGCTCGAATAGGGGGTCCCATTCGTCCAACCTGTGGCCACACCATCGAGAGCAACCGATCTCCCCATCGGCCTTCTCGCCCCAAGTGAGAAACACCAAACCATCCAGCAACCCTTGGCCCACTTCACAACCTAGCCCAACGCTTAGCTGCTACTGCCACGGACCCGATCAGTCTTGGTTCCCAACTTGTGCTCCACGAAGTGAACTCTTCTGACATGTGTGTTTTATCCGCCACGTTCCTTAGACAAGATCCCTTTTAACGAGTCACCAAACATCGGGACACATTTTGCTTCAATGTGCTCCCCCACCCTGAGTCGCACTCAGGCCAAATCCAGGCATTCGCAATGCCCACTTCCGCTGCGCGAGTTTCGGTTCTACCACAACCTTGACTACACCCATCAGCGGGATCCACGTCATCCGTCCATTGTACACGTGGATGCTGCACTGAACAATCAACGCTGTCACCGCCCTGTCCAGATACAGACTCTTCTCCTTACCCGAAGAGTAAAGGTCCAATTGTGATCTTTTCTTGCGCCGAGATAACTCTATTCAATTCATGGGTACACACTCGAAGAGTAATCGACCTCCCAATCGATCTCCTTGTACTGAAATACTTAAACTCAGTCACAACGAAGTAACCCTTCTGCCGCGTGTGCTGCATCCCAATCCTTCCCTTCTAGAGATTCATCCGCTGCAAGACCACAACCCTGGAAGCACATTGCCGCGCAATGTTCTCCTTCCACTCCATGGTAACCGCGACCACGGACCACATAATGATTCTCCCAATCATTGCCTCGTCGCCTGCCACGCGACTCCGGACTTAGCCATTTTCACAAGTATTGTACTAGAATCCGCTGCACTCTGACTCCGCATCTCCCACAAGCGTAATCCCGCCACAGTGCCTCGCCGACGCCTAGTACCTTTGTTGGAGTGACTCCACTCACACCAACTTCGCCGCCAAGGTCGCACCTTCCGGCCAAATCTTCAACCCATGAGCTCAACTTAGCTCTGATACCACTTGTCACGGGGCCAGCTTTTTCGCCTTAAAATTGCCCCGTGCGGCGCTCAAGTGTCGCACACCCGAGCCAGCCTTCCCGAGTCCCTTGCCACGGACACGCCCTCGAACTTAAACAGCGGGATCACAACTTAAGCATTAACCAAGCATGCTCCTCCACGAGCCTGACTGCCCGGCGCCGCGCCTTACGTCGCACCCCTTGTCGAACTCCGCGAGTTCTGAAACAACAACCCCGCCACCGAGGTTGGCCTTCAAGTCGAGTATTCCGCCTAGCCGGACAAACTCTCCTCGAGAGTGCTACTTAACCGAATGCCCCTATGCCGCCGAAGCAAGCACCCAGGACAATACAAGTTCTCACAACTTAGTCCATTTGAATGGGCCCGAGCGAGCTACCCTTGCGCGTTCCGCTCGTCTGCTTAACCGAGCGACCCGTCCCGCATATCTCGCCCGTCTGCCGGCCCATTGCCTTTGCCAAGGCGCCGCGCGCCCCGCAACTCCCACGACGGGATCCATAATCGAGTCGGGCATGTCCCGTTCCGCCGGCCACCTAGTTCCGTCATCGCTCCCGATTCGGTCCAAGGTCCGCTTCCCGAATACCCCACACTCCTTGTTCCCGCGTGTATACCCTTCGCAAGGGTTTGCCAACCTAGCGACATTCCTCCCGCATCGCCAACCCCCTGGCACCTCCATTGCACGACCATGCTCGGCCGCCAACACACTCGGCCCAGTATCCAAGGTTTGCTTGACGGATGTCGCCCACAATCGAATCAGCCTCGCTCCGCTTCGCTTGCCATTCGGTACCTCCATTGGCCGGCCAAGCTTGGCCCCAACACTCTCGGTCCTCTCCATGGCTCACTTCACGAAAACCAGCATCGATTGTCTCCTCTTCCTTCGTGGGCCGCGCCGCACGAATCCCCGCTCGGCACCGCTGCCTTTGCGAGCCTTGTCCATTACGGCGGACCGACCGTTACTTCGCCTCGCGAACTTCGTAGGCCTCGCGCCTCACGAATCCCCGCTAGGCAACCATATGCCTTCGCAAGCCTTGTCCATTGAGGCGGACCAACCTTTCGCAAGACTGTCCCTCATCCGCTCGTTCGCTCCACTACAGAGATCCGAAACGGCATAAGGTAGTGCAAGCGAACCTAGAGGCAAAGCCTCTGGGCTTACCCCGCTCCGTAATGCCGTCGACCTCGTGTCTTAGGCATTACCCTAAGCCCGTGCGCTCTTCGACCATCGAATACCGCCCACACGAACTTAGGCTTGGCGACTCCGCTCGCCAAGGGATGGCCTATGTCCTATAGGCCAACGGGGGAGTCGGGGCCACTTCGCAAGTGTCCAACCCCTCCTCTATATAACCCACGAGGCATCCACCCCTTTGGCACCCCGGGGGTACAAAGGTGCTCACCGAGGGGTACGTTTTGAAACCCCGCATGCGGCACCATTTTCATGGTCATGGCATGGGCCATTGCTAGGGAATTGCCTCCGTTGGTTCGCCCGCGGCTCAACCCTGACGGATTGTCCCAACTTCGCTCTCCCTTCACTCTGTCAACCCAAATGCCTACCAAATGTCCTCCAAAAGTGGCCCCCAAGGATGTCACGGTCGAACCAACACGATCGACACGTGCTGCACGCGGCGCCGCGCCCAGCGGCACGTCGCCGCAGGGTGCTGCCAACAGCGGCACCCTGGCGCCGCGCGTGCGCCGTTGCGCGCGCGCGCGGCCGCCGGCGACGGCGAACCTCTACAAATAAAATATAAAAACCCGAAAAATCCGATAAAATCCCGAAATCCAAATTTAGCTTTTAAAAAGCAATTAAAATCCTCAAAACTCTCCAAAACACAAAAATCCACATTCAAAAAAACCCAAAAACTGAATTTGCTTACCTTATCGACGCTCGCCGCACGCCCACGAGCTCCTCTCGGTCTCCAACGGCGAGTCCCAAAAATCCGAAATGCTCCAAACCCCTTCCTTCCTCTTTTTCTTCTTCTTCTTCTTCTCCTTCCTCTCTTTTCTTTCCTTTCTTTCTTTCTTCCTTTTTCCTTCTTTCCTGCTGCAGAGGGAGGGCTCCTTTTATAAAGGTAAAAATCCGATTTAATTAATTTTCTTAATTAATTAATTCCGTAAAACCAACTCCAACTCACTTTTCGACCTCGGGCTCTCCGCCGTTGCCCGGAACCTCTCGAACTCCGCTGTAAATCGAAAATACACGTGCTCACAGCTTTTTCTCTCCAAAAAGCTCAACCGTTGAGTCGGGGTGCTCAAATCAATTACCGGCTCCGAAATTGCCAGTTCCGACTCACTTTTTGCCTCCGGGTCCTCCGCGTCAGTCCGGAACCTCCCGAACCTCGCTGTAAATCAAAAGTACACGTGTCCACAGCTTTTTCTCTTCAAAAAGCTCATCCGTTGAGTCGGGGTGCTCAAATCAATTACCGGCTCCGAAATTGCCAGTTCCGACTCACTTTTTGCCTCCGATCCTCCGCGTCCGTCCGGAACCTCACGAACCTCGCTGTAAACTGGAAATACATCTGTTCCAAGTGTTCCTAATTTTCCGGCACTCCACTGTGCAGTCGGTAATTCCCAAATCACATCCTCAAACGGCATACAAAGCCCGGAAAAACCCCGAATCGAGCTGGAGCTTCCGCGTTGATCCGAATCAACCCGGCATCAACTGTAAACTCAAATGCAACCTGCCCACGGCAACTCTCTGCTCCAAGCCATCAGTGAAGTCGGCGCGCTATCCAAAGACCCGGTACTCTACAGTGTGAATGGGCAGGAAGTGCGCTAACTTGGTTAGCCGGTCCACTACGACCCAAATTGTATCGTGCCCCTGCTGTGAACGTGGGAACCCGGTGACGAAGTCCATGGTGATATGATCCCACTTCCACTCTGGCACCGGTAAGGGTTGTAACTTTTCCGCCGGTCGCTGATGTTCCGCTTTTATCTGTTGGCACACTAGGCAGTGAGCCACATGTCGTGTCACGTCCCTCTTCAGCTTGGGCCACCAGAAGGTCTGCTTGAGGTCCCTGTACATCTTTGTGCCCCCCGGATGCGCCGCATAAGGGGCGCAGTGTGCCTCTGCCAGAATTTCCTCCTTCAATTCCGACAAATCCGGCACGCAGATTCGCCCGCGGAACCGTATGGTGCCGTCTCCTTCCACTGAAAAATCGTTCACTTGGCCCGGGGAGATCCTGTCTCGAACGTGCTGCAAGTGGGTGTCGGTTTGCTGTCCCTCCCGGATCTTCTCGAATAAGGTCGGCTTGACTACCAAAGTTAGAAGTTGCGCAGCCGTGCCTGCTGGCACCACTTCCAACCTTAGTCGTGCGAAGTCCGCAATCAAGTTACTCTGCTCAGTTATCGCGCCTGCTGATCCTCCTTCTAAACGCCCTTTCCTGCTCAACGCGTCCGCCACTACGTTTGCCTTCCCGGGGTGGTATTGGATTGTTAGGTCATAATCCTTCAGTAACTCAAGCCACCGCCTCTGTCGCAGATTTAGCTCCTTTTGGGTGAACAGGTACTTAAGACTTTGATGATCTGTGAAGATGTTACAGTGGACACCAAAGAGGTAGTGTCTCCATAACTTTAGAACGAAGACCACCGCAGCCAGCTCCAGATCGTGTATCGGGTAGTTCCTTTCGTAATCCTTTAGTTGCCTAGAAGCGTAGGCTATTACCTTCCCCTGTTGCATCAGAACACCCCCGAGGCCGATTCTCGAGGCGTCGCAGTACACTTCGTAATCCTCTCCGGGGGTCGGCAGCACAAGAATCGGCGCCCTGGTTAGCCTTTTCTTTAGTTCCTCAAAGCTTTCCTGGCATTGGGCCGTCCACACAAACTTTTCTCCTTTCCTGGTCAACCGGTTTAAAGGGGCCGCAATTTTCGAGAAACCCTCGACGAAACGTCTGTAGTACCCCGCCAATCCCAAGAAGCTGCGGATCTCCGTCACTGTCGTCGGCGGCTGCCAGTCGATCACCGATTCCACCTTCTTGGGGTCCACAGCGATTCCCCTCGCCGAGATCACGTGCCCCAGGAATCCCACTTCGCGTAGCCAGAATTCACACTTTTTGAGCTTAGCGAACAGCTTCTGCTCCCTGAGGGTCTGGAGAATTGTTCGCAGATGGTCCTCGTGTTCCTCGTCCGTGGGTGAATAGATCAGTATGTCGTCGATGAAGACTACTACGAACCGGTCTAGGAATGGTCTGAAGATCCGGTTCATCATATCCATGAAGACCGCGGGGGCGTTCGTAAGCCCGAACGGCATAACTGTAAATTCGTAGTAGCCATACCGGGTCTGAAAGGCGGTCTTCGGGATGTCCTCGTTCCGAACTCGGAGCTGATGGTAACCCGATTGCAGATCAATCTTTGAGAAAACTGTCGCCCCCCACAACTGGTCGAAGAGATCGTCGATTCTGGGCAGGGGGTACTTATTCTTCACCGTGACCTTGTTTATTCCCCTGTAGTCGATGCAGAGACGCAGGCTCCCGTCCTTCTTCCGTACAAAGAGTACCGGTGCACCCCAGGGCGACACACTCGACCTGATAAACCCTTTGTCCAAGAGGTCCTCCAGTTGCGCCTTAAGCTCCTTCAATTCCGCGAAGGCCATTCGGTAGGGCACCTTCGTAATAGGTTGTGTACCCGGTAAAAGTTCAATAGGGAACTCCACCTCTCGTTCCGGGAGTATCCCGGGCAGTTCCGCTGGGAAGACGTCGGGGAAGTCCCTCACCACTGGGATGTCGGAAGGTGTCATCGAGGGTCGGGTAACCAGATCTACCGATGCCAAGTAGGCCACACACCCCGCCCTCTACCAGTCTCCTGGCTCGTGCCGCTGAGATGACTGCCGGAAAGGAGGTGCTCTTGCACGCCAGATACGCATTTTTTGGGAAGCTTGGTTCTTGTAGTTGTACCATCCTCTTCTCGCAGTCGATAAGCGCTTGGTACCTTGAGAGCCAATCCATGCCCAATACGACGTCGTACTCCTTCAGGAGAATCACCACCAAATCCCAAGGGCAAGCCAGTCGCCCAAGTTTAATCGGGCAGGTGGCCACGAAACCGGTCGCTTCCAGTGTCCCACCCGCCGACTGGACCGTCAAACGGCTTTGGAGGGGCGTTTCTCCAAGATCATGCATAAACACATAGTCACGAGAAATGAACGAGTGTGTTGCTCCAGTGTCAAAGAGGGTTCTAGCACGGGAATTGAAACTGTCACGCCCCGGGTGTAAACCAGAACCCGGGCCCGTCTACAGATCCGCCGTGCATGCGGTATTTCCCACATACACGAAGCGTCGGTAACCTGCTCAGATAAGAAATAATAATAAAAGAGCATAATAATCAGAGCTAAGATAAAACTACTGTATCTCAGACAGATGCTGGAAGTAAAAGGTACAACAGTAAGATAAAATACAGATGTCTCTCCCAGCTCACTACTATAATACAAACAGCTGGCAGAAGCCAGTCCCCAAAAAGAAATACAAAAACACTGTCTGAGAAGTCCTGGTATCCAAAATCTCCAGCTATGACCCTCGGTGGCTCTCTATCTAGTCCGCAATTCGCTTACCTCGATCAGTTGCTGACGGCCCAGCAACTCCCACTGAGGACTCTGCAAAACAAGGGGAAAGAAAGAAACAAGAAAAACAATGGGGGTCAGTACTACTATAAACAGTAGCCTCCCCTAGTGGGTAAAGCCTCAGCTCAGATATGCCCACCAGGTGCTCAGAGGCGAAAAAGGGAAAGGTAAAGAAAGGAGATGCAGATAAATAAAGCAACTGATAAAGTGCTATCCCTAATATGCCTCTATATGACCAACCAATAAGGATGGAGAAAGTGATGCATCAGAATCAAGAAGCCTGTCATAATGACCCAATCTGACAGCCAGTGAACACTGGCACTGCCTGCTCTGCTGTCGAACTCAAGAAACCAGCATGGTGCCCGGCGCTCACACCGTGGAAAGCAGCAAGGTGCCCGGCGCTCTGCACCGTGGAAAGCCTACTCCGGAGTGGCACTCGAGGGGAGCGACCCACACGAGTAAAATATCACTGTATCAAGCATCTCTGTAACCACTGTCTCATAATAGCAGGACTGGATCGAGACTCACAGAAGTGGGAACAACCCTCCACTAAAGAAAGCCCGATCCCCAAAACACCCAATCTGATGCAATAGTACAAACCGGTCAACCACCCAAGATCCGTGGTCGCCGCAACACCCTGCCATACCCCTAACCTGTCCCAATCCCCAATACCTGACTACACTGTCCAACAGACGCTCGAACCTGAGCGACTAAGCCGCAAGTGCCAACAATGGAAGAAGAAAAGAGCAAAAGCATGGTTTCTCCTAAGTCAAGTCCCAAAATAGTGTAGCAGTAAAAGATGACATAATTATGTGACCAATTTAATCATGCAGTGTTCCAATATTTTGTCCAATTTCCAAGTATAAACAGTTTGAAGTGACATAAGCTAGGGTGACCGTCTCACATGAACAAACATCAGTTTTGCAGTCCTCTATTTCTATTGTCTCCAAGTATACAGTTCCAGAATCAATAAGCGATTAAATCGAGT
Source organism: Tillandsia fasciculata (assembly GCA_029168755.2). Lineage (NCBI taxonomy): Eukaryota > Viridiplantae > Streptophyta > Magnoliopsida > Poales > Bromeliaceae > Tillandsia > Tillandsia fasciculata. Next base: position 10,057,950 of record CM054938.1, read on the forward strand.
GATTAATCTAACAATAATTTATTAGAGATCTGATAACCAATAATCAATTTCCTAGAGCATGCAAGTCTACCAATCAACACATTTAGCATTGTCATAGCAAGGGTACTCTGATATTCCTAGTGGGCATACAAAGAGAGGAGTACAACAACCACCCACCTGAAGCGCAACTGTCCAAACTCGTACAGTCAGAAAATACCAAAATTCTAAATCCTTGCTCCCACAATTTTAGCACACCCGCAACACTCCTGGTACATCAAGAAATCCACTAATTACACTAGACTCCCAAATTCAGCACTTATAACCACATACAATCACGAGTACCAAACTGTCAAATTATCACCTGCAGAAATGTCCAGAAAATTCCAATAAAAATATCACGGCGATCCTTGCGTCGATAGCTTCGAAACGGTACCTTGCACGTCCAAATCGGAGTTCGGTCAGTCAAGATAAAAATTCGGCAAGAGGGCACTCTCATACAACAATCTGTATTAAGGACTGATTACTGTTCACAGAGAAATCATTAATTTTCACCTCGAAAGAAAATTCACAAAAATCCAATAAAAATACGAGCGCGTTCCTTGCGATCCGTAGATGAAAAAGTTGTATAAGCTCGTTTCCGTCAGACGCTCGTGCGCAAAGATATGGCCAAAATACTCCGCTGCTGTCAAGGAATTCCATACAGAAAAAGGGGTCACTTACTGCCTCGAAATCCGTGCCAAAACCTCGAAACGGGAAAGCGCGACCAAAACGAAAGATGAAGTCCTACCTCTTAGGAGTCCACTGGTGCAAGAATCACAGGAAAATGATGTCGGGGTAGCCCAGGGGAGCAAAAATACGATCGCTGCGCCGAAGAAGAACACTAGGAAGCAACGTCGCGCCGCACCGTAAAATGGGGAACCTCGGGATTCGTGCCTCCAAAACTCTTGAAACTTGGCAGGGAGATCCAGCACAAAAAGATGAAAATCTTTGCTTGAAAGGTGCTTGGGCTGAAGAGGCTCGGTTGGGAGAAAAACCCCAAAAGAGTGAGCTCGGATTGGCTTAAATAGGCTGAGGGAAAAACAATTGGATTAATACCCAACGAGTCCCCACTTTCGGGCGCTCGGCCCATTTCGGGCGCGCACAGTGCGGCCCGGCCCAGAACTTCCGGGCGCGCACAGTGCGGCCCGGTCCACCGCGCAGCCCAGTCCACCACTCCCTCAGACCCCGCTGCACCCGGAGCACCAGAGCCCGCCAATGGCCGCGCGACACGTGGCCCGGCAACCCGTGCACCACGCACGTCGCGCCGTGGACCGCGCACGTCGCGGCTGACCCGGGCGTACGGCCACCTGCCCCGGTCACCATCTCAGCCGGTTGCGTGGACCGGGAGCACAGAACCGGACCAACAAGGCCTCGCCACGTGGCACCGCCTGGTGCACGCGCGCCGCCGTGGACCGCGCGCCTGCCCGCGCGCCCGGGCGCCTGCCCGCGCCCTGCCCGCGCCGCGCGCCGCCGCCTGCCGCCTGCCCGAGGCCGCGCCGCCGCCGCCGGCCGCCGCCGGCGATCGCCGGCGACACTGTTCCGGCGTGAACAGTACCCGCAAGCTCAAAAATGACAAGTAAATAGCCCATCTTGACCGTTTTCGCGCGCTGATTCCAAAAACGAGGTCCGTTTGGCCAAATTCCGCCTCCAAAATTTGCCGGAGGCTCCCGCAAGCGCCGAAAACTGCCAAAACTTCCGGGAGTCCGCTTTTGGACATCCGGACTCAGAATTGGGCAAACAAAAAGCCAATCTCAAGTGTTTTTCCGCGCTGAATCCAAATCCATCCTCCGTTTGGCCTAAATCCTTTTCTAAAATTCGGCAAAAGCAGCCGAAGGCCAAAACAGCTAACCAAAGCTCACAGGGTCCATCTGTGGCATCCCTTTGATGCACTATGGGCCAGATACACCATCAACAGGTGTCTAAACAGTGGATTCACGGGAAAAAGCTGCATGGGGGTTCGGGGTACTACATCCTCCCCCACTAAAAAAAGTTTCGTCCCCGAAACAAAGATAAACAAAGCAGACGTACCTCAAACTGCGGCCTCGAACAAGAAGGGGTAGGCATCTCTCATCTCTGTCTCCAGCTCCCATGTAGCCTCTCGCTCCTCATGATTGCTCCACAGGATCTTCACATATGGAATGGCCCGATTGCGCAATTCCCTCACCTCACGAGCAAGAATCCGCAACGGGCGCTCCTCGTAGACCAAGTCCTCGCCGATCTCCAACGAAGTGAAGTCAATCACGTGCGACGGGTCAAAAACATATCTCCTCAGAGCTGAGACGTGGAAGACATCATGAACTCCGGCCAGGCGCGGGGGTAAGGCAACTCTGTATGCCACAGGACCAACTCTGTCCAAGTACCTCAAAGGGTCCAATAAAGCGGGGACTGAGCTTCCCCCGTACTCCAAATCTCCGGACCCCTTTCGAGGGCGAGACCTTCAAGAAGACATGATCACCAACCTGAAACTCCAGGTCTCGCCGTCGAGTATCTGCGTAGCTCTTCTGACGACTCTGGGCTGTCTCAAGATGCCGGCGAATAATCCTGACTTTTTCCTCTGCCTCCAAAAGTAACTCCGGTCCCAAAGTCCTCCTCTCACCCACGTCACTCCAATATAAGGGAGACCGACACTTGCGTCCATACAACGCTTCAAACGGAGCCATCTGGATGCTCGCCTGATAGCTGTTGTTGTACGCGAACTCAACCAAGGATAAGTGCCGGTACCACCCTCCTCCAAAATCCATAACGCACGCTCTAAGCATATCCTCGAGGGTCTGTATGGTGCGCTCTGACTGCCCATCGGTCTGTGGGTGGAAAGCGGTGCTAAACCTGAGCTGAGTCCCCAATGCAGAATGCAAACTCCCCCAAAAGCGTGATACGAATCTCGGGTCTCGATCTGACACAATCGAAGCAGGTATGCCGTGAAGCCTCACTATCTCATCCATATATAACTGTGCCAAATACTCCAATGACCAAGTCATCTGAACCGGTAAGAAGTGCGCCGACTTGGTGAGTCTGTCAACAATAACCCAGATCGCATCTGCCCCGCTCTGCGCCCTCGGCAATCCAGTGACGAAATCCATAGTGACGTGGTCCCATTTCCACTCGGGAATTGGAAGACTCTGCAACTTGCCAGCAGGGACGCGATGCTCTGCTTTCACTTGCTGACAAGTTAAACAGTGAGCTACGAATCTCCCAATGTCCCGCTTCATTCCGGGCCACCAAAACTGTGCCTTGAGGTCCTTATACATCTTAGTACCTCCAGGGTGGACGGTATAAGGTGTATGGTGGGCCTCCCTCAAAATCTGATCTCTAATCTCCTGATCCATAGGCACACACACTCGGTCCCTGTACCGCAGTACTCCCGAGCTATCCACAGAAAAATCCCCTGTCTGATCCGCCTGAAGCTGCGTCCTGATCCTCGTCAAGTGGGGGTCCTCACTCTGAGTGTCCCTGATCCTCTCCAACAGAGTGGGCTGCAAGACCATAGACATGAGTCTAGCAGAGACCCCAGGGGATACTACCTCCAGCTGTAATCGCCTCATCTGCTCGACCAACGGCGCCTGCTGCGAGATCAATAAGCTCAGACTCGTCCTCCTGCTCAAAGCATCCGCCACAACATTGGCCTTGCCGGGGTGATAAAGGATACTCAGATCATAATCCTTTAGCAGCTCCAACCACCGGCGTTGCCTCAAATTCAGCTCCTTTTGGGTGAACAGATACTTCAAGCTCTTGTGATCAGTATATATCTCGCAATGCTCACCATACAAGTAATGCCGCCACAGCTTCAGAGCAAACACCACCGCTGCCAACTCCAGATCATGAGTAGGGTAATTTTTCTCATAGTCCTTCAATTGCCGCGAAGCATAGGCAATCACCCTACCCTGCTGCATCAACACACACCCCAGACCACTATGTGAGGCATCACTGTAAATCACAAATCCTTCCCCCATAACAGGGAGGGCAAGGATTGGAGCGGTCATCAATCTCTGCTTCAGCTCCTCAAAACAGCTCTGGCAAGTCTCGCTCCAAACAAACTTAACCCCTTTCCTGGTCAGACGAGTGAGGGGAGAGGAAAGCTTCGCAAAGCCTTCCACAAAACGCCGATAGTAGCCCGCCAAACCAAGAAAGCTCCGCACCTCAGTGATAGTCGTCGGCCTCGGCCAATCTCGAATAGCATCCACCTTGGCCGGATCCACCGCCACTCCAGCAGCTGAAACAACATGACCCAGAAAAGCAACCTCCCGGAGCCAAAACTCACACTTTTTGAGCTTAGCATACAGCTTCTTCTCTCGCAGAAGCTGTAGCACGGTCCTCAAGTGCTCCTCGTGCTCCAAATCACTACGGGAGTAGATCAGAATATCATCTATGAACACCACCACAAACCGGTCCAAAAACGGCTGAAAAATCCTGTTCATCAAGTCCATGAATGCGGCAGGGGCATTTGTCAACCCGAAAGGCATCACAGTAAACTCATAATGCCCGTACCGCGATCTGAAAGCCGTCTTGGAGATGTCCTCGGCCCTCACCCTCAGCTGGTGGTAACCGGACTGCAGATCAATCTTCGAGAACACCGATGCTCCCTGTAACTGATCAAACAAATCATCAATCCGGGGGAGGGGATACTTGTTCCGGATGGTCACTTTGTTCAATTCCCTATAATCCACACACAACCGCAGTGACCCATCCTTCTTCTTCACAAACAACACAGGCGCTCCCCACGGAGAAACACTGGGTCTGATGAAGCCCCTATCCAAAAGATCCTGAAGCTGGGCTTTCAACTCCCTCAACTCAGCTGGCGCCATCCTATAGGGTGCCTTTGAGATTGGTGCAGTTCCAGGAACTACATCAATCACGAACTCAATCTCCCTCTCCGGCGGCATCGTCGTCAACTCAGGGGGAAACACATCTGGGAACTCTCGGACAATAGGGATATCCTCGAGTCCCAGTGCCGCCGTAGGCACCTCCACCACAGTGGCCAAAAAGGCAGTGCAACCCCTACTCATCATCCTCCTAGCTCTGGCCGAGGAAATGGTCGCTGCGAACAGCGTGCTCTGGCAGCCTCTGAAGATGAACTCCTCCTGTCCTGGCTCGCGAAGAGTCACCGTCCTCTCTCTGCAGTCGATAGTGGCGGAATACCGTGACAGCCAATCCATCCCCAACACCAAGTCAAAATCCTGGAGCTGCTGCAAGACAAGCAAGTCTGCAGGCAAAATCCAAGGCCCCAACTGCACTGGGCAAGCCACACAACGCTCCTCGACATGCAAAATATGATCAGGAATCCGCACCTCTAATGCACAAGACAAGGACTCTACCTCTAGACCATGCAGGGATGCAAATGCTCGACTAATGAAAGAATGAGATGCCCCAGTGTCGAATAAAGTACGAGCCCGAATACCAAAGAGTAGAATAATACCTGCCACCACCTGGTCTGCCGCTGAAGAATCCGCCAACTGGGCGGCATACACCCGCCCGCTCGGTGCTGGAGGTCGGGAATCTGAAGGATGAGAGGTGGACGGCCTGCTCGCTGGAGCATAAGGCCGCTGAGCTGATGGTCGCTGCTGCTGAGGGGGATATGGAGCCGACGCCGAAGAAGGTGCCGAAGAAGTAGCAAGGGGGCAAGTAGCTCGCACATGCCCTGGCTGTCCACAACGGAAGCATCGACCCCATCTCTGGTCACAAGTAATGGCGGCATGCTGACCTCCACAGAAAATACATCGGTCAGAAGATCGGGGCTGTCTCGGCTGCTGCTGCTGCTGTCTCGAGGACTGCTGCTGAGATCTCTGCTGCCTCTGCTGTGATCTCTGCTGCTGGTGCTGCTGCTGATGCTGCTGCGGTCTCTGGGGTCCACCAGGCCCTCTCCTCTCAGATCGCCCACGGCCATAAGACTGGGACTGCGGCGGCCGTGGCGGTCTCCATGAGCTGGCCTGTCCCCCGTCCTCTGGGGCTGGTCGCTTCCTGTCGGAACTCTGCGCGACCGCGGCCCTCCGTCTGGCCACCTCCTGATCGCCTCTCTCCACCCACTGTGCATGCTCTGCGGCTGCCTCCAGGGTCTGAAATCTCTGAGCATGCACAAGTGTGTAAATCTCTGGACGAAGGCCTCCCTCGAACAACTCAACCTGGTGCGGACCGTCACGAGCGACGTAGGGCACACAGTTCAGCAACTCCCTGAACTCCTGAAAATAGGCATGGGCCGGTCGATCGCCCTGCTGCAGATTCTTCAAATCGTCCTCCAACTTCTTCTTCACACTGGTAGAAAAATAGGTGTCCAACACCATCCGTCTGAACTCCTCCCAAGGTAACTGCCTGGTGATCCGGAACTCCAGTGGCTCAACTCGCTGCCACCAAAAATCAGCATCTCCGTCCAAACAGTGCACCGCCATGTGCACTCGATACTTCGGGTCGATGAAGAAGTCCCGAAAAAGCTTCTCCATCGCAGAAAGCCAAATCCCAACAGCCCGGGGCTGAGCATCCCGCCCCGAGAATCTAGGTGGTCCCCGCTTAACAAACGCAGCGAGTCTGTCAGCAAAATCCCGCTCCTCCTCCGCAGTCAAAGGCTGAAATGCCGCAGGAGCCCCGCTACTCGAAGATGGCGCTGACGGCACAAAAGGTGCAACAAGAGGCACAGGGACCTCCGGAACAGCTGGGGGTGGTGCCTCCCTCTGAGCAAGCAGCTGCTCAATCCTCTGCTCCTGGCGGCGCTGACCCTCCGCCAACTGGGCCACCAAGGCCCTCAACTCAGTAAGCTCGGGTGGTGTAGGCTGCTCTGGCTCAACAGGGGGCGAAGGGACACCCCGAGTGGGAATCCGACGTCGTGGAGGCATCCTGCCACAAGAAACCAAACATCAGCAACAAAACCCCACACGACCCAATCTGGCGAAAGTCAAAAGACATCCCCCTATTTCTGTAACCTTATGTTGTCTGCAGCCAACATAATGGTTCAACAGAAATAGACTATGTCGATCACTCTTCACTCACAGGAAGAGTTAACAATAAAAATCACCGACTTTCGCAACAAGTCACGCCACTCACGCCCTATAATCCTAGGGTCTGTCCAAAAGCCTAGGGTTTCCTAAGTCCCAACTGACCTATCCCTAAGCTCTGATACCAACTTAATCTGTCACGCCCCGGGTGTAAACCAGAACCCGGGCCCGTCTACAGATCCGCCGTGCATGCGGTATTTCCCACATACACGAAGCGTCGGTAACCTGCTCAGATAAGAAATAATAATAAAAGAGCATAATAATCAGAGCTAAATAAAACTACTGTATCTCAGACAGATGCTGGAAGTAAAAGGTACAACAGTAAAATAAAATACAGATGTCTCTCCCAGCTCACTACTATAATACAAACAGCTGGCAGAAGCCAGTCCCCAAAAAGAAATACAAAAACACTGTCTGAGAAGTCCTGGTACCCAAAATCTCCAGCTACGACCCTCGGTGGCTCTCTATCTAGTCCGCAATTCGCTTACCTCGATCAGTTGCTGACGGCCCAGCAACTCCCACTGAGGACTCTGCAAAACAAGGGGAAAGAAAGAAACAAGAAAAACAATGGGGGTAAGTACTACTATAAACAGTAGCCTCCCCTAGTGGGTAAAGCCTCAGCTCAGATATGCCCACCAGGTGATCAGAGGCGAAAAAGGGAAAGGAAAAGAAAGGAGATGCAGATAAATAAAGCAACTGATAAAGTGCTATCCCTAATATGCCTCTATATGACCAACCAATAAGGATGGAGAAAGTGATGCATCAGAATCAAGAAGCCTGTCATAATGACCCAATCTGACAGCCAGTGAACACTGGCACTGCCTGCTCTGCTGTCGAACTCAAGAAACCAGCATGGTGCCCGGCGCTCACACCGTGGAAAGCAGCAAGGTGCCCGGCGCTCTGCACCGTGGAAAGCCTACTCCGGAGTGGCACTCGAGGGGAGCGACCCACACGAGTAAAATATCACTGTATCAAGCATCTCTGTAACCACTGTCTCATAATAGCAGGACTGGATCGAGACTCACAGAAGTGGGAACAACCCTCCACTAAAGAAAGCCCGATCCCCAAAACACCCAATCTGATGCAATAGTACAAACCGGTCAACCACCCAAGATCCGTGGTCGCCGCAACACCCTGCCATACCCCTAACCTGTCCCAAATCCCCAATACCTGACTACACTGTCCAACATACGCTCGAACCTGAGCGACTAAGCCGCAAGTGCCAACAATGGAAGAAGAAAAGAGCAAAAGCATGGTTTCTCCTAAGTCAAGTCCCAAAATAGTGTAGCAGTAAAAGATGACATAATTATGTGACCAATTTAATCATGCAGTGTTCCAATATTTTGTCCAATTTCCAAGTATAAACAGTTTGAAGTGACATAAGCTAGGGTGACCGTCTCACATGAACAAACATCAGTTTTGCAGTCCTCTATTTCTATTGTCTCCAAGTATACAGTTCCAGAATCAATAAGCGATTAAATCGAGTGATAATCTAACAATAATTTATTAGAGATCTGATAACCAATAATCAATTTCCTAGAGCATGCAAGTCTACCAATCAACACATTTAGCATTGTCATAGCAAGGGTACTCTGATATTCCTAGTGGGCATACAAAGAGAGGAGTACAACAACCACCCACCTGAAGCGCAACTGTCCAAACTCGTACAGTCAGAAAATACCAAAATTCCAAATCCTCGCTCCCACAATTTTAGCACACCCGCAACACTCCTGGTACATCAAGAAATCCACTAATTACACTAGACTCCCAAATTCAGCACTTATAACCACATACAATCACGAGTACCAAACTGTCAAATTATCACCTGCAGAAATGTCCAGAAAATTCCAATAAAAATATCACGGCGATCCTTGCGTCGATAGCTTCGAAACGGTACCTTGCACGTCCAAATCGGAGTTCGGTAAGTCAAGATAAAAATTCGGCAAGAGGGCACTCTCATACAACAATCTGTATTAAGGACTGATTACTGTTCACAGAGAAATCATTAATTCTCACCTCGAAAGAAAATTCACAAAAATCCAATAAAAATACGAGCGCGTTCCTTGCGATCCGTAGATGAAAAAGTTGTATAAGCTCGTTTCCGTCAGACGCTCGTGCGCAAAGATATGGCCAAAATACTCCGCTGCTGTCAAGGAATTCCATACAGAAAAAGGGGTCACTTACTGCCTCGAAATCCGTGCCAAAACCTCGAAACGGGAAAGCGCGACCAAAACGAAAGATGAAGTCCTACCTCTTAGGAGTCCACTGGTGCAAGAATCACAGGAAAATGATGTCGGGGTAGCCCAGGGGAGCAAAAATACGATCGCTGCGCCGAAGAAGAACACTAGGAAGCAACGTCGCGCCGCACCGTAAAATGGGGAACCTCGGGATTCGTGCCTCCAAAACTCTTGAAACTTGGCAGGGAGATCCAGCACAAAAAGATGAAAATCTTTGCTTGAAAGGTGCTTGGGCTGAAGAGGCTCGGTTTGGGAGAAAAACCCCAAAAGAGTGAGCTCGGATTGGCTTAAATAGGCTGAGGGAAAAACAATTGGATTAATACCCAACGAGTCCCCACTTTCGGGCGCTCGGCCCATTTCGGGCGCGCACAGTGCGGCCCGGCCCAGAACTTCCGGGCGCGCACAGTGCGGCCCGGTCCACCGCGCAGCCCAGTCCACCACTCCCTCAGACCCCGCTGCACCCGGAGCACCAGAGCCCGCCAATGGCCGCGCGACACGTGGCCCGGCAACCCGTGCACCGCGCACGTCGCGCCGTGGACCGCGCACGTCGCGGCTGACCCGGGCGTACGGCCACCTGCCCCGGTCACCATCTCAGCCGGTTGCGTGGACCGGGAGCACAGAACCGGACCAACAAGGCCTCGCCACGTGGCACCGCCTGGTGCACGCGCGCCGCCGTGGACCGCGCGCCTGCCCGCGCGCCCGGGCGCCTGCCCGCGCCCTGCCCGCGCCGCGCGCCGCCGCCTGCCGCCTGCCCGAGGCCGCGCCGCCGCCGCCGGCAGCCGCCGGCGATCGCCGGCGACACTGTTCCGGCGTGAACAGTACCCGCAAGCTCAAAAATGACAAGTAAATAGCCCATCTTGACCGTTTTCGCGCGCTGATTCCAAAAACGAGGTCCGTTTGGCCAAATTCCGCCTCCAAAATTTGCCGGAGGCTCCCGCAAGCGCCGAAAACTGCCAAAACTTCCGGGAGTCCGCTTTTGGACATCCGGACTCAGAATTGGGCGAACAAAAAGCCAATCTCAAGTGTTTTTCCGCGCTGAATCCAAATCCATCCTCCGTTTGGCCTAAATCCTTTTCTAAAATTCGGCAAAAGCAGCCGAAGGCCAAAACGGCTAACCAAAGCTCACAGGGTCCATCGGTGGCATCCCTTGATGCACCATGGGCCAGATACACCATCAACAGGTGTCTAAACAGTGGATTCACGGGAAAAAGCTGCATGGGGGTTCGGGGTACTACAGAAACAGAAGTAATACCTGCAAGTACATCCTCCGGTGGGTCCGATTCCTGGCGGGTCATTGAATAAACTCGCCCGCCCGGTTGAGGCTGGCTTTTCTCCTCGCACCGCGAAGCCGGGGGCCTAGAGGTCGACCCCATAGGAGCTTTCCCCCGCCCCGACAGTTGTGGCGAAGGCGTAGAAGCGGCAGAGAAGGCTGGTCCCGAGGCAAGGGGGCAGTTGCGGCGGAAGTGCCCCTGCTTGCCGCAGCGGAAGCAGTGATCGACTCTCTGGGGGCAATCCAACACCCCGTGTGCTCCCCCGCAGATCACACAAGGCCTGTCTCTTGGTCTCGGTCCTCCTGCAGGTGCGCTCCGTGATCCCGACCCTCCTGCAGGTGCGCTCCGTGATCCCGACTGTGGCCTCCACCGTTTAGGGGGTCGGCTCCCAGTAGATGAGCCTCCCCCGTAGCTCTGCTGTTGTCGCTTCCTGTCCTCCTGCCGCGCCGTGTCCTCCCGCCTAGCGCGTGTGACTACAAAACCCCGCTCCACCGTGGTGGCCCTGTCGACCACTTTCTGAAAGGTGTGCAGGTCAGCTGCTTGCACCACTTCGAAGATATTGCTCCGCAAGCCATCGACAAAGAGTTGCGCCTTGTGGTCCTCGTCCCTTATGACGAACGGGACGCAGTTTGCTAGCCGGACGAACTCCCGCTGATACTCCATAACCGTCCGGTTCCCCTGCTGGATATGGTTCAGGTCATCCTCCAACTTTTTCTTGACACTGTTGGTGAAAAAGGCCCCAAACAGCTCCTGTTTGAATGTTGCCCAGGACGGGAGCGCGGTACTCTTAGCGGGATCGGGGCGTACAGTCTTCCACCACAAGCGGGCGTTCCCCTCCAAGAAATGGACTGCTAGGGGAACCCGCTTATCATCCTCCATCAGTAGGTCTTCAAAGAGTTTCTCCATCGACCCCACCCATTTCTCGACGACCCAAGGATCAGTCGTATCCCCTTCGAACGTGGGTGGGTCGTACTTCTTAAAGTCCGCCAGGTTGGCCCGAACCCGCTCTCGCTCAGTCAGCGTAGCTGTCCCCTCCCCCGCGGCGGCGGCAGCCACGGTAGGAGTCGATGTGACCACAGTCTCCTCCAAAGTAACCCTGCTGGTGGTCCCCGGCGTCGGTCCCGTAGTCGCCGCCGGCGGTGGCACAGTCGGTGGTGCCGCTGCCTGTGCTGTTGGCCCCTGTGGAGGGACCGGGGCGGCCGTCACCGTCGCGGCCTGCTGCTGTTGCGTCAACTGACGCACGTGGTCGGCGAGGGTTGCCAGTTGCCCCGCCATCTCCCGCAATTGCTGCCGCAGGAGCTGGTTCTCCGCGGCCGTAGATGCCGTCGCATCCGCCCCTGCATCCTCGGCCGACGCTCTGGTTCGGACCATCGTCTGTACATACACGCGATCAAACAAAATCAGCTCTAGACTCTGCTAGAAGAAACCACCATATATGTCGAGAGGGAGAAAGAAAACAAACTACATATCCCCTCCCCGGTCTCTCACGTCCTACACCCATAAGCCCTGCACATTTCATTTATTCGTAGCTAAGTGTGGTATTTCCGTGGATGTTGGACCGTCACTGTTGTGATTAAAGCAACCTCTCTGATACCATCTTAGTCTGTCACGCCCCGGGGGTTGTGTTCAGCGGAAAACTCTTGGTTTGGCGTGAAAGAATACCCTCTTCTATATTTTTTTTTTTGTTCAATCATCCCCGGCGCGTGCCCAGACCCGCCGCATATACAGATTTACTCGACAAACGGGCAGAGTCTCCTCTGTATATGCACGGCGTCGCAGATAATACAACAGTGTAATACAAGCATTTCTTTAATCACAACAGAGCCAGACAAAGGTACACATGCAGAAGAAGTACAATTTCCAAGGCCGATTGATTTTAAAGCAGAAAACCACAATTGTTCAAAACAACGCCCACCCGGCGTCAAACTTGAAAACCCGTTTGGAATTAACATAAAACCACAGAGTTTGGAAATCGTGCCCACACAGCACTTAGGTTTTGAAAGCCGTTTTCGCAATTCATAAATCCACAGGGTTTTGAAAAGGGTGCCCACACGACACCTAAGTTTTAAAAACGGTTTTCACAATCATTTTTCTCATTTATTAGTCTTTTGTTTTCTTTGAAATTGGCCTACTGAAGATAATAAAAAAAAAAACACCATGTCTCACATCCAATGTCACAACATCCACAATCACAGCGACCCCACGAGGGTATCGAGAACCACACAGTAGCCTACAATATGAAATGAAGTGCGAGGAAAGTAAAGAATCGACAAACTGGGGCTCCCACAGCCCGACTGCTTCCACCTCGGCCTCACCGTCGCCTACCTCTCACCCCTGAAAGAACCTGTCACAGAGTGGGTAGTCAGCGACACTATCATGATAGAAGGATACTAAAACAGAAAAGTAATACCAAGCCTCAAAAGTAAGACTAGCCGGAGCAACCACTCTGCTCATAAAAGTAACCCGCGAACACCTGTACCACCTGTAATACCTGTAACACCTGTGCCACCTGACCTCGTCGGGCACCAATCCTGACGGGTCGCACCGCTCACACCTTGGTGCCTCAAACCCCACATCTACGAAGGCCCCCACTACGTCACCTCGTGGGTAAACACGGGTCAGAGACCGCTTTTCCGAAAAAGAGCACCCTTCGCGGTGGCCAGACCGCGGGTGCGCGTGTCGCAACCTCGAGCCGAATAGTCAGAATATAAGGCAATGTCGTAAATCACAGAGACTGTCAGCATCAATATTATTAAATCATAAGTTAACACCATTGCCGTTTCCCCAACCGTTATACTCAGTCTCAAAAGAAACCCACCTTTTATGCTGTCGCGCTGCTGCTCGATGCTAGGTTCCTCCGCGTCTCGATGTGTCCGCCCGGACCTACACGAACCTGCCGGACAGGGTCAGTAACTCATAACTCCGCAAGACCAAGGACTGCGGAACGCCGGACTCTCTCGGCCGGTCGTGGGGCACGCCCCGCCGACCCGGTGAAGATGGCGGCGTCACCGGGCGAGGCCAACGACGCGGACAGCCCACGGCTCCCGCGAGGCATCCGGCCTCTCCCCCCCCCCCCCCCTCGCACTGCCCGCGTGCGGCGCCGCCCGCATGCGGCACCGCCCGCATGCGGGGCGCGCGCGCCCGGCCCCGCGCGGGCTGGGCAGCGCGCCGCCCGCATGCGGCGCCGCCCGCATGCGGCCGCGTGCGCGCTCGGCCCCCGCGCGGTGCCACCCGCATGCGGGGGCGCGCACGCCCCGCGCGGCCTGCGCGGCTGAGCCGCCCGCATGCGGTGCTGCCTGCATGTGCGGCTTCGCGCGCGCCGGGCTCCGGCGACGACGCCGACCTTCCCCCTCCCGTTTGCTTAAAAGAACCAAGAATTAACGAAACCCTAATTTAAGCTCACCTCGGTTTCGTCGGCTAGGGTTGATCGAGGGAAGGATCGTCCCGTCTTGTATGCCCGGTTCCGGGAGAAAGGGTGTGCGGTGTTCCTCCCCCTCCTTGATCGCTCCGCCGGGGTGCTCCACGCCGATCTATGGGAAGAAGAGGGTTGGGGAAAACGTTCCTCGTCCGCGCTCGAGGTATCGTGCGTCAAGGCAAGAGGAAGAGTACGAAGGGGTTCCCAAAACCTAATTCCCCAACCAATTAATTAGTCATTTAGGCGCAATCGGACTAAACCCAAATAGAAAGAAAATAGTCGATCAGGGTGCGAACCTGGGTCCGGTCTGCCTCGGTAAAAGTGTTAGTCGCCTGAACCGTACTAAAACTTCCGGAATTTATTTCGGAAGATTCCGGAGTCGGAATCCAAAACCGATCGCGCCGCCGATCTCCGTTTCACGAGCTTTATTATCCAAAACTACCCGTGAGCCCCGACGTGTTGGGTTATATTAATATGGATCTAAATAGAGGAAAAAACACCTAGAGGGGGGTGAATAGGTGTAAACAATAAATACTCAAAAAATCATTGCGCAATAAAACCCAATGCGGAAATAAAAATGAACACGCAAGATTTTTACGTGGAAAAACTCCAAACCGGAGTAAAAAACCACGGGACCGATAACACGGCGAAATCCACTAGAATTAACACACGTACAAGGTGATATAACGTACTCACAGACGACTCAACCTTTTACCATACGCTCCTAGTCGATCTTCTCCGCTCGCTCCACGACGCTTCTCGAATCCACGATCTGCGCCCAACACCGAATCCTCAGCGTCCAACGTCAAATCCACGACGTCCGACCGAATCCACGGTCTTCACCCAGTAGCACGCTTCGAATCCACGAACGTACCTCGCTCCGAATCCACGAGAGCGGTTGCACCTTGAATCCACAAGGCCACGCGAGTCCACGCGCCGATTTGGGGTAAATCGTTGTTTTTGGGTGGTGATGATCCGCCGAATACTTAGATTAGAAATAGATCGGAAATACCATCTAAGTATTCATTGATTTGATTCTACTCAAAATCTGAGTTTGGAAAACCTAGAATCAAATCAATCAATATAGATGAAGAAACATAGAATTAATCTATTGATTTCCTTTCTTCTCTATATGTGGATCTTTTTCCTTTCGGCTATATTTTTCTATTAAGTCCCGTTCAGTGTGGATGCCCTAGAAAATGTATAAAGGGCCTATTTATAGGTTAGAAACCATTGGAAGAAGATAAGGATCAAAAACAGCCTTTTCTGGAAAATTTTACCGACGGCGATCCGGATTGCAGTAGCAAGAAAGACGGTTTCCAGGAAAATGCTAGTTCGGGATCCGGATCGTAGTCCCCGATCCGGATCGTTCATACAGTTTCACCAAACATCATGTTCAGGATCCGGATTGCAAATCCTGATCCGGATCGTGCAAGCAAAAAGGTAAAACTAGTGTTCGGGATCCGGATCATGAGATGCTGCGATCCGGATTGAACCAGTGTATGAACAAACACCCTTCGGGATCCGGATTGCAAGGCTCGATCCGGATCCTGAACATGTCCCATGTCCAGTTTTTGATTTTTATGCAATAAAATATTCTTCGAGGTGTTTCTACACTACAAGAAGTATTCGGATCACCAAAAATCTTTAGTTAAACATACCTGATCCTTTTGAATTCTTCTTTCTTGAGATTGAGGTATATGATCCAAAATTCTTTCATCTTCAATCTTCAAGACTTAACACTTTTCACGAAATACGCCAACTCAAATTCCGTAACAATCTCCCCCTTTGGCGGTTTCGTGACAAAACACAAATCCACAAAAGAGTTTATATGATCATCATGACATTTGAGAATTCAGATATGTAAGAAAATCATAGACAAAAATCAACATATCTTCTAAGCATTCAAAAACCAAATGTCACAAAATGTTAGTCCAACATCAACTTGTTAGTCATATTACATGCCCAAATAGTTAGTCGAATAGTTAGTAGGGACATGCATCAAATCACAAGATAAAAGCAAAGTTGAAGTTGATGAAGTCATACTTACCTTAATGTTCATACATTCACACAGTTTTCACCTTAATGTTCATACATTCACACAGTTTTCACATCATCATGAACATCATCATTGTTCATGTCATTGTTCATTGTCATTGTTCTCTCTAAACTCTCTCCCCCTTTTTGTCACAAAACAAAGCCAATAATTACAAAACAAAAGGGAGTTAAAAAGATAAACAAACATGAAAAGTGAAAAACCTGCAAAGAGCAAAAGAAAGTTAAAACAAAAATTTACTCCTGAGAGTCAGAGTCATCAGAAGTGGTGCATCCCATTTTTGCAAACATTTTCTTCATCAGTTTTTTCATTGAAGAGACGGACTTAGTCAAAGTAATTTGAGATGCAGTGATGATTTCCAGCTCCTTTTTCACTACTTGAAGTTCTCCTCTCATTTCAGTGAACTCAGCAGACATGCGTTCTTGTTCATTGGAAAGTCGCTGTTGTTCTTTAAATATAGAGCTGACAGAGGCATCATCATCAGAGGTGGATGGAGGTGCCTGCTGTGATGGAGGAACAGGGGCTGTAGAAGTAGTTACTTGTGGTCGAGCTCTTTGTCGGATTGGAGGAGATGGAGGATCATCTTGCTTTGTCGATAGAGACTTTACAATAGTTGTCTCATTAATGGTGCCCAAACTATACATGTAAGAGCTCGCGCTTGTATCCACTTTAAACTTCTTAAGGATGCGCATGATTATCATTGGGTATGGTAGTCTCTCTGTAGGGTGAGAGTGTTCGACATACCGCGTCATCCTAGCCCAAATGAGATAGGGAATATTCAGGTTTGCTCCCATCAATGCGGCTGGGTTTCCAAGAAGATAAAGGAATAACATCCTATCCCATCGAAGAACCTTCGTGTTCATATTGGGAAGAATGTTGTAGCAGACAATGAAGTTTATATACTTATACTCTGTTCGAAGCTCTTTGGAGAATACATAATTTCCGGTAGACAGAGTATCCGGAAGACATATTCCATTAACTACAACTCTCCAGGAATTGTCGTTGAAGCTTTGAGTCTTTAGGTAATGGATTCCATCTGCTCTGGCTTTCATACTGAGCACCTCTCCAATCAGTTGGGGAGTGACTTTGATTTTGATACCTTTAACCAAAGTATGAAATTCTCGACGTCCGTCATCATGATCAAGTAGACTTGCAGCGTTCTGATAAAACATACGAACTGAGTGTGGACAATACCCAGTTGATTCAGGAAAGTTGCAAATTGGACCAAGACCAACTTGATCAAATAAAGTCCCAAAAGCTGCAGATCGTTCCATCATTGGTTTGACATTGACATGTCTCTCACCAATGCATTCTCTTTTCTCAAAATCCTTGATTCTCGTGGAGCTAATGAATTCCTGAGGGGGAGGCTGGCTAGCAATAGGTTCGTTAATCGAAATGCCCCGAGCACTGCCTCTTTTTCTTGCACCAGTTTTCATCCTTGTTCCGATTGGACTTGGGTCCATTGGAGCTTTTCCTTTTTCTGCAGCAGTAGGCTGAGGCTTTGTCTTTGAAGCTTCAGCAGGTGCTTTCCCCTTGAAAATAATGGGCACATCTTCCTCGATCTCGAGGTTATCCCAGTCAATTGAATCAGTCTCTGATCTGTATCGGAATCATTCTGAGCTCTCTTAGTCCTCTTAGCCTTCTTAGGCTTTGCAGTGTCCTTAGCATGGACCATGGCAGCAAGTAGGAAAATAACCCATGTGATCACCATTTTGATCGCTAGTGAGAAATGTATCCTGTGAACACCGACTCAAGAACACATGAAAAATTTTCAATTTTGAAAAATTTGAAAAATTGTACCCAAACAATCATAATCATGTAGAGAAGCTAAGAATCAAATTAGTTTTGCAAAAAGAATTTTAAAAATAGATCAATTGCATGATTTTCAAAAATTCCTCTTTTATGCCCTAAAACCGAATTTTTAGAAATCGAAGCCCAAAAATTCGTTAATCAGGTGAAAACCCAGCATATAATCAAAACTAATCTACCCAGAGTTCTTATTTCAAAAGAAATTTGATCAAAAACCATTCACAAACGAAAAAGTCCAAGATTTTTACTCACGTTTTGAGAAACAAGAAAAACTGTGAAAAACCGAGATTTTGATCAATAAAACTTACTTGGATTCGAAGAACTTGAGTTTGGAAAGCTCCAAGATGCAAGAAATCTAGAGAGAGGAGCTCTAGAGACTTGAGAACAAAAGATTAGGGTAAAAGAAATCAAAATTTCTTCGTTCTATTAAAAACCCTAGCCGTGATCCGGATCGGATCGAGAATGTGATCCGGATCGGCTACCCGCAGGAAAATCCTGCGTTCGGGATCCGGATCACTTACCCCGATCCGGATCGGCTTCAACTTTTTCTCCAGAAAATTTTAGAAAAATTCCATAAAATCCAGAAAAAGTATGTAAGCACTTTACCATATCAACTTTAAACAAAAATCATCGTTTCATACAACAAGAAATAGATTATACAAAATCTATCAAAAATACTCAAAAATGAAACGAAAATTTATGAAATTAAAACACTTAAAGTTGAACAACTTCAATCACATCTATCCTGATCTTATGCGTAATGCCTTTATCAAATCATCAATTTTGGTAAAGAAAATGAAATACCAAGATCAATAGATGTTTGAAATCCCAGATAAGTTAGATAATATATCTAGACAATCTGTTGAAGGAGTGGCTCTTTGAGCATCTTTTATCAAAATCCCACCTTATACCAACCATGAAATTTGACTGAGTCAAGTATTTCAATATGCATTTATCAATTCAAAAATTGACAAACCATGCTTGGTATTCATGTGGTAGCTGCACACAGTACTCGGACTTTCTTCTTTTCCTCCATGTGGTGGTAGTTTTCACACTCCTCATTGGGATGTAACTCTTTCCACATCTTTTGAGCATTTTACATTTCTTTGACTCCCCCTCAATTGGCTATCAATTATTTAATATATAAGGTATTCAACCAAAAATTGATCTCGCATTCATACTCGACTAAGCAATCAAATAAGATAATGACTATACCAAGAGATCATTGAGAGAGAAATTGACTTTGATCACTTAAAAGATGACTTAATTAACATAAATGATCATTGCAACATTGAAATATTATGATATCAAAAGCATAATAAATTTCTAAATGCATGAAAAGATGCAATTAAAGTCAATTATGATTTATGCTCAATTAATGTCCTATGTACAAACATAGATAAAGAACAAAACAAAAACAAAAACAAAACCTAACCTAAGCAAAAGGTTTCAAAAAGGTTATTTCAAGGAAAGCATGCCAATTGCTTTACGCAAGTGAATAAAACGTTTTTGATCCAAAGGTTTTGTTAAGATATCAGCTAATTGATCCTCAGTTGAAATATATGACAGTTGAAGAATATTTGATTCAACTAGCTCTCTAAGAAAATGATATCTAAGTTCAATATGTTTTGTTCTAGAGTGCAACACAGGGTTTTTTGAAATGTTAATAGCACTAGTGTTGTCACATAAAATGGTTACCGAAGATGCTGAAATCCGGAAATCGCTCAACACGCTTTTCATCCAAATCAATTGGGTTGAACAACTTCCTGCAGAAATGTACTCCGCTTCGGCAGTCGAGAGTGCTATGCAATTCTGCTTTTTACTGTGCCATGCAACAAGGCAATGGCCAAGATAGAAGCATGCACCACTCGTGCTTTTCCGATCATCCACCGATCCAGCCCAATCGGCATCTGAGTATCCAACAATATCCAAACTTGTTCCCATAGGATACCAAATTCCGAAATTGATTGTACCTTTGATATATCGGATGATCCGTTTCACCGCTTTCAGGTGAACCTCCTTCGGTGCTGATTGATATCTCGCGCAAATCCCAACACTGAAGGATATATCCGGGCGACTAGCCGTGAGATATAGTAGACTTCCAATCATACTGCGATACAGTTTCTCGTCTACATTCTCACTATGTGATTCACTTCCAAGTCCCTTATGGCTAGTTCCCATTGGAGTCGGAAAATCCTTAGAATTTTCAAGATCAAACTTTTTGACCAACTCCATTGCATACTTGGATTGACACAAGTGAATACCTTCATCGTTTTGTTTAACTTGTAATCCAAGAAAATAAGTCAATTCGCCCATCATGGACATCTCAAATTCGCTTTCCATGGTCTCCGCGAATTTAGAAGCATCATTATCTCTTGTTGCGCCAAATACAATGTCATCGACATAGATTTGAGCTACAATGAAATTGTTTTGATAATGCTTCACAAAGAGAGTCCTGTCAGCTCCCCCTCGAGTATAGCCCTTTTCCAAAAGGTGCTTTGTCAACCTTTCGTACCATGCTCGCGGTGCTTGTTTCAGACCGTAAAGAGCCTTTTTCAGTCGAAAAACATGGTTAGGTAGTTTATGATCCACGAAACCTTTCGGTTGAGCTACATAAACTTCCTCATTTAAAAATCCATTTAAAAATGCGCTCTTAACGTCCATTTGAAATAATTTGATTTTAAAATGACAAGCAATCGCAAATAAGATACGAATGGACTCGAGTCTAGCTACAGGGGCGAAAGTTTCATCAAAGTCTATACCTTCTACTTGAGAGTAGCCTTGAGCAACTAACCTTGCTTTGTTCCTGATGATAGTACCATCTTCATTTTTCTTGTTCTTGAAAATCCATTTGGTACCTATCACATTGTGTTGCTTCGGAGGCTTCGTTAATTCCCAGACTTTGTTTCGCTCAAATTGATGGAGCTCTTCCTGCATTGCTTTAATCCAGTAGTCATCTTGAAGAGCTTCATCAACATTCTTTGGTTCGATTTGAGATACGTAGCATGCGAATCCGCAAACCAATTGTCTCCGAGTTCTAACTCCTTCTTGTGGATCTCCAATGATGTTCGATTCAGGATGATCCTTGGAGATGCGTAACGTTTGAGGTAAGGAGTAGTCGGAGGTACACGAGATGATTCCTGCACATCAGATAAACTTGAAGAACCGTTAGATGCATCATTATTATCGAAAGAATTGTTAGAAGAAGATGCATTAGCAGGTGTATCATCATCAAGAGAGATATCGAGGGTAGATTTTTCAGATTCAAAGTGAAAAGCTTCATCTACCTTAACATTTATCGATTCTACGATCGTCTTAGATTCTAAGTTAAAAACTCGATATGCTCTGCTGTTTGTAGAATAACCTAAGAAAATCCCTTCGTCACTTCGAGAGTCAAATTTTCCAAGATTCTCGCGATCACGTAAAATAAAACACCGACTCCCAAAGATACGAAAATATTTGATGTTCGGTTTTCTACAAAACCATAGTTCATATGGTGTATTCAAAGTCCCCGGGCGCAAATACACTCGATTAATTACATAGACAGCCGTGTTCACCGCTTCAGCCCAAAAATATAACGGTAGGTTCCGGCTATGAAGCATAACACGTGCCATCTCCTGTACGACCCTGTTTTTGCGCTCGACTACACCATTTTGTTGAGGTGTATAGGGTGCTGAGAATTCATGTTTAATGCCATTAGAAGTGCAAAAATCAATGAATTTGGAATTTATGAATTCTCCACCTCTATCACTTCTAACTCGAGTAATCTTTTCATTCTTTTCAATCATAATACGATGGCAAATCTCGTGAAAAGAATCAAAAGTATCAGCTTTCTCTTTTAAAAATGCTACCCAAGTATATCTAGAGAAATCATCAACCAATAAGAAAATATACCATTTACCTCCCAAAGATGGTTGACGAGTTGGCCCCATTAAATCCATGTGCAAAAGTTCCAAAGGCCGTTTTGTACCTATGTGGTTCAAGTTCTTGTGTGCAGTCCTAGACTGTTTTCCCTTTTGGCAACCGCCACACACAATGTTTTGTTCAAAAGAAAGTTTAGGAACCCCCTTGACCACATCTTTGTTTGAAATTCTAGCAAGTTCCTTAAAGTTTATGTGACCTAGCCTTTCATGCCAAAGTGTTTCATTTTTCAAAGATGCTAGGTTACATTTTTCAGAAAATTTACTAGGAACTACATAACAATTGTTTTCTGATCTAACCCCTTTTAAAAAGAAACATGGTTCTTGTCAGTTACAGTGCATTCATCAGATGAAAAATTAACTGAATAACCATTATCACAAAGTTGACTTATGCTTATGAGGTTAGTCTTAAGGCCATGAACAAATAACACATTATTTAGAACCGGGCCATCTGGAATAGCTACCGTTCCCTTTCCAACAATTTTGGAAGACCGACCATCTCCGAAAACAACAAGTCCTCCGGAGATTTTCTCAAAGGTTTGAAAACAGTTTTTGTCACCGGTCATGTGACGGGAACACCCGCTATCCAGATACCAAGACGAACTATCATATGCATGCAAGGAAACATTGGTAACAAGACAAGGAAAAATTTCACCTTTGCGCACCCAAACCTTTTTGGAATGCGTCGGTAATGGTCGTGAAGTTATTCTCCTAGGTGAAAGCGTCTTGTTTGAAGAATTGCTGCTCCTTGATGATGTCGTCTTGAGCGGTGAACTACCAAGGCTCTTTTCCTTCAAATGATTTGCATTTGATTTCTGAGGAATCACCTTTTGGTAGTCATTGCAAGAGGTGCTTGAGGTGTGCGTTTGGCTCCCGTCTTGCAATTTCTCCTTATGTGCCCTGAAATGCCACAACGAAAACATACCTTAGTTCTTGACGATCCCGAGGAGGATGAAGTAGGCTTGTTGTCGTTGCTTGTCGTGAATTCCGGTGTCGGAGGAGGAGATACCGACTGAGGCACAAAAACTGTCCCACTCGAACTTGGAATGTCTCCAGTTTGAGTGTATCCGAGGCCGAACTTATTTGTTTGACCAAGACCAAGAAGCCTGTCCAACTTACTCCTTCCAGAAGAAAATCGCTTTAAGTCATCCTTTAGTTGGAGTATGGTCTTTGTCATTTCCATTTTATCCTGTCGAGCCTCGCCGTAGAGCTTCAAGAAATAATTCGCTTTATCCACCATATTTGTATGTTCTTTCTCGAGAAGCTCATTGGACTCTTGAAGGGAAACATTTGCTTTGACTAGATTATCCCTTTCCACTTCAAGAGCGTTTGAGAGAGAAGTTGCCCTTTTTGCTTCTTCTTCGAGATCCTGCAATCTCCCTCTCAAACTCCGGTTTTGCTTTGCCAGTTTCTTTGAATCCCTCAAAAGCTTATGGTAGGCAAGAGCAAAATCTTCACCTTCAGAATTGCTCGATTCATCGTCCGTTGCAATCTTTTCAACAGGGAGGAGTTGGACAAGGAATCGGAGGTACTTGCCATCAAGCACATGAAGGGTGAAGATGTAGTGGACGCGTGGAATGCTGTCGCGTTGTCTTCTTCATCACTTGAGGATGACTCATTTGACGTGGAGTTGTCATCCCAAGTAACGACTTGCATCGCTTTCTTCTTTGCCGGATTCTTGTTGGGACACTCCGTTGCAATGTGGCCGTAGCCTCGACATTTGAAGCACTGTACTTGTCCCTCTGAACTTTTCTTATCCTTTGAGAAGTTCTCTTGCTTTCTTGACTTGTAGCTTGAAGAACCCTTGCCTTTCTTCGACTTTCCGAAGGATGGAGTTTTGCTTGAATTACCCCTTCGAAAGTTGCGGCGAAACTTCCTTGTCAAGAGAGCGAGCTGCTTCTCAAAGTCCTCCATAGATAGGTTCTCGTCATCGTCCGAGGAGGATGAATCCGCGTCTTCTTCTTTAGTTGATTTCAATGCGTAACCTGAAGACTTAGAAGAGGATGCCTTTCCAGAAGAATAGTTAGTAGGAAATGTCATTTCATAAGTTTGTAATGCACCAACTAATTCTTCTACACGCATTTCGTCCGGGTGTTTAATTGTTTCAATGGCTGCGACCTTCGGGCGAAATCGTTCAGGAAGAGTTCTTAGAATTTTTCTTACAACTTTAAATTCTGGAATCTTCTCTCCCAAGTTAGCACATGAGTTTACGATGTCTTGCAATCGTGTGTAATAGTCAGTGAAAGATTCATTCTCTGCCATAGAGATAGAGTCAAACTTGCTCGTAAGCATTTGCAGTTTCTGAATCTTCACAAGGTTAGTTCCCTCATGCGTAACTTGAAGAACATCCCAGATTTCTTTCGCAGTCTCACATGCCGAGACGCGAGAGAACTCTGTTTGTGACAAAGCATTAAATAGAGCATTAATTCCTTTGCCATTGTAAGAAGATGAATCTATCTCTTCCTTGGTCCATTTCGACCTAGGTTTTAAGGTGCGAACATCATCTAAATAATTTCAGTTGGATTAGACCATCCTAATTCAATTGATTGCCACACCCTTTCGTCGATGGAAATTAAAAAGGCTTTCATCCGTACTTTCCAGTACGCATAATTTGTTCCATCAAAGAAAGGGGGTCGATTGATGTTTCCACCTTCAACCATTGTTTACAACCCTATTCCCGCTCTGATACCACTTGTTGGGTTATATTAATATGGATCTAAATAGGGGAAAAAACACCTAGAGGGGGGTGAATAGGTGTAAACAATAAACACTCAAAAAATCATTGCGCAATAAAACCCAATGCGGAAATAAAAGAACACGCAAGATTTTTACGTGGAAAAACTCCAAACCGGAGTAAAAAACCACGGGACCGATAACACGGCGAAATCCACTAGAATTAACACACGTACAAGGTGATATAACGTACTCACAGACGACTCAACCTTTTACCATACGCTCCTAGTAGATCTTCTCCGCTCGCTCCACGACGCTTCTCGAATCCACGATCTGCGCCCAACGCTGAATCCACAGCGTCCAACGTCGAGTCCACGACGTCCGACCGAATCCACGGTCTTCACCCAGTAGCACGCTTCGAATCCACGAACGTACCTCGCTCCGAATCCACGAGAGCGGTTGCACCTTGAATCCACAAGGCCACGCGAGTCCACGCGCCGATTT
>CM054938.1:10082932-10359463 GCA_029168755.2 Tillandsia fasciculata
GATCTTGTGTGTGTGTGTGTGTTGTGTAGAGTAGAGCTTGTATACTTTTAAAAGCACATGCCAAACTATGCTTGTGAATTTTCTACTATTGGATTTGCATTGAGATTTGTGTAATTATAAAGTCAACTAAAGAGAGAAAAGGAGATAGTACAATTGCAAAAATCTCTATATAAATCCAATGATAAAAAATTCACAAGCATGATTGGACTTATGCTTTTAAACACATGTATAAGCTCTGCTGGACTCTATCTTTTAAAAATATATAAGCTTGCTATCTCTCTCCTCAATCTCCTCCTTCTCTCATATCTCCTCTCATCTTCACTCATCTCTCTCTCCTCATACCCCTCTCAGCCCCTCATGCCAATTCGCTCTCCGTCAAAGCTCTCTCAGCTCTCCTCTCTATATATATATATATATGGCTACTATACTATTAGTAGCACGGAAGCCTCTGTCACGCCCCGAGTCCGCCAATTTGTACGGTTCGGGCACGCCAACAGACCCGCCAATCAGGTAAAACCTTTTTCTACCTGAAAGGAACGGTAACATCCATAATAACACAACAAGTGTATGCGGAAGCTCAATATCAGAGTACTAAAAATCACTACAAATTTAAATTTTTCAACAACTAAAGCGGAAATGAAAGCATACAAGAGTGAACCATAAATTAAATTTATTACACTTTACATCTCTGAACTTGCAAATAAATTTATTACAATTCCTTTACATAAATTCCTCACCATACAAGGTTCACTCAAGAAATATATAAAAGGGATACCTCTGCTAGACCCTCTAGGTCTCTATGCTGCTGGGCCCTTGCCCCTGTCGTATGCCTCGCCGTCTGCATCTGAACCGTCTCGACCGCTGCATCCATTCCCGAACCTGTGGGGGGTCACCCAAGGGGTGTGAGAACTACGACCGAGTTCCCAGTGGGTTCAACCACCGAGAGAAAGTGTCCTACACCACTTGGTCCAATGGAAGCAATAATAATAGTGTGCTAGGAAACTAAAATCCTCAACATCAATATGCAGCTATGCAATATAATACATCACCGTCTGTATATACTATATCACTACTGTGTACTAGACTACCATGTGTCACTACACCATCTGTGTATACTCATCGACCCAGCACTACTCTGTCTAGCCACACTAGGCTGCTAAGCACCAACTCGGCCACTATGCCGCTGTATACAGGGTCAAACTAACCCGGCCACCTTGGCCACTCTATTTTTCTTTATTCTTTAGATTCTGGTGCTTTAGTTCAAGTTAACCCTCAGAAATTCTTATCCAACGGGCCCGAGCCCGGTAGTCCTGCTACCATAAGATAAGATTTCTAAGGTTGCCGATAACACCCGCAAGTGTTACCCCGTCCTGCCGGGGGGACTTGTCATACGGGACACTGCCCGATAGGGTCACTGCCCAACTCTGACAAGAGTACTCTATCTACCAGTCATACGGGTCGCTGCCCGGGAGAGGGACCCTGTCCAACTCCTGACCGTTGTACGTTCACCCCCGGAGGTACGCCCGTTTTATCTTTAATTTTTCTTTCTTTTCTTTTCTTTTTCTTTCTCTTTTATTTTAGTTCTTAGCCTCTTTGCTTTTGAACACTTGCTTTCCTTTCTTATTCGAGCTTATAGCTCCCATTTTGCCACTGGCAATTTACTTTCTCTTTTCTTCGAGCATTTAGCTCCTTGCTTTCACATTTAGCCCTTCGAAAGTACCTCGTCCGACGGGTCACTGCCCAGGGAGTCCTGCTCCACTTGACGAGTCTCAAATTCGAAGGCGCCATTTACATTCTCTTTATGCTTTTTAGCCACTTTTAGCTTGCTTTTAAACTTTGCCTTTTTACAACAATTTACCTCTTATCCTAGGTCTTGCCATAAGGATAACTAGAGAGTCACCTGGACTCTTAAACATTTCTCTTTATTTCTTTAACTCAAATTGAAGTTAAAGTTATTGTCCATTTGCCCAGACACCCTATGACCCACTCTAGGGTTATATTATTTAGCTCTTTGACTTTGTGATTACACAAACTCTTCCTTAGAGTTGGACCCTAAGTTGATCACTTTGCTATCAGTTTAATTCATTGACTTTGTGGCCACATACACTTTTCTTTGCCGAATCTGGAGTTACATTTTCTCTATTTACCTGTTGCACTTTGCATTTAGAGTTATCTTGACTCTAATCCATTTTCTGTGAGTATAAACTCCACTAGTTCACCTTAGGTTCTCTTACCTAAGTTTTATATCATGTTTAACCTAGAGTTCCTTGACTCTATGTTAACTAGTCTATTCTCAACCCACTAACTTACCTTAGGTTTCCTTTACCTAAGTCTTATATCATGCTCATCCTAGAGTCCTTGACTCTATGTTGATCACTTTATCCAATGTCCTTAGGTTATCTCCTAAGACAATGCCACTCATTCAATCCTAGGATATACTCCTAAGTTTGATGCCACTCATTAACCCTGAGTCTAGGTTTTCTCCTAGTCTTACTACCAACATGCCCTTTTTCCTTATGCTTTCACATGATTCCTAGGGCTATACCCTAACATGATCACAGATAACAAATAATTGATTCCCCTTTTTACGCATGCAATTATTTCCATCTCAATCATCAATAAAGTTTAACATCTACGCAGGCAATTATCATCTATATTTAGCAGTTCAGAAAAATCCACTTTTCTATCTATATCCTTCTACACATGCAAATTTATCTCTTATTCTAATAATTAGAAAAGTTTACTTCTCTTCTATATCCATCTACACATGCAAATTCAATCATAATTACCAAACGCCTCTAACAGGCTACTATCATGCTTCTAGATCGAAAAGCAAAGGAGCAAGGGGAGAGGTCACCCAATTTCGGCAGAATCCCCCACCTCGGTGTATTCTTTTGGTCCTTGCAGGAGACAATTTCAACTCCTTGGATCCGTGAGACTTCCCTACATTGTAAGGAAAGCAAAAGATAAAGCAATTGCTTTTACATGATTCACTAAAATTCATAAGGCGGTAAAACTAACCCCTTTTTGACAACTTAAAGGGAAAATCCCTATTTGGTCATTTCCCCCACCAAAAGGCTACTTTTTGATCGGTTCATAAAAATGAGAGGAGAATAGTCATCCCATGGCATATTGCCAAAAAGAAACTTGCTCAACTCGATCCGGCGTCGAAATGCTCTCAAAAATTTGAGAAAAGCTCAATTCGAGCAATTTCCCCCAATTCACCGATTTTGCACATTGGCAAAAATCAAGAATTCGCATTGAAAAATTGGAGAGAACTTAATCTGAGCAATTCCCCCAATTTACAGATTTCGCATATTGGCAAAATCAAGAATTCGCATAAAAAACTTGGAGAGAACTCAATTTGAGCAATTCTCCCAATTTACCGATTTCGATCATTGAAAGAAATCGAAAATTTTTTTTTTCATCAATTCATTCTTCTTCAAAAATTTGAGAGAAACTCACATTGAGCAATATCCCATCAATTGCTGATTTTGCTCATTGAAAAAAAAGAGAAGAAGAAAATTAAATTCTTCTTTTCTTTTTTTTTTTTTTTTTTTCTTTCTCTCTTTCTTCTTTTCCCTTTTTTTTTTGTTGATCTACTGCCCAAGAAGGCTGCTGCTGCTGCTGCTATCCATTGCTGCAGCTGCTGCTGCCACAGCATATCAATATAGCAGCAGCAGCAACAGCAGCATACGTGCTGCCATCCCTGCAGCTGCATGGTGCAGCTGCCATTTGGGCAGCTGCTCCATGCGCAGGGGCTGCTGCTGGCAGCTGCTGCTGCCTTGTGCAGCAGCAGCTAGCCCAGCAGCAACTGCAGCTACTGCTGCTTGCTCGCGCAGCGGCAGCAGCAGCTGATGCTCACCTTCCCCTCTTTTTTTTTTTTTTTTCTTTCTTTTTCCTGCGCAAGTAGAGGAAAAATCTAGGGAGTGAGGGAAGTACCTTTTGGCAAGAAAATAGAGAGGGAAGAAGAGAGTTAGACTTCTCCTTCCCTTCTTCTTCTTCTTCTTCTTCTTCTTCTTCTTCTTCTTCTTCTTCTCTTTCTCTTCTTCTTCTTCTTCTTCTTCTTCTTTCTTTCGTTTCCTGCTCCAGCAGAAAAGAGAGAGAGAGTAACTAAGAGGGAGAGAGAGAGAACATTTAATTCTCTGCAGGGGTGGTTGGGGGGAAGAGGTGATTTTACCAAAATGCCCCAACTTACAAAATAAATCCCAAACTGCCCCTGTTTTCCTGCAGTTTACTGCTGCAGTGAGCAAATTCGGGTACCCCTCTTTCTCCGCATTTTCCCGTCAACTGGGAAATCGAAATTGAAAATTTTCTTCTCCCCTTTAATCTACAAATTTTTCTTAAACTTCCCACGATTTTGTTTAAACTTTTGGACTATTCTAAGCCCTCGAAAGAGAGCTCCGAAAATGCTTCGCGATTGACTTGGGCTGTCAAAACTGCAGTTTCAGCATTCACGAAGCATTTTTCTTCGCTTCGTTCTTCGATTTTTCCTTAATAACTTACCTAGGTTTTTCACCCCTCTTAATAAGAAAACTTTTGTGAGACACCCCACGATTTCTTTTAAAATTTTGGAGCGCACTAAGCCTCCGAAACAGGGCTCCGAAAACGCTTCGCGATTAACTTGCACTGTCAAAACTGCAGTTTTCAGAATTCACGAAGCATTTTTCTTCGCTTCGTTCTCCGATTTTTCCTTAATAACATACCTAGGTTTTTCGCCCCTTTTAATAAGAAAACTTTTGTGAGACACCCCACGATTTATTTTAAAATTTTGGAGCGCACTAAGCCTCCGAAACAGGGCTCCGAAAACGCTTCGCGATTAACTTGCACTGTCAAAACTGCAGTTTTCAGAATTCACGAAGCATTTTTCTTCGCTTCGTTCTCCGATTTTTCCTTAATAACATACCTAGGTTTTTCGCCCCTTTTAATAAGAAAACTTTTGTGAGACACCCCACGATTTCTTTTAAAATTTTGGGGCACTCTAAGCCTCCGAAACAGGGCTCCGAAAATGCTTCGTGATCACAAATTTCAGAAATTTCAGATTTTGGCTAAGTCCTCGGGTTCAAATCACTTTTCGACCCGATGCCCTTCGCGTCAGCCCGAAACGCACCGAACTCGACTGTAATCATGTTTAAAACACGTTACAAGTCCTCTCGCCGAATTTTGCCATTTTGCGGACTCCGCGAACAAAAGTCCCAATTTTGCAACTTGAGGCTTCGTTTCTCAACCACAACTCACTTTTCGACTCAACGGCCTTTGCGTTGATTCGAAACGCTTCAAACCCACTTGTAATCATATTTGAAATGTGTTACAAGTATTTTTGCTGGATTTCGCCCTTTTCGCGGAAATCGCCAAACAAGGACCTAAGATTCACAATTGAAGCTTCAAATTCTCAACTCCAACTCACTTTTCGACTCGATGACTTTTGCATCGATTTGAAATGCTTCCAATTCACTTGTAATTACATTTGAAATGTGTTACAAGTATTTTTGCTGAGTTTGGCCATTTCTGGGTCACCAAAAGCCTCGCTGTATCAAAAATCGCTGGCGGACCCCGTTCTCGCAATCCGGGTGTCCGATCGACGCGGAATTTTTACTGTGGCCTTAAAACAATATTACGGAGCTCCCAGAATTTTCTCAGAATTTTCTGACTCTATGAATTTTCTGCTAAAAATCTGGGCCCCCTTTTTCAATTAAAATTCTAAATCCCGCATTTTTAATCCGATTTCGGCCCAATTCGCTTCCACATCATCCTCACTTCTCTAACTTTCATAAAAATAGTATTTCATACCATTTTTATTTAGATTTATTATATGTGCCGAAAATCCGGTACATTACATTCTACCCCCCTTAAAATAGTTTCGTCCTCGAAACTTGAGTCACACTTCGACTCAAATCTGATCGAGAGGGAGGAATCTTACCCCCAATGTTGGGCCTACTATACATCGTTACTAGGCATCATACTGCCACAAATGACCCAGCCTTTATTTGCGAAAATTTTTCACTTTAATTCCGCCATCATTCTTTCACAACGAGGTTGCATCTGCAACCACTTACACTTACCGCATTTTTCCGGTCGCTCCGCTGCCTAATGTGGAGGGCGAAGGCCAATCCACAAGTCCTCTGCTATCATGCACGCCGCTAGTGCTCTAAGTCCACGGGTTATCAGCTAACCCGATATATCGGATTACTAATAGGTTCACAAACCACGGTCCAACAGGGGCCTATAGCCCAAAACTAGTCCAACACTGTACAACGGCTCTCGCTAGCCCACAGACCTAATCGTCAAACGGGTAGATCCATACTTAGGATCACTACACCAACACTCCTACTAGGAGCTACAATACCTCAGTCATCACTAGCACTACGGCCTGATCACATCACACACTCTCAGTGTACTAACAGCCTCAAGGCTCACACGTGGCATTTCACGTTCCCGGGTCATCGCTCGGACTACCGCCTCGACCAAATCTCTATCATGCCCCGCCCTCAGGTCTCGGGCTGCTGTCTCTCACAGCCGACTGCGCCTGCCCACTGGGCTACAGGCCCACAGTCCACAAACATGGTCCAGGCACGGATCGTCCCCAAGCGAACCCGCTAATCGTCGCCACGCGACCACTACGCTCCACTGAGCAAAACCCACTAACTAGTCGTCAATCCACGACCCGAACTCTCTATCAACTCTGGCCACACTGGGCAAAGGCTAATACGCCACCTAATCAGCTCTCTCTGGCTAAACGATACTTGTGCTCCATGAGCACCCAAACAGTTGGGCATCCAGCGCCCCTATGCTAACTCGCAAAAATCTAGTGTTAAGCAACTTGCTTATACACGCGTATGACTCCAGTACACCTCTCCCAACTAGGTTGAGGCATCACAACGACTGTTCACCAACTCTGGTGATTAACTCGCAAATCCTGCGGTGGCAATCCTTGCCATTATACCGATCCATTAGAACGGCGCCTCAAAACTCTCGCTCTTTCGAGAGGTTCCCGCATCTGAAGCCTACTCTAGGCTTCACCAACACCGCTACGCGGCAATCTAGCCAAAATCAACACGCCACACGGTCACTACCGTCATCAGGGCGAACTCACGCCGCCCGGCTCGTAAATCTTTCTTGCCCTAACCCTTAGGGCACAATAACTTGGTTCTCGCAATATAGCGATCACCAGCACTCGTGAGTCGGTCTCTTACTGGACCTTTCTAACCATACTTTGCCAGCAACCTAGCTGACACAAGCGTAAAACATCTTGCTGAAGGTGTTGGCTGCGCCGACAAAAGTTCGGCGGCCACTGCCATTCACTCTACTGTCGCCCCTACAGGCGGCGACGCCGTATACTCATGCGTCATTTATGCAGCCTCAGCTTGCTGCGCTATCAGCCACTGGAGCCTATCCATCTGCTCCGACTGTCACCTTGACGCCACCCTTAGGCGTCGGAATCTGCTTCCTGTCGACGAAAATCTCCGCCTGACGGCAAGAAGCTTGACCTGCTGCTGGATCACACCAACAAGTGCGGTCACCTGCTATCGCAGCTCGTGTACCTTGTTTGACCTAGAGCCCTCTCGTGACTCGAGTCAAAATAGGTGCGTCTTCCTATGTGGTGTCATCGCTAATATGCACACCACAACGAAACGATTAGCCCAAATTTAGCCATTTGAGCAACGCGCAATCTATATACCGACAGAAAAGCTCGTCGACCCAATCATGCGAAAGTATAAGAGGGTACTCCTTTTCATCTCCAACATTACGTTGTCGGCCGCCAACGTAATAGTCCGAAGAATGAAAGCTCATTTCCCTCGATCAATCCCAATGTCCTTCTTGGGAATAGTAAAACCCAATCACATACTTTCGCCAAAAGATCTCCACACTCTCTCGTGCCTAAACCCTAGAGTCTTCCTAAGGTTCACTAACCACCTAGGACTATTCCTAGGCTCTGATACCACTCTAATCTGTCACGCCCCGAGTCCGCCAATTTGTACGGTTCGGGCACGCCAACAGACCCGCCAATCAGGTAAAACCTTTTTCTACCTGAAAGGAACGGTAACATCCATAATAACACAACAAGTGTATGCGGAAGCTCAATATCAGAGTACTAAAAATCACTACAAATTTAAATTTTTGCAACAACTAAAGCGGAAATGGAAGCATGCAAGAGTGAACCATAAATTAAATTTATTACACTTTACATCTCTGAACTTGCAAATAAATTTATTACAATTCCTTTACATAAATTCCTCACCATACAATGTTCACTCAAGAAATATATAAAAGGGATACCTCTGCTAGACCCTCTAGGTCTCTATGCTGCTGGGCCCTTGCCCCTGCCGTATGCCTCGCCGTCTGCATCTGAACCGTCTCGTCCGCTGTATCCACACCCGAACCTGTGGGGGGTCACCCAAGGGGTGTGAGAACTACGACCGAGTTCCCAGTGGGTTCAACCACCGAGAGAAGGTGTCCTACACCACTTGGTCCAATGGAAGCAATAATAATAGTGTGCTAGGAAACTAAAATCCTCAACATCAATATGCAGCTATGCAATATAATACATCACCGTCTGTATATACTCATCAACCCATCACTAAACTGTCCAGCCATACTAGACTACCATGTAATAGGTCACTACACCATCTGTGTATACTCATCGACCCAGCACTACTCTGTCTAGCCACACTAGGCTGCTAAGCACCAACTCGGCCACTATGCCGCTATATACAGGGTCAAACTAACCCGGCCACCTTGGTCACTCTATCTTTCTTTATTCTTTAGATTCTGGTGCTTTAGTTCAAGTTAACCCTCAGAAATTCTTATCCAACGGGCCCGAGCCCGGTAGTCCTGCTACCATAAGATAAGATTTCTAAGGTTGCCGATAACACCCGCAAGTGTTACCCCCGTCCTGCCGGGGGGACTTGTCATACGGGACACTGCCCGATAGGGTCACTGCCCAACTCTGACAAGAGTACTCTATCTACCAGTCATACGGGTCGCTGCCCGGGAGAGGGACCCTGTCCAACTCCTGACCGTTGTACGTTCACCCCCGGAGGTACGCCCGTTTTATCTTTAATTTTTCTTTCTTTTCTTTTCTTTTTCTTACTCTTTTATTTTAGTTCTTAGCCTCTTTGCTTTTGAACACTTGCTTTCCTTTCTTATTCGAGCTTATAGCTCCCATTTTGCCACTTGCAATTTACTTTCTCTTTTCTTCGAGCATTTAGCTTCTTGCTTTCACATTTAGCCCTTCGAAAGTACCTCGTCCGACGGGTCACTGCCCAGGGAGTCCTGCTCCACTTGACGAGTCTCAAATTCGAAGGCGCCATTTACATTCTCTTTATACTTTTTAGCCACTTTTAGCTTGCTCTTTAAACTTTGCCTTTTTACAACAATTTACCTCTTATCCTAGGTCTCGCCATAAGGATAACTAAAAGTCACTTGGACTCATATCATTTCTCTTTCATTTATTTAACTCAAATTGAAGTTAAAGTTGCTGTCCTTTTGCCCAGACACCTTATGACCCACTCTAGGGTTGTATTATTTAGCTTTTTGACTTTGTGATTACACAAACTCTTCCTTAGAGTTGGACCCTAAGTTGATCACTTTGCTATCAGTTTAATTCATTGACTTTGTGGCCACATACACTTTTCTTTGCCGAATCTGGAGTTACATTTTCTCTATTTACCTGTTGCACTTTGCATTTAGAGTTATCTTGACTCTAATCCATTTTCTGTGAGTATAAACTCCACTAGTTCACCTTAGGTTCTCTTACCTAAGTTTTATATCATGTTTAACCTAGAGTTCCTTGACTCTATGTTAACTAGTCTATTCTCAACCCACTAACTTACCTTAGGTTTCCTTTACCTAAGTCTTATATCATGCTCATCCTAGAGTCCTTGACTCTATGTTGATCACTTTATCCAATGTCCTTAGGTTATCTCCTAAGACAATGCCACTCATTCAATCCTAGGATATACTCCTAAGTTTGATGCCACTCATTAACCCTGAGTCTAGGTTTTCTCCTAGTCTTACTACCAACATGCCCTTTTTCCTTATGCTTTCACATGATTCCTAGGGCTATACCCTAACATGATCACAGATAACAAATAATTGATTCCCCTTTTTACGCATGCAATTATTTCCATCTCAATCATCAATAAAGTTTAACATCTACGCAGGCAATTATCATCTATATTTAGCAGTTCAGAAAAATCCACTTTTCTATCTATATCCTTCTACACATGCAAATTTATCTCTTATTCTAATAATTAGAAAAGTTTACTTCTCTTCTATATCCATCTACACATGCAAATTCAATCATAATTACCAAACGCCTCTAACAGGCTACTATCATGCTTCTAGATCGAAAAGCAAAGGAGCAAGGGGAGAGGTCACCCAATTTCGGCAGAATCCCCCACCTCGGTGTATTCTTTTGGTCCTTGCAGGAGACAATTTCAACTCCTTGGATCCGTGAGACTTCCCTACATTGTAAGGAAAGCAAAAGATAAAGCAATTGCTTTTACATGATTCACTAAAATTCATAAGGCGGTAAAACTAACCCCTTTTTGACAACTTAAAGGGAAAATCCCTATTTGGTCATTTCCCCCACCAAAAGGCTACTTTTTGATCGGTTCATAAAAATGAGAGGAGAATAGTCATCCCATGGCATATTGCCAAAAAGAAACTTGCTCAACTCGATCCGGCGTCGAAATGCTCTCAAAAATTTGAGAAAAGCTCAATTCGAGCAATTTCCCCCAATTCACCGATTTTGCACATTGGCAAAAATCAAGAATTCGCATTGAAAAATTGGAGAGAACTTAATCTGAGCAATTCCCCCAATTTACAGATTTCGCATATTGGCAAAATCAAGAATTCGCATAAAAAACTTGGAGAGAACTCAATTTGAGCAATTCTCCCAATTTACCGATTTCGATCATTGAAAGAAATCGAAAATTTTTTTTTCATCAATTCATTCTTCTTCAAAAATTTGAGAGAAACTCACATTGAGCAATATCCCATCAATTGCTGATTTTGCTCATTGAAAAAAAAGAGAAGAAGAAAATTAAATCTTCTTTCTTTTCTTTTTTTTTTTTTTTTTCTTTTCTTTCTCCTTTCTTCTTTTCCCTTTTTTTTTGTTGATCTACTGCCCAAGAAGGCTGCTGCTGCTGCTGCTATCCATTGCTGCAGCTGCTGCTGCCACAGCATATCAATATAGCAGCAGCAGCAACAGCAGCATACGTGCTGCCATCCCTGCAGCTGCATGGTGCAGCTGCCATTTGGGCAGCTGCTCCATGCGCAGGGGCTGCTGCTGGCAGCTGCTGCTGCCTTGTGCAGCAGCAGCTAGCCCAGCAGCAACTGCAGCTGCTGCTGCTTGCTCGCGCAGCGGCAGCAGCAGCTGATGCTCACCTTCCCCTCTTTTTTTTTTTTTTTTCTTTCTTTTTCCTGCGCAAGTAGAGGAAAAATCTAGGGAGTGAGGGAAGTACCTTTTGGCAAGAAAATAGAGAGGGAAGAAGAGTTAGACTTCTCCTTCCCTTCTTCTTCTTCTCTTCTTCTTCTTCTTCTTCTTCTTCTTCTTCTTCTTCTCTTTCTTCTTCTTCTTTCTTCTTCTTCTTCTTCTTCTTCTTTCGTTTCCTGCTCCAGCAGAAAAGAGAGAGAGAGTAACTAAGAGGGAGAGAGAGAGAACATTTAATTCTCTGCAGGGGTGGTTGGGGGGAAGAGGTGATTTTACCAAAATGCCCCAACTTACAAAATAAATCCCAAACTGCCCCTGTTTTCCTGCAGTTTACTGCTGCAGTGAGCAAATTCGGGTACCCCTCTTTCTCCGCATTTTCCCGTCAACTGGGAAATCGAAATTGAAAATTTTCTTCTCCCCTTTAATCTACAAATTTTTCTTAAACTTCCCACGATTTTGTTTAAACTTTTGGACTATTCTAAGCCCTCGAAAGAGAGCTCCGAAAATGCTTCGCGATTGACTTGGGCTGTCAAAACTGCAGTTTCAGCATTCACGAAGCATTTTTCTTCGCTTCGTTCTTCGATTTTTCCTTAATAACTTACCTAGGTTTTTCACCCCTCTTAATAAGAAAACTTTTGTGAGACACCCCACGATTTCTTTTAAAATTTTGGAGCGCACTAAGCCTCCGAAACAGGGCTCCGAAAACGCTTCGCGATTAACTTGCACTGTCAAAACTGCAGTTTCAGAATTCACGAAGCATTTTTCTTCGCTTCGTTCTCCGATTTTTCCTTAATAACATACCTAGGTTTTTCGCCCCTTTTAATAAGAAAACTTTTGTGAGACACCCCACGATTTATTTTAAAATTTTGGAGCGCACTAAGCCTCCGAAACAGGGCTCCGAAAACGCTTCGCGATTAACTTGCACTGTCAAAACTGCAGTTTTCAGAATTCACGAAGCATTTTTCTTCGCTTCGTTCTCCGATTTTTCCTTAATAACATACCTAGGTTTTTCGCCCCTTTTAATAAGAAAACTTTTGTGAGACACCCCACGATTTCTTTTAAAATTTTGGGGCACTCTAAGCCTCCGAAACAGGGCTCCGAAAATGCTTCGTGATCACAAATTTCAGAAATTTCAGATTTTGGCTAAGTCCTCGGGTTCAAATCACTTTTCGACCCGATGCCCTTCGCATCAGCCCGAAACGCACCGAACTCGACTGTAATCATGTTCAAAACACGTTACAAGTCCTCTCGCCGAATTTTGCCATTTTGCGGACTCCGCGAACAAAAGTCCCAATTTTGCAACTTGAGGCTTCGTTTCTCAACCACAACTCACTTTTCGACTCAACGGCCTTTGCGTTGATTCGAAACGCTTCAAACCCACTTGTAATCATATTTGAAATGTGTTACAAGTATTTTTGCTGGATTTCGCCCTTTTCGCGGAAATCGCCAAACAAGGACCTAAGATTCACAATTGAAGCTTCAAATTCTCAACTCCAACTCACTTTTCGACTCGATGACTTTTGCATCGATTTGGAATACTTCCAATTCACTTGTAATTACATTTGAAATCTGTTACAAGTATTTTTGCTGAGTTTGGCCATTTCTGGGTCACCAAAAGCCTCGCTGTATCAAAAATCGCTGGCGGACCCCGTTCTCGCAATCCGGGTGTCCGATCGACGCGGAATTTTTACTGTGGCCTTAAAACAATATTACGGAGCTCCCAGAATTTTCTCAGAATTTTCTGACTCTATGAATTTTCTGCTAAAAATCTGGGCCCCCTCTTTCAATTAAAATTCTAAATCCCGCATTTTTAATCCGATTTCGGCCCAATTCGCTTCCACATCATCCTCACTTCTCTAACTTTCATAAAAATAGTATTTCATACCATTTTTATTTAGATTTATTATATGTGCCGAAAATCCGGTACATTACACATCTTTGGAGAGTAGCGGTACCCCCCTTTTGAGGAGATCTTCAGTTTAGTCGGTAGATTGGTTTTTATTTTCCCTTGTGAGAGACTGATGTAGTGAGGATATGATGTATTGAGAGCTTGTACACTGATATTGTATTGAGATATCTCCCTGTTGAGTTATGAGTTTTGTACTCGAGGTTATTGTATGATTATCTTTTGGGAGATGGACCTTGTTGTTTTATCTTCAGATGTACAGTGGTTGATTTTATTTCTATAGCAGTTTTATCTTAGCTCTGATATATGTTTAGCTGTAGCTCTTTTTGCAGGTAGAACGCTTCGCCTATGCGGGTTTGGCATAGGAGGTGGCGGATCTGTGGCGAACCCGGGTCGCAGTTTCGACCCCGGGCGTGACAGATTAAGTTGGTATCAGAGCTTAGGGATAGGTCATGGTGGACTTAGAAACCCTAGGCTTGTGGTTGGACCCTAGGATGACTTCGTGAGAGTCGTGACTTGTAGCGAGAGTCCTGATTGAGTCTTGCTCCTCTCCCAAGGACGGGAGGGGTGATTGGCATGTTTATTCTCCTAAGTAGTTATGTTGGCTGCAGACAACATAACGTGTGGAATGGATAACATGCTCTAGACTTTCGCCAGATTGGGTCGAGCGTTGTTGTGTGCTGATTTGTGGTTTCGTCGTGGCGAGCGGTGTCTCCCGACGCTGGGTTTGGGACCCTTGTGCATCCTGTCTTGGCAGTTGAGCTTGAGCGGTTGGTTTGGGCCGGATACCCGGATTGAGGTCAGAGAGTTCCGGACCCAGATGACAGAATTGTCTGAGGCTTATCAGCGGCAGAGTGAGCGAGCATCTGGTTTTGTGACACAGTTGTCAGAGCGGCGGGCAGCTCGACAGTGCTCCCTTCTGAGACCACCCGATTGCAGTATCCTCAAGGGCGGGATTTCTGTGGTATTGATGGAGTGAGTAGCCCCTGTGCCGATGTTTAGTGCCGAGGCGCCGAGACAGGGTGGATAGTTGACAGCTGATGAGCTTTGGGACACCAAGACAGTTGAGCCAGTTTCGGCAGATAAACCACCCCGATTCTTAGGATTAAGTTTGGAGCCTCTTGGGGTAGAATCGTGGCTGGTGGTGATGGAGAGACTACTTGGAAGCCTCTTTGTGTCAAAGGGTTACGCAGTTATCGAACTGCGCGCTCTATGATTTGGGGGACAAGGCGCATAGGATGTCCGTGACTGAGAGTGGATTGCGCCAGTATACCCTTCCGTTATTCGGACCCTCTGGTGCAGGTTTTGGATTTTGGGTGCTCGATGGTGGAGGCAGTGTTTTGGAGCTGGCGCTGCAGTTCTTTTGGATGGGGATTTGCTATCAGAGGCAAGTTCTGGATAGAGGCGCTTGATGCCGATGACGGAGGATAGATCGGCCGGCAGAGACATTTTTCGTTTGCCCTTCCAGGATGGTGGATATCCTTGTGGACGGATTATGTAAAGCTTAACCAAAGGAGATGTTACCCTGTGTGATTGATAACTGGCATTTTGGGGTGCAATATTGTGATTGAGGGGTGAGCTTAGTAAGGATAATTGTATAAGGAATTGCATGAATCAATTGTGTTAGTAGTATGACGAGGATATCCAGGTGGATTTCTGAGACGTCAGGGGTTGGGTGGACCCCGATGACAGCAACAGCCCTTTTATCAGGATGGCGCAGCGGTAGCGTGGATTGGCTATCTGCGAGAGACCACATTCGGCACCTCAGTGTGAACATGGACAGAGGTCGTGCTCCCTTTGTGAATGGTCTAGATATTTTGGCAGGCTGAGCGATGACCACTTGCATCGAGCGGATGAATCTGTGCCGCCCGGTTGGAGGGCGCCACGGTAGTGGATTGAGTTGTCGCAGGTATGAATTCATCACAGCAGTCGAAGTTAGGACATGTCACATTCCTGCATGGATTAGAGGTAGAGTCGTTACCACATGCACTTGAGGTACAGGGTACTGTTGGTATTGTGCAAGTGGGGAAGGCTTGTGGGTTATGCCTAGTGCAGTCGAGGCCGTGAGTTTTGCCAGCAGACATATTGGTATTTGTGGCAGCTTGGTGTTTGACCCAGTGCTTGGGATTGGTTGGCGTAGTGCCACAGGATGTCTGACCGCTGAGTTAAAGGACTGCGATTTTCTGCAAGGCGGATATTGGAAGGCATTTTGTTTGTTGAGACTGTTAAAGCACACAGGTTACAGCGACAGGGTGAGAGGTGCCTACGGCAGCAGCGGGACTTAAGGATATCCCTTTTGCTCGTGAGATCCCGGGTGTGAGACAACCTGAGCCGATGATTATACCGGCAGAGAGGGAGATTAAGAT
Source organism: Tillandsia fasciculata (assembly GCA_029168755.2). Classification (NCBI taxonomy): domain Eukaryota; kingdom Viridiplantae; phylum Streptophyta; class Magnoliopsida; order Poales; family Bromeliaceae; genus Tillandsia; species Tillandsia fasciculata. The sequence continues at coordinate 10,098,642 of CM054938.1, forward strand.
TGTGATTGACGTGGTTTTTGGAGACCGCGCCAACCTCAATAGCACCGCTTGGATGTTATCTGTAAGAGCTGGGACAGTTGATCGCAACCGTACAGGGATCTGTTGGATCGAGGGTCTGTTTGACCTAGTGCCATGTTGTTGATACACGACGGTGAGAGCCCTTTGGGATTGGAGCCCAGGCAGGTCCAGGCATTATTTTGAATCTTTTGATGGAGCTATATTCTGGCAGTTATTGTATGATGCCTGCACCAATTTGGAATTTCAACTGAGGGCTTTGTCTAGATGGTGTTCAGGACACGGTAGGGGCATTACGAGTACAGTGAAGCCAAAGGATTGACTACGGCCCTGTTGCCTCTAGATTGAGGAATTCTGTGTTCCAGTTGGCCTTGAACGGTTTGATAGCGGCATCCTCCAGGGATATTTTTGTTTTACTCCCCTCCCTGAGTGATTTAAAGCTTGTGCAGCATTTGTAGATGGTGTGTCAAGATCTGTGAGGAAGGAGCCTTATGCCAAGTCGTGGTGATACAAGTTCTAGCTTCGAGAGCATATCTTCCTGGATTACTTATCCAAGCCGTAGGGGCGGCGGTGGAAATCTGGCCAAAATGGATGCTGTTTATGACTGGTCGAGATCGACGGTTATGGTTGGGGTGAGGAGCTCGTGGACTGGATAGTGCCAGCAGAGCTTGATGAGCGGGTGATGAGTTTGGTACCAGTGCCGATTTTAACCTGGTCAGTGGGGGGAGATGGATTTGCGAGTTATAGTGATACCTCCCATAGTGGCTGTAGGGCTACCATTGGATTTTGTTGAGAATCCAGTATCACCCGGCAGGGCCACTGTGGTGGCGGATACCTGGAGCAGAAGAGCTATCTGGGAGTTGAGTTTGACGGTTCCATAGCTGGCGCTGTGTGGGGCCATTCTGGTGTGCAGGGTTTGAGTTTGTGTCCCAGGGGATCCCTTTTTGTTGAGAGGCTGCGGCTGAGCAATCCACTTGGGTGGTTGAGTTTTGTGGGCGACTGAGTGTGAACCCCTGCTTGTTTGGGCCCCTTTTCTGTGCAGGTGTTTGTGTGGATGTGTTTCGGGTCGCTTTGGTTGAATGGGCTCTTGGAGTGATTTTGAGCGCGTTGCTCGGGTGTTCGTCCCTTTTCCCAGTCTTTTGTTGGAGTTTTGAGGTTTCTCTGCGTCTCAGCTCTGGAGTGTTATGTTTTGGACCCCTCGCCCGTGATTGACTCGTTCCTTTTGAGGTCTATGAAAGTTTGGAGTACGAGAGACGCCCATTGCGAATTCCGGCTCATGAGGTGAGGGAAGTGCGCAATCGGGCTATGCCGTTCTGGTTGTTGCTGATGATGTTGCTGTGGAGTAATCACGGGGAGTGATAGGTGACTTGGAAGCTGGAGACGGCGGTGTTGAGTTTTGACCCCTGGTTTCTGAGACTCCTTGGGAGTTGCTTTAGTTTCGAGGACGAAACTTTCTTTTAGTGGGAGAGGATGTGGTGACCCGGATCTTTGCAGGGCTTCTACAGTGTCACCAGCAGCTTCTGGAGCCCTATGGGGCATCTCGGCGGTGTTCGTGCGCCAATTTGGACACAAGTGCTGAACTCGGGGCTTCAAATGGATCACGTGGGTAACCGGGAGACCCCGTCGGATGTTTAGTGGTGTTTCCGCGCATTTTGGATATCAATTTGGACTCGGCGCGAAATTCGGATCAAAGATACCTTTCCGGGAGCCTCCGGCGATTTATCGGATTGGAATTTGGCGAAACGGACACCGTTTTTGGAATCAGCGCGCGAAAACGGTCGAGATGGGCTATTTACTTGCTGTTTTTGGAGGTTGCTACAGTACTTTACTGTTCCGGCGATCGCGGCGGCGGCGGCGGGGCAGCGCCGGCGGGCGGCGGCGCAGCCTCGGGCAGGCGGCAGGCGGCGGCACGCGGCGCGGGCAGGCCGCGGGCAGGCGCGCAGGTGCGCGGGCAGGGCGCGGTCCACCGCGGAGGTCGTGCACCGGAGGCGGGCCACGTGGCGCCTTCCGGTTGGCCGGCGCAGCAGACGCGGTCCACGGAGTTTGGGCCCGGGTGCACGGTAGACCGGGTGGACACGTGGCGTGAGGTGGTTGGTCCGGTGTTGTGCTCCCGGTCCACGCAACGGCGGCGGTGACGGTGACCGGGGCAGGTGGCCGTACGCCCGGGTCAGCCGCGACGTGCGCGGTCCACGGCACGACGTGCGCGGTGCACGGGATGCCGGGCCACGTGTCGCGCCGTCATTTGCGGGCTCAGGTGCTCCGGGTGCAGCGGGGCCTGGGGGAGTGCTGGGCTGGGCTGTGCGGTGGACCGGGCCGCACTGTGCGCGCCCGGAAGTCCTGGGCCGGGCCGCACTGTGCGCGCCCGAATTGGGCGAGCGCCCGAAATCGAGGACACAATGGGAATTATCCCAATTGTTTCCTCAGCCTATTTAAGGCAGCCCGAGCTCTCTTCAATGGCTTTCTCTCCCAACCTGTGCAAGATCTCCCCGAGCTTCCTTAAGCAAAGTTTTTCATCTCTAAGTGCTTGATCTCCCTGCCAAGTTTCAAGAGTTTTGGAGGCACGAATCCCGAGGTTCCCCATTTTACGGTGCGGCGCGACGTTGCTTTCTAGTGTTCTTCTTCGGCGCAGCGATAGTGTTTTTGCTCCCTGGGCTACCCCGACATCATTTTCTAGTGATTCTTGCACCGGCAGACTCCTAAGAGGTAGGACTTCATCTTTCGTTTTGGTCGCACTTTCCCGTTTCGAGGTTTTGACACGGATCCCGAGGCAAACAGTGACCCCATCTTCTGTGTGGATTTACTTGACAGCAACGGAGTATTTCGGCCATATCTTTGCGCACGAGCGTCTGACGGAAACGAGCTTATACAACTTTTTCATCTACGGATCGCAAGGAACGCGCTCGTATTTTTATTGGATTTTTGTGAATTTTATTTCGAGGTGAAAATTACTGTTTTCTCTGTGAACAGTAATCTGTCCTTAATACAGATTTTGTATGAGTGTGCCCCCTTGCCGAATTTTTATCTTGATGTACAGAACTCGGATTTGGGCGTGCAAGGTACCGTTGCGAAGCTATCGACGCGAGGATCGCCGTGATATTTTTATTGGAATTTTCTGGGCAATTTCTGCAGGTGATAATTTAACAGTTCAGAATTCGAGGTTGTATGTGATTATTAATGCTATAATTGGGAGCCTAAGTGTAATTAGTGAGCTTTGTACTGTACCAGGAATATTTCGGGTGTGCTGAAATTGTGGAAGCAAGGATTTGGAGTTTTGGTATTTTCAGCTGTACGATTTGGGACAGTCAGCACTTCAGGTGGGTGCCTTATCCTCGGAACCGGTGGACGGTTCTCTAATTGTTATATATATTAACATTGCATGCAAGTGTATGGTACAATGGCGGGGATTGATCGGTAAGTTTAACAATGAGGATTTTATAAAAATTGCAAGTGAATCGTTCACAGTATGACAATGGTATTAATCAAATATTCATGTGGATGATTAGTGGAAGCTTACCTAAGGCAAGGATACCATAGATGATTAATTATCATGCCATATTAGCACATAACCTTTTATGAGGCTGGTTTATGCATTGGGAGAGGATTATGTAGTTATGTGCAGGTTCTACTCTGAGGAGCCATTATGGATTGAGGATTATGTACAGGTATGGTCATTGATAATTTTGGCATGAGGTTTACTCTTCTTTATTTTGCTTTGAGGATAAAAGCATGCATGTATGGACATATAGCTAGGCCACCTTTTACTGCTACACTTTCATGTTGGGTTATGACTTAGGAGAAACCATGTTTGTTCTTCTCCTTTTCTTTCTAGATACTAGATTCGCGTGGCTCGGGTTCGAGCAGGGATTTGTGATAGTATAGCTGGGGTCTCAGTGTCGGGGACAGGTTGTGCCGGATTGTGATAGGTAGTGGTTCATGGGATATTGCGGCAGCCGCGGACATTGGGCGGTTGACCGGAGATTGTTTATGCATCAGATTGGGTATCAGGCTTCTCTAGTGGTTGGAGTTTTCCACTTATTGTTTCCAGTTATTTCAGTTGGGGATCGGGTTTCCCTTTTGTGGAGGGTTTTTCCCACTTGATCTTGGTCTTGATCCAGTCCTGCTATACAGTGATACTTGATACAGTGATATTTGATGCAGTGATGCGTGATACAGTGATACTTTACTCGTGTGGGTCGCTCCCCTCGAGTGCCACTCCGGAGTAGGCTTTCCACGGTGTGAGCGCCGGGCACCATGCTGGTTTCTTGAGTTCCACGGTGTGAGCGCCGGGCACCATGCTGGGTTCTTGAGTTCGACAGCAGAGCAGGCAGTACCAGTGTTTACTGGTGACATCAGATTGGGTTTATTACAGATATTTACTTTATTGTTGCACTCGTGTCAGGGGACGGAGTGGAGTCTAGCGGCTATGCATAGACCAGTGCTAGTGTTGTCGGGAACCGTTTGGGGATTGACGGTGGTCCCGTGGTCGATGTGAGTTCGTTGTCCATTGCGCGAGAGGTTGTTCATCTGGAGTCTATCCGTTCTGAGAGAGAGGGCATGGATTTTGACTATGGCCTGCATGAGACACTACTCGATAGCGAGTTAGTCCGTTTGGACGCCCTACGTAATTCTTGCCCGTCAGCGGGAGGTGGTTGTAGGTGGGCGCAGGTTTGACTGGACCCCATGTGGCAGTCAGCTCGATTGGGTCGATTGAGTACCTCGTGTGCGAGTGTTGCATATCTTTATCAGTGTTTTCCCCATTTGAGCATTGTTGGTAGAGGCCTGGTAGCTGTAGAGTGTTTCCCGCTTCTCCTTTCAGTTTTACTGCTTTAGTTATCTTTTGCCTCTAGTAGTCTTGGTGGGCTGATCGTCGGGCCTAGTGGCGATACCCACTGAGAACTCCCTTTTTGCGTAGTTCTCACGCCCGTCGGGGGTTTTTCCCCTTTTTGTCCTTTCTCTCCTTTGTTTTGCAGAGTCTTGGCGGGTGTTGCCGTTCTGTGGTTGCTGATCGTGGTGAGGGAGTAGCGAGCTAAATCCAGACCCATCTTTGGAGAGTAGCGGTACCCCCCTTTTGAGGAGATCTTCAGTTTAGTCGGTAGATTGGTTTTTATTTTCCCTTTTGAGAGACTGATGTAGTGAGGATATGATGTATTGAGAGCTTGTACACTGATATTGTATTGAGATATCTCCCTGTTGAGTTATGAGTTTTGTACTCGAGGTTATTGTATGATTATCTTTTGGGAGATGGACCTTGTTGTTTTATCTTCAGATGTACAGTGGTTGATTTTATTTCTATAGCAGTTTTATCTTTTAGCTCTGATATATGTTTAGCTGTAGCTCTTTTTGCAGGTAGGACGCTTCGCCTATGCGGGTTTGGCATAGGTGGCGGATCTGTTGGCGAACCCGGGTCGCAGTTTCGACCCCGGGGCGTGACATAGAGGGTCTAGCAGAGGTATCCCTTTTATATATTTCTTGAGTGAACCTTGTATGGTGAGGAATTTATGTAAAGGAATTGTAATAATTTTATTTGCAAGTTCAGAAATGTAAGGTGTAATAAATATAATTCATGGTTCACTCTTGTATGCTTTCATTTCCGTTCTAACTGTTAGTTACTGAATAAAAGTTTAAATTTGTAGTGATTTTTAGTACTCTGATACTGAGCTTCCACATATACTTGTTGTATGATTATGGATGTTACCGTTCCTTTCGGGTAGTGAAAGGTCTTACCCGATTGGCGGGTCTGTTGGCGTGCCCGAACCGTACTAATTGGCGGACTCGGGGCGTGACATATTTAGAGTCATGATCTAGTCCTGCTATATCAAATTTTTATGGCTACATACTTTACTCATGAGGGTCGCTCCCCTCGAGTGCCACTCCATAGTAGGCTTAGGACCGAGCCGTGTGCCGGTCGATTGGGCATTTTTAGATCGAGCCGTGTGCTAATCAGATACTGGGTTCTTGAGTTTGACAGCAGAGCAGGCAGTGCCAGTGATTACTGGTTTATTGATTGGGTACACTTGGTTAGGCACTCTAGTACCGTTGCATACAGTTAGCCATTCATCTAGCTTGGTATTTTAGAGGCATACTAGTGGTAGCTTTTTATCAGTTGTTATATTTATAGCTTACCACCTTTGTTTTATCTTTTGCCTTTGGTAGTCCTGGTGGGTATGTCTGAGTTTGAGGTCTAACCCACTAGGGGAGGCTATTGTTTTTATAGTAGTTCTCAACCCCCCCTGTGACGCCCCACTTCCCAGGGGGTCACCCATCCTAGAACTACTCTAGCTCTAGCACGCTTAACTCTCATAACCTCTTGGATCTTGCTACCATCCATAATATCAGCATAATCAAAAGCTTCCAAAAGTACACACTAATTCATACTCCAAAAATCACCCCAAGTTAAACACATGCAAATTAATTATCTCATTTTTGGCAACCAACAGTTGCATTTTTTCATCTGTGTCCATCTACACATACCAGTTTATCCCCTATTTGGATAAATCATAAATGTCACTTTTCCTCTAAATTTCTCTACACATGCACATATGTCATTTGTTTAATTCTTTAACCTTGGGATCTTATCCCACTTTCCTGATTCCTCACTGAATCCTAGAGTTAACTTAACTCTATTTTTCTGTTCCACTTTTAACTTAGAGTTACACTGACTCTAATTACCTGTCTGTGAGTTTAAACTCCTCTGAATCACCTTAGGTCCCCTGTACCTAAGTTCCATGTCATACTCATCCTAGAGTTCCTTGACTCTATGTTGATCACTAGTTCACCTTAGGTTCCCTTTACCTAAGTTCCATGTCATACTCCACCTAGAGTTCCTTGACTCTATGTTGATCACTAGTTCACCTTAAGTGGAAGTGAGGCGTCACAGTTGGTATCAGAGCCTAGGAATAGTCCTAGGTGGTTAGCAACCTTAGGGAGACCCTAGGGATTAGCACGAGAGAGTGTGTGGATTATTAGGCTTCAAGATCCAAGAGGTTATGAGAGTTAAGCGTGCTAGAGCTAAAGTAGTTCTAGGATGGGTGACCCCCTGGGAAGTGGGGCGTCACACCCCCACTGTTTTCCCTTTTTCTTTTCCCCTTTGTTTTGCAGAGTCATCTGCTGGAGTTGCGGGACCTTCCTCGGCGGATCGAGGTAAGAGGATCGCGGATTAGATAGCTGTCTACCTGGTCGCCAGTTTAGTTATTTGATGTATCCCCTGTACACTCCGATACTTGTACTTTTCCTTTTCTTTTGGGTCTGGCCTCGGCCAGCTAGTTGTATTTACTTCGTGAGCTGGGAGAGACACTTGTATATTTGAGAGTTTCCTTTTGTACTTTTACTTTTCAGCTTTATCTGAGATGTATTAGTTGTAGTTTAGCTCTGTTTTACGCTCTTTCAGTATCTCTTATATATCTGAGCGGGTTACCAGCGCTTCGTGTACACGGAAAATTCTGTGTGCACGGCGGATCTGTGGATGGGCCCGGGTTCTGGTTTACACCCGGGGCGTGACAGTCACGCCTCGGGGTCAAAACTGCGACCCGGGCTCACCAACAGATTCGCCATCTATACGGAAACCCCCGCACAGACGAAGCGTCTACCCTACAAGTCAGATCTATAGCTAAACATGTATCAGAGCTGAAATAAAACTAGTAGCTACAGAAATCAAAACTGAACATCTGAATATAAATAAATCCTCAATACATAGTCTCTCGCCCTATGTAAAATAAGTACAATACAAATCTCTCAGACTGTCCAGTACAAAAGTGGAATCAGAAAAATACAAGGTACATCTACCTCTGACTCTCAAATAAAAAGAGGTAAGGAGCTACTCGGCCACGTCCTCACCTCGATCAGCTGTCTCCGCGCGAACACAAGCCGGAACAGCAACCTCTGGAAACCTGTCACCGCAGCGGGTGTGAGAACTACTGCAGAAGGTAGTTCTCAATGGGTACCGTCACCAATATCCACGGTATGCCCACTAAGTCTACTGGAGGCAAACAGATAGGTATGCAGATAGATAAAAGGAAAGCTGAAAAAGAACTACAGCTAATATGTCTCAATCATCATGCTCAAAGGAAAACTCTACTATGAACATGCTATGCATACACTCGCTACTGCTAATATGCCTTAAGTACCGTGCTCAAAGGAAAACTCATCTAAGAACATGTTATGCACCCACTCGCACACGAGGTGCTCACAAAACTCAAATCTCCATGACTGCCAAAACTGGCCCAATCAAGCCTGCGCCTACCTACTGCCACTACGCCCACAAAGGACTTGGACTTACGTAGGGCGTCCTACACGAACTATCACAATATCACGCAAAGCGACCTCTAGTGTATCAACTAGGCGCATCATCATCGCATCAGGAGCGTAACTCGAGAGGAGCGACCCTACTGAGCTCAAGCGTGTCTCATCTGTCTCAACAAGCGGCACATACAGGCTATGATCCACGATCAAACAGATCGGAAACTCAAATGCTCAAATAACACAACTCAATGGGAGAACCCTCCACGACTCGATCAGGAAATGCCCAAACTCTCACAGCTATGTCGGAGAACCCTCCACGACTCAATCTGATAATGCACAACCCATGGCTAAGTCGGGAAACCCTCCACGACTCAATCTGCCAAAGCCCAAACTCTCATAGCTAAGTTGGAGAACCACATCCACGACTCAATATGAAATGCACGACCCATGATCTAGAATAAACTCATCAATCCCAACCAGGGAAATCAATCCTCAATCTATCACACAGGAGGCCCGAAAATTCCGAACGACTGCCGCCTACAATCCAAATCAAACAAGAACAGGCTGCAGGCACAGCTGCACGTAGCTTCCGCCCCCGAAATGATACAATGCTTATACTCTCTCATGACACTAGAAACTCATCCCACAGAGCTCTAAAAATTCACTCAGCCACCAGGCACGAGGACACATGAATCCTGAACCTACTCAACCCCTCTGGACGATCTTAATATTTTAAAACTATTTTCAAAGCTCAGTTTTCATTAAAACAGGTTCGACGATTTTTAAAACGGTTCAGATGCAATCCTACAGCCAACTAACCATGCAGTCTAGTGTCAAATCATCTCTAGATCATGCTAAAAATATATGGGGCACAAATTGTCTTCCTACAATTTTCTAGGCAACTATCAGATTTACCAGCTATAATAATAATTAAGCTAGACGTGCTAAACGTGCATACAATGGCATTAGAAGGCATTCCATACATCTTGAAGAATTTCCAACCCACATAAAATACTTTTCGTAGGCAAAGTCGAAGTCGGAGTAGCGCCGAATCCACAATCTGCCAAAACTCCAAAATCACGCCGCGCGCGCTCGTACACTGCCGCGAACCACGAAAAAATCCCCGAAAGCTAAAAAAATCCTCCCGAGTCCTTTATAAAAATATGGCGTGCTTCGGCTCACTCTCAGCCAACTCCCAGCTCATGTGCATGCATGCGTGCACCCTCGGCTCCGCACAGTGCAACAACTCAACTCCTCAGCCAAACAGCACTCAAGCTGCTCCTCAATGTGCATGTGAAAAAAGATGGAAAGAACAACCAAATTTCCATTCAAAAATCTCATTCAAATCCATAAAAGAAATCCAAAAATCCATCTTGAAAAATCTGCCACTTACCTCACATGTAGCTCGACGCGCGCACAAATCTACCCAAGACCAAGCCACAATAAAACTCCAACAGCACACTCCTTCAATTCTCTTCTTCTCCTCCTTCTTCTTCTTCTCTTCTCTTTTTCCTCTGGTTGTAATGGAGAAGAAGGAGGGTTGGATGGCTCTATATAGAAGGTAGCGTGCGGTACAGGGTAGCTGGGGAGGTGAAAAGACCAATGTGCCCTTCAAAATATCCAATCCCCTGAAAACTGGGCTTCCTGCGATGCTGGGTACCGGTACCCCCCCCCCCCCTCTCCCCTCAGTTCCAGAACCAAATTGCTGGTTCCGGAACCAACAAGGCAGTTCCGGAACCCAGCACTTGGTTCCGGAACCCAGAGCTCCAAAATCCGAATTCCAGCTGAAGCCTCTGATTTCTTCGCCGCCAACTCACTTTTTGCCCTGGAAGCCTCCGCATCACTCCGAGACCTCCCGAACTCCACTGTAATCATAAAATACACATGTCCCGAGCATTTTCTAATTTTTCTGTGCACAACTGCAGAGTCGGTGCTCTATCCAAATCCAGTACTCTACAGGTACGCAATGCCCTGAAAATGCTGATTCAAGCTGGGGCTTCCAAGTTTCGACGCCGCTAACTCACTTTTCAAATCAGAGGCTTCCGCATCGATCCGAATTAACCCGAACTCATCTATAAACACAAATGGAACACGCTCCAAGCGATTTCCCCACACGACGCCATCTTGCGAAGTCGGTGCACTATACGAAGTCCCGGTACTCTACATCCTCCCCTCCTTAAAAGAGTTTCGTCCTCGAAACTAGAAAAAATCTATAACTCAAAAGGATGTCTCAATTAAATAGGGATAGGAGATCCTCAACTCATCCTCAGGCTCTCAAGTGGCCTTCCTCTCATCAAATAGCTCCACGAGACCTTCACCAAAGGTATGACCCGACTGCACAATTCCTTACTTCACGAGCAAGAATTTGCATCGGTCGCACTGATAACTCATATCCTCATCCAACTCCATGGAAGTAAAATCCAAAACATGCGAGGGATCAAATCCATACATTCCTCAGGACAAATAATAACTCTTTCGCTGCCTATACAGCAGCCCACCGCTCAAACTCAGCAAATAAACTCTCGCATCTATCAATAAAAAAAGAAACCCAACATCAGGAACATTCCCCAACCCCCAACTATCAATTTTGAAAACCAGCCGGAACGGCGAAAAGTTCGAAAACCTCGAATGGCTAGTGCCTTCACCCCAATCAAACAAGAACAAGCTCCAGCACCTTCTCCATTTCTAGAGCAGCCTTTCGAAATCGTCGATCAGTTCGTCAAGCCTCGACATAAACAGAATGTCACGCCCCGAGTGTAAACCAGAACTCGAGTGCGACAACAGATCCGCCGTATATGCAGTATTTCCCATATATACGAAGCGACACAACAACTCAAGCAACCAAGTGTAGTGTACAAGAGCATGTATAGCCACAAAAAGTGGCACAGAGCGAGAAATGAACATAGACTATTATAAAACAACACACAACCCACACCAAAACTCCAAAGCCTCAACCACAACAACACCGCCATATGCAAAACGTCCTCCAACAATGAATAAGTTTCCAACCAAGATCAACCAATCCAAATCCATAATAGAGGTATAGCTCAACTTGAAATGAAACTAAATACATAAATTCCATAATACTCAAGACATCAATAATACCACTCCACCAACACTACTACATGAATCAACTCCAAAATATACAACTCCAAAATCATCATAATACCAGTCTACTACCATATCTCATACATAATCAGTATGCCCCACAAAATACAGCAAATGTAACTCCCATATGAATACAACTCGAGGACTGACATAATACATAAAGCTGGCTCCAGCCAGACCAAATATACAGTAGTCGGGGTACATAAAAAAACTGAAAGAAATAAATAACCATAGGGCGACCTCTATCAGAACCATCGGGGTGGAGCTCTATCTAGTCCGCGACTCCCTTGCCGCGCTCTGCCTGTATCGCTACTCCAGAAGAGATCACTGGGGAGCAACAACGGGTGTGAGAACTACTAACAGCAGTCCTCAATGGGTAAATCATCGAACCTCCGACCTACCCACCGAGTCTACTAAAAGGGCAAAGTAGGTGATAGTAAGGAGAATAACAGTAATAGCTAAAAAGGAAACTACTCTACTATGCCCAAAACCAACTGAATAATGTCAAGAGTATGCATGAATGAATGTATCACGACCCTCGTGTACCAATAATGTCTCCAACTGTATGATCTCAAATAGACACCTGCATAACTCATAGAAAATCACTACTAAGCTATATAATAACAACAGATGTGTGATCTCAAATGCATAACTACATATGTATGCATCGCGAAAGGTAACTGTCAATGTATAACCCAATCAGATGGTCCTGGATAGGGCCAGACTTGCCTGCTCTCACATCTCAATAGAACCCCTCATCGTCATGTATCAATGACGTGGCATCATCACCGTGTATCAACGGCGTGGAATCATACTCAAGTATCAATCTCTCTCACCGGTATACAACTGCCGATGAAAACGCTACCACTAAAATGCCTCGACATGCAATGCTATCAGGAGTAACAACAATGATGTAACCAATAAGGTGACTATCTGAATACACCCAATCTAACCACCAGTAAACACTGGTACTGCCTGCTCTGCCTGCCAAACTCAAACTCAGTTGCGGGATGCAGACCGGCTCCTGACCGGCACGGTCGCATCCCGAAAAGCAACAGACCGGCTCCTGACCGGCACGGTCACACACACTCCGGAGTGGCACTCGAGGGGAGTGACCCACACGAGTAAAATAAGTAGCCATAAATAATCTGACATAGCAGGACTGGATCATGACTCTAATCAAGTGGGAGAAACCATCCACTAAAGAAAGCCCGATCTCCCCCAATCTTATGCAACTGTAAATACCCGGTCGGCCGCCCAAAGTCCGCGGTCGCCGCAATATCCCACAAATCCCCCAAATCAAACCCGACCTGTCATCCCTAATCCGATGCATAACAATAATCGGTCCAACCGCCCACAATCCGCGGTTGCCGAAACAAAACCCGAGTCGATAATCTGGTGCTATCCCACCTGACTCAACAAAATAGCTATACTATCCCCATCCCTGCTCTCTAACCCGAGCAATAAAAGTATAAGAGAAAAGAAAAGGTTTTCTCCTAAGTTTGATTCCAACATGAATAGTATAGCACGAATAAAAGAGATATGGCCTATCTATATGTCCAGATGTCAAGGAATAGTTCTCACACATGATCAATATTGTCACGCCCCGGGAGTTTGTTTTAGCGGAAACGGTTTGTTTTTTTTTTTTTTTTTTTTTTTTTTTTGATGACACAGAAAACCTTTCTTCCCCGGCGCGTGCCCAGACCCGCCGCACATACAGGATCTCTCTGCAAACGGACAGAGTCTCCCCTGTATATGCACGGCGTAGCGTTCAGTACATGATCCAAACATACACAACCATTCAATCACAACGATCACTAACATACAACTAACATTCTAATTTATTAAAGCGCATGGCCGATCAATTTGAAAGGATAAATCCACAGTCGTTGAAAAGCGCCTACCCGGCATTCAGATTTTGAAAACACGTTTCGAAACCAGCATAAATCCACAGGGTTTTGAAAACAGTGCCCACACGACACTCGAGTTTTGAAATTTATTTTCACAATCCATAAATCCACAGGGTTTTGAAATCAGCGCCCACACGGCACTTAAATTTTAAAAACGGTTTTCGCAATCTTTTCTTTGGTTTTGTTTTTTTTTCTTTTCCAAACGGCCAACAGAAACAACGAAAGAATAAATGCATAAAGGATAATAAAATGTAACCCATACCGACATCCACGCCGACCCCACGAGGGTATCGAGAACCTCACAAGTAACTACAATGTAATGAAAGGTAAAGGTGAAAGAAGAAATACGGTCCAGGGTCCCCAGCAACCCCGAAGCTCCGGCCCCGTCCTCACTGTCGCCTACCTCTCCCCCCGTCTGGATCCTGTCACGAAGTGGGAAGTCAGTGACGAATAAAAGTAGAGCAGGAAAATATAGTAAACAAACCGTGAAGACAACCGGAGCAACCACCCTCGCAAGAGGGAAACGATAACCTGTACACCTGTATCCTGCTATACCCGGCCGCGTCGGACAACTGAACCGACGGTCGTACCGTACCTGCAATACCCGACCACGTCGGGCAACTAAACCGACGGGTCGCACCGCTCGCACCTCGGCGCCTCAAACCCCACAACTAATAAGGGGCCCCACTACGTCACCTCGTGGGTATACACGGACCAAGAGACCACTTTTCCGGAAAAGCGCACCCTTGCGGTGGCCAAACCGCGGGTGCGCGTGTCGCTGCCTCGAGCATAGTAACCGTGAAACAATATATATATGTGTGTACGTGAACTATGTGAAACAATATGTATATACACCCATGCGTAAGAGCCATATGAAACACTATATATATATATACACGAGCGAGAGAATAGTAAAATAATAACGATTAGTGGATGCCTTCCCACGATGTTTTAACCCAAGCATGAGACCCACATAAAGCCTAGAACACCCCTTTTTCTTTTTATATTTTCTTTTTCTCTTTGTTTTAACAAGTTAACACAGTCAAACAAGTAATACCTATTACCTCTCGATAATTAACCCAAGTACGCACAAGATTGACCCCATCCAACATAATAGAATTAAATGCTAGGACTTCAAACAAAAACCCACCTGTCACGAGTAGAAGGTCAACGCTCGGTTCCCTCGCGTCCTAGTACGCCCGCTCGGACTCCCACACACACCTGCCGTGAGGGAAAAACAGCGCTCAGACTCGAATAACAAGAAAAACACGACGAACCGCCCGTCCCGGTTCGCGGCTCCCCGCCCGCACACGGAGCTGTGCGCGTGCCCAGCCCCGTGCGGGTCACCCCCGCACGCGGGGTTGGGCGCGCGCCCGGCCCCGTGCGGTCACCCCCGCGCGCGGGGCTGGGCGCGTGCCCGGCCCCGTGCGGGTCACCCCTGCGCGCGGGGCTGGGCGCGTGCCCGGCCCCGTGCGGGTCACCCCGCACGCAGTGCTGGGCGCGTGCCCGGCCCCGTGCGGGTCACCCCGCACGCAGGGCTGGGCGCGTGCCCGGCCCCGTGCGGGTCACCCCGCACGCGGGGCTGGGAGCGTGCCCGGCCCCGTGCGGTCACACGGGAGCGCCGATTGGGGGTGGGGTGATTTTCGCACATGCGGCGGATTCCGGAGAATCCGTCGCCTGTGCCCCCCCCCCCCCTCTCCTTGCCGATTGAGGCGATCAAGAACCCAAAAACGAGGATTGTAAAACCTCCGTCTCACCTCGGTTATGACGACGATGGTTGGGAAAGGAGGGATCGTCCGTTCCTGCGTGCCCGGTTCCGGTAGTGAGACGAGCGGCGTTCTTCCCTCTCCTCGATCGCTCCGCCGCGGTGCCACGCCGATCCAAGGAAGGGTTTGGGGAAGAGCGTTCTTCGTCCACGCTCGGGGCAACGCACGCCAAAGTAAGAGAGAAAGGAATGGGGTTCCCAGAGCTAAATCCCCAACCCCTACTTAATTAGCCGTTTTGGCGCAATTGGGTCTAAACCCAACGTCAAAATCAAATAAAATTAGATTAAGTTAAATTAAATTAAATTAAATTAGATTAAATTAAATTTAATTAACCTGGGTCTGGTTTACCTCCAACAAGACGTGCTGAACGCTCGAACTGCAACAACTTCAAAAATTTATTCCGGGAGATTCCGGGGTCGGAAATCAGATCCGATCGCGCCGCCGGTCTCCGTTTCGCGGGCTTTATTCTCCAAAAAATACCCGCGAGCCCCGACGGCCTGCCTAGAAACAACGAAAGAAAAATCGCACCCCAGACCCCTTAGCCGAAAAGCGGTTCAAGAAAATTCGCAGGTAAGACCAAAAAAAGAGAAGTAAACCCGCGGTTATTACACCACTCACCTCCAAAAACGAGTTTCGTCCTCGAAACTCAAACCCGGGTGGGGGTGAAGAGGTCGGGGTAGCACTCCCTCATCTTAGACTCCAGCTTCCATGTTGCTTCTCGCTCCTCATGGTTGCTCCATAGTACCTTCACGTAGGGAATAACTCGGTTTCGCAGTGATTTGGTTTCCCTTGCCAGGATTCTCACCGGGGTTTCTTCGAAGCTTAGGTCTTCCTTAAGTTCGAGTGCGGAGGCGTCCAGGACGTGTGATGGGTCGGGAAGATATTTCCGGAGCATCGAAACGTGGAACACGTCGTGGACTCGGTCGAGGTTTGGTGGCAGGGCGAGGCGGTAAGCTACTGGGCCAATACGCTCTAGGATCTCGAATGGCCCCACAAACCGTGGGCTCAGCTTGCCCTTTAGCCCGAAACGCTTGATTCCTCTGGATGGCGAGACCCGCAAAAACACATGTTCCCCCACTTGGAATTCCAAGTCACGGCGCCTCTGGTCTGCGTAGCTCTTTTGTCAACTCTGGGCGGTCAGCAGGCGCTGTCTGATAAGGCGTACCTTCTTTTCAGTTTCCTCCACTAAATCGGGTCCCAAGAGTTTTCGTTCTCCCAAGTCGTCCCAACAAATCGGGGATCGGCAGCGCCTTCCGTATAAGGCTTCGTAGGGCGCCATCTGGATGCTGGCCTGGTAGCTGTTGTTGTAGGCGAATTCCACGAGAGGTAGGTAGCGTGACCAACCGATCCCCCAATCAAGCACGCAGGCGCGAAGCAGGTCTTCGAGGGTTTGTATCACACGCTCCGACTGTCCGTCCGTCTGAGGGTGGAAGGCTGTGCTGAACTGTAGTCTGGTCCCCATAGCCCGCTGAAGGCTCTGCCAAAACTTCGAGACAAAGCGCGTGTCTCTGTCCGAGGTGATCGATGCCGGTACTCCATGTAGTCTCACGATCTCGCTAATATACGCTTGGGCTAACCGTTCTCGGGTCCAGGTCGTATGAATTGGCAGAAAGTGTGCTGACTTGGTTAACCGGTCGACTACGACCCAAATCGCGTCGTGGCCCTGTTGCGAGCGTGGAAATCCCGTGACAAAGTCCATGGTGATCTGATCCCACTTCCACTCCGGCACCGGTAGAGGCTGTAGCTTCCCTGCTGGCCGCTGATGCTCGGCCTTTATCTGTTGGCACACTAGGCAATGAGCTACGTGTCGGGTGACGTTCCCCTTCATTTTGGGCCACCAGTAGATCTGTTTGAGGTCCCTGTACATCTTCGTGCCCCCTGGATGTGCCACATAAGGGGCCCGGTGTGCCTCTGTCAAGATTTCCTCCTTCAACTCCGACGAATCCGGCACGCAGATTCGCCCGCGGAAATGTAGGGTGCCGTCGTCTTCCACCGCAAAATCGCTCTCTTGGTCCAGGGGAATCTTGTCTCGTGCGCGCTGTAAGTGTGGGTCGGTCTGTTGCCCCTCCCGGATCTTCTCAAATAACGTCGGCTTGACCACCAAGGTTAGAAGTCGCATAACCGTGCCTGCTGGCACCACCTCCAACTGCATTCGGGCGAACTCCACGATCAAGTGGTTCTGCTCCGTTATCGCGCTCCCTGACTCCCCTTCTTGATGCCCTTTCCTGCTCAAGGTGTTACGGAATTTGAGTTGGCGTATTTCGTGAAAGTGTTAAGTCTTGAAGATTGAAGATGAAAGAACTTTGGATCATATACCTCAATCTCAAGAAAGAAGAATTCAAAAGGATCAGGTATGTTTAACTAAAGAATTTTGATGATCCGAATACTTCTTGTAGAGTAGAAACACTTGGAAGAATTTTTAATTGCATAAATATCAAAAACTGGACATGGGACATGTTCAGGATCCGGATCAGGCCTTGCAATCCGGATCACGAAGGGTGATTGTTCATTGGCAATTTCAATCCGGATCCTAGGCCATCCCGATCCGGATCCCGAACATGGGAGTTTGCTGAATTGCATGAATGATCCGGATCGGACCTTGTGATCCGGATCCCGAACCCTTGGATTTCTGGAATCGTCAATCTCGTTACGACGATCCGGATCGCAGTAATCCCGATCCGGATCGCTGTCCTGAAAAATTCCAGAAACGGATGGTTTTTGATCCTTATCTTCTTCCAATGGTTTCTAACCTATAAATAGACCCTATGTTTCATTTTCTAGGGTATCCACACATAATAGAAAAATACGACCGAAAAGAAAAATCCACATATAGAGAAGAAAGGAAATAAATAGATTTAATTCTATGTTTCTTCATCTATATTGATTGATTTGATTCTAGGTTTTCCAAACTCAGATTTTGAGTAAAATCAAATCAATGAATACTTAGATGGTATTTTCGATCTATTTCTAATCTAAGTATTCGGCGGATCATCACCACCCAAAAACAACGATTTACCCTAAATCGGCGCGTGGACTCGCGTGGCCTTGTGGATTCAAGGTGCAACCGCTTTCGTGGATTCGGAGCGAGGTACGTTCGTGGATTCGAAGCGTGCTACTGGGTGAAGACCGTGGATTCGGTCGGACGTCGTGGACTCGACGTTGGACGCTGTGGATTCAGCGTTGGGCGCAGATCGTGGATTCGAGAAGCGTCGTGGAGCGAGCGGAGAAGATCTACTAGGAGCGTATGGTAAAAGGTTGAGTCGTCTGTGAGTACGTTATATCACCTTGTACGTGTGTTAATTCTAGTGGATTTCGCCGTGTTATCGGTCCCGTGGTTTTTTACTCCGGTTTGGAGTTTTTCCACGTAAAAATCTTGCGTGTTATTTTTATTTCCGCATTGGGTTTTATTGCGCAATGATTTTTTGAGTGTTTATTGTTTACACCTATTCACCCCCCTCTAGGTGTTTTTTCCCCTATTTAGATCCATATACATATAACCCAACAAGTGGTATCAGAGCGGGAATAGGGTTGTAAACAATGGTTGAAGGTGGAAACATCAATCGACCCCCTTTCTTTGATGGAACAAATTATGCGTACTGGAAAGTGCGGATGAAAGCCTTTTTAATTTCCATCGACGAAAGGGTGTGGCAATCAATTGAATTAGGATGGACTAATCCAACTGAAATTATTTCTGATGTTCGCACCTTAAAACCTAGGTCGAAATGGACCAAGGAAGAGATAGATTCATCTTCTTACAATGGCAAAGGAATTAATGCTCTATTTAATGCTTTGTCACAAACAGAGTTCTCTCGCGTCTCGGCATGTGAGACTGCGAAAGAAATCTGGGATGTTCTTCAAGTTACGCATGAGGGAACTAACCTTGTGAAGATTCAGAAACTGCAAATGCTTACGAGCAAGTTTGACTCTATTTCTATGGCAGAAAATGAATCTTTCACAGACTATTACACACGATTGCAAGACATCGTAAACTCATGTGCTAACTTGGGAGAGAAGATTCCAGAATTTAAAGTTGTAAGAAAGATTTTAAGAACTCTTCCTGAACGATTTCGCCCGAAGGTCGCAGCCATTGAAACAATTAAACACCCGGACGAAATGCGTGTAGAAGAATTAGTTGGTGCATTACAAACTTATGAAATGACATTTCCTACTAACTATTCTTCTGGAAAGGCATCCTCTTCTAAGTCTTCAGGTTATGCATTGAAAACAACAAAGAAGAAGACGCGGATTCATCCTCCTCGGACGATGACGAGAACCTATCTATGGAGGACTTTGAGAAGCAGCTCGCTCTCTTGACAAGGAAGTTTCGCCGCAACTTTCGAAGGGGTAATCAAGCAAAACTCCATCCTTCGGAAAGTCGAAGAAAGGCAAGGGTTCTTCAAGTTACAAGTCAAGAAAGCAAGAGAACTTCTCAAAGGATAAGAAAAGTTCAGAGGGACAAGTACAGTGCTTCAAATGTCGAGGCTACGGCCACATTGCAACGGAGTGTCCCAACAAGAATCCGGCAAAGAAGAAAGCGATGCAAGTCGTTACTTGGGATGACAACTCAACGTCAAATGAGTCATCCTCAAGTGATGAAGAAGACAACGCGACAGCATTCCACGCGTCCACCTCTTCACCCTTCATGTGCTTGATGGCAAGTACCTCCGATTCCTTGTCCAACTCCTCCCATGTTGAAAAGAACGCTACGGACATGAATCGAGCAATTCTGAAGGTGAAGATTTTGCTCTTGCCTACCATAAGCTTTTGAGGGATTCAAAGAAACTGGCAAAGCAAAACCGGAGTTTGAGAGGGAGATTGCAGGATCTCGAAGAAGAAGCAAAAAGGGCATCTTCTCTCTCAAACGCTCTTGAAGTGGAAAGGGATAATCTGGTCAAAACAAATGTTTCCCTTCAAGAGAAAAATGAGCTTTTCGAGAAAGAACATGAGAAATTGGTGGATAAAGCGAATTACTTCTCAAAGCTCTACGGCGAGGCTCGACAGGAAAAATGGAAATGACAAAGACCATTCTCCAACTAAAGATGACTTAAAGCGATTTTCTTCTGGAAGGAGTAAGTTGGACAGGCTTCTTGGTCTTGGTCAAACAAATAAGTTCGGCCTCGGATACACTCAAACTGGAGACATTCCAAGTTCGAGTGGGACAGTTTTTGTGCCTCAGTCGGTATCTCCTCCTCCGACACCGGAATTCACGACAAGCAACGACAACAAGCCTACTCATCCTCCTCGGGATCGTCAAGATCTAAGGTATGTTTTCGTTGTGGCATTTCAGGGCACATAAGGAGAAATTGCAAGACGGGAGCCAAACGCACACCTCAAGCACCTCTTGCAATGACTACCAAAAGGTGATTCCTCAGAAATCAATTGCAAATCAATTGAAGGAAAAGAGCCTTGGTAGTTCACCGCTCAAGACGACATCATCAAGGAGCAGCAATCTTCAACAAGACGCTTTCACCTAGGAGAATAACTTCACGACCATTACCGACGCATTCCAAAAAGGTTTGGGTGCGCAAAGGTGAAATTTTTCCTTGTCTTGTTACCAATGTTTCCTTGCATGCATATGATAGTTCGTCTTGGTATCTGGATAGCGGGTGTTCCCGTCACATGACCGGTGACAAAAACTGTTTTCAAACCTTTGAGAAAATCTCCGGAGGACTTGTTGTTTTCGGAGATGGTCGGTCTTCCAAAATTGTTGGAAAAGGAACGGTAGCTATTCCAGATGGCCCGGTTCTAAATAATGTGTTATTTGTTCATGGCCTTAAGACTAACCTCATAAGCATAAGTCAACTTTGTGATAATGGTTATTCAGTTAATTTTTCATCTGATGAATGTACTGTAACTGACAAGAACCATGTTTTCTTTTTAAAAGGGGTTAGATCAGAAAACAATTGTTATGTAGTTCCTCATAAAATTTCTGAAAAATGTAACCTAGCTTCTTTGAAAAATGAAACTCTTTGGCATGAAAGGCTAGGTCACATAAACTTTAAGGAACTTGCTAGAATTTCAAACAAAGATGTGGTCAAGGGGGTTCCTAAACTTTCTTTTGAACAAAACATTGTGTGTGGCGGTTGCCAAAAGGGAAAACAGTCTAGGACTGCACACAAGAACTTGAACCACATAGGTACAAAACGGCCTTTGGAACTTTTGCACATGGATTTAATGGGGCCAACTCGTCAACCATCCTTGGGAGGTAAATGGTATATTTTCTTATTGGTTGATGATTTCTCTAGATATTCTTGGGTAGCATTTTTAAAAGAGAAAGCTGATACTTTTGATTCTTTTCACGAGATTTGCCATCGTATTATGATTGAAAAGAATGAAAAGATTACTCGAGTTAGAAGTGATAGAGGTGGAGAATTCATAAATTCCAAATTCATTGATTTTTGCACTTCAAATGGCATTAAACATGAATTCTCAGCACCCTATACACCTCAACAGAATGGTGTAGTCGAGCGCAAAAACAGGGTCGTACAGGAGATGGCTCGTGTTATGCTTCATAGCCGGAACCTACCGTTATATTTTTGGGCTGAAGCGGTGAACACTGCTGTCTATGTAATTAATCGAGTGTATTTGCGCCCGGGGACTTTAAATACACCATATGAACTATGGTTTTGTAGAAAACCTAACATCAAATATTTTCGTATCTTTGGGAGTCGGTGTTTTATTTTACGTGACCGCGAAAATCTTGAAAAATTTGACTCTCGAAGTGACGAAGGGATTTTCTTGGGTTATTCTACAAACAGTAGAGCATATCGAGTTTTTAACTTAGAATCTAAGACGATCGTAGAATCGATAAATGTTAAGGTAGATGAAGCTTTTCACTTTGAATCTGAAAAATCTACCCTCGATATCTCTCTTGATGATGATACACCTGCTAATGCATCTTCTTCTAACAATTCTTTCGATAATAATGATGCATCTAACGGTTCTTCAAGTTTATCTGATGTGCAGGAATCATCTCGTGTACCTCCGACTACTCCTTTACCTCAAACGTTACGCATCTCCAAGGATCATCCTGAATCGAACATCATTGGAGATCCACAAGAAGGAGTTAGAACTCGGAGACAATTGGTTTGCGGATTCGCTTGCTACGTATCTCAAATCGAACCAAAGAATGTTGATGAAGCTCTTCAGGATGACTACTGGATTGAAGCAATGCAGGAAGAGCTCCATCAATTTGAGCGAAACAAAGTCTGGGAATTAACGAAGCCTCCGAAGCAACACAATGTGATAGGTACCAAATGGATTTTCAAGAACAAGAAAAATGAGAATGGTACTATCATCAGGAACAAAGCAAGGTTAGTTGCTCAAGGCTACTCTCAAGTAGAAGGTATAGACTTTGATGAAACTTTCGCCCCTGTAGCTAGACTCGAGTCCATTCGTATCTTATTTGCGATAGCTTGTCATTTTAAAATCAAATTATTTCAAATGGACGTTAAGAGCGCATTTTTAAATGGTTTTTAAATGAGGAAGTTTATGTGGCTCAACCGAAAGGTTTTGTGGATCATAAACTACCTAACCATGTTTTTCGTCTGAAAAAGGCTCTTTACGGTCTGAAACAAGCACCGCGAGCATGGTACGAAAGGTTGACAAAGCACCTTTTGGAAAAGGGCTATACTCGAGGGGGAGCTGACAGGACTCTCTTTGTGAAGCATTATCAAAACAATTTCATTGTAGCACAAATCTATGTCGATGACATTGTATTTGGCGCAACAAGAGATAATGATGCTTCTAAATTCGCGGAGACCATGGAAAGCGAATTTGAGATGTCCATGATGGGCGAATTGACTTATTTTCTTGGATTACAAGTTAAACAAAACGATGAAGGTATTCACTTGTGTCAATCCAAGTATGCAATGGAGTTGGTCAAAAAGTTTGATCTAGAAAATTCTAAGGATTTTCCGACTCCAATGGGAACTAGCCATAAGGGACTTGGAAGTGAATCACATAGTGAGAATGTAGACGAGAAACTGTATCGCAGTATGATTGGAAGTCTACTTTATCTCACGGCTAGTCGCCCGGATATATCCTTCAGTGTTGGGATTTGCGCGAGATATCAATCAGCACCGAAGGAGGTTCACCTGAAAGCGGTGAAACGGATCATCCGGTATATCAAAGGTACAATAAATTTCGGAATTTGGTATCCTATGGGAACAAGTTTGGATATTGTTGGATACTCAGATGCCGATTGGGCTGGATCGGTGGATGATCGGAAAAGCACGAGTGGTGCATGCTTCTATCTTGGCCATTGCCTTGTTGCATGGCACAGTAAAAAGCAGAATTGCATAGCACTCTCGACTGCCGAAGCGGAGTATATTTCAGCAGGAAGTTGTTCAACCCAATTGATTTGGATGAAAAGCGTGTTGAGCGACTTCCGGATTTCAGCATCTTCGGTAACAATTCTTTGTGACAACACTAGTGCCATTAACATTTCGAAAAACCCTGTGTTGCACTCTAGAACAAAACATATTGAACTTAGATATCATTTTCTTAGAGAGCTAGTTGAATCAAATATTCTTCAACTGTCATATATTTCAACTGAGGATCAATTAGCTGATATCTTAACAAAACCTTTGGATCAAAAACGTTTTATTCACTTGCGTAAAGCAATTGGCATGCTTTCCTTGAAATAACCTTTTTGAAACCTTTGCTTAGGTTAGGTTTTGTTTTTGTTTTTGTTTTGTTCTTTATCTATGTTTTGTACATAGGACATTAATTGAGCATAAATCATAATTGACTTTAATTGCATCCTTTCACACATTTAGAAATTTATTATGCTTTTGATATCATAATATTTCAATGTTGCAATGATCATTTATGTTAATTAAGTCATCTTTTAAGTGATCAAAGTCAATTTCTCTCTCAATGATCTCTTGGTATAGTCATTATCTTATTTGATTGCTTAGTCGAGTATGAATGCGAGATCAATTTTTGGTTGAATACCTTATATATTAAATAATTGATAGCCAATTGAGGGGGAGTCAAAGAAAAGTAAAATGCTCAAAAGATGTGGAAAGAGTTACATCCCAATGAGGAGTGTGAAAACTACCACCACATGGAGGAAAAGGAAAAAGAAAAAGATACCCCATGTATGCAAAGCAAATTTTTGTTTTAAAAATTGTTGATGAAATGCATATTGAAATACTTGACTCAGTCATATTTCATGGTTGGTATAAGGTGGGATTTTTGATAAAAGATGCTCAAAGAGCCACTCCTTCAACAGATTGTCTAGATATATTATCTAACTTATCTGGGATTTCAAATATCTATTGATCTTGGTATTTCATTTTCTTTACCAAAATTGATGATTTGATAAAGGCATTACGCATAAGATCAGGTTAGATGTAATTGAAGTTGTTCAACTTTAAGTGTTTTAATTTCCATAAATTTTCGTTTCATTTTTGAGTATTTTTGATAGATTTAGTATAATCTATTTCTTGTTGTATGAAACGATGATTTTTGTTTAAAGTTGATATGGTAAAGTGCTTACATACTTTTTCTGGATTTTATGGAATTTTTCTAAAATTTTCTGAAGAAAAAGTTGGAGCCGATCCGGATCGGGCAAGCTGATCCGGATCCCGAACGCAGGCTTCTTCCTGCGGGTAGCCGATCCGGATCGAAATCTCGATCCGATCCGGATCACGGCTAGGGTTTTTAATAGAACGAAAGGGTTTTGAATTCTTTTACCCTAATCTTTTGTTCTCAAGTCTCTAGAGCTTCTCTCTCTAGAATTCTTGCATCTTGGAGCTTTCCTAACTCAAGTTCTTCGAATCCAAGTAAGTTTTATTGATCAAAATCTCGTTTTTCACAGGTTTTCTCTATTTTCTTCAAAACGTGATGAGATTTTTCTATCTTTTTCGTTTGTGAATGGTTTTTGGTCAAATTTCTTTTGAAATAAGAACTCTGGGTAGATTAGTTTTGATTATATGCTAGGTTTTCTCAAGATTAACGAATTTTTGGGCTTCGATTTCTGAAAATTTTGTTTTAGGGCATATAAGAGGAATTTCTGAAAATCATAGAATTGATCCACTTTTAAAATTCTTTTTGCAAAACTAATTTGATTCTTAGTCTCTCTACATGATTATGATTGTTTGGGTACAATTTTTCAAATTTTTCAAAATTAACTATTTTTCATGTGTTCTTGAGTTGTTCTTCACAGGATACTTTTCTCACTAGCGATCAAAATGGTGATCACATGGGTTATTTTCCTACTTGCTGCCATGGTCCATGCTAAGGACACTGTCAAGCCTAAAAGGACTAAACGACCTAAGAAGACTAAGAATGATTCCGATACGGACTCAGAGACGGCTTCGATCGATTGGGATAACCTCGAGATCGAGGAAGATGTCGCCTTTATCTCCAAAGGGAAAGCACCTGCTGAAGCTTCAAAGGAAAAGCCTTCTCCTACTGCTGCAGAAAAAGGAAAAGCTCCCGTGGACCCAAGTCCAATCGAAACAAGGACAAAAACCGGTGCAAGAAAAAGAGGCAGTGCTAGGGGCATTTCGATTAACGAACCAATTGCTAGCCAGCCTCCCCCACAGGAATTCATCAGCTCCGCAAGAATCAAAGATTTTGAGAAGAGGGAATGCATTGGGGAAAGACATGTCAATGTCCAACCGATGAAGGAACGATCTGCAGTCTTTGGGATTTTGTTTGACCAGGTCGGTCTTGCTCCAATTTGCAACTTCCCTGAAACAACTGGGTACTGTCCACACTCAGTTCGAATGTTTTATCAGAACGCTGCAAGTTTAATTGATCACGATGACGGACGTCGAGAATTTCATACTTTGGTTAAAAATATCAAAATCAAAGTCACTCCCCAACTGATTGGAGAGGTGCTCGGTATGAAAGCCAGAGCTGATGGACTCCATTACCTAAAAACTCAAAGCTTCAACGACAACTCCTGGAGAGTTGTAGTCAATGGAATTTGTCTTCCGGATACTTTGTCAACCGGAAATTCTGTTTTCTCTAAAGAGCTTCGACCAGAGTATAGGTATATAAACTTCATTGTCTGCTACAACATTCTTCCCAACATGAATACGAAGGTTCTTCGATGGGATAGGATGTTATTCCTTTATCTTCTTGGAAACCCGGCCGCATTGATGGGAGCAAACTTGAATATTCCTTTTCTCATTTGGTCAAGGATGGTGCGGTATGTGGAACACTCTCACCCCACAGAGAGACTACCTTATCCAATGATCATCATGCGCATCCTTAGGAAATTTAAAGTCGATACAAGCGCGAGCTCTTACATGTACAGTTTGGGCACCATTAATGAGACAACAATTGTGAAGTCTCTATCGACAAAACAAGATGATCCTCCATCTCCTCCAATCCGACAACGAGCTCGACCACAAGCAACTACTTCTACAGCTCCTGTTCCACCATCACAGCAGGCACCTCCATCCACTTCTGATGATGATGCTTCTGTCAGCTCTATCTTTAAAGAACAACAGCGACTCTCCAACGAACAAGAACGCATGTTTGCTGAGTTCGCTGAAATGAAGGAAGATCTCAAAGAAGTCAAGAAAGAACAAGCTGTGATGATCCAAGATCTCAGAGAAGTGAAGAAGGAGCAAGCTTCCATGAATAAACGAATCAAGAAAATGTTTCAGAAGCTTGGATGTATCAGCTCTGACGACTCTCCATGAAGTTTCCTTCTAATATTTTCTTGTCACGCCCCGGGGGTCTCGATCAGCGGAAAAGAAGAGTTAGAAAGTTGAGTCTCTATTTTTTTTTTTCAATTGGGTCCTCCCCGGCGCGTGCCCAGACCCGCCGCATATACAGATTTACTCGAAAATCGGGCAGAGTCTCCTCTGTATATGCACGGCGTCGCGGGTATTCCAACATCTCAACCCAAGCATTCAGATAATCACAACAGTCTGAGCATTCAATCAACAATGTAAACAATACAGAGAGCCCGTCGGCGATCAAGTTGAAAGCATAAACTCACGGTTTTGAAAACAGGCCCACACGACCCAAGGTTTTGAAAACGTTTTGGAAAGATGCCATAAATCCACAGGGTTTGGAGAACGGGTCCACACGACCCGAGGTTTTTGAAAATAGTTTAGAAAATCCCATAAATCCACATGGTTTAGAAAACGGGTCCACCCGACCCGTGGTTTTGAAAACAAGTTTTCGAAGTTCTTTTCTTTTCTAGTTGTTTTGCTTTGGAAAGAAATAGCCAAACGGGGATAAATAAAGCAGTCCATAATACCAAACCGAAACACCTGCAGTCAACATCCACATCGACCCCACGAGGGTATCGCGAACCACACTGTAGTCTACAGTACCAAATAAAAGTGCAGGGAAAAGTAAAGGAGATACAAACTAGGGCTCCTCACAGCCCGACTACTCTCGTCCCGTCCTCACCGCCGCCTATCGCTCACCCCTGGATGAACCTGTCACGGAGTGGGTAGTCAGCGACATGCGATAGTAATAGTATGCAGGAAAGAAAACCAAACCTAATAGTAAAACTATCTGGAGCAACCACTCGACTCCCAGGAAAAAGAAACGCGAACATGTATATCACCTGCAACCTCTGTACCGCCTGTAGCACCTATACACCTTGATCTCGTCGGGCACCTACCCCGACAGATCCAACCGCTCACACCTTGGGGCACCTGACCCCGTCGGACACCCATCCCGACGGATCGCACCTTTTCCCCCACCTTTTGATGCCTCAAACCCCACACCTACGGGGGCCCCCACCGCTTCACCTTGTGGGTTAACACGGGTCGAAGACCGCTTTCCCGGAAAAGAGCACCCTTTGCGGTGGCCAGACCGCGGGTGCGCGTGTCGCAACCAAGAGCACAGTAACCCAGATACAGAATAATATCGCGACTATATAGAGACCGTCAGCATTAGTAATTCAAAAATGCAGTTAAACAGTTACCCAAGGACATCAAGTCTACACTTAGTCTCAAAGAAACCCACCTTTGCGTTGTCGCGCTGTTGGTCGACTCTAGGTCCTTTCGCGTCTCGGTACGGCCGCCCGAACCTACACGACACCGCTGTACAGGAGTCAGTAACTAGCAACCGAGAATAAGTAAAAGAATGCGGCACGCCCGACTCTTTCGGTCGGGCGTGGGGCATCACCCGCCGCTTGGCGAAAACGGCAACGTCCTCGGGTGAGGCCAGCAACGCGGACAGCGCGCGGCTCCCGCGGAACGCCCCGGCCCCCCCCGCGGCTGCGCGGGCGTGCTGCCCGCACGCGCGGGCGCGTGCGCGCCCGGGCGCCGCCCGCGGCCCGCGCGGCTGCATGGCCGCGCCGCCCGCATGCGGGTGCCGCCCGCATGCGGGCCCGCGCGGCTGCATGGCCGCGCCGCCCGCATGCGGAGCCGCCCGCATGCGGGATTGCACGCGCGGCCAGCCCCGCGCGGGTGCATGGCCGCGCCGCCCGCACGTGGTGCGCGGCCCTGCCTGCGCCGGCCTCCGGCGGCGCCGACGCCCTCCCCCGCCTCGAAGGCCAAGAACAAGAAGACGAGAACCCCAAATTACGAAACCTAAATCATGCTCACCTCGGTTTCGTCGACTTAGGGTTCGACAAGAGGAAGAAGGGATCGTCCCGTTCTTGCGCGCTCCACCTTGGTTCTCCACGCGATCGGATGGGGAAGAGGGAGATTGGGGAAGTCGGTTCCCCGTTACGTCGCACGCCTAGGGCAAGGAGGAAGAGGGAAATAATACGAAGGGGGGGTTTTTTTTTCCAAACCTAAAAACCCCATCTAATTTAATTAGCCAGTTTGGTGCAATCGGGCTAACCCCAAGTGAAATAAAAGGGTCGATCGGGGTGCGAACCTGGGCCCAGTCTGCCGCGGTATTTGGGTTAAATGTCCGGACCGTACTAACCTTCCGGAATTTATTCTGGGAGATTCCGGAGTCGGAATCCAGAACCGATTTCGCCGCCGTTCTCCGTTTCGCGAGCTTTATTGACTAAAAAATACTCGCGAGCCCCGACAATCTGCCCAGAAACAAAGAATTATTAGACCGAAGAAAGGGTCCACAGCACTTTAAACCGGCGGATACTACATTTCTTTTGCAGGTTTTTACGTTCTTGGTTTGTTTCTTTCAAACTCTCAAGTTTCTTAATTTGTATTTAAACTGTTTAACTCCCTTAATTTTTGTATTTTTGGCTAACTTTGTGACAAAAAGGGGGAGAGAGATTAGAGGGAACTTTGAACTTTGGACTTTGTGAACTTTGAACTTTGGACTTTGTGGACTTTGTGTGAACTTTGGAACTTTGAACGAACTCAAACTTTGACTTTGGTGGAAGGTAAATATTACAACTTGGTGGAAGGTAAGTATTACAACTTTTTGATTTTTATTTTGTGATTTGTTGCATGTCCCTACTAACTATTCGACTAGCTATTTGGGCATGTATTATTACTAACAAGTTGTTTGATTACTAACAAAGCAAAGTTATGACATTTGGAATCTTATTGCTTAGAAGATATGTCATTGGTTGATTCTGATCTTATTACATATCTGATTTACTAAATGTCATGGTGAGTATAAACTTCATCTCTGCTTGGTTTGAATGCTAAATATTCTTGAGGTATCTAACGATTTCCTTTTGTCAAGAATGATTTCTTTTTGCAGAGAGTACAGATGTCTAAGTCTAGAGTCTGTTTTAGGAGTTTATCTCATGTATTTAAATTTTTGGATCTCCATTGTAAATTTTTGTTGTATGGTGATAGCAACAAAAATATTCTTTTTGAATTTTCTTTAGTGGATTTGTGTTTTATCACGAAACCGCCAAAGGAGGAGATTGTTACGGAATTTGAGTTGGCGTATTTCGTGAAAGTGTTAAGTCTTGAAGATTGAAGATGAAAGAACTTTGGATCATATACCTCAATCTCAAGAAAGAAGAATTCAAAAGGATCAGGTATGTTTAACTAAAGAATTTTGATGATCCGAATACTTCTTGTAGTGTAGAAACACTTGGAAGAATTTTTAATTGCATAAATATCAAAAACTGGACATGGGACATGTTCAGGATCCGGATCAGGCCTTGCAATCCGGATCCCGAAGGGTGATTGTTCATTGGCAATTTCAATCCGGATCCTAGGCCATCCCGATCCGGATCCCGAACATGGGAGTTTGCTGAATTGCATGAACGATCCGGATCGGACCTTGTGATCCGGATCCCGAACCCTTGGATTTCTGGAATCGTCAATCTCGTTACGACGATCCGGATCGCAGTAATCCCGATCCGGATCGCCGTCCTGAAAAATTCCAGAAACGGATGGTTTTTGATCCTTATCTTCTTCCAATGGTTTCTAACCTATAAATAGACCCTATGTTTCATTTTCTAGGGTATCCGCACATAATAGAAAAATACGACCGAAAAGAAAAATCCACATATAGAGAAGAAAGGAAATAAATAGATTTAATTCTATGTTTCTTCATCTATATTGATTGATTTGATTCTAGGTTTTCCAAACTCAGATTTTGAGTAGAATCAAATCAATGAATACTTAGATGGTATTTCCGATCTATTTCTAATCTAAGTATTCGGCGGATCATCACCACCCAAAAACAACGATTTACCCTAAATCGGCGCGTGGACTCGCGTGGCCTTGTGGATTCAAGGTGCAACCGCTTTCGTGGATTCGGAGCGAGGTACGTTCGTGGATTCGAAGCGTGCTACTGGGTGAAGACCGTGGATTCGGTCGGACGTCGTGGACTCGACGTTGGACGCTGAGGATTCGGCGTTGGGCGCAGATCGTGGATTCGAGAAGCGTCGTGGAGCGAGCGGAGAAGATCTACTAGGAGCGTATGGTAAAAGGTTGAGTCGTCTGTGAGTACGTTATATCACCTTGTACGTGTGTTAATTCTAGTGGATTTCGCCGTGTTATCGGTCCCGTGGTTTTTTACTCCGGTTTGGAGTTTTTCCACGTAAAAATCTTGCGTGTTATTTTTATTTCCGCATTGGGTTTTATTGCGCAATGATTTTTTGAGTGTTTATTGTTTACACCTATTCACCCCCCTCTAGGTGTTTTTTCCCCTATTTAGATCCATATACATATAACCCAACACAAGGCGTCTGCCACCACGTTTGCCTTCCCGGGATGGTATTGAATCGTCAAGTCGTAGTCCTTCAACAGCTCTAGCCACCGCCTCTGCCGCAAGTTTAATTCTTTTTGGGTAAAGATGTACTTGAGACTTTGATGATCCGAGAAGACGTTACAGTGGACTTGTAGTACCCCGAACCCCCATGCAGCTTTTTCCGTGAATCCACTGTTTAGACACCTGTTGATGGTGTATCTGGCCCATAGTGCATCGAAGGGATGCCACCGATGGACCCTGTGAGCTTTGGTTAGCCGTTTTGGCCTTCGGCTGCTTTTGCCAAATTTTAGAAAAGGATCTAGGCCAAACGGAGGATGGATTTGGATTCAGCGCGGAAAAACACTTGAGATTGGCTTTTTGTTTGCCCAATTCTGAGTCCGGATGTCCAAAAGCGGACTCCCGGAAGTTTTGGCAGTTTTCGGCGCTTGCGGGAGCCTCCGGCAAATTTTGGAGGCGGAATTTGGCCAAACGGACCTCGTTTTTGGAATCAGCGCGCGAAAACGGTCAAGATGGGCTATTTACTTGTCATTTTTGAGCTTGCGGGTACTGTTCACGCCGGAACAGTGTCACCGGCGATCGCCGGCGGCGGCCGGCGGCGGCGGGCAGCGCCGGCGGGCGGCGGCGCGGCCTCGGGCAGGCGGCAGGCGGCGGCGCGCGGCGCGGGCAGGGCGCGGGCAGGCGCCCGGGCGCGCGGGCAGGCGCGCGGTCCACGGCGGCGCGCGTGCACCAGGCGGTGCCACGTGGCGAGGCCTTGTTGGTCCGGTTCTGTGCTCCCGGTCCACGCAACCGGCGGAGACGGTGACCGGGGCAGGTGGCCGTACGCCCGGGTCAGCCGCGACGTGCGCGGTCCACGGCGCGACGTGCGCGGTGCACGGGTTGCCGGGCCACGTGTCGCGCGGCCATTGGCGGGCTCTGGTGCTCCGGGTGCAGCGGGGTCTGAGGGAGTGGTGGACTGGGCTGCGCGGTGGACCGGGCCGCACTGTGCGCGCCCGGAAGTTCTGGGCCGGGCCGCACTGTGCGCGCCCGAAAAGGGCCGAGCGCCCGAAAGTGAGGACTCATTGGGTATTAATCCAATTGTTTTTCCCTCAGCCTATTTAAAGCCAATCCGAGCCCACTCTTTTGGGTTTTTTCTCCCAAACCGAGCCTCTTCAGCCCAAGCACCCTTAAGCAAAGATTTTCATCTTTTTGTGCTGGATCTCCCTGCCAAGTTTCAAGAGTTTTGGAGGCACGAATCCCGAGGTTCCCCATTTTACGGTGCGGCGCGACGTTGCTTCCTAGTGTTCTTCTTCGGCGCAGCGATAGTATTTTTGCTCCCCTGGGCTACCCCGACATCATTTTCCTGTGATTCTTGCACCAGTGGACTCCTAAGAGGTAGGACTTCATCTTTCGTTTTGGTCGCGCTTTCCCGTTTCGAGGTTTTGGCACGGATCCCGAGGCAAACAGTGACCCCATTTTCTGTGTGGATTTACTTGACAGCAGCGGAGTATTTCGGCCATATCTTTGCGCACGAGCGTCTGACGGAAACGAGCTTATACAACTTTTTCATCTACGGATCGCAAGGAACGCGCTCGTATTTTTATTGGATTTTTGTGAATTTTATTTCGAGGTGATAATTACTGTTTTCTCTGTGAACAGTAATCTGCCCTTAATACAGATTTTAGTGTGTGGGTGCCCCCTTGCCGAATTTTTATCTTGATGTACAGAACTCGGATTTGGGCGTGCAAGGTACCGTTTCGAAGCTATCGACGCAAGGATCGCCGTGATATTTTTATTGGAATTTTCTGGGCAATTTCTGCAGGTGATAATTAAGCAGTTCTGAATTCGAGGTTGTATGTGATTATTAGTGCTATATTTGGGAGCCTAAGTGTAATTAGTGAGCTTTGTACTGTACCAGGATTATTTCGGGTGTGCTGAAATTTTGGAAGCAAGGATTTGGAGTTTTGGTATTTTCCAGCTGTACGGACTTGGACAGTTGCACTTCAGGTGGGTGGTTGTTGTACTCCTCTCCTTTGTTATGCCCACTAGGAATATCAGAGTACCCATGATTTGACGATGCTAAATGTGTTGATTGGTAGACTTGCATGCTTCAGGAAATTAATTATTGGTTATTTGGATCCCTGATAAATTATTGTTAGAATGATCATCTGATTTTAATCGCTTAATTAATCTGGACTGTATTCTTGGAGACTAAATAGGAATTGAGGACTGCAAAACTGATAATTTTTCATATGAGACTGTCACACTGGCTTATGTCACTCTAAATTATTTATTCTTGGAAATTGGACGAAATGTTGGAACAATGCATGATTAAATTGATCACATAATTATGTCATCTTTTACTGCTATACTATTTTTGGGACTTGACTTAGGAGAAACCATGCATTTGCTCTTTTCTTCTTCTATTGTTGACACTTGCGGCTTAGTCGCTCAGGTTCGAGCGTCTGTTAGACAGTATAGTCAGGTATTGGGGATTTGGGACAGGTTGGGTTTATGACAGGGTGTTGCGGCGACCACGGATCTTGGGTGGTTGACCGGATTGTTACTATTGCATCAGATTGGGTGTTTTGGGGATCGGGCTATCTTTAGTGGAGGGTTTTTCCCACTTCCTTGAGTCTCGATCCAGTCCTGCTATTATGAGACAATGGTTACAGTGATACAGTGATACTTGATACAGTGATACTTGATACAGTGATACTTTACTCGTGTGGGTCGCTCCCCTCGAGTGCCACTCCGGAGTAGGCTTTCCACGGTGTGAGCGCCGGGCACCATGCTGGTTTCTTGAGTTCGACAGCAGAGCAGGCAGTGCCAGTGTTCACTGGCTGTCAGATTGGGTCATTATGACAGGCTACTTGATTCTGATGCATCACTTTTCCCATCCTTATTGGTTGGTCATATAAAGGCATATTAGGGATAGCACTTTATCAGTTGCTTTAGTTATCTGCATCCCCTTCTTCTCCTTTCCCTTTTCGCCTCTGATCACCTGGTGGGCATATCTGAGCTGAGGCTTTACCCACTAGGGGAGGCTACTGTTTATAGTAGTACTTACCCCCATTGTTTTTCTTGTTTCTTTCTCTTCCCTTGTTTTGCAGAGTCCTCAGTGGGAGTTGCTGGGCCGTCAGCAACTGATCGAGGTAAGCGGATTGCGGACTAGATAGAGAGCCACCGAGGGTCGTAGCTGGAGATTTTTGGGTACCAGGACTTCTCAGACAGTGTTTTGTTTTCCTTTTTGGGGACTGGCTTCTGCCAGCTGTTTGTATTATAGTTGTGAGCTGGGAGAGACATCTGTATTTTATTTTACTGTTGTACCTTTTTCTTCCAGCATCTGTCTGAGATACAGTAGTTTTATTTCAGCTCTGATTATTATGCTCTTTTATTATCTTTTCTTATCTGAGCAGGTTACCGACGCTTCGTGTATGTGGGAAATACCGCATGCACGGCGGATCTGTGGACGGGCCCGGGTTCTGGTTTACACCCGGGGCGTGACAGATTAAGTTGGTATCAGAGCTTAGGGATAGGTCAGTTGGGACTTAGGAAACCCTAGGCTTTTGGACAGACCCTAGGATGATAGGGCGTGAGTGGCGTGACATTTTGCGAAAGTCGGTGATTTTTATAGTTAACTCTTCCAGTGAGTGAAGAGAGATCGACATAGTCTATTTCTGTGAACCGTTATGTTGGCTGCAGACAACATAAAGTTACAGAAATAGGGGGATGTCTTTGACTTTCGCTAGATTGGGTCGTGTGGGGATTTGCTTCTGATTTGTCGTTTCTTGTTGCAGGATGTCGCCCCGGCGTCGTTTTTCCGCCGAGGGTACCCCCACTCCCCCTGAGGAGCCTGGGCAGGCGGTATCTGCTGAGCTGGGGGAACTGCGGGCCTTAGTGACCCATTTGGTGGCAAGGAGCTTTCGTCAGGACCAGCGTTTGGAGCAGCTGTTGGCGCAAAGGGGTGATTCTGTAGTCGGAGAGAGAGCTAGGGCTTCAGAGCGGCGTTTAGAGAGGAAACGCCCAGCCCCGGATGTTGATGGACAGGCTGGTTCTCAGAGACGGTCTCGACAGTTGAGGCAGCCCCTGCAGGCTGCCAGGTGCACTTTTTGCGGGGGCCAGCATTCCGCCGGTACTTGTGAGCTGAGGCATGGTCGTTGTTTTGGATGTGGACAGCCTGGTCACCTCCGAGCTACATGCCCCCTTCCGACCTTTGTAGTACCTTCTTCGGCGTTGGCCCCTACCACATCCCAGCAGAGATCGTGGCCACGACAGCAGCATCAGCAGCAGCAGGGGTCGCAGCCGAGGCGGGCCCGATCGTCAGGTAGGTGTGTTTTCTGCAGGGGGCAGCACCCGTCAGATAAATGTGACTCGAGGTGGGGTCGTTGCTTCAAGTGTGGACAGCCTGGGCACATTCGAGCCACGTGCCCCGCAAGGACAGCTGCAGCACCCACTTCGGCAACTGTTCCTACTTTTTCCCAGCCACGACCGGGAACTTCACCGACAGATCTTCAGGTAGACCAATCTTCGCCACCCCGCTTATCTGGTGAGAGACAGCCCTTGTCGAGCGGCCATGATTGCTTAGCACAGATGGAGGATCCTGCTATCGCTGACCGGGTTGCGGCAGGTATGTTTTTCTTCCGGTGGTAGGACTCATATCTTATTGTTATTGGAGCTTTTCCTTTTCATTCCTTTTTAGTAGAATGTGCATCATTGCATGGGTTAGAGGTTCGGATTCCTGATCATAGTTTGCATGTCGTGGAGCGTTGTGCGGCTTGCCCAGTGCAGTTGGGGCCTTGGATTTTGTCCGCAGACTTGCTTGTTTTGCAGCAGCTCCAGGATTTTGATGTAGTGCTAGGGGTGGATTGGCTATCACGGTATTCCGCCACTATCGACTGCAGAGAAAGGACGGTGACTCTTCGCGAGCCAGGACAGGAGGAGTTCATTTTCAGAGGCTGCCAGAGCACGCTGTTCGCAGCGACCATTTCCTCGGCCAGAGCTAGGAGGATGATGAGTAGGGGTTGCACTGCCTTTTTGGCCACTGTGGTGGAGGTGCCTACGGCGGCACTGGGACTCGAGGATATCCCTATTGTCCGCGAGTTCCCAGATGTATTTCCCCCTGAGTTGACGACGATGCCGCCGGAGAGGGAGATTGAGTTCGTGATTGATGTAGTTCCTGGAACTGCACCAATCTCAAAGGCACCCTATAGGATGGCGCCAGCTGAGTTGAGGGAGTTGAAGGCCCAGCTTCAGGATCTTTTGGACAGGGGCTTCATCCGACCCAGTGTTTCTCCGTGGGGAGCGCCTGTGTTGTTTGTGAAGAAGAAGGATGGGTCACTTCGATTGTGTGTGGATTATAGGGAATTGAACAAAGTGACCATCCGGAACAAGTATCCCCTCCCCCGGATTGATGATTTGTTTGATCAGTTACAGGGAGCATCGGTGTTCTCGAAGATTGATCTGCAGTCCGGTTACCACCAGCTGAGGGTGAGGGCCGAGGACATCTCCAAGACGGCTTTCAGATCGCGGTACGGGCATTATGAGTTTACTGTGATGCCTTTTGGGTTGACAAATGCCCCTGCCGCATTCATGGACTTGATGAACAGGATATTTTAGCCGTTTTTGGACCGGTTTGTGGTGGTGTTCATCGATGATATTCTGATCTACTCCCGCAGTGATCTGGAGCACGAGGAGCACTTGAGGACCGTGCTACAGCTTCTGCGAGAGAAGAAGCTGTATGCTAAGTTCAAAAAGTGCGAGTTTTGGCTCCGGGAGGTCGCCTTTCTGGGTCATGTTGTTTCAGCTGCTGGAGTGGCGGTGGATCCGGCCAAGGTGGATGCTATTCGAGATTGGCCGAGGCCGACGACTATTACTGAGGTGCGGAGCTTTCTTGGTTTGGCGGGCTACTATCGGCGTTTTGTGGAAGGCTTTGCGAAGCTTTCCTCTCCCCTCACTCGTCTGACCAGAAAAGGGGTTAAGTTTGTTTGGAGCGAGACTTGCCAGAGCTGTTTTGAGGAGCTGAAGCAGAGATTGATGACCGCTCCAATCCTTGCCCTTCCAGTTATGGGGAAAGGATTTGTGATTTACAGTGATGCCTCACATAGTGGTCTGGGGTGTGTGTTGATGCAGCAGGGTAGGGTGATTGCCTATGCTTCGCGGCAATTGAAGGACTATGAGAAAAATTACCCTACTCATGATCTGGAGTTGGCAGCGGTGGTGTTTGCTCTGAAGCTGTGGCGGCATTACTTGTATGGTGAGCATTGCGAGATTTATACTGATCACAAGAGCTTGAAGTATCTGTTCACCCAAAAGGAGCTGAATTTGAGGCAACGCCGGTGGTTGGAGCTGCTAAAGGATTATGATCTGAGTATCCTTTATCACCCCGGCAAGGCCAATGTTGTGGCGGATGCTTTGAGCAGGAGGACGAGTCTGAGCTTATTGATCTCGCAGCAGGCGCCGTTGGTCGAGCAGATGAGGCGATTACAGCTGGAGGTAGTATCCCCTGGGGTCTCTGCTAGACTCATGTCTATGGTCTTGCAGCCCACTCTGTTGGAGAGGATCAGGGACACTCAGAGTGAGGACCCCCACTTGACGAGGATCAGGACGCAGCTTCAGGCGGATCAGACAGGGGATTTTTCTGTGGATAGCTCGGGAGTACTGCGGTACAGGGACCGAGTGTGTGTGCCTTTGGATCAGGAGATTAGAGATCAGATTTTGAGGGAGGCCCATCATACACCTTATACCGTCCACCCTGGAGGTACTAAGATGTATAAGGACCTCAAGGCACAGTTTTGGTGGCCCGGAATGAAGCGGGACATTGGGAGATTCGTAGCTCACTGTTTAACTTGTCAGCAAGTGAAAGCAGAGCATCGCGTCCCTGCTGGCAAGTTGCAGAGTCTTCCAATTCCCGAGTGGAAATGGGACCACGTCACTATGGATTTCGTCACTGGATTGCCGAGGGCGCAGAGCGGGGCAGATGCGATCTGGGTTATTGTTGACAGACTCACCAAGTCGGCGCACTTCTTACCGGTTCAGATGACTTGGTCATTGGAGTATTTGGCACAGTTATATATGGATGAGATAGTGAGGCTTCACGGCATACCTGCTTCGATTGTGTCAGATCGAGACCCGAGATTCGTATCACGCTTTTGGGGGAGTTTGCATTCTGCATTGGGGACTCAGCTCAGGTTTAGCACCGCTTTCCACCCACAGACCGATGGGCAGTCAGAGCGCACCATACAGACCCTCGAGGATATGCTTAGAGCGTGCGTTATGGATTTTGGAGGAGGGTGGTACCGGCACTTATCTTTGGTTGAGTTCGCGTACAACAACAGCTATCAGGCGAGCATCCAGATGGCTCCGTTTGAAGCGTTGTATGGACGCAAGTGTCGGTCTCCCTTATATTGGAGTGACGTGGGTGAGAGGAGGACTTTGGGACCGGAGTTACTTTTGGAGGCAGAGGAAAAAGTCAGGATTATTCGCCGGCATCTTGAGACAGCCCAGAGTCGTCAGAGGAGCTACGCGGATACTCGACGGCGAGACCTGGAGTTTCAGGTTGGTGATCATGTCTTCTTGAAGGTCTCGCCCTCGAAAGGGGTCCGGAGATTTGGAGTGCGGGGAAAGCTCAGTCCCCGCTTTATTGGACCCTTTGAGGTACTTGACAGAGTTGGTCCTGTGGCATACAGAGTTGCCTTACCCCCACGCCTGGCCGGAGTTCATGATGTCTTCCACGTCTCAGCTCTGAGGAGATATGTTTTTGACCCGTCGCACGTGATTGACTTCACTTCGTTGGAGATCGGCGAGGACTTGGTCTACGAGGAGCGCCCGTTGCGGATTCTTGCTCGTGAGGTGAGGGAATTGCGCAATCGGGCCATTCCTTATGTGAAGATCCTGTGGAGCAATCATGAGGAGCGAGAGGCTACATGGGAGCTGGAGACAGAGATGAGAGATGCCTACCCCTTCTTGTTCGAGGCCGCAGTTTGAGGTACGTCTGCTTTGTTTATCTTTGTTTCGGGGACGAAACTTTTTTTAGTGGGGGAGGATGTAGTACCCCGAACCCCCATGCAGCTTTTTCCGTGAATCCACTGTTTAGACACCTGTTGATGGTGTATCTGGCCCATAGTGCATCAAAGGGATGCCACAGATGGACCCTGTGAGCTTTGGTTAGCTGTTTTGGCCTTCGGCTGCTTTTGCCGAATTTTAGAAAAGGATTTAGGCCAAACGGAGGATGGATTTGGATTCAGCGCGGAAAAACACTTGAGATTGGCTTTTTGTTTGCCCAATTCTGAGTCCGGATGTCCAAAAGCGGACTCCCGGAAGTTTTGGCAGTTTTCGGCGCTTGCGGGAGCCTCCGGCAAATTTTGGAGGCGGAATTTGGCCAAACGGACCTCGTTTTTGGAATCAGCGCGCGAAAACGGTCAAGATGGGCTATTTACTTGTCATTTTTGAGCTTGCGGGTACTGTTCACGCCGGAACAGTGTCGCCGGCGATCGCCGGCGGCGGCCGGCGGCGGCGGGCAGCGCCGGCGGGCGGCGGCGCGGCCTCGGGCAGGCGGCAGGCGGCGGCGCGCGGCGCGGGCAGGGCGCGGGCAGGCGCCCGGGCGCGCGGGCAGGCGCGCGGTCCACGGCGGCGCGCGTGCACCAGGCGGTGCCACGTGGCGAGGCCTTGTTGGTCCGGTTCTGTGCTCCCGGTCCACGCAACCGGCGGAGACGGTGACCGGGGCAGGTGGCCGTACGCCCGGGTCAGCCGCGACGTGCGCGGTCCACGGCGCGACGTGCGCGGTGCACGGGTTGCCGGGCCACGTGTCGCGCGGCCATTGGCGGGCTCTGGTGCTCCGGGTGCAGCGGGGTCTGAGGGAGTGGTGGACTGGGCTGCGCGGTGGACCGGGCCGCACTGTGCGCGCCCGGAAGTTCTGGGCCGGGCCGCACTGTGCGCGCCCGAAAAGGGCCGAGCGCCCGAAAGTGAGGACTCATTGGGTATTAATCCAATTGTTTTTCCCTCAGCCTATTTAAAGCCAATCCGAGCCCACTCTTTTGGGTTTTTTCTCCCAAACCGAGCCTCTTCAGCCCAAGCACCCTTAAGCAAAGATTTTCATCTTTTTGTGCTGGATCTCCCTGCCAAGTTTCAAGAGTTTTGGAGGCACGAATCCCGAGGTTCCCCATTTTACGGTGCGGCGCGACGTTGCTTCCTAGTGTTCTTCTTCGGCGCAGCGATAGTATTTTTGCTCCCCTGGGCTACCCCGACATCATTTTCCTGTGATTCTTGCACCAGTGGACTCCTAAGAGGTAGGACTTCATCTTTCGTTTTGGTCGCGCTTTCCCGTTTCGAGGTTTTGGCACGGATCCCGAGGCAAACAGTGACCCCATTTTCTGTGTGGATTTACTTGACAGCAGCGGAGTATTTCGGCCATATCTTTGCGCACGAGCGTCTGACGGAAACGAGCTTATACAACTTTTTCATCTACGGATCGCAAGGAACGCGCTCGTATTTTTATTGGATTTTTGTGAATTTTATTTCGAGGTGAAAATTACTGTTTTCTCTGTGAACAGTAATCTGTCCTTAATACAGATTTTAGTGTGTGGGTGCCCCCTTGCCGAATTTTTATCTTGATGTACAGAACTCGGATTTGGGCGTGCAAGGTACCGTTTCGAAGCTATCGACGCAAGGATCGCCGTGATATTTTTATTGGAATTTTCTGGGCAATTTCTGCAGGTGATAATTAACAGTTCTGAATTCGAGGTTGTATGTGATTATTAGTGCTATATTTGGGAGCCTAAGTGTAATTAGTGAGCTTTGTACTGTACCAGGATTATTTCGGGTGTGCTGAAATTGTGGAAGCAAGGATTTGGAGTTTTGGTATTTTCTAGCTGTACGGACTTGGACAGTTGCACTTCAGGTGGGTGGTTGTTGTACTCCTCTCCTTTGTTATGCCCACTAGGAATATCAGAGTACCCATGATTTGACGATGCTAAATGTGTTGATTGGTAGACTTGCATGCTTCAGGAAATTAATTATTGGTTATTTGGATCCCTGATAAATTATTGTTAGAATGATCATCTGATTTTAATCGCTTAATTAATCTGGACTGTATTCTTGGAGACTAAATAGGAATTGAGGACTGCAAAACTGATAATTTTTCATATGAGACTGTCACACTGGCTTATGTCACTCTAAATTATTTATTCTTGGAAATTGGACAAAATGTTGGAACAATGCATGATTAAATTGGTCACATAATTATGTCATCTTTTACTGCTATACTATTTTTGGGACTTGACTTAGGAGAAACCATGCATTTGCTCTTTTCTTCTTCTATTGTTGACACTTGCGGCTTAGTCGCTCAGGTTCGAGCGTCTGTTAGACAGTGTAGTCAGGTATTGGGGATTTGGGACAGGTTGGGTTTATGACAGGGTGTTGCGGCGACCACGGATCTTGGGTGGTTGACCGGATTGTTACTATTGCATCAGATTGGGTGTTTTGGGGATCGGGCTATCTTTAGTGGAGGGTTTTTCCCACTTCCTTGAGTCTCGATCCAGTCCTGCTATTATGAGACAGTGGTTACAGTGATACAGTGATACTTGATACAGTGATACTTTACTGATACGTGTGGGTCGCTCCCCTCGAGTGCCACTCCGGAGTAGGCTTTCCACGGTGTGAGCGCCGGGCACCATGCTGGTTTCTTGAGTTCGACAGCAGAGCAGGCAGTGCCAGTGTTCACTGGCTGTCAGATTGGGTCATTATGACAGGCTTCTTGATTCTGATGCATCACTTTTCCCATCCTTATTGGTTGGTCATATAGAGGCATATTAGGGATAGCACTTTATCAGTTGCTTTATTTATCTGCATCCCCTTCTTCTCCTTTCCCTTTTCGCCTCTGATCACCTGGTGGGCATATCTGAGCTGAGGCTTTACCCACTAGGGGAGGCTACTGTTTATAGTAGTACTTACCCCCATTGTTTTTCTTGTTTCTTTCTCTTCCCTTGTTTTGCAGAGTCCTCAGTGGGAGTTGCTGGGCCGTCAGCAACTGATCGAGGTAAGCGGATTGCGGACTAGATAGAGAGCCACCGAGGGTCGTAGCTGGAGATTTTTGGGTACCAGGACTTCTCAGACAGTGTTTTGTTTTCCCTTTTTGGGGACTGGCTTCTGCCAGCTGTTTGTATTATAGTTGTGAGCTGGGAGAGACATCTGTATTTTATTTTACTGTTGTACCTTTTTCTTCCAGCATCTGTTTGAGATACAGTAGTTTTATTTCAGCTCTGATTATTATGCTCTTTTATTATCTTTTCTTATCTGAGCAGGTTACCGACGCTTCGTGTATGTGGGAAATACCGCATGCACGGCGGATCTGTGGACGGGCCCGGGTTCTGGTTTACACCCGGGGCGTGATAGGACTCCAAAGAGATAATGCCTCCACAGTTTTAAAACGAAGACTACAGCAGCCAATTCCAAGTCGTGTATCGGGTAGTTCTTTTCGTAATCCTTCAGTTGCCTGGACGCGTAGGCAATCACTTTCCCCTGTTGTGTTACGGAATTTGAGTTGGCGTATTTCGTGAAAAGTGTTAAGTCTTGAAGATTGAAGATGAAAGAATTTTGGATCATATACCTCAATCTCAAGAAAGAAGAATTCAAAAGGATCAGGTATGTTTAACTAAAGATTTCTGGTGATCCGAATACTTCTTGTAGTGTAGAAACACCTGGAAGAATGTTTAATTGCATAAAAATCAAAAACTGGACATGTGACATGTTCAGGATCCGGATCGGGCCTTGCAATCCGGATCCCGAAGGGTGTTTGTTCATACACTGGTTCAATCCGGATCGCAGCATCTCATGATCCGGATCCCGAACACTAGTTTTACCTTTTTACTTGCACGATCCGGATCAGGATTTGCAATCCGGATCCCGAACGTTGACGTTTGGTGAAACTGTATGAACGATCCGGATCGGGGACTTCGATCCGGATCCCGAACAAGTGTTTTTCTGGAAACCGTCTTTCTTGCTACTGCAATCCGGATCGTCCAATTGCAATCCGGATCGCCGTCGGTAAAATTTCCAGAAAAGGCTGTTTTTGAT
Source organism: Tillandsia fasciculata (assembly GCA_029168755.2). Taxonomy (NCBI): domain Eukaryota; kingdom Viridiplantae; phylum Streptophyta; class Magnoliopsida; order Poales; family Bromeliaceae; genus Tillandsia; species Tillandsia fasciculata. The sequence goes on from CM054938.1 coordinate 10,141,810, forward strand.
CCTTATCTTCTTCCAATGGTTTCTAACCTATAAATAGACCCTATGATTCATTTTTAGGGTACGGACTTAATAGAAAAATATAGCCGAAAGAAAAAGATCCACATATAGAGAAGAAAGGAAATCAATAGATTAATTCTATGTTTCTTCATCTATATTGATTGATTTGATTCTAGGTTTTCCAAACTCAGATTTTGAGTAGAATCAAATCAATGAATACTTAGATGGTATTTCCGATCTATTTCTAATCTAAGTATTCGGCGGATCATCACCACCCAAAAACAACGATTTACCCCAAATCGGCGCGTGGACTCGCGTGGCCTTGTGGATTCAAGGTGCAACCGCTCTCGTGGATTCGGAGCGAGGTACGTTCGTGGATTCGAAGCGTGCTACTGGGTGAAGACCGTGGATTCGGTCGGACGTCGTGGACTCGACGTTGGACGCTGTGGATTCAGCGTTGGGCGCAGATCGTGGATTCGAGAAGCGTCGTGGAGCGAGCGGAGAAGATCTACTAGGAGCGTATGGTAAAAGGTTGAGTCGTCTGTGAGTACGTTATATCACCTTGTACGTGTGTTAATTCTAGTGGATTTCGCCGTGTTATCGGTCCCGTGGTTTTTTACTCCGGTTTGGAGTTTTTCCACGTAAAAATCTTGCGTGTTCATTTTATTTCCGCATTGGGTTTTATTGCGCAATGATTTTTTGAGTGTTTATTGTTTACACCTATTCACCCCCCTCTAGGTGTTTTTTCCCCTATTTAGATCCTTATTAATATAACCCAACAAGTGGTATCAGAGCGGGAATAGGGTTGTAAACAATGGTTGAAGGTGGAAACATCAATCGACCCCCTTTCTTTGATGGAACAAATTATGCGTACTGGAAAGTACGGATGAAAGCCTTTTTAATTTCCATCGACGAAAGGGTGTGGCAATCAATTGAATTAGGATGGTCTAATCCAACTGAAATTATTTCTGATGTTCGCACCTTAAAACCTAGGTCGAAATGGACCAAGGAAGAGATAGATTCATCTTCTTACAATGGCAAAGGAATTAATGCTCTATTTAATGCTTTGTCACAAACAGAGTTCTCTCGCGTCTCGGCATGTGAGACTGCGAAAGAAATCTGGGATGTTCTTCAAGTTACGCATGAGGGAACTAACCTTGTGAAGATTCAGAAACTGCAAATGCTTACGAGCAAGTTTGACTCTATTTCTATGGCAGAAAATGAATCTTTCACTGACTATTACACACGATTGCAAGACATCGTAAACTCATGTGCTAACTTGGGAGAGAAGATTCCAGAATTTAAAGTTGTAAGAAAGATTTAAGAACTCTTCCTGAACGATTTCGCCCGAAGGTCGCAGCCATTGAAACAATTAAACACCCGGACGAAATGCGTGTAGAAGAATTAGTTGGTGCATTACAAACTTATGAAATGACATTTCCTACTAACTATTCTTCGGGAAAGGCATCCTCTTCTAAGTCTTCAGGTTATGCATTGAAATCAACTAAAGAAGAAGACGCGGATTCATCCTCCTCGGACGATGACGAGAACCTATCTATGGAGGACTTTGAGAAGCAGCTCGCTCTCTTGACAAGGAAGTTTCGCCGCAACTTTCGAAGGGGTAATTCAAGCAAAACTCCATCCTTCGGAAAGTCCAAGAAAGGCAAGGGTTCTTCAAGCTACAAGTCAAGAAAGCAAGAGAACTTCTCAAAGGATAAGAAAAGTTCAGAGGGACAAGTACAGTGCTTCAAATGTCGAGGCTACGGCCACATTGCAACGGAGTGTCCCAACAAGAATCCGGCAAAGAAGAAAGCGATGCAAGTCGTTACTTGGGATGACAACTCCACGTCAAATGAGTCATCCTCAAGTGATGAAGAAGACAACGCGACAGCATTCCACGCGTCCACTACATCTTCACCCTTCATGTGCTTGATGGCAAGTACCTCCGATTCCTTGTCCAACTCCTCCCTGTTGAAAAGAACGCTACGGACGACGAATCGAGCAATTCTGAAGGTGAAGATTTTGCTCTTGCCTACCATAAGCTTTTGAGGGATTCAAAGAAACTGGCAAAGCAAAACCGGAGTTTGAGAGGGAGATTGCAGGATCTCGAAGAAGAAGCAAAAAGAGCATCTTCTCTCTCAAACGCTCTTGAAGTGGAAAGGGATAATTTAGTCAAAGCAAATGTTTCCCTTCAAGAGAAAATGAGCTTCTCGAGAAAGAACATACAAATATGGTGGATAAAGCGAATTATTTCTCGAAGCTCTACGGCGAGGCTCGACAGGAAAAATGGAAATGACAAAGACCATACTCCAACTAAAGATGACTTAAAGCGATTTTCTTCTGGAAGGAGTAAGTTGGACAGGCTTCTTGGTCTTGGTCAAACAAATAAGTTCGGCCTCGGATACACTCAAACTGGAGACATTCCAAGTTCGAGTGGGACAGTTTTTGTGCCTCAGTCGGTATCTCCTCCTCCGACACCGGAATTCACGACAAGCAACGACAACAAGCCTACTTCATCCTCCTCGGGATCGTCAAGAACTAAGGTATGTTTTCGTTGTGGCATTTCAGGGCACATAAGGAGAAATTGCAAGACGGGAGCCAAACGCACACCTCAAGCACCTCTTGCAATGACTACCAAAAGGGTGATTCCTCAGAAATCAATGCAAATCATTCAAAGGAAAAGAGCCTTGGTAGTTCACCGCTCAAGACGACATCATCAAGGAGCAGCAATCTTCAACAAGACGCTTTCACCTAGGAAAGTAACTTCACGACCATTACCGACGCATTCCAAAAAGGTTTGGGTGCGCAAAGGTGAAATTTTTCCTTGTCTTGTTACCAATGTTTCCTTGCATGCATATGATAGTTCGTCTTGGTATCTGGATAGCGGGTGTTCCCGTCATATGACCGGTGACAAAAACTGTTTTCAAACCTTTGAGAAAATCTCCGGAGGACTTGTTGTTTTCGGAGATGGTCGGTCTTCCAAAATTGTTGGAAAAGGAACTATAGCTATTCCAGATGGCCCGGTTCTAAATAATGTGTTATTTGTTCATGGCCTTAAGACTAACCTCATAAGCATAAGTCAACTTTGTGATAATGGTTATTCAGTTAATTTTTCATCTGATGAATGTACTGTAACTGACAAGAACCATGTTTTCTTTTTAAAAGGGGTTAGATCAGAAAACAATTGTTATGTAGTTCCTCATAAAATTTCTGAAAAATGTAACCTAGCATCTTTGAAAAATGAAACACTTTGGCATGAAAGGCTAGGTCACATAAACTTTAAGGAACTTGCTAGAATTTCAAACAAAGATGTGGTCAAGGGGGTTCCTAAACTTTCTTTTGAACAAAACATTGTGTGTGGCGGTTGCCAAAAGGGAAAACAGTCTAGGACTGCACACAAGAACTTGAACCACATAGGTACAAAACGGCCTTTGGAACTTTTGCACATGGATTTAATGGGGCCAACTCGTCAACCATCTTTGGGAGGTAAATGGTATATTTTCTTATTGGTTGATGATTTCTCTAGATATTCTTGGGTAGCATTTTTAAAAGAGAAAGCTGATACTTTTGATTCTTTTCACGAGATTTGCCATCGTATTATGATTGAAAAGAATGAAAAGATTACTCGAGTTAGAAGTGATAGAGGTGGAGAATTCATAAATTCCAAATTCATTGATTTTTGCACTTCAAATGGCATTAAACATGAATTCTCAGCACCCTATACACCTCAACAGAATGGTGTAGTCGAGCGCAAAAACAGGGTCGTACAGGAGATGGCACGTGTTATGCTTCATAGCCGGAACCTACCGTTATATTTTTGGGCTGAAGCGGTGAACACTGCTGTCTATGTAATTAATCGAGTGTATTTGCGCCCGGGGACTTTGAATACACCATATGAACTATGGTTTTGTAGAAAACCTAACATCAAATATTTTCGTATCTTTGGGAGTCGGTGTTTTATTTTACGTGACCGCGAGAATCTTGGAAAATTTGACTCTCGAAGTGACGAAGGGATTTTCTTAGGTTATTCTACAAACAGCAGAGCATATCGAGTTTTTAACTTAGAATCTAAGACGATCGTAGAATCGATAAATGTTAAAGTAGATGAAGCTTTTCACTTTGAATCTGAAAAATCTACCCTCGATATCTCTCTTGATGATGATACACCTGCTAATGCATCTTCTTCTAACAATTCTTTCGATAATAATGATGCATCTAACGGTTCTTCAAGTTTATCTGATGTGCAGGAATCATCTCGTGTACCTCCGACTACTCCTTACCTCAAACGTTACGCATCTCCAAGGATCATCCTGAATCGAACATCATTGGAGATCCACAAGAAGGAGTTAGAACTCGGAGACAATTGGTTTGCGGATTCGCATGCTACGTATCTCAAATCGAACCAAAGAATGTTGATGAAGCTCTTCAAGATGACTACTGGATTGAAGCAATGCAGGAAGAGCTCCATCAATTTGAGCGAAACAAAGTCTGGGAATTAACGAAGCCTCCGAAGCAACACAATGTGATAGGTACCAAATGGATTTTCAAGAACAAGAAAAATGAAGATGGTACTATCATCAGGAACAAAGCAAGGTTAGTTGCTCAAGGCTACTCTCAAGTAGAAGGTATAGACTTTGATGAAACTTTCGCCCCTGTAGCTAGACTCGAGTCCATTCGTATCTTATTTGCGATAGCTTGTCATTTTAAAATCAAATTATTTCAAATGGACGTTAAGAGCGCATTTTTAAATGGATTTTTAAATGAGGAAGTTTATGTGGCTCAACCGAAAGGTTTTGTGGACCATAAACTACCTAACCATGTTTTTCGTCTGAAAAAGGCTCTTTACGGTCTGAAACAAGCACCGCGAGCATGGTACGAAAGGTTGACAAAGCACCTTTTGGAAAAGGGCTATACTCGAGGGGGAGCTGACAGGACTCTCTTTGTGAAGCATTATCAAAACAATTTCATTGTAGCACAAATCTATGTCGATGACATTGTATTTGGCGCAACAAGAGATAATGATGCTTCTAAATTCGCGGAGACCATGGAAAGCGAATTTGAGATGTCCATGATGGGCGAATTGACTTATTTTCTTGGATTACAAGTTAAACAAAACGATGAAGGTATTCACTTGTGTCAATCCAAGTATGCAATGGAGTTGGTCAAAAAGTTTGATCTTGAAAATTCTAAGGATTTTCCGACTCCAATGGGAACTAGCCATAAGGGACTTGGAAGTGAATCACATAGTGAGAATGTAGACGAGAAACTGTATCGCAGTATGATTGGAAGTCTACTATATCTCACGGCTAGTCGCCCGGATATATCCTTCAGTGTTGGGATTTGCGCGAGATATCAATCAGCACCGAAGGAGGTTCACCTGAAAGCGGTGAAACGGATCATCCGATACATCAAAGGTACAATAAATTTCGGAATTTGGTATCCTATGGGAACAAGTTTGGATATTGTTGGATACTCAGATGCCGATTGGGCTGGATCGGTGGATGATCGGAAAAGCACGAGTGGTGCATGCTTCTATCTTGGCCATTGCCTTGTTGCATGGCACAGTAAAAAGCAGAACTGCATAGCACTCTCGACTGCCGAAGCGGAGTACATTTCTGCAGGAAGTTGTTCAACCCAATTGATTTGGATGAAAAGCGTGTTGAGCGATTTCCGGATTTCAGCATCTTCGGTAACCATTTTATGTGACAACACTAGTGCTATTAACATTTCCAAAAACCCTGTGTTGCACTCTAGAACAAAACATATTGAACTTAGATATCATTTTCTTAGAGAGCTAGTTGAATCAAATATTCTTCAACTGTCATATATTTCAACTGAGGATCAATTAGCTGATATCTTAACAAAACCTTTGGATCAAAAACGTTTTATTCACTTGCGTAAAGCAATTGGCATGCTTTCCTTGAAATAACCTTTTTGAAACCTTTGCTTAGGTTAGGTTTTGTTTTTGTTTGTTTTTGTTTTGTTCTTTATCTATGTTTTGTACATAGGACATTAATTGAGCATAAATCATAATTGACTTTAATTGCATCTTTTCATGCATTTAGAAATTTATTATGCTTTTGATATCATAATATTTCAATGTTGCAATGATCATTTATGTTAATTAAGTCATCTTTTAAGTGATCAAAGTCAATTTCTCTCTCAATGATCTCTTGGTATAGTCATTATCTTATTTGATTGCTTAGTCGAGTATGAATGCGAGATCAATTTTTGGTTGAATACCTTATATATTAAATAATTGATAGCCAATTGAGGGGGAGTCAAAGAAAAGTAAAATGCTCAAAAGATGTGGAAAGAGTTACATCCCAATGAGGAGTGTGAAAACTACCACCACATGGAGGAAAGAGCTAAGGTCGTCCGAGTACTGTGTGCAGCTACCACATGAATACCAAGCATGGTTTGTCAATTTTTGAATTTATAAATGCATATTGAAATACTTGACTCAGTCAAATTTCATGGTTGGTATAAGATGGGATTTTTTGATAAAAGATGCTCAAAGAGCCACTCCTTCAACAGATTGTCTAGATATATTATTTAACTTATCTGGGATTTCAAACATCTATTGATCTTGGTATTTCATTTTCTTTACCAAAATTGATGATTTGATAAAGGCATTACGCATAAGATCAGGATAGATGTGATTGAAGTTGTTCAACTTTAAGTGTTTTAATTTCCATAAATTTTCGTTTCATTTTTGAGTATTTTTGATAGATTTAGTATAATCTATTTCTTGTTGTATGAAACGATGAGTTTTTGTTTAAAGTTGATATGGTAAAGTGCTTACATACTTTTTCTGGATTTTATGAAATTTTTCTAAAATTTTCTGAAGAAAAAGGTGGAGCCGATCCGGATCGGGGTAAGTGATCCGGATCCCGAACGCAGGCTGTTTCCTGCGGGTAGCCGATCCGGATCACATTCACGATCCGATCCGGATCACGGCTAGGGTTTTTAATAGAACGAAAGGGATTTGATTTCTTTTACCCTAATCTTTTGTTCTCAAGTCTCTAGAGCTTCTCTCTCTAGATTTCTTGCATCTCGGAGCTTTCCAAACTCAAGTTCTTCGAATCCAAGTAAGTTTTATTGATCAAAATCTCGGTTTTTCACAGTTTTTGCTTGTTTGCTCAAAACGTAAGCAGAAATCTTGCATCTTTTTCGTTTGTGAATGGTTTTTGGTCAAATTTCTTTTGAAATAAGAACTTTGGGTAGATTAGTTTTGATTATATGCTGGGTTTTCACCTGATTAACGAATTTTTGGGCTTCGATTTCTGAAAATTCTATTTTAGGGCATAAAAGAGGAATTTACGAAAATCATGCGATTGATCTATTTTTAAAATTTATTTTGCAAAACTATTTTGATTCTTAGCTTCTCTACATGATCATGATTGTTTGGGTACAATTTTTCAAATTTTTGAAAATTAACGACTTTTTTCGTGTGTTCTTGAGTTGGTCTTTCACAGGACACCTTCAAAACTCAAAGCACTTGGATCAATGGGTTTCTCTTGGTTAATCCTTCTCTTGGTCTCTATGGTGCACACTCGGGCCACAAACAAACTAAAGAGAGCTAAGAAAACACAACAAAAGGGTGAGTTTGTTGAGGTCAGTGACACAGAAGTAGATTGTCATGAAGTAGATTGGACTCAATTGACAGATGATGATGACTCATTGTCTGAACAAAAGGCGTCTGATGGTTCAAAAGGAAAAGCCTCCGATGGTTCAAAAGGAAAGGCCACCATGGATACAGGAAAAGCACCTATGGCTGCACCAACCATCTCTGTGAAAAGGAAACGAGTAACTAAACGCTTTCGACTACGACGAGACGTTGGTATTGACACGCCAACAGTTCCTGACTCGCCGCCTCGCGTGGAAGGAGTATTCGTCAGCATGAATCGCCTTAGAGCTTTTGAACGACGTGAATGCATCGGTGAGCGTCATGTCAACATTGAAGCCCTTCGCAATCACTCACCAGAATTTGGAACCTTAATTGAGCAAGCTTCTCTTATTCAAGTCTGCCGATTCCCTGAACTTCTTGGATATTGTTTGTATCGTGTAAGAACTTTTTACACGAATGCAAGACATCTTCACGAAGATGAACATGGACCAATGCACTTCTTTACAAATATCCAAGGGATGAAACTTAAAATAACTCCACAGTTAATTGGTGAAGTCCTTGGAATGGAATCTAACACTTCAGGGGTCAACTTTTTAAAGGGAAGAAGTTTGACGAATGCCTTATGGCAAACCGTGATTGACAAGATTTGTTTGGAAGGAACTAAATCAGCTGATGGTAAAAGTGTAAGATCCAAACATCTACGACTGGAGTACCGATTTCTAAACTTCATCACGTGTTACAACATTCTGCCTAACATGCAGACCAAGGTCGTGAGATGGGAGAGACTGCTGTTCTTATATCTCATTGGTCATCCCTCTGAGGCTGTCGGATTGAACATGAATATTCCGTACATAATTTGGAATAGAATGTCAAGATATATTGTGCATCCTCATCCTTCTGAGCGACTTCCGTTTCCTCTACTCATCATGAGGATCTTACAAAAGTTTGACATTGATATAAGCTCAACATCATATCAGCACAGTTGCGGAATGATAGATGAATCAACGATTGTGAAGTCGCTTCACAAATTACCACATGTTACTGGGAAGAAACCTTGTGTCGGCACCTCGGCCTCACCGTCTCAACAAGAACCCGGCGCGGATGATGAAGCATCACTAACTTCGATTTTCAAGCAACAACATCGACTATCCGTTAAGCAAGAACAGATTTTGAAGGAACAGCAAAGAATCTCCAATGAGCTTGAAATCATCACGGCAGCTCATATTACCATAACCAAAAAGGTCAACTCTATGAACAAGCGGGTGAAAAAGATGTTCTCTAAAATGGGTTGCACGAGCTCTGAAGACTCGGATTCTGATGAATGATTACTTTTTGACTCATTTATTTTTCTCTTTTCTTTTTGTGCAGGATTTTACTTTTTAGGATTTAGTTTTGTTCTTACTTTACGTTAGTTTTAGTTCTCAGGTTTTTCATGTTAATGGAACTTTTAACTCTCCTTTAACTTTGTAGTTTTGACTACATTTTTGGCTGTGTTTCTGTGACAAAAAGGGGGAGAGAGGTTAGAGAGAACTTTAACAATGAACAATGACTTGAACAGTGAACAATGATGTGAAAACTGTGTGAATGTGTGAACATTAAGGTAAGTATGACTTCATCAACTTCAACTTTGCTTTTATCTTGTGATTTGTTGCATGTCCCTACTAACTATTTGACTAACTTTTTGGGCATGTAATATGACTAACAAGTTGATGTTGGACTAACATTTTGTGACATTTGGTTTTTGAATGCATAAAAGATATGTTGGTTTTTGTCTATGATTCTCTTACATATCTGAATTCTCAAATGTCATGATGATGATATAAACTCTATCTCTGTATTTGGTTTTGTATGTTTCAATTCTTGAGGTATCTAACGATTTCTTTTGTCAAGAATGATTTCTTTGTGCAGAGAGTACAGATGTCTAAGTCTAGAGTCTGTTTTAGGAGTTTATCTCATGTTTTTAAATTTTTGGATCTCCATTGTAAATTTTTGTTGTATGGTGATAGCAACAAAAATATCTTTTTGAATTTTCTTTTGTGGATTTGTGTTTTGTCACGAAACCGCCAAAGGGGGAGATTGTTACGGAATTTGAGTTGGCGTATTTCGTGAAAGTGTTAAGTCTTGAAGATTGAAGATGAAAGAACTTTGGATCATATACCTCAATCTCAAGAAAGAAGAATTCAAAAGGATCAGGTATGTTTAACTAAAGATTTTGGTGATCCGAATACTTCTTGTAGTGTAGAAACACCTGGAAGAATGTTTAATTGCATAAAAATCAAAAACTGGACATGGGACATGTTCAGGATCCGGATCGGGCCTTGCAATCCGGATCCCGAAGGGTGTTTGTTCATACACTGGTTCAATCCGGATCGCAGCATCTCATGATCCGGATCCCGAACACTAGTTTTACCTTTTTACTTGCACGATCCGGATCAGGATTTGCAATCCGGATCCCGAACGTTGACGTTTGGTGAAACTGTATGAACGATCCGGATCGGGGACTTCGATCCGGATCCCGAACAAGTGTTTTTCTGGAAACCGTCTTTCTTGCTACTGCAATCCGGATCGTCCAATTGCAATCCGGATCGCCGTCGGTAAAATTTTCCAGAAAAGGCTGTTTTTGATCCTTATCTTCTTCCAATGGTTTCTAACCTATAAATAGACCCTATGATTCATTTTTAGGGTACGGAACTTAATAGAAAAATATAGCCGAAAGGAAAAAGATCCACATATAGAGAAGAAAGGAAATCAATAGATTAATTCTATGTTTCTTCATCTATATTGATTGATTTGATTCTAGGTTTTCCATACTCAGATTTTGAGTAGAATCAAATCAATGAATACTTAGATGGTATTTCCGATCTATTTCTAATCTAAGTATTCGGCGGATCATCACCACCCAAAAACAACGATTTACCCCAAATCGGCGCGTGGACTCGCGTGGCCTTGTGGATTCAAGGTGCAACCGCTCTCGTGGATTCGGAGCGAGGTACGTTCGTGGATTCGAAGCGTGCTACTGGGTGAAGACCGTGGATTCGGTCGGACGTCGTGGACTCGACGTTGGACGCTGTGGATTCAGCGTTGGGCGCAGATCGTGGATTCGAGAAGCGTCGTGGAGCGAGCGGAGAAGATTGACTAGGAGCGTATGGTAAAAGGTTGAGTCGTCTGTGAGTACGTTATATCACCTTGTACGTGTGTTAATTCTAGTGGATTTCGTCGTGTTATCGGTCCCGTGGTTTTTTACTCCGGTTTGGAGTTTTTCCACGTAAAAATCTTGCGTGTTCATATTTATTTCCGCATTGGGTTTTATTGCGCAATGATTTTTTGAGTGTTTATTGTTTACACCTATTTACCCCCCTCTAGGTGTTTTTTCCCCTATTTAGATCCTTAATTAATATAACCCAACATGTTGCATCAGAACACCACCCAGACCGATCCTCGATGCGTCGCAGTACACTTCATAATCCTCTCCGGGTGTCGGCAGCACCAGTATTGGTGCCCTGGTTAACCTCCTCTTGAGTTCCTCAAAACTCTCCTGGCATCTGGCCGTCCATATGAACTTCTCCCCTTTTCTGGTTAACCGATTTAAAGGGGTAGCGATCTTTGCGAACCCCTCAACGAAGCGCCTATAATATCCTGCCAATCCTAGGAAACTGCGGACCTCTGTCACCGTCGTCGGCGGCTGCCAGTCGACCACTGCTTCCACCTTCTTGGGATCCACGGTGATTCCCTGTGCCGAGATCACATGTCCTAGGAAACCGACTTCGCGCAGCCAGAACTCACACTTCTTGAGTTTAGCAAACAACTCCTGCTCTCTGAGGGTCTGGAGGATCGTTCGCAAATGGTCCTCGTGCTCCTCGTCGGTAGTGGAATAAATCAGGATGTCGTCGATGAAGACCACCACGAACCGATCCAGGAAGGGTCTGAAGATCCGGTTCATCATGTCCATGAAGACTGCGGGGGCGTTCGTGAGTCCGAAAGGCATAACCGTGAACTCGTAGTGGCCATACCGGGTCCGGAAAGCAGTCTTCGGGATGTCCTCGTCCCGAACCCGGAGTTGGTGGTAGCCCGATTGCAGATCGATTTTGGGGAAGACCGTCGCCCCCCTCAGCTGGTCGAAGAGATCATCTATTCTGCGCAGGGGGTACTTATTCTTCACTGTAACTTTGTTTATTCCCCTGTAATCAATGCAGAGACGCAGGCTCCCGTCCTTCTTCCGCACAAACAGTACCGGTGCGCCCCAGGGCGACACACTCGGTCTGATAAAACCTTTGTCCAAAAGGTCCTCAAGTTGTGCTTTAAGCTCCTTCAGCTCTGCGAAGGCCATTCGGTAAGGCGCCTTCGTAATAGGCTGCGTGCCCGGTAGTAGCTCGATAGGGAACCCACCTCCCGTTCTGGGGGCATCCCAGGCAGTTCCGTAGGAAAAACGTCGGGAAAGTCCCTCACTACTGGAATATCTGAAAGTGTCGCCGGGGGTCGGGTAGCCAAATCCACCGATGCTAAATAGGCCACGCACCCTCCCTCTACCAGTCTTCTAGCCCGAGCCGCTGAAATAATCGCCGGGAAGGAGATGCTCTTCCCCATGATGTACACATGCTCGGGGAAGCCCGGTTCTTATAGTCGCAGCTGTCGCTTGTCGCAGTCGATGAGTGCCTGGTACCTCGTGAGCCAGTTCATGCCCAACACCACGTCGTACTCCTTCAGGGGGATTACCACCAAATCCCAAGGGCAAGCCAGCCGCCCTAGCATAATCGGGCAGGCGGCCACCAAGTTGACCGCCTCCAAGGTTCCTCCCGCCGTTTGAACCGTCAGGAAAGTTTGGAGGGGTGTCTCCTCGAGGTCATGCATAAATACGAAATCACGAGAAATGAACGAGTGTGTTGCTCCGGTGTCGAAAAGAGTTCTAGCACGGGAATTTGAGACGGAAGTAATACCTGCAAGTGCGTCTTCCGGCGGGTTTGTCTCTTGGCGGGTCATTGAGAAAACTCTCCCGCCTGGTTGTGGCTGCCTGTCCTCCTCGCGCCGTGGTGCAGGGGGTCTAGAAGTCGACGCCATAGGAGCTTTCCCCCGCCCTGAGAGCTGTGGCGTGGGCGTAGAAGCTGCAGAGGACGCAGATCCCCCGCCTAAGGGGCAGTTGCGGCGGAAGTGCCCCCGTTTGCCGCACCTGAAGCAGTGGTCGCCTCTTTGGGGGCACTCTCCCGCCAAGTGCCCTCCCCCGCATATGACACAAGGCCTATTCCCCGGCCTCGGCCCTCCTGCTGGCGCGCCCCGGGACCCCGCCTGCGGTCTCCACCGTTTGGGGGCCCCGCCCCCACTCCAAGAGCCTCCCCCCGAGTTCTGCTGTTGCCGCTTCCTGTCCTCCTGCCGCGCCGAGTTCTCACTTCTGGCGCGGGTGACCGCAAAACCCCGCTCCACCGTAGTGGCCCTATCGACCACTTTCTGGAAGGTGTGCAGGTCGGCTGCTTGCACCACCTCGAAGATATTACTCCGCAAGCCATCCACAAAGAGTTGCGCCTTGTGGGACTCGTCCCTTATAACGAACGGGACGCAATTCGCTAGCCGGACGAACTCCCGTTGGTACTCCATGACCGTCCGGTTTCCCTACTGGATGTGGTTCAGGTCATCCTCCAACTTCTTTTTGACACTGCTAGTGAAGAAGGCCTCGAACAGCTCCCGTTTGAATGTTGCCCAGGACGGGAATGCGGTACTCTTAGCAGGATCGGGGCGTACCGTCTTCCACCATAAGCGGGCGTTCCCTTCCAAGCAATGGACTGCTAGGGGAACCCGCTCATCATCCTCCATGAGTAGGTCTTCAAAAAGTTTCTCCATCGACCCTACCCATTTCTCGACGACCCAAGGATCAGTCGTCTCCCCTTCGAACGTGGGTGGGTCGTGTTTCTTGAAATCCTTCAAGTTTGCTCGCACCCGATCTCGCTCAGACATCACAACCGTCCCCTCCCCGCGGCGGCGGCAGCCACGGTAGGGGTAGGTGTGACTACCGTCTCCTGCAGGGTAACCCTGCTGGTTGTCCCCGGCGCCGGTCCCGTAGTCGCCGCCGGTGATGGCGCTGTCGGTGGTGCCGCGGCCGGTGCTGTCGGCCCCTGTGGAGGGACCGGGGCGGCCGTCACTGGCGCGGCCTGCTGCTGATGCGTCAACTGACGCACGTGATCGGCGAGGGTTGCCAGTTGCCCCGCCATCTCCCGCAATTGCTGCCGCAGGAGCTGATTTTCCGCGGCCGTCGACGTGGTCGCGTCTGCCTCGGCGTCCCCAGCCGATGATCTGGTACGGGCCATGTCTATCACACACAACGAGGGTCAACATCAGACTTTACCAACAAACAATGAACCACTTAGCTCGAAGGAAACAGACTCAAATTTCCCCCCCCCCCCCCGATCACTCACGTTCTACCGCCCTACGCCCTACCCATTTCATTCATTTGTAGGCAAGTGAGGTACTCCCACGGATGTCGGCACTAACCGTTGTGATTGAATGAACTCTCTGATACCATCTTAATCTGTCACGCCCGGGGGTTTGTTTTAGCGGAAACGGTTTGTTTGTTTGTTTGTTTTTTTTTTGTTTTTTTTTTTTTTTTTTGATGACACAGAAAACCTTTCTTCCCCGGCGCGTGCCCAGACCCGCCGCACATACAGGATCTCTCTGCAAACGGACAGAGTCTCCCCTGTATATGCACGGCGTAGCGTTCAGTACATGATCCAAACATACACAACCATTCAATCACAACGATCACTAACATACAACTAACATTCTAATTTATTAAAGCGCATGGCCGATCAATTTGAAAGGATAAATCCACAGTCGTTGAAAAGCGCCTACCCGGCATTCAGATTTTGAAAACACGTTTCGAAACCAGCATAAATCCACAGGGTTTTGAAAACAGTGCCCACACGACACTCGAGTTTTGAAATTCATTTTCGCAATCCATAAATCCACAGGGTTTTGAAATCAGCGCCCACACGGCACTTAAATTTTAAAAACGGTTTTCGCAATCTTTTCTTTGGTTTTGTTTTTTTTTCTTTTCCAAACGGCCAACAGAAACAACGGAAGAATAAATGCATAAAGGATAATAAAATGTAACCCATACCGACATCCACGCCGACCCCACGAGGGTATCGAGAACCTCACAAGTAACTACAATGTAATGAAAGGTAAAGGTGAAAGAAGAAATACGGTCCAGGGTCCCCAGCAACCCCGAAGCTCCGGCCCTGTCCTCACTGTCGCCTACCTCTCCCCCCGTCTGGATCCTGTCACGAAGTGGGAAGTCAGTGACGAATAAAAGTAGAGCAGGAAAATATAGTAAACAAACCGTGAAGACAACCGGAGCAACCACCCTCGCAAGAGGGAAACGATAACCTGTACACCTGTATCCTGCTATACCCGGCCGCGTCGGACAACTAAACCGACGGCCGTACCATACCTGCAATACCCGACCACGTCGGGCAACTAAACCGACGGGTCGCACCGCTCGCACCTCGGCGCCTCAAACCCCACAACTAATAAGGGGCCCCACTACGTCACCTCGTGGGTATACACGGGTCAAGAGACCACTTTTCCGAAAAAGCGCACCCTTGCGGTGGCAAAACCGCGGGTGCGCGTGTCGCTGCCTCGAGCATAGTAACCGTGAAACAATATATATATGTGTGTACGTGAACTATGTGAAACAATATGTATATACACCCATGCGTAAGAGCCATATGAAACACTATATATATATATACACGAGCGAGAGAATAGTAAAACAATAACGATTAGTGGATGCCTTCCCACGATGTTTTAACCCAAGCACGAGACCCACATAAAGCCTAGAACACCCCTTTTTCTTTTTATATTTTCTTTTTCTCTTTGTTTTAACAAGTTAACACAGTCAAACAAGTAATACCTATTACCTCTCGTTAATTAACCCAAGTACGCACAAGATTGACCCCATCCAACATAATAGAATTAAATGCTAGGACTTCAAACAAAAACCCACCTGTCACGAGTAAAAGGTCAACGCTCGGTTCCCTCGCGTCCTAGTACGCCCGCTCGGACTCCCACACACACCTGCCACGAGGGAAAAACAGCGCTCAGACTCGAATAACAAGAAAAACACGACGAACCGCCCGTCCCGGTTCGCGTCTCCACGCCCGCACACGGAGCTGTGCGCGTGCCCAGCCCCGTGCGGGTCACCCCCGCACGCGGGGTTGGGCGCGCGCCCGGCCCCATGCGGTCACCCTCGCGCGCGGGGCTGGGCGCGTGCCCGGCCCCGTGCGGGTCACCCCCGCACGCGGGGCTGGGCGCGTGCCCGGCCCCGTGCGGGTCACCCCGCACGCGGGGCTGGGCGCGTGCCCGGCCCCGTGCGGTCACACGGGAGCGCCGATTGGGGGTGGGGTGATTTTCGCACATGCGGCGGATTCTGGAGAATCCGTCGCCTGTGCCCCCCCCCCCCTCTCCTTGCTGATTGAGGCGATCAAGAACCCAAAAACGAGGATTGTAAAACCTCCGTCTCACCTCGGTTATGACGACGATGGTTGGGAAAGGAGGGATCGTCCGTTCCTGCGTGCCCGGTTTCGGTAGTGAGACGTGCGGCGTTCTTCCCTCTCCTCGATCGCTCCACCGCGGTGCCACGCCGATCCAAGGAAGGGTTTGGGGAAGAGCGTTCTTCGTCCACGCTCGGGGCAACGCACGCCAAAGTAAGAGAGAAAGGAATGGGGTTCCCAGACCTAAATCCCCAACCCCTACTTAATTAGCCGTTTTGGCGCAATTGGCTCTAAACCCAACGTCAAAATCAAATAAAATTAGATTAAGTTAAATTAAATTAAATTAGATTAAATTAAATTAAATTAAATTAAATTAACCCAGGTCTGGTTTACCTCCAACAAGACGTGCTGAACGCTCGAACTGCAACAACTTCAGAAATTTATTCCGGGAGATTCTGGGGTCGGAAATCAGATCCGATCGCGCCGCCGGTCTCCGTTTCGCGGGCTTTATTCTCCAAAAAATACCCGCGAGCCCCGACGGCCTGCCTAGAAACAACGAAAGAAAAATCGCACCCCAGACCCCTTAGCTGAAAAGTGGTTCAAGAAAATTCGCAGGTAAGACAAAAAAAGAAAAGTAAACCCACGGTTATTACAAATATAGTTCTCACAAGAAACTTAGATATAAGCATGATTAAACCCATATAGATAGCAAGCATCACACAAGGTTGCACTTTTGGTTGAGTCGACTTGTAGGCCGCAATTTCGATGTGCTCAACAACCCACCTGCTAGCTCAGTAAACTGGAATTTAGTTGCAAAGACTTTCAGCTACCAAAGTATGTTGTTCGATGCTTCTCCAACACTCGTAATATGCCTTGAGTTTCCTGTTGGAAAGAATTACTATAAAGACATTACAACTTGCCCGGGTTCCATAGACTTGCATCAATAGAGAAAACTCGTGATCTAATATATATATCAAGTAACTCTGTTACCTCAGCCCCACATTTGTTTCTTTAGGTTTCCAATTAATGTCAAATTACCAAAGAGTTTACAACAACTAAAATCACTCTTTTCATAAGTCCAAGGAAAGAATACCTTACTACCCCAAATTTTCGATGTGGAAATAAAAGCTGAGGTTCAACTTGCAATAACTTCCAATGGAAACACCTTTACATGTTGAACCCAAAAGTAAACTTGTTCATCTTGTACCTAAGATTATACTCATCCCTTAAAATCAACCACCTCAAGTACACTTAATCACGAAATCATATAAAAACCTCAATTTACCACCTAAGCCAATACCAACTTACATGCAGATTTTCAGCAACAATTTATTGCAAATAGGACTAAAGATGGTATATCAATTCTTATCCAAAATTCAAGAGTAAGGTATCAAATTGTTCCTCTTGAAGTCTAGAAAATTACCCCACTTGAAATTCACCATTTCATAAAGAGGAGAAAAAGATATCCCAAGTTTACCACATGCTGTCCAAAACTGCAATCTGAACAAAGGGCTTCAAAGATGATGAATTTTACCTGGCTAGAAGCAAGATTTAGCCTTCCTCTTCGACACGAAAATTGTAGGTCTCTGAGTCTTGGTGAATTCCCCAGAAAAATGAGCTTAAAATTCCACTTCTACAGTCCTAGGGAGCAAAAACACTGAACATTGCTCAAAACCACATCCAGAATCTTAGTTGTGCACAAAAGTCTCAAAAATGGCTCAATTTACCTATTTTAGAGTCCAAATTTGAAGTTCCAGAAAATACCAAAGTTGAACCTCTTTAAGTCCTGGAAATTTTCCAACAAAAAACAACTTAAAATTCCATTATGCATCCCAGGGGAGTAAAAACACTAACATGTGCTCAGAATCCCAACCTGAAAACAAGTGTCTCAAAGATTGCTATATTTACCTGGTTTAGAGCTCCAATTAGGTTCCATCTTCGATACAAAAGTTGTAGATCTTGACGTTGTGAAGAGAACCCCGCAAGAATCATCCCAAAATTCCACTGCTACAATTCTGGAGACCTCCCGAAAGAAAATGCGACGAAGTGGTCAGCCCCAATAGTGAACTTCAAGTTCCATTCATGGAGTTCTTGGGTGAAGAAGATGATGGAAAACCCCTTAATTTCCTTCACAACAGAGTGGAGATAGGCTAGGAATATAAAAGAACCAATTTGCTGTCTAATGGTGCAATTTATAGCCTCAAAATTCCCTTAAAATGCACCAAAGATCCAACTAAACACACACACACACACTCTCCTCACTCCCTTGCACCGGATCCCGCGCAAGGCGGGTCGGACCAATTTGTCCGACCGACAGCTGTGAAGCAGCCGCAGCGCCAGCGCAACCTGCCCACGCGCGGGCGCGCGCCACGCGCGCACGCGCATGCGCCGCCCGGTGCACTGCCCGTGCACCGGCCTTGCAGCCTCCCGCCTGGACCCGGTGCAGCGCCTTCCCGTGCACCGCGCTGCACCCGCCGGTCCACGACTCGTGAGCCGGCCGCCGTGAGTCCGGTCCACAGCCCCAGCAACACCAAAACACTATTTAAAGCCCAAAAAAATCCAAAAATAGTGTATTTCGCACAGTTTTTTCGCGCTGAGTCCGTTTCTCTCGTCCATTTGGCGAACCGAGGATTCCGACACACCAAAAAAGTACAATCAAAACTCTCCAAACCATAATATAACAACCACCGCACTTCCGTACGTCCCCACTATGCAGTGTTTCGCACTGGATCCCATTTTCGCGTCTTTTTCGCGCACCGACAACTCTAACACGCTCAAAATATGCCGACGAACTACCAATCCACTAGTAACTCAACTCACAAGGATTTTGGGTCTTCACACAGAAAAAGGGGAGAGGGCATTGGAGTTGTTCCTGTTGCTGCTAACACCCTATTTCCAAGGTTCCAAAAAGTGGCCTCCACTGAACGGTTACCTCATTCCAAGATTGCACTGCTCGCCTAGACAAGGCGTCCATGACCATAATATCCTTGCCGAGATAATACTGCAAGATCAATCCTACATCTCCAATAACTCTGTCCACCGCTAATCATCCAAATCGATGCTGATATCGTCCTCAGCTTTAACTCGTCGAAACTACTCTGGCACTGCTTACTCCAAAAGCTTCGGACCTCTGTCACTAACGTAGGTCTAAGCTAATCCCGAACTGCATCACTCTTCGTTGGGTCCACTGTCCCTCCTGCAGCTGAAATCACATGGCCTAACCACGAAACCTTCCGAAGTTCGAAATGCGCACTTTCTCAACTTGGCATACTACTTCTTTTCCTTTAGAAGTTGCAGCACTATCCTCAAGTGCTCCTCATGCTCTATATCACCTCGGGAATAAATCCAAATATCCATGAAGAGTACCGCTACCAACCCGTCCAAGTACAGCTGGAGCACACCATTCCTCAAATCCTAAAGGCTGCAGGGTATTAGTCAATCCACTTGACCTCGCTATAAGCTCATAATGCTTCTATCGGGTCCTGAATACTATCTAGGCACAGTTCTCAGCTGTATGATTCCATAGGGATACCTGCCTCACAAATAGCAACAGCCAGAATACAACCCAAACCTGTCTGTGCTTGAACCACAATAATACTCTCATCGTCGTACACCAACAGCGTGGCACTGGGTCACACAGACCTCTCGATCCATCAGATCCCGCAACTGCGCTATCAGCTCTCTCAGTCTCACCGGTGATACTTAATGAGGCGCTGTGGAAGTTGGCGCGGTTTCCAAAACCACGTCAATCGCAATCTCAAACTGTCACGCCACGGGTGTAAACCAGAACCCGGGCCCGTCTACAGATCCGCCGTGCATGCGGTATTTCCCGCATACACGAAGCGTCGGTAACCTGCTCAGATATAAGAGATAATAATAATAGAGCATAAAAATCAGAGCTGAACTAAAACTACTGTATCTCAGACAGAAACTGGAAGTAACTAAAGTACAACAGTGAAAATAAAATACAAACATCTCTCCCAGCTCACCACAAATATACAAACAGTTGGCAAAAGCCAGACCCAAAAAGAAAATAGTAAAAGGCTGTCTAAGAAAACCGGGTACACCAAAACTCCAGCTACATCCCTCGGGCGGCTCGCTACCTAATCCGCAATCCTCTTACCTCGATCAGCTGCTGACGGCCCAGCAACTCCCGCGGAGGACTCTGCAAAAACAGGGAGGAAAAAGAAACAAAGAAAGACAATGGGGGTAAGTACTACTATAAACAGTAGCCTCCCCTAGTGGGTAAAGCCTCAGCTCAGACATGCCCACCAGGTAATCAGAGGCAAAAGGGGAAAGGAAAAAGAAAGGGGGTGAAACCAAGTGTGACAACTGATAAAATACTACCCCTAAAATGCCTCTACATGATAAACCAACAAGGATGGAAAAAGTATGCATCAGTATCAAGAAGCCTGTCAAAACGACCCAATCTGACCGCCAGTGGACACTGGCACTGCCTGCTCTGCCGCGACGGGTATGCCAGCCTACGCATAACACCGAAGCAAAAGGAGTCCCCAGGACTCAAAATCTGTCTGCCGCGCACTCCGGAGTGGCACTCGTGGGGAGCGACCCACACGAGGAAAGTAAGTAACCACAAGTAACCTGATATAGCAGGACTGGATCATGACTCAATCAAGTGGGAAAAACCCTCCACCAAAGAAAGCCCGATCCCCATCACCCAATCTGACGCAATAGTATAACCCGGTCAACCACCCAAGATCCGTGGTCGCCGCAACACCCTGTCAAAAGCCCAACCTGTCCCAAATCTCCAGCACCTGACTACACTATCCAACCCCCGCTCGAACCCGAGCACTATGTCTCAAGACTAAAATAATAGGAGAAAGAAAGAGAATGAAAGCATGGTCTCTCCTAAGTCAAGTCCCAAATGATAGTGTAGCAGTAAAAAGATGACTTAGATAAGTGACCAGTTTAAACATGCATTTGTCCCAGTATTTTAGTCTAATTTACAAGAGTAATCAAATTAGAGCAACAAGAGCTAAGGTGACAGTCTCATATGAATGATCATCAATTTACAGTCCTCAATTACTATCCAGCCCCTAAACATGCAGTCCAGAATAATCATGCGACTAAATAAAGTAATCATGCTATCAACAATATTATCAAGGATCAATCAACCATTAATTAGTTTCCTAGAGCATGCAAGGCTATCAACAATTAGTTGAGCATCAATAACAAGAGAACACTCTGATGTTCCTAGTGGGCATACCAAAGGAGAGGAGTACAACAACCACCCACCTGAAGTGCTAACTGTCCAAATCCCAACTGCTGAAAATACCAGATAAATCTAATCCCTTGCTCCAATAAGTTCAGCACACCCGTAACTCCCCTGGCACAATACAAAGTCCACCATTACACATAAATTCCAAAAACTGCTCTTACAATCACATACAACATCAGTCCCAGAGATGCTTAATTTTCACCTGCAAAAAATGCCCAGAAAATTCCCAGAAAAATATCACAGCGATCCTCGCGTCGATACCTTCGAAATGGCTGCTTGCATGCCCAAATCTGAGTTCGGTAAGTCAAGATATAAATTCGGCAAGGTGGTACACTCAACAAAAACTGTATCAAAAATATTGTAGCACTGTACACAGGGAAACAGGGATTTTCACCTCGAAATAAATCTCTGAAAAATCCAAGAAAAATACGAGCGCGTTCCTTGCGATCTGTAGATGAAAAAGTTGTACAAGTATGTTTCCGTCTGACGCTCGTGCGCGAAGATATGGCTGAAACACTCTGCTGCTGTCTCAAAAATCCACACAGAAAATGGGTCACAGTGTTGCCTCGGGATCCATACCAAAAACTCGAAACAGGATAGCGCGATCAAAATGAAAGATGAAGCCCTACCTCTTAGGAGTCTGCCGGCGCAAGAATCACAGAAAAAGAATGTCGGGGTAGCCCAGGAGGAATTTTACACCGAACAGCGACGAAGGGGAACACCTGAAATGCAACGTCGCACCGCGCCGTAAAATCCAGAACCTCGGGATACGTGCACCTAAAAATCTCAAAACACTGCAGGATGATCAAGAACTTAGAGAGGAACAATTCATCTACAGGGAGCTCGGGGAGATCAAGCTTGGGTTGAGAGGAAAAACCCAAAAAAGAGGGCTCGGGCTGCCTCTTTATAGGCTGAGGGAAACAATTGGGAAAATTCCCATTGTGTCCCGCAATTCGGGCGCCCGAAAGTTTTCGGGCGCGCACAGTGCGGCCCGGCCCGCCGGTTTCGGGCGCGCACAGTGCGGCCCGGCCCACTCCCGCACGCACACGGGATCCATCCGACCCGTGCGTCGCCGTCCGACCGGCCTCGGGGCTTGCCACGTGTCCGCCGAACACGGGATAGCCGTGCAAGCCCCGCCAGCACCCGCCACGCGTCCTGCCCGCAGTCAATGCGGTAGGTGGCGCCCGCGAATCAGTGGGCGCCACGTGGCGCTTCCCACGTCGCCCGCACCTGCCTGCGGTACGGCCACCTGCCCCGCTCCTGCTCCCGCACGCTGCGTGAAATGCGCGCCCGTTGACCCGCCAATGAGGTGCTGCCACGTGGCGCGCGCCCGTGGACCGAGCGCGCGTGGGCCGCCCAATCAGGCGCTGCCACGTGGACAACCGTCGGTCCACGCCCCCAGCCGTGCACCCCGGTCACAAAACAGACCTTCCGTGGACCCAGCCGCGTGCGCCGACCAATTAGGTGGCGCCACGTGGCACCCCCGCCGGTCCACGGCTCCCCCATGCACCAAAAATTCAGTAAAACTTCCGGAAGTCCATTTTTGGGCATCCGGACTCAGAATTTAGCAAACAAAAAGCCATTTTCAAGCATTTTTCCGCGCTGAATCCAAATCCAACCTCCGTTTGGCCTAAAACCTTATCTAAAATTCGGCAAAAGCAGCCGAAGGCCAACCCAGCTAACAAAAGCTCACAGGGTCCATCTGTGGCATCCCTTTGATGCTCTATGGGCCAAATACACCATCAACAGGTGTTTGCATAGTGGATTCACGGGAAAAAGTTGCATGGGGTTCTAGGGTCCTACATCCTCCCACACTAAAAAAAGTTTCGTCCTCGAAACAAGGAAAAACAAAACAGACGTACCTCAACCAGAAGCCTCGAACAAGAAGGGGTAGGTATCTCTCATCTCTGTCTCCAGCTCCCATGTAGCCTCTCGCTCCTCGTGATTGCTCCACAAGATCTTCACATACGGAATGGCCCGGTTGCGCAATCCCCTCACCTCACGAGCAAGAATCCGCAACGGGCGCTCCTCGTAGACCAAGTCCTCGCCGATCTCCAACGAAGTGAAGTCAATCACGTGCGACGGGTCAAAAACATATCTCCTCGGAGCTGAGACGTGGAAGACATTATGAACTCCGGCCAGGCGTGGGGGTAGGGCAACTCTGTAAGCCACAGGACCAACTCTGCCAAGTACCTCAAATTGTCCAATATAGCGGGGACTGAGCTTCCCCCGCACTCCAAATCTCCGGACCCCTTTCGAGGGCGAGACCTTCAAGAAGACATGATCACCAACCTGAAACTCCAGGTCTCGCCGTCGAGTGTCGGCGTAGCTCCTCTGACGACTCTGGGCTGTCTCAAGATGTCGGCGAATAACTCTGACTTTCTCCTCAGCCTCCAAAAGTAAATCCGGTCCCAAAGTCCTCCTCTCACCCACGTCACTCCAATACAGGGGAGACCGACACTTGCGTCCATACAACGCCTCAAACGGAGCCATCTGGATGCTCGCCTGATAGCTGTTGTTGTACACGAACTCAATCAATGATAAGTGCCGGTACCACCCTCCTCCAAAATCCATAACGCACACTCTCAACATATCCTCAAGGGTCTGTATGGTGCGCTCAGACTGTCCATCGGTCTGTGGGTGAAAAGCGGTGCTAAACCTGAGCTGAGTCCCCAATGCTGACTGCAAACTCCCCCAAAAGTGCGACACGAATCTCGGGTCCCTGTCAGAAACAATCGAAGCAGGCACACCATGAAGCCTCACTACCTCATCCAAATATAACTGCGCCAGACGCTCAAGTGGCCAAGTCATCTGAACCGGTAAGAAGTGTGCCGACTTGGTGAGTCTATCCACGATAACCCAATTCGCATCTACCCCGCTCTGTGCCCTCGGCAATCCAGTGACGAAATCCATAGTGACGTGGTCCTATTTCCACTCGGAAATTGGAAGACTCTGCAACTTGCCAGCAGGAAGCCGATGTTCTGCCTTCACTTGCTGGCAAGTTAAACAATGAGCTACAAATCTCATTCTGGGCCACCAAAAATGTGCCTTGAGGTCCTTATACATCTTTGTACCACCAGGATGAATGGTATAAGGTGTATAATGGGCCACCCTCAAAATTTGATCTCTAATCTCATGATCCATAGGCACACACACTCGGTCCCTGTACCGCAGTACTCCCGAGCTATCCACAGAAAAATCTCTTGTCTGATCCGACTGAAGCTGCGTCCTGATCCTCGTCAAGTGGGGGTCCTCACTCTGCATGTCCCTAATCCTGTCCAACAGAGTGGGCTGCAAGACCATAGACATAAGTCTAGCAGAGACCCCAGGGGATACCACCTCCAACTGTAACCGCCTCATCTGCTCGACCAACGGCGCCTGCTGCGAGATCATCAGACTCAGACTCGTCCTCCTACTTAAAGCATCTGCCACAACATTGGCCTTGCCGGGATGATAAAGAATACTCAGATCATAATCCTTTAACAGTTCCAACCACCAGCATTGCCTCAAATTCAGCTCCTTCTGAGTGAACAGATACTTCAAGCTTTTATGATCAGTGTATATCTCGCAATGCTTTCCATACAAATAATGCCGCCACAGCTTCAGAGCAAACACCACCGCTGCCAACTCAAGATCATGAGTAGGATAATTTTTCTCATAGTCCTTTAATTGCCGTGAAGCATAGGCAATCACCCTACCATGCTGCATCAACACACACCCCAGACCACTATGAGAGGCATCACTGTAAATCACAAATCCTTCTCCCATAACCGGGAGAGCGAGGATAGGAGCGGTCATCAACCTCTGCTTCAGCTCCTCAAAACAGCTCTGGCAAGTCTCACTCCAAACAAACTTAACCCCTTTCCTGGTCAGACGTGTGAGGGGAGAGGAAAGCTTCGCAAAGCCTTCCACAAAATGCCGATAGTAGCCAGCCAATCTAAGAAAGCTCCGCACCTCGGTGATAGTCGTCGGCCTCGGCCAATCTCGAATAGCATCCACCTTGGCCGGATCCACGGCCACTCCAGCAGCTGAAACAACATGATCCAGAAAGGCGACCTTCCGGAGCCAAAACTCGCACTTTTTGAACTTGGCATACAACTTCTTCTCTGGCAGAAGCTGTAGCACCGTCCTCAAGTGCTCCTCGTGCTCCAGATCACTCCGGGAGTAGATCAGTATATCATCTATAAACACCACCACAAACCGGTCCAAAAACGGCTGAAATATCCTGTTCATCAAGTCCATGAATGCGGCAGGGGCATTAGTCAACCCGAAAGGCATCACCGTAAACTCATAATGCCCATACCGCGATCTGAAAGTCATTTTGGAGATGTCCTCGGCCCTCACCCTCAGCTGGTGGTAACCGGACTGCAGATCAATCTTCGAAAACACAGACGCTCCCTGCAACTGATCAAACAAATCATCTATGTGGTGGCCCAGATTTCCATGCAGCTTTTTCTGGTGAATCCATTGTTTAGAACGCCTATTGTTGGTGTGCCTGGCCCATTGTGCATCAAGGGGATGCCACAGATGGACCCTGTGAGGTATCTACTGCTGTATTGACCTTCGGCTGTATTTGCTGAAATTTTGAAAAGGTTTTTGGCCAAACAGAGGTTGGAAATGGATTCAGCGCGGAAAAACGCTTGAAAACGGCTATTTGCTTGTTAAATTCTGAGTCCGGATGCCCAAAAACGGACTCCCGGAAGTTTTTGTTGAATTTCGGTGCATGGGAGGGGCCGTGGACCGCCGGCTGCCACGTGGCGGCCCATGATTGGCCGGTCCGCAGCGCTCGGTCAACAGAGCGCCGCGGCTGGGTGCACGGACCCGGCGCATGACACGTGGTGCCGCCTGATTGGCGGGCTTGTGAGGCGCGGTCTACAGAATTTTGCGCGGCGGTGCATGGACCGGGGCGGGGGACGCGTGGCATCCCTCGGTTGGTCGGTGCACGCGGCGTGGTCCACGGAACCGAATTTGGGTGCGTGGACCGGGTGCTCGGGACACGTGTCGTCACGCCAATCGCAGGCTCACGAGGCGCGGCGCACGGGGTCGCGGACGGGAGCCTCGGGGCGTGTGCGTGGCAGGCGGCCAGGGCGGCGCCCTGCCCGCAAGTGTGACCGCGACAGTGGCAGGGACGCGTGTCGCCCTGCCACTGGCGGGCACCACCTACCCACTTTGACCGGGTAGGTGCCACGCGGCGACAGCTCGCGCGCCCCGCACAGCTGTTTGCTGTGCGGGACACGCGTCGGGCCCCGGGAGGGCCACGTGGCCGCTCCCGGCGCGCCCCGCACAGCTGTTTGCTGTGCGGGTGACGTGGCAGCACGAGGATTTTTTCGGGCGGCTACAGTAATCCGCCTTTGAGCCCGGATTCGGGCGCCCGAAAGTTCGGGTGCGCCCGAATCTTGGGACAGATTGGGAATTTTCCCATTTGTTTCCTGCGGCCTATAAATTGCCCGAGCCGCGTTCCTTTGCTTCTTTTTGGCATTTCCGAGCTTCAAACCGGCAAGAGTTCTTCACCAAAGTTGATCCTCACGCAGTGTAACTTCCATCTGCAGAGTTTGGGGATTTTTCGAGGCACGCTTTTCGAGATTCCCATTTTCTTGGCGCGGCGCGACGCTCTTTCTTCGGTGTTTCTTCCGTCGCTCTTCGGTGCACGATCTCCCCCGGCCTACTCCGACCATATTTTCGAGCGATTTTTTCGCTGTTGGATCCGCGACAGGTGAGGCTACGATTTTGGTTTTTGCCACATTTTCTCATTTCGCGTTTTTCGAGGTGATTTCTCGTGCTCACTGGGACCTATTTTTGCTGTGAGATTTTGTGAGGGCAGCACCTTGTTTTGAGGAGATCTCCACGCACGAGTCTTGGTTCAGGACGTGCTTGTAGACTTTTTTCATCTACTCGACGCGAGGATCATCGTGATATTTTTCTTGGAATTTTTGGAGACCTTCCCGGAGGTATACATCTTCCTTTTTATCTGTGCAAGATTTTACAGTTGTGTGGTTGTTTGTTTTCGCGCGCCTGTATTGTGGAATTTGTAACTTGGTCTACGGGGCTCCGTTTTGGGCATGCAGGTACTTGTTTCGAAGCTATCGACACGAAGATCGCAGGAATATTTTATTTGGAATTTTTCGGGCACTTTCAGCAGGTGAAATAATCGCATCTTTGCAGCTGAAATTTTAGCGTTGTGATTATGGGCAGATTTTGGGAATTTTTTTTAACTGTAGCCTTATGTTGTACCCAGGAGGGATTGTGGACTGTACTGGATCTGTTGGACTTTGAGTTGCTATTTTTCTGGTATTATCAGCTGTAGGACTTGGACAGTTCAGCGCTTCAGGTGGGTGACCTCATTTTCAAGATCAACGAACTGTGTACTAATTCTAGCTATATAGGGACTTGCATATTATGATGTATTATGTGTAGCATGCTAGAATGTAGGAATTGATGTTCCTGTTGTGGTTAGATGATTCTGTGATTATTTCTTCCCTACTAGCTGTTGTTTATTGTTATCTTGGAACTTGACCTAGCACCACTGCCATATGTTGCATGTTCAGCCAGACTGTAGAAAACCTCAACTTAGGCTAGGTTTTTATTGCTCTAGACATTCCCACATCACTATTCTGTATATCACTCTGGACTTAGAGTTTTCCTCGCCCAAGTAGTGGGCCGAGAGGTCGGGTTGTTGCGGGATGCATTTACACTCGTGTCTGGGGACCGAGTGGAGTTGATAGCAGTCTGTAGACCAGGTTTCTTTTGGAGAGTGACTTTGGTTGTAGATCTGGGATCTTGGGAGCCATCTGAGTGACAGTAGGTCTCGGCTGTGTATTTTTCCAGCCTGTGTGTGAGACAGTGTACTTTTGGGTTACTACCGATCTTGTTGATCGAGGATTTGGATTATAGCCTGCATGAGCCACATTTGAGCTCGACAGAGATGCGCGGATACTTTACTCGTTGGGGTCGCGCCCCTCGAGTGCCACTCCGGAGTTGGGCTTGTTACTTCTATCGCGACTTGTCGACGCATTGTCCCCCTGGCTGGGCCAGTTTTGGCAGTCACGGACGCCCTACGTAAGTCCGGTCCTCCGGGATGTAACGGCAGTAGGTAGGCGCAGGTTTGACTGGACCCGATGAGGCAGTCAGTTTAGATTGGGTGATTTGAGTCGAGGGCTAGTTGTAGCATCATGTTCTTTCTGTTCCACTTTTTGAGCATCTAGATAGAGGCATAGTAGCTGTAGAGTTTACTTTACCAGCTTTTCCTTTCAGCACTGCATATGTTACTTTTTGCCTCTAGTAGACTTAGTGGGCAGACCGTCGGGCTTGTTGGCGGCACCCACTGAGAACTACTTTGGGATGTAGTTCTCACACCCGTCATGGTGTCTTTTCCTCAGGGACTTCTTCTCCTGTTCCTGCTGCACCTGTTGCTGATCCGACTGATCGAGGTAAGGGAGTCGCGAGATAGATCCCTACCAGTTGTCATCCTGAGAGTAGATGTACCTCCTTACATTTTGAGAGTTCATGTTGAGTGATCTTGTAGTGAGGATTGAGTTGTACTCTTCTTTATTTTGAGAGATATTTGTATTTTGGTGGGGACTTGGGTTGTATATTTTTAAAGTTGTATTTACTTTATTCTGCATTTACCTTTCAGCTCTGCTATGCCGCTCGGATAGAGGATGCTTCAGCCGCTGACCACGTCGTCGCAGGTATTATTTTGATTTCTGCAGTTCATACTCGAGCTCTTTTTGATACTGGCGTATCGCACTCATTTATTAGTAGAGTATTTGCATCCCTACATGGTATAGAGGTAGTTTCATTATCGCATGCATTAGAGGTTCAGATTCCAGACCATGTCTTGCATGTCGAGGAGTATTGTAGGGATTGTCCTGTACAGTTGGGACCCTGGATCCTGCCGGCAGACTTCCTCGTCTTGCGGCAGCTCCAGGATTTCGACGTGGTACTTGGCATGGATTGGTTATCTCGGTATTTCGCCACCATAGACTGCAGAGAGAGGACGGTGACCCTCCGTGAGCCTGGACAGGAGGACTTCGTTTTCAGAGGCTGCCAGAGTACCTTATTTGCCATGACTATTTCTTCGGCGAGAGCTCGGCGGATGATGAGTAGGGGCTGTACCGCTTTCCTGGCGACGATTGTAGAGGTGCCTACGGCGGCACTGGGACTCGAGGATATTCCTGTTGTCCGCGAGTTTCCAGATGTGTTTCCCTCAGAGTTGTCGACCATGTCACGCCCCGAGACCGTCAATTTGAACAGTTCGGGCGCGCCAACAGACCCGCCAATCGGGCCTGACCTTTCAAGACCCGAAAGGAACGGTTATTTCAACAATTTCAATTCAATGTAGCGGAAGAGTAAGCAATCAGAGGAGATATCTATGAATTTAAAACTTTCAGTCATTCAAACCAATAGTTAGATGAAATGAAAGTACATCACTTGAGCGAAAACAATTACTTTTGTTTATAATACAACTCTCTTTTAACATGCAACTACAATACAATTTACATCCATATTTTTTTTTTTTCTTTTCCAACATGAAACTTAAACATTTAAAGATTACATTGTTCCTCACATACAAAAGTTCGCTCAAGAAAAATAAAAACTCCAAAATGGTACTGGCGACTCTAGACTGCTAGGTCGCTACTCTGCTGGGCCCTTGCCCGTGTCGCGTGCCTCGCTCGATGTACCTGGACCTGTGGGGATGTCACCCAAAGGGTGTGAGAACTACAACCAAGTTCCCAGTGGGTTCAACCACCGAGAGAAAATGCCCTGCACCGCTTAGTCTAATGGAAGCAATATAATAGAGAATGAAATACAGTAATAAAAGCTGTAAATCTTAGCTAGCATGCTTAACACTTTTACCTTTGCCATGACATAACTCTATGTCGCTGTAGGATGCCATTCTAACCAACCTGTCACTTGACCAATAACTTTCATTACTTTTCTTTGTGTTTTAATTAAAGTTGCTAAACCCTCGAAGAATCTTGCCCAACGGGCCCCTAGCCCGGCAGACAAGCTGCCATAAGACAAGTCCTCTAAGGTTGCCGATAACACTCGCAAGTGTTACCCCATCCTACGGGAGAAACGTCCCGAACGGGTCTCTGCCCGGGAGAGGGACACTGCCTGCTCCTCCAACATGGGCCGCGTTTCACCTCGTAGGTACGCTCGTTTTATTATCTCTTTTATTGCTTTTGCACTTAGCCTCTTTGCACTTTAAGTCTTTGCCTTTCTCCTTGCTCTTTAGCACTTAGCTTCCATCTCATTCGAGCTTATAGCTCGCATTGCCTCTTGGCCCTTTTCTTTTTTTATAATTAAGCTTTTAGCTTATCCTTTGATGTACTCTTACTTTTACCCTAGGTCCATGCCTCAAGGTACATAAGTCCCTTGGACTCAATTCTTTACTTTAGTTAAGCTCAAATTGAAGTTAAAGTGTAGGTGTATTAACCCAACTCCCTATAACCACTCTAGGGATTTTAACCTCAACCATACTATGATTCCCTTAGAGACATAACTCTAAATTAAGCCCTAGTCCCATGTACATACAAAAGTTGACTCAAGCAAACATGCCACTCGTGAAGTCCTGTAGTGAATGCCACACATTAGAGCCTAATCTAAGTTATCTCCTAAGTCACGATTCCCATACGCCACAAACCACTTCTACAGAAGCATGGAAATACAATCCTAGCCACTCTATTAACATGCTTCTAAGGAAAAGCAAAAGATAAGGGGAGAGGTCACCCTCGCTCGATAGAATCCCCCACCTCGGTGTGTTCTTTCGGTCCTTGAAGGAAACAAGTTCCACTCTTTCGGTCTCCGACTTTTTCCTAAATTGTAAGGAAAGAAAATCATGAACAATTGATTCTCATGATTTGTTTCTAAATCCATAAACATTTCAAAACTAAAATCCCCTTTTTGACAACTTAGCAGAAAAATCTCTATTTGGTCATTTTTCCCATCAAAATGCTAAATTTTTATCGGTTCATAAAAATGGGAGGAGAATAGTCCTCCCATGGCATGTTGCCAAAAAGAAACTTGCTCAACTCGATCCGGGGTCAAAATGCTCTCAAAAATTTGAGAAAAGCTCAATTTGAGCTATTTCCCCCAATTTGCCGATTTTGCTTTTGGCAAAAATCGAGAGTTTCATTTTTTTTTTTTTTTTTTGCTCATTGGAGAAAAGAGAAGAGAGAGTTTTTTTATCTTTCGCCTTTTCTTCTTTTCTTTTCTTTCTTCTCCTTTCTCTTTTCTTCTTTTCTTCCCTTCTCTTCATTCTTCCCCTTTTTTTTGTAAGGATGCCCTGCTGCTAGGCAGCAGCAAATATAGCTGCTGCCCAAGCAGCAGCTCCTGCTGTTGCTGCTGCTGCTGTTGCTTGTAGCAGCAGCAGCTGCAGCAGCTGCAGCAGGCCTTGCAACTGCACAAAGCAGCTGCATGGGCAGCTCACAAGGCAGCTGCCAATGCAGCTGCAGGCAGCTTCTCTTTTTTTTTTTTTTTTTTTTTTGTTTCTCTTTCAACTCTGCTGCTGGGCAGCAGCTGCAAGCTACTGCCCAAGCAGCAGAGCCTGCAGCTGCTGCTACTGCTGGTAGCAGTAGCAGTTGCTACAGCTCCAGCAGCTGCGCAAGGCAGCCTTGCAGCTGCCTTGCGCAGCAGCCATGCTGCCCAGCTGCTGCTGCTGCTGGTAGCAGTAGCAGTTGCTGCAGCTCCAGCAGCTGCGCAAGGCAGCTGTGCCTTGCGCAGCAGCCATGCTGCCCAGCTGCTGCTGCTAAGCAGCAGCAGCAGCTGAGCAGCAGCAGGGAGCAGCTGCTGCTGCATTGAAGCAGCAGCAGCTGCAGCCCAAGCTGCTGCCGCAGCCTTCCCCCCCCCCCCCCCCCCCCCCCCCCCCGTTTTTTTTTGTTTGTTTCTCCCCCACCCTCCAGCCAAGAAAGAGAGAGAGAGAGAGGGAGAGAGAGAGGGGAGAAAGAGAAAGAGCATAGCATACCTTTTTCTTCTTCTTCTTTTTCTTCTTCTCTTTCTCTTCTTCTTCTCCTTTTTCTTTCGTTTCCTACTTTAGCTGAGAGAGGGAGAGGAAATGAGAGAGAGAGAGAGAGAGTGAGTTTCAAAAGAGAGGAGAGAGTAGGGTATTTACTCTCTGCAGGGGTAGGTGGGGGAAGGGGTGATTTTACCAAAAAGCCCCCAACTTAACCCCAATTTTACTCAAATACCCTTTAAAATGCTGCAGTTTTCCTGCAGTGAGCAAATTTGAGTACCCTCTTTTCACTGCGCTTTGCCGTCAGCTAGGAGATCAAAAATAAAATTTTTCTTCTCCCCTTTATTCTACAAATTTTTCTTAAACTTCCCATGATTTTGTTTAAATTTTTGGACTACTCTAAGCTCTCGAAAGAGAGCCCCGAAAAAGCTTCGCGGTCAACTGCACTGTCAAAAACTGCAGTTTCAGAATTCACGAAGCATTTTTCTTCGCTTCGTTCTCCAATTTTTCCTTAATCGCTCACCTAGGTTTTTCACCTCTTTTAATCAGAAAACTTTTGTGAGACACCCCACGATTTCTTTTAAATATTTGGGCTACTCTAAGCGCTCGAAAGAGAGCCCCGAAAAAGCTTCGCGATCACAGATTTCAGAAATTCCCGAATTTGCTAAGTCCTCCGGGTTCAAGTCACTTTTCGACCCGATGCCCTTCGCGTCAGCCCAAAACGCACCGAACTCGACTGTAATCATATTTAAAACATGTTACAAGTCTTCTCGCCGAATTTCGCCATTTTGTGAACTCGGCGAACACGAGTCCAAATTTTGCAAACTTGAGGCTTGCTTCTCGACCACAACTCACTTTTCGACTCAACGGCTTTTGCGTTGATTCGAAACGCTTCTAACCCACTTGTAATCACATTTGAAACGTGTTACAAATATTTTTACCGAGTTTTGCTATTTTGCAGAAATCGGTGCACTACAGACCATGCCGCCGGAGAGGGAGATTGAGTTTGTGATTGATGTGGTTCCAGGAACCCCACCAATCTCGAAGGCACCTTATAGGATGGCACCTGCCGAGCTGAGAGAGCTGAAGGCCTAGTTGCAGGACTTGATGGATGTGGGCTTTGTGAGGCTCAGTGTATCTCCGTGGGGAGCGCCGGTTTTATTTGTGAAGAAGAAGGATGGGTCACTTCGATTGTGTGTGGACTACAGAGAGCTGAATAAAGTGACCATCCGAAACAAGTACCCACTACCACGGATTGATGATCTGTTTGATCAATTGCAGGGAGCGTCTGTGTTCTCCAAGATTGATCTCCAGTCAGATTACCACCAGCTGAGGGTGAGGGCCGAGGACATTCCCAAGACGGCTTTTAGATCCCGGTACGGGCATTATGAGTTTACAGTTATGCCTTTTGGATTAACTAATGCCCCTGCAGCATTTATGGATTTAATGAACCGGGTATTTCAGCCGTACTTGGATCGGTTTGTCGTTGTGTTTATTGACGACATTCTGATTTACTCCTAGAGTGATTTGGAGCATGAGGAGCAATTGAGGATAGTGCTGCAGCTTCTGCGAGAGAAGAAGCTGTATGCCAAGCTTAAAAAGTGCGAATTTTGGCTTTGGGAGGTTGCTTTTCTAGGCCACATTGTATCAGCCGCAGGAGTGGCAGTGGACCCGACAAAGATTGATGCTGTTCGGGATTGGCCTAGACCGACGACGGTTACTGAGGTTCGTAGCTTTTTGGGATTAGCAGGTTACTACCGTCGCTTTGTAGAGGGCTTTGCGAAGCTCTCTACTCCCCTGACCAGTTTGACCAGGAAGGGGATAAAGTTTGTTTGGACTGAGCGGTGCCAGGAGAGTTTTGAGGAGCTGAAGAGGAGGTTGATCTCGGCACCAGTTCAAGCACTACCAGTGATGGGCGATGGATTTGTGATCTACAGTGACGCCTCTCACAGCGGTTTGGGATGTGTTCTGATGCAGCATGGTAGGGTAATTGCTTATGCTTCACGGCAATTAAAGGATTATGAGAAGAATTACCCTACTCATGATTTGGAGCTTGCAGCCGTGGTGTTCGCGCTAAAGTTGTGGCGGCATTACCTCTACGGGGAGCACTGTGAGATTTACACTGATCATAAAAGCTTGAAATACTTGTTTACTCAAAAGGAGCAGAATTTGAGGCAACGCCGGTGGTTGGAGTTATTAAAGGACTATGATGTGAGCATCCTTTATCATCCCGGCAAGGCCAATGTAGTGGCAGATGCTTTGAGTAGGAGGTCAGCGCAGAGCTTGAGCATGTTGATCACCCAGCAGGCACCGCTTGTGGAGCAGATGAGGCGTTTACAGATTGAGGTGGTATCCCCTGGGGTCTCTGCTAGACTCATGTCTATGGTCTTGCAACCCACTCTGTTGGATAGGATTAGAGAGACACAGAGTGAGGACCCCCACTTGACACGGATTAGATCGCAGATTCAGGCTGATCAGCTAGGGGATTTTGTAGTGGATGGCTCGGGAGTACTGCGGTACAGGGACCGAGTGTGTGTGCCTATGGACACTGAGCTCAGAGATCAGATTTTGAGGGAGGCCCATTATACACCTTATACCATTCATCCTGGTGGTACTAAGATGTATAAGGACCTCAAGGCACATTTTTGGTGGCCCGGAATGAAGCGGGATATTGGAAGATTTGTGGCTCATTGTTTAACTTGCCAGCAAGTGAAGGCAGAGCACCGTGTTCCTGCTGGCAAGTTACAGAGTCTTCCAATTCCCGAGTGGAAGTGGGACCACATCACCATGGATTTCGTCACTGGACTGCCGAGGGCGCAGAGTGGGGCCGATGCGATTTGGGTTATCGTGGATAGACTCACCAAGTCTGCACACTTCTTGCCTATTCAGATGACTTGGCCGATGGAGCGACTTGCGCAGTTATATTTGGATGAGGTGGTGAGGCTGCACGGTGTACCCGCCTCGATTGTATCAGATAGGGACCCGAGGTTCGTATCACACTTCTGGGGGAGTCTACAATCAGCCTTGGGGACCCAGCTCCGATTTAGCACAGCATTCCACCCACAGACCGATGGACAGTCTGAGCGCACCATACAGACCCTCGAGGACATGTTGAGAGCGTGCGTCATGGATTTTGGAGGAGGGTGGTACCGGCACTTAGCATTGGTTGAGTTTGCGTACAACAACAGCTATCAAGCGAGCATCCAGATGGCTCCGTTTGAGGCGTTATATGGACGCAAGTGTCGGTCGCCCCTGTATTGGAGTGACGTGGGTGAGAGGAGGACTTTGGGACCGGATTTACTGTTGGAGGCAGAGGAGAAAGTCAAATTAGTTTGCCGACATCTTGAGATAGCCCAGAGTCGCCAGAGGAGCTACGCTGATACTCGGCGGCGAGACCTAGAGTTTCAGATTGGTGATCATGTCTTTTTGAAGGTCTCGCCTTCGAAAGGGGTCAGGAGATTCGGAGTTCGGGGGAAGCTTAGTCCCCGCTTTATTGGACCCTTCGATGTACTTGAGAGGATTGGCCCTGTGGCTTATAGAGTTGCCCTTCCACCACGCCTGGCCGGAGTTCATGATGTCTTCCACGTCTCGGCTTTGAGGAGATATATTTTTGACCCCTCACACGTGATTGACTTCACTTCTTTGGAGATCGGAGAGGATCCTGGTTACGAGGAGCGCCCGTTGCGAATTCTCGCTCGAGAGGTGAGGGAATTGCGCAACCGGGCCATTCCGTATGTGAAGGTTTTGTGGAGCAATCACGAGGAGCGTGAGGCTACTTGGGAGCTGGAGACGGTGATGCAGGATACCTACCCTTTTTTGTTCGAGACTTCTGGTTGAGGTACGTCTGTTTGTTTTTCTTGTTTCGGGGATGAAACTCCCTTTTAGTGGGGGAGGATGTGGTGGCCCAGATTTTCATGCAGCTTTTTCTGGTGAATCCATTATTTAGAACGCCTATTGTTGGTGTGTCTGGCCCACTGTGCATCAAGGGGATGCCACAGAAGGACCCTGTGAGGTATCTACTGCTGTATTGGCCTTCGGCTATATTTGCCAAAATTTTGAAAAGGTTTTTGGCCAAACAGAGGTTGGAAATGGATTCAGCGCGGAAAAACGCTTGAAAACGGCTATTTGCTTGTTAAATTCTGAGTCCGGATGCCCAAAAACGGACTCCCGGAAGTTTTTGTTGAATTTCGGTGCATGGGAGGGGCCGTGGACCGCCGGCTGCCATGTGGCGGCCCATGATTGGCCGGTCCGCAGCGCTCGGTCCACAGAGCGCCGCGGCTGGGTGCACGGACCCGGCGCATGACACGTGGTGCCGCCTGATTGGCGGACTTGTGAGGCGCGGTCTACAGAATTTTGCGCGGCGGTGCATGGACCGGGGCGGGGGACGCGTGGCATACCCCGGTTGGTCGGTGCACGCGGCGCCGTCCACGGAACCGAATTTGGGTGCGTGGACCGGGTGCTCGGGACACGTGTCGTCACGCCATTCGCGGGCTCACGAGGCGCGGCGCACGGGGTCGCGGACGGGCGCCTCGGGGCGCGTGCGTGGCAGGCGGCCAGGGCGGCGCCCTGCCCGCACGTGTGACCGCGACAGTGGCAGGGACGCGTGTCGCCCTGCCACTTGCGGGCACCACCTACCCACTTTGACCGGGTAGGTGCCACGCGGCAACAGCTCGCGCGCCCCGCACAGCTGTTTGCTATGCGGGACACGCGTCGGGCCCCGGGAGGGCCACGTGGCCGCTCCCGGCGCGCCCCGCACAGCTGTTTGCTGTGCGGGTGACGTGGCGGCATGAGGATTTTTTCGGGCGGCTACAGTAATCTGCCTTTGAGCCCGGATTCGGGCTCCCGAAAGTTCGGGTGCGCCCGAATCTTGGGACAGATTAGGAATTTTCCCATTTGTTTCATGCGGCCTATAAATAGCCCGAGCCGCGTTCCTTTGCTTCTTTTTGGCATTTCCGAGCTTCAAACCGGCAAGAGTTCTTCACCAAAGTTGATCCTCACGCCGTGTAACTTCCATCTGCAGAGCTTGGGTATTTTTCGGGGCACGCTTTTCGAGATTCCCATTTTCTTGGCGCGGCGCGACGCTCTTTCTTCGGTGTTTCTTCCGTCGCTCTTCGGTGCACGAGCTCCCCCGGCCTACTCCGACCATATTTTCGAGCGATTTCTTCCCTACTGGATCCGCGACAGGTGAGGCTACGATTTTGGTTTTGCCACATTTTCTCGTTTCGCGTTTTTCGAGGTGATTTCTCGTGCTCACTGGGACCTATTTTTGCTATGAGATTTTGTGAGGGCAGCACCTTGTTTTGAGGAGATCTCCGCGCACGAGTCTCGGTTCAGGACGTGCTTGTAGACTTTTTTCATCTACTCGACGCGAGGATCATCGTGGTATTTTTCTTGGAATTTTTGGAGACCTTCCCGGAGGTATACATCTTCCTTTTTATCTGTGCAAGATTTTACAGTTGTGTGGTTGTATGTTTTCGCGCGCCTGTATTGTGGAATTTGTAACTTGGCCTACGGGGCTCCGTTTTGGACATGCAGGTACTTGTTTCGAAGCTATCGACACGAAGATCGCAGTAATATTTTACTTGGAATTTTTCGAGTACTTTCAGCAGGTGAAATAATCGCATCTTTGCAGCTGAAATTTCAGCGTTGTGATTCTGGGCAGATTTTGGGAATTTTGTTTAACTGTAGCCTTATGTTGTACCCAGGAGGGATTGTGGACTGTACTGGACCTATTGGACTTTGAGTTGCTGTTTTTCTGGTATTATCAGCTGTAGGACTTGGACAGTTCAGCGCTTCAGGTGGGTGACCTCATTTTCAAGATCAACGGACTGTGTACTAATTCTAGCTATATAGGGACTTGCATATTATGATGTATTATGTGTAGCATGCTAGAATGTAGGAATTGATGTTCCTATTGTGGTTAGATGATTCTGTGATTATTTCTTCCCTACTAGCTGTTGTTTATTGTTATCTTGGAACTTGACCTAGCACCACTGCCATATGTTGCATGTTCAGCCAGACTGTAGAAAACCTCAACTTGGGCTAGGTTTTTATTGCTCTAGACATTCCCACATCACTATTCTGTATATCACTCTGGACTTAGAGTTTTCCTCGCCCAAGTAGTGGACCGAGAGGTCGGGTTGTTGCGGGATGCATTTACACTCGTGTCTGGGGACCGAGTGGAGTTGATAGCAGTCTGTAGATCAGGTTTCTTTGGGAGAGTGACTTTGGTTGTAGATCTGGGATCTTAGGAGCCATCTGAGTGACAGTAGGTCTCGGCTGTGCAGTTTTCCAGCCTGTGTGTGAGACAGTGTACTTTTGGGTTACTGCCGATCTTGTTGATCGAGGATTTGAATTATAGCCTGCATGAGCCACATTTGAGCTCGACAGAGATGCGCGGATACTTTACTCGTTGGGGTCGCGCCCCTCGAGTGCCACTCTGGAATTGGGCCTGTTACTTCTATCGCGACTTGTCGACGCATTGTCCCCCTGGCTGGGCCAGTTTTGGCAGTCACGGACGCCCTACGTAAGTCCGGTCCTCCGGGATGTAACGGCAGTAGGTAGGCGCAGGTTTGACTGGACCCGATGAGGCAGTCAGTTTAGATTGGGTGATTTGAGTCGAGGGCTAGTTGTAGCATCATGTTCTTTCTGTTTCACTTTTTGAGCATCTAGATAGAGGCATAGTAGCTGTAGAGTTTACTTTACCAGCTTTTCCTTTCCGCACTGCATATGTTACTTTTTGCCTCTCGTAGACTTAGTGGGCAGACCGTCGGACTTGTTGGCGGCACCCACTGAGAACTACTTTGGGATGTAGTTCTCACACCCGTCGTGGTGTCTTTTCCCCATGGACTTCTTCTCCTGTTCCTGCTGCACCTGTTGCTGATCCGACTGATCGAGATAAGGGAGTCGCGAGATAGATCCCTACCAGTTGTCATCCTGAGAGTAGATGTACCTCCTTACATTTTGAGAGTTCATGTTGAGTGATCTTGTAGTGAGGATTGAGTTGTACTCTTCTTTATTTTGAGAGATATTTGTATTTTGGTGGGGACTTGGGTTGTATATTTTTAGAGTTGTATTTACTTTATTCTGCATTTACCTTTCGGCTCTGATATCTGTATAGTTTAGATGATTCTTTTGCAGGTTAGTCGCTACGTCTATACGGGGCTTCCCGTATGGGCGGCGGATCTGTTGGCGAGCCCAGGTCGCAGTTTCGACCCCGAGACGTGACAATCTATCCGGGGGAGAGGATACTTGTTCCGGATGGTCACTTTGTTCAATTCCCTATAATCCACACACAATCGAAGTGACCCATCCTTCTTCTTCACAAACAACACAGGCGCTCCCCACGGAGAAACACTGGGTCTGATAAAGCCCCTGTCCAAAAGATCCTGAAGCTGGGCTTTCAACTCCCTCAACTCGGCTGGCGCCATCCTATAGGGTGCCTTTGAGATTGGTGCAGTCCCAGGGACCACATCAATCACAAACTCAATCTCCCTCTCCGGCAGCATCGTCGTCAACTCTGGGGGAAACACATCTGGGAACTCTCGGACGATAGGGATGTCCTCGAGCCCCAGTGCCACCGTAGGCACCTCCACAACAGTGGCCAGAAAGGCAGTGCAACCTCTGCTCAACATCCTCCTAGCTCTCGCCAAGGTAATGGTCGCTGCAAACAGCGTGCTCTAGCAGCCTCTGAAGATGAACTCCTCCTGTCCTGGCTCGCGAAGAGTCACCGTCCTCTCTCTGCAGTCGATAGTGGCGGAATACCGTGACAGCCAATCCATCCCTAGCACCAAGTCAAAATTCTGGAGTTGCTGCAAGACAAGCAAGTCTGCAGGCAAAATCCAATGACCCAACTGCACCGGGCATGCCACACAACGCTCCTCGACATGCAAAATGTGATCAGGAATCCGCACCTCTAATGCATGTGACAAGGACTCTATCTCTAAACCATGAAGGGATGCAAATGCTCGACTAATGAAAGAATGAGATGCTCCAGTGTCGAATAAAATGCGAGTCCTAATACCAAAGAGTAGGATAATACCTGCCACCACCTGATCTGCCGCTGAAGAATCTGCTAACTGGGCGGCATACACCCGCCCGCTCGGTGCTGGAGGTCGGAAATCTGTAGGATAGGAGGTGGACGGCCTTCTCGCTGGAGCATAAGGCCGCTGAGCTGGTGGCCGCTGCTGCTGAGGGGGATATGGAGCCGATGCCGAAGAAGGTGTCGAGAAGTAGTAAGGGGGCAGGTAGCTCGCACATGCCCCGGCTGTCCACAACGGAAGCATCGACCCCATCTCTGATCGCAAGTGACGGCGGCATGCTGACCCCTACAGAAGATACATCGGTCAGAAGATCGGGGCTGTCTTGGCTGCTGCTGCTGCCTCGAGGACTGCTGCTGAGATCTCTGCTGCCTCGGCTACGATCTCTGCTGCTGATGCTGCGGCGGTCTCTGGGGTCCACCAGGCCCTCTCCTCTCAGAACGCCCACGGCCGTAAGACTGGGGCTGCGACGGCCGTGGCGGTCTCCATGAACTGGCCTGTCCCCCGTCATCAGGGGCTGGTCGCTTCCTGTCGGAACTCTGCGCGACCGCGGCCCTCCGTCTGGCCACCACCTGATCACCTCTCTCCACCCACTGTGCATGCTCTGCGGCTGCCTCAAGGGTCTGAAATCTCTGGGCATGCCCTAGTGTATAAATCTCTGGACGGAGGCCTGTCTCGAACAACTCCACCTGGTGCGGACCGTCACGAGCGACGAAAGGCACACAGTTAAGCAGCTCCATAAACTCCTGAAAATAAGTCTGAACAAATCGATCACCCTGCTGCAGGTTCTTCAAGTCGTCCTCCAACTTCTTCTTCACACTGGTCGAGAAATAGGTGTCCAACACCATCCGTCGAAACTCCTCCCAAGGCAGCTGTCGGGTGATCCGGAACTCCAGTGGCTCTACCCGCTGCCACCAAGAATCTGCATCTCCGTCCAAACAGTGCACTGCCATGTGCACTCGATACCTCGGATCGATGAAAAAGTCCCGAAAAAGCTTCTCCATCGCTGAAAGCCATCTCCCAACATCCCAAGGCTGTGCATCCCGCCCTGAAAATCTAGGCGGTCCCCGCTGAACAAACTTGGAGAGTTTGTCAGCAATGTCCTACTCCTCCGCAGTCAAAGGCTGAATGGCTCCTGGAGCCCCACTACTAAAAGATGGCGCCGACGGCACAGAAGGTGCAACAAGAGGCACAGGGGCCTCAGGAACAGCCGGGGGTGGTGCCTCTCTCTGGGCAAGCAGCTGGTCAATCCTCTGCTCCTGGCGGCGCTGACCCTCCGCCAACTGGGCCACCAAGGCCCTCAACTCAGTAAGCTCAGAGGGTCTGGACTGCTCTGGCTCAACAGGGGGTGAAGGGCACCCCGAGTAGGAATCCGACGTCGAGGAGGCATCCTGCCACAAGAAACCAAACATCAGCAACAAAACCCCACACGACCCAATCTAGCGAAAGTCAAAAGACATCCCCCTATTTCTGTAACCTTATGTTGTCTGCAGCCAACATAATGGCTCAACAGAAATAGACTATGTCGATCCCTCTTCACTCACAGGAAGAGTCAACTATAAAAATCACCGACTTTAGCAAAATGTCACGCCACTCACGCCCTATCATCCTAGGGTCTGTCCAAAAGCCTAGGGTTTCCTAAGTCCCAACTGACCTATCCCTAAGCTCTGATACCAACTTAATCTGTCACGCCCCGGGTGTAAACCAGAACCCGAGCCCGTCTACAGATCCGCCGTGCATGCGGTATTTCCCGCATACACGAAGCGTTGGTAACCTGCTCAGATATAAGAGATAATAATAATAGAGCATAAAAATCAGAGCTGAACTAAAACTACTGTATCTCAGACAGAAACTGGAAGTAACTAAAGTACAACAGTGAAAATAAAATACAAACATCTCTCCCAGCTCACCACAAATATACAAACAGCTGGCAAAAGCCAGACCCAAAAAGAAAATAGTAAAAAGCTGTCTGAGAAAACCGGGTACACCAAAACTCCAGCTACATCCCTCGGGTGGCTCGCTACCTAATCCGCAATCCTCTTACCTCGATCAGCTGCTGACGGCCCAGCAACTCCCGCAGAGAACTCTGCAAAAACAGGGAGGAAAAAGAAACAAAGAAAGACAATGGGGGTAAGTACTACTATAAACAGTAGCCTCCCCTAGTGGGTAAAGCCTCAGCTCAGACATGCCCACCAGGTAATCAGAGGCAAAAGGGGAAAGGAAAAGAAAGGGGGTGAAACCAAGTGTGACAACTGATAAAATGCTACCCTAATATGCCTCTACATGATAAACCAACAAGGATGGGAAAAGTATGCATCAGTATCAAGAAGCCTGTCAAAACGACCCAATCTGACCGCCAGTGGACACTGGCACTGCCTGCTCTGCCGCGACGGGTATGCCAGCCTACGCATAACACCGAAGCAAAGGAGTCCCCAGGACTCAAAATCTGTCTGCCGCGCACTCCGGAGTGGCACTCGTGGGGAGCGACCCACACGAGGAAAGTAAGTAACCACAAGTAACCTGATATAGCAGGACTGGATCATGACTCAATCAAGTGGGAAAAACCCTCCACCAAAGAAAGCCCGATCCCCATCACCCAATCTGATGCAATAGTATAACCCGGTCAACCACCCAAGATCCGTGGTCGCCGCAACACCCTGTCAAAAGCCCAACCTGTCCCAAATCTCCAGCACCTGACTACACTATCCAACCCCCGCTCGAACCCGAGCACTATGCCTCAAGTCTAAAATAATAGGAGAAAGAAAGAGAATAAAGCATGGTTTCTCCTAAGTCAAGTCCCAAATGATAGTGCAGCAGTAAAAAGTGACTTAGCTAAGTGACCAGTTTAAACATGAAATTGTCCCAGTATTTTAGTCTAA
The DNA here is from genome assembly GCA_029168755.2 of Tillandsia fasciculata. Classification (NCBI taxonomy): domain Eukaryota; kingdom Viridiplantae; phylum Streptophyta; class Magnoliopsida; order Poales; family Bromeliaceae; genus Tillandsia; species Tillandsia fasciculata. The sequence continues at coordinate 10,185,025 of CM054938.1, forward strand.
TTTACAAGAGTAATCAATTTAGAGCAACAAAGCTAAGGTGACAGTCTCATATGAATGATCATCAATTTACAGTCCTCAATTACTATCCAGCCCCTAAACATGCAGTCCAGAATAATCAAGCGACTAAATAAAGTAATCATGCTATCAACAATATTATCAAGGATCAATCAACCATTAATTAGTTTCCTAGAGCATGCAAGGCTATCAACAATTAGTTGAGCATCAATAACAAGAGAACACTCTGATGTTCCTAGTGGGCATACCAAAGGAGAGGAGTACAACAACCACCCACCTGAAGTGCTAACTGTCCAAATCCCAACTGCTGAAAATACCAGATAAATCTAATCCCTTGCTCCAATAAGTTCAGCACACCCGTAACTCTCCTGGCACAATACAAAGTCCACCATTACACATAAATTCCAAAAACTGCTCTTACAATCACATACAACATCAGTCCCAGAGATACTTAATTTTCACCTGTAGAAAATGCCCAAAAAATTTCCAAAAAATATCACAGCGATCCTCGCGTCGATACCTTCGAAACGGCTACTTGCACGCCCAAATCTGAGTTCGGTAAGTCAAGATATAAATTTGGCAAGGTGGTACACTCAACAAAAACTGTATCAAAAATACTGTAGCACTGTACACAGGGAAACAGGGATTTTCACCTCGAAATAAATCTCTGAAAAATCCAAGAAAAATACGAGCGCGTTCCTTGCGATCTGTAGATGAAAAAGTTGTATAAGCACGTTTCCGTCTGACGCTCGTGCGCGAAGATATGGCTGAAACACTCTGCTGCTGTCTCAAAAATCCACACAGAAAATGGGTCACAGTGTTGCCTCGGGATCCATGCCAAAAACTTGAAACCGGAAAGCGCGATCAAAATGAAAGATGAAGCCCTACCTCTTAGGAGTCTTCCGGCGCAAGAATCACAGAAAAAGAAGGTCGGGGTAGCCCAGGAGGAATTTTACACCGAACAGCGACGAAGGGGAACACCTGAAATGCAACGTCGCACCGCGCTGTTAAATCCAGAACCTCGGGATGCGTGCACCCAAAAATCTCAAAACACTGCAGGATGATCAAGAACTTAGAGAGGAACAATTCATCTAAAGGGAGCTCGGGGAGATCAAGCTTGGGCTGAGAGGAAAAACCCAAAAAAGAGGGCTCGGGCTGCCTATTTATAGGCTGAGGGAAACAATTGGGAAAATTCCCATTGTGTCCCGCAATTCGGGCGCCCGAAAGTTTTCGGGCGCCCGAAAGTTTTCGGGCGCGCACAGTGCGGCCCGGCCCACCGGTTTCGGGCGCGCACAGTGCGGCCCGGCCCACTCCCGCGCGCACACGGGATCCATCCGACCCGCGCGCCGCCGTCCGACCGGCCTCGGGGCTTGCCACGTGTCCGTCGAACACGGGACAGCCGTGCAAGCCCCGCCAGCGCCCGCCACGCGTCCTGCCCGCAGTCAACGCGGTAAATGGCGCCCGCGAATCAGCGGGCGCCATGTGGCGCTGCCCACGTCGCCCGCACCTGCCCGCTGTACGGCCACCTGCCCCGCTCCTGCTCCCGCACGCTGCGTGAAACGCGCGCCCGTGGACCCCCCAATGAGGTGCTGCCACGTGGAGCGCCCCCGGTCCACGACTCCCCGCGCGCGCCCGTGGACAGAGCGCGCGTGGGCCGCCCAATCAGGCGCTGCCACGTGGACAACCGTCGGTCCACGCCCCCAGCCGTGCACCCCGGTCACAAAACAAACCTTCCGTGGACCCAGCCGCGTGCGCCGACCAATCAGGTGGCGCCACGTGGCACCCCCGCCGGTCCACGGCTCCCCCATGCACCAAAAATTCAGTAAAACTTCCGAGAGTCCGTTTTTGGGCATCCGGACTCAGAATTTAGCAAACAAAAAGCCATTTTCAAGCGTTTTTCTGCGCTGAATCCAAATCCAACCTCCGTTTGGCCTAAAACCTTATCTAAAATTCGGCAAAAGCAGCCGAAGGCCAACCCAGCTAACAAAAGCTCACAGGGTCCATCTGTGGCATCCCTTTGATTCACTATGGGCCAAATACACCATCAACAGGTGTTTGCACAGTGGATTCACGGAAAAAAGCTGCATGGGGTTCCGGGGTCCTACACAAACTCTCTATCCGGCGGCATCATTGTCAGCTCAAGTGGACTCACACTCGAGATCTCATGGTGATAAAAATATCCTTTATTCCCGGTGCCGCCGTAGGCACCTCCTCAACCATCGCTAAAAAAGTGATACAACCACGACTCAACACCTGTTGTGCCCTGGCATCTAAACATACTCCTGACCAAATCCACGGAGGGTCATCATCCTCTCTCCACAACCCATGGTAGCATAACACTGGGATAACCAATCCCTATCCAATACGACATCCAAGCTCGGAGCTACTGTAGGTCCAACCACACTCATCCATGTGCAACACGCGATCTGGAATCCGAACCTCACGCGCACAAGCTAACAGTCCTATCTCTGGCCCATGCGAAGCTACCAATGCTCTACTAAAACATGTACAAGCGGTGTCGGCATCAAAGATGCTCCATCTCCGACGACTATAAAGAAGACCACACCTGGTAAGACGTGATCCGCTATCCTGGCGCCCTCTAACCGACTGTACAATCTCATCTGCTTGATGCTGGGGGTCTGCGCTCTGCCTGTCCCGACATCACGGGCCCTATCTGCCATCTGCCTGGCAGTAAATCGGAGGAGCTCCTTCATCCTGATGAGGTAGTGGGGGTGCCGTCGCAAGCAGTAACACCATAACCACTCCTCTGCCCTGACAGTCCACATGAAAAGCATCACCCCTGCCTGAGGTCACGCTGTGGCGGTGAATGCGGCCCACCGTAAATGACACACTCATCCTGACACTACTGCTGGTGCCTCGACTGTCGAGAACCTCCTGGTCTCTATCTCCTCTAAGACCCATGACCCTGAGACTGGAATCGTGGCAACCTCTATCCACTCGACTGTCCAAAATCAGGCAACACTGGATGTCTCTTTTCGGAGCTGGTCCCTCGCTCTCCGTCCCTCTCAGACATGATCACTGATCCTCGGTCAATCCATCGAGCATGATCAATCGCTACATCTAAAGTCCGCGCTCGCCGAGAATGTACAAAGTGATAGATATCCTGATGCAGTCCTCTCTCAAACAGATCAACCTTCTGGGCCTTATCCTGGGCAACATGGGGTACACTGCTCAACAATCGCAGAAACTCGCGAACATACTCCTGAAGAGGTCGACTCCCCCGCTGCAGGCATCTCAGATCCCCTTCCAGTTTCTGCTTTACACTATCGGGAAAGAAGGTCCCGAGCAGCAAGGCACGGAACTCACTCTAGGTCAACAACTGCGCTCCCGGTGGTCCAACAGGACGAACTCAACGCCAGCAAATCTCGGCGTCCTTATCCAAAAAGTGCGTAGCCAAGTGCACCTGATGCTTCTCCTGGATGAACAAATTCGCAAACAACTTCTCCATAGCAGCAATCCAGTTCTCGGCCCCCCAAGGCTCCAAACTCCGCCCTGAAAACTGCGGGGAAGGGAACTGGCTGTCGTACAACAACCGATCAGTAAGCTCTCGCTGCTCCTGCACTATCAACGGTGCGATCTGGGTCAAAGTCGACGATGTCACGGCCGGAGGTACTACTGGCGATACCACAGGAGATGCTCTCTGCTCAAGCATGCGCATCATGTGCTCCAAGTTCTCTTCCTGGCGTCTAGCTGTCTCCTCCTGGCGTCGTAACACCTCTGACATATGGGCTACCTAAGGCCCGCAACTCACGGACCTCACTCTGCTCTGTCCATTCAGCCCCCAGCTGCTCGGGCTCCTCATCCAAGGTCGAACACGCCCTCGTCGCCACACGGCATCTCGGAGGCATCGAAGACAACTGCAACAAACCAAACATCAGGACCACGAAATCTCTCGACCTGATCAAGCGAAAGTCTGGGACATGTTACCCATTCTAAACCATTATGCTGTCTGCAGCCAACATAACGACTTTAGAGAATAAACATGTAAGATCACCCACCCCAATCCCCTGGGAAAGGTACAGACTCAATCAGGACTCTCACTAAAGTCACGTCTCTCACGACAGTCATCCTACTGTCCAACCAATAGCCTAAGGTCACTAAGTCCTCAACGACCTATATACCTAGGCTCTGATACCACCCTAATCTGTCACGCCCCGGGGTCGAAACTGCAACCCGAGCTCGCCAACAGATCCGCCATCTGTACGAAAACTCCCTCACAAACGAAGCGTCTACCCTGCAAGTCAGATCTATAGCTAAACATGAAGAGTACCAGGACTTTGTAGAGTGCACCGACCTCGCAAGATGGCGTGGTGCGAAGAATTCACCTTGGGCGTGTTCTAATTGAGTTTACAGATGAGTTCGGGTTGATTCGGATCGATGCGGAAACCCCCAGCTTGTATTTGCATTTTCGGAGCATTGTCTACCTATAGAGTATTGGATTGGATAGAGTACCGACTCCGCCGTGGTGTGCAGAAAAATTGGAAAATGTTTGGAACATGTGTATTTTCAGATTACAGCGAAGTTCGGGTTGATTCGGTTTGATGCGAAGGCCCCGAAGGCAAAAAGTGAGTTGGAGGTTGCAATTAAAGGATTAATTAATTGTTTGTAACTTGCTTCGGAGTTAAGAAGAGAAACGAGAAGAAAATGAGAGGAGAATGCAAGTGAGGGTTTTGTAGAGTATCGGATTTTGGATTGAGCACACCGACTCCACAATTGAGCTTTTTGAGTGGAAAAAACTTTAGACATGTCTACTTTTTGTTTACAGTGGGATTCGGGAGGTTTCAGAGTGATGCGGGAGATTCCGGGGCAGAAAGCGAGTTGACGGTGAGGTTTAGAGAAGCTTCAGCCAAATTGGATAGTTTGGGGCATTGAGTTCCGGAACCAAAGTCTGGGTTCCGGAACTGCATGCTGTGTTCCGGAACCCGACACTTGGTTCCGGAACCAAATGGCATTGGTACCGGTACCCAGCTTGGGGTACCAGTACCCAGCCCCAGGGATTGCAATTTTATGGATTTTGAGCGTGGGCTTTTTGGTCTTTTCACTCCCAGCTGCCTACTACCCCACGCCACCTTCTATAAAGAGCCCCCACCCTACCTTCTTCTCCACGACAGAAAGAAAAGAAAGAAAGAAAGAAAAGAGAGAAAAGCAAGGAAAAGAAAGAAGAAGAAGAAGGAGAATAAGAGGATTGAAGGAGTGTGCTGATTGGTGTTTTTCTGCTACTTGGTCTTGAGCAGAGTCGCGCGCACGTCGAGCCGCATGTGAGGTAAGTGACAGATGATTTCCTAAATGGATTTAAGATTTTCTTAGATGGATTTTGTTGGATTATTGAGCTTGGTTTCGGTTGTTTCTTTCTCTCTTTTCTAAACTCACCTTGAGGGGTTGTTTGGCTGAGAGTTCGGATTTTTGCACTGCGCGGAGCCGAGGCGCAAGCATGCATGCGCACGTGCTGTGTGGTGACTGTGGAGTGAGCCGAAGCGCGCCGGGAATTTTATTAGAGGACTCGAGGGATTTGTTTGAGCTTCCGGGGATTTTTCGAGGTTCGCGGCTGTGTGCAAGCGCGCGCGGCGCGGTTTGGTGTTTCGGCAGATTTTGGCTATGAGCGGTTCGGCACTTCACCGACTTCAGCGATGCCTACGGAAAGCATTTGAGGTGGGTTGGAAATTCTTCAAGATGTATGGAATGCCCTCTAAAGCTTCTGTATGCATGTTGAGCATGTTTACTTACCTGTTTTTATATTTGATAAATCTGATAGTTGCCTAAAAAATTATAGGAAGACAATTGTGAGCCCCTTATATTTTTAGCATGATCTAGAAGTGATTTGACACTAGACTGCATGATTAGTTGGCATTAGATTGGCATCTGAACCGTTTTAAAAATCGTCAGACCTGTTTTAATGAAAACTGAGCTTTGAAAATGGTTTTGAAATATTGAGATCTTCCAGAGAGGTTGAGTAGGTTCAGGATGCATGTGTTCTCGTGCCGTGGGGGGCGAGTGGATTTTTAGAGCTCTGTGGGATGAGTTTCTAGTGTCATGTGAGTTGTACTTCCTTGTTGGGATTGATGGGTTTATTCTAAATCATGGGTTGTGCATTTCTGATTTGGTCGTGGAGGTGGTTCTCCGTCTTAGCTTTGAGTTTTGGGCTCCGGCAGATTGAGTCGTTGTCACGCCCAGGGGTCGAAACTGCGACCCGGGCTCGCCAACAGATCCGCCACCTATGCGAAATCCCACATAGGCGAAGCGTCCAACCTGCAAAGTATCATCTAACAACTAAATAGATATCAGAGCTGAAGAAAAACTGCTGTAATAAAAATCTGAATCACTGTACAACTGAAAAACAAAGGTACTATATCCATCTCCCAAAAAAAATAGTAATACAATAATCCGGTCCACCGAAACTGTAATACAAGTAAAAGCCATCTATACATCATCTACAAATCCAAAAAAAAGGGAGATAAACTGAAATAATAAAATACAACTGAGTACAGTGAAACCCACAATCCGGGTTGGTACATCTATCCCACTGTAGAAATCAACACTGGTAGGGATCTATCTCGCGACTCCCTAGCCTGGAACCGTCAACCGAAAGGTCAGCAACTCCCGCAGCAGACACTGCAAAACAAAGGGAGGAAAAGGGGAAAAACAACAATGGGGATAAGAACCACTAGTAAAACCAGTAGCCTCCCCCTGTGGGTAAAGCCTCAACCCCGACGTACCCACAAGGTCTACCAGAGGCAAAAGGAAGGGAAGAGTGGTAAGCAATAGAGACTGCTGGAGATAGAAAACTACCACTGCTATGCCTCTAAAATATCAAGCTAAAAGAATAGCTAAATGTATGCATCAGAATATAAATGCCTATCTGAATAAACCCAATCTGTATACCAGTAAACACTGGTACTGCCTGCTATGTCTGCCAAATCGGGTATGCCAGCCTACGCATAACACCGATAGGGGATAGGAGTCTCGAGAACTCAAAGTCTGTAAATCGCACACTCCGGAGTGGCACTCGAGGGGAGCGACCCACACGAGTAAAGTGCCTGAGTAATAAGTAACCAGTATCAATAATATAACAGGACTGGATCACGACTCTAATCAAAGTGGGAAAACCCCATCCACTACATAAAGCCCGATCCCCCAATCTGATGCAGCTGTAAATACCCGGTCGGCCGCCCAAAGTCCGCGGTCGCCGCAATATCCCACAAATCCCCCAAATCAAACCCGACCTGTCATTCCTAATCCGATGCACAAGTCACCATCCGGTCAACCGCCCAAAGTCCACGGTAGCCGCAATACCCTGCCCTCAAGCCAGCCTGTCCCAGATCCCAAGAGTCTGCCTACACTATCTCAAAACCACCTGCTCGCACACGAGCTACAAATACCCTGAGCCTAGTATGAAAGGAGAAAAGCAAGAAACATGGTTTCTCACATAAGCTACCAAACACTTGTCACATAATCCCATCAAGTCCTCACATAAATCCGCCGACCATTCACATATAACTATCACCAACATTCACCATAATTAGGTTAACCATTCATCACAAGGTGTAGGTTAAAGATTAATTTTCCAATTACCCTCACATAACATAGGTTAAAGAATGATCACTTATAATGAACTTCATATGAGATAATGCAACATCAATCAAACTATTCATTCACTCATATATACACTGAGGATCAATTAACTTAATCTAGACATGGATGTCCAAGCATATTATACCAAGGAGAAGAGAACATCAACCACAATGCCATGAGGGAAACCAATAGCCCGAGTGGGTAAACCGATATTTTCGGCAAAGCACAACCACCCACCTGAAACTTAACGATTCGCTGCCCGCTGTAGCTGAAATTTGACGTGAGTAATACATATCCTCCCAGGAGACCGATGCCGCGAAAATCATCCAAATCCGCCTCACGGATTGGGCGTAATCACTGAAACAATGCACGCTACGCAATTAAATTCCAGAATTTCAGCAATTGAAACTAAGTTAAAGAAGATGTAAGTGTAGCCCCAAATACCTCAAAATGAAGTCTCTAACAGTAAAACAAAGATGTCCTCATTCATACAAACATCTCCAAGTCCTCAAAATCCACCATTAATTTCCCTTAACATTCAAATGTAGCAAGAATCACAATGTTGTCCAAAAATTGCTAACATAAACTTGCTATCATTTCCAAGCTTAATTAGGGGCTTTTCCAAAGGGATTCATCCACAGATCAGAATTTGTTCACCTTGAAGTTAAGAAGAAGTACCAACTTGAATTTCTGAAAAAGACCTTATATTCACAAAGTTATCCGCATTCCAAGGTGCATTGCTCAAATCAAAACTAAAATCGGGACTGCAGTAAACCATATAATCGCACTTGGAAAGATCATTAAAGTTACCTAACCAAACGTGCTCCAAATCCTGCAAGAGAGGTACCATTGGATTCCTTGTCGACAGTAGATACAAATTGAGCTAAATAACTCCAATTTTCATGCTCGGATGAAGGAGAAAACCCATAAACACGTTGAACTATCCACCTAGTTCCATCTATACATGACTGCAGCAAGGTGCTCCAAAGATCATGCATAGACCCTAATATAAACTCAGATCTGGGGAAAATGGTACTGACCAATATTGTAGATATCTGAGTCCTGGAAATTTCCCCGCAAAAATCCTCCAAAAATTCCACTCCTACAATTCAGAAAAGCCAAAATACCACAGATTGCACAAAATTTCGGGCTGCAACAAAGGGTCCCAAAGATGGCCTTAAAACTCAGATAAAAAACCAGATTTAGCCAAAGTGTTGAATATCAATGTTGTAGATCTACCTCTTGTGAAGATCCCTTTAAATTTTCAAATCAAAATACCATCATATGAGTGCTGTAGGCCTCCTGCACTGAAACGCGACGAAAAAGAGCTAAAATAGCAACAATGGTGATCTTCTCCACTTGCACAACTATGAAGACAGCAAGGAGTCCCCCAAGTTCAGCATCAGATGAAGGAGAAGAGGAAGAAGGTGGAAAGGAAACTCTGGATATTACAGAAAAATTCACTAAGTTTCAAAACTTTGAAGTTAAAGGTGAAAAGGGCTATTTATAGCCAAAGAAGCTCCTGCATAAGCAGTTTGGGGGACAAGGTCGGTTAGCCTAGCAATGGCAGTGAGAGGGGGGGAAAAAGCGGGACATGCGGCTCCAATCTGCGCGTCCCTGCCCGGATCGCGCAGTTGGCCGAAGCTGGCCATCCCGTGCGCGCCACGTGGCGCGCACGGGGAAGCGCGGGCCGCCTGGCGCACGTGTGCGTCGCGCCAACAGGCGCGCGCCACGTGTGCGCCGGTCGGCCTCCCACGCGCTGCCACGTGGCGCGTGGGGCGCCGGCTGCGCCTGGTGCACGCCACCCATGGACCGGCCGCCTTAAATAAGTCCAAATAAGCTCCAAAATGCCCCTTTTTTGCTATTTTCGCGCGCTGGGTCCAATTCTGGAGTCCAAAATTCCAAATAATGCAACCAAATAGTCGTTTTGATCGTTTTTCCGCGCTGAATCCAAATACGGTATCCATTTTGCGCAAAACCACTTTCATTTTTCGACGAAACTCCCAAATAGGCAATCTTGATCCATTTCTCGCACTAAGTCCGTTTCTGGGGTCCGATTTGCGCGCAACCAACACTATCCACAAAATTAGGCCTCCACAAGCTACCGATCACACTGTAATGACCACGAATATCCGGGTCTTCACAGTCGTGGAGGGTTCCCGACTTAGCCATGGGTTTTGCATTATCAGATTGAGTCGTGGAGGGTTCTCCGACATAGCTGTGAGAGTGTTTGGGCATTTTCTGATCGAGTCTTGGAGGGTTTCCCGACTGAGTTGTGTTATTTGAGCATTGAGTTTTCGATCTGTTTGATCGTGGATCATAGCCTGCATGTGCCACTTATTGAGACAGATGAGACATGCTTTTCCCTCGGTGGGGTCGCTCCCCTCGAGTTGCCGCTCCGGATGCGATGATGATACGCCTAGTTGATACACTAGTGGTCGCTTTGCGTGGTACTATGATAGTCCAGAGGGACATCCTCCGTTGATACACGGAGAGCCCTAGTTGATACACTAGGGGCCCTAGTTGATACACTAGGGGGTGCAGGCTTGACTGAGCCAGTTTTGGGTAGTCATTGAGATTTGGGTTACTGTGAGCACCTCGTGAGCGAGTGGATGTATAGCATGTTCTTAGATGAGTTTCCTTTGAGCATGATACTTGAGGCATATTAGCAGTAGCGAGTGTATGCACAGCTTGTTCATAGTAGAGTTTTACTTGAGCATGATGTTGAGACTTATTAGCTGTAGTTTTCATTCTGCTTTCCTATTATCTATCTGCATACCTATCTGTTTGCCTCCAGTAGACTTAGTGGGCATACCGTGGATATTGGTGACGGTACCCACTAGGAACTACCATCTGTAGTAGTTTTCACACCCGCTGCGGTGACAGGTTTCCTGAGGTTGCTGTTCCGGCTTAGCTCGCGCGGAGACAGCTGATCGAGGTGAGGACGTGGCCGAGTAGTTCCTTACCAGCATTGAGAGTCAGAGGTAGATGTACCATGTATTTTTTTATTACCCTTTTGTACTGGTCAGTCTTAGTGATTGTGAGGGTTGTACTTTTATTTTTCTAGCTGAGAGACCTTGTATTGAGGATTTCTATTTATTCAGATGTTCAGTTGATTTCTGTAGCTACTAGTTTTAGTTTCAGCTCTGATACATGTTTAGCTATAGATCTGACTTGCAGGGTAGACGCTTCGTCTGTGCGGCAGTTTCCGTACAGATGGCGGATCTGTTGGCGAACTCGGATCGCAGTTTCGACCCCGGGGAGTGACAGATTAGGGTGGTATCAAAGCATAGGAATATAGGTCTTTGAGGACTTAGTGACCCTAGGGTATTGGTTCGACAGTAAGATGACTGTCGTGAGAGACGTGACTTTAGCGAGAGTCCTGATTGAGTCTGTACCTCCCCCAGAGTGTTGGGGCAAGTAATCTTACATGTTTATTCTCTAAAGATGATTATGTTAGCTGCAGACAACATAATGCTTTAGAATGGTTAACATGTTTTAGACATTCGCTTGATCGGGTCGAGAGTGTTTGTGGTCTTGATGTTTAGTTTGTGGCAGTTGTCTTTGATGCCTCCGAGGCGCCGCGCAGCAGCGAGAGCGTGTTTGACCTTAGATGAGGAGCCCGAACAGCGGGAGGCTGAATGGACAGAGCAGAGTAAGGTCTGAGAGTTACGGGCCCAGGTAGCCCAGATGTTTGAGGCGACGCGGTGCTAGGAAGAGATCATGGAGCGCGTGATGCGCATGCTTGAGCATAGAGCATCTCCCGGGGTATCACCAGTAGTACCTCCGGCCGCGACATCGTCGACTTCGACCCAGATCGTACCGCTGATGGTGCAAGAGCAGCGAGAGCTTACTGATTAGTTGCTGGATATTAGCCAGTTCCATCTCCCGTAGTTTTCAAGGCAGATTTTGGAGCCTTGGGAGGCCTAGAACTGGATTGCTGCTATGGAGAAGTTATTCGAGGACTTGTTCATCCAGGAGAAGCATCAGGTGCACTTGGATGCGCACTTTTTGGATAAGGACGCCGAGAGTTGGTGGCGTCGAGTTCGTCCCGTTGGACCACCGGGAGCGCAGTAGATGACCTGGAGCGAGTTTCGTGCTTGGCTGTTCGGGGCCTTCTTCCCGACAGTGTAAAGCAGAAACTGGAAGGGGATTTGAGATGCCTGCAACAAGGGAGTCGACCTCTTCAGGAGTATGTTCGTGAGTTTCTGCGACGGTTGAGCAGTGTGCCCCATGTTGCCCAGGATGGGGCCGAGAAGGTTGATCATGTTGAGAAGGGGACTGCATCGGATGTCTATCACTTTGTGCATTCTCGGCGAGGGCCGACTTTAGATGCAATGATTGTGCATGACTGATGGATTGACCGAGGTCAGTGATCATGTCCGAGAGGGACGGAGAACGAGGGACCAGCTCCGAAGAGAGACGTCCTGTATCGCCTGATTTTGGGACAGTAGAGTGGATCGAGGTTGCCATGATTCCAGTCTTAGGGTCATGGGTCTCAGAGAAGACAGAGACCAGGAGGTTCTCGATAGTTGAGGCACCAGCAGTAGTGTCAGGATGAGTATGTCATTTGCGGTGGGCCGCATTCATCACCATAGTGTGACCTCAGGCAGGGGCGATGCTTTTCATGTGGATGGTGTAATGTACCAAATTTTGGTATATTAATAAATGTAAATAGAAATGGTATGAAATACTATTTTTGTTGAGTTTAGAGGAGTAAAGAATAATTTGGAAGCGAATTGGGCCCAAATCGAGATTAAAATAAGAGATCTAGAATTTTATACGAGGAAGTCGACCCAGATTGTAAGCAAAAAATTTATAGTGTTGGAAAATTCCAAAAAATTACGGGAGGTCCGTAATTATATTTTAAGGCCATGGTAAAAGTTTCGCGTTGATCGGATACCCGGATAGTGAGAACGGGCTCCGCCAGCGAATTCGAATACAGTAGGGCCTTTGGTGACTCAGAGGTGGTCCAAACTGAGAAATTAAAGTATCATGAGGTAAATCAAGTTAAACTGTTGCTGCCCGTCAAATTTGAGCGAAAACGGGCGAGAACGGACGAAAATGGGTGAAACTGGGCTTGGGCCCAAGTTTCGGGCGCCCGAAAGTTAGTTCCGGGCGCCCGGAAAGTACTGTAGCAAACTGGTTTTTCGGACTGCAATGAACCGGGCTGCACTGTAGCGAACTCGATTCACTGTAGCAGCCCGGTCCAGACCGAGGAGCCCCCGAAAGTTACTGTAGCGCGCCCGAATCCCGAGGCAGTGGCACGGATCCCGAGGCAGTGGCACGGATCCCGAGATAATTGGCGCGAATCCCGAGGCAGTTGGCACGGATCCCGAGGCAGTGGCACGAATCTTGAGGCGCAGCAAGCGTGCGCGGCACGCTAGGGCGCGCGGCTCGAGGCGCACGGGGTAGGTGGGGGACGCCACGTGGTGTCTCCCTATTGGACGCGGCAACCGAGGGCGCAGGCGTGCGCGGGGAACGCGCGTCGGGCTCTGGCGCGGCGTCAGCAGGGGAGGCCACGTGTCGGCCTCCCATTGGATGGTCAGCGCGACGCGACGCGTCGCTGTGGCCGTGCGTCAGCGCAGGCGTGGGTGCGGTCCACGTGGCGGCCCCTGATTGGCCGCCGCTGTTCCGTGGTCGCGGTGCACGGGTCCAGGGACACGTGTCGCTCTCTGGTTGGCCGAGTGATGGTGACGTGGCACCTAGCTGGCATGGCGTGGACCCGTGAACCCTGGTGGGCCGGTTGCTGTAGCCGCCCGAATTCTTTTCGGGCGCCCGAAAGTTGTTTTCGGGCCTATATGGGCCCGAATGGCCCATTTTCTCCTCCTTTTCTCCATTTTACTTCACCCGAGCATACCTGGAGAGGGAGAAGGCGACTCCGTGGGGGGTTTTCGAGGGCGCGCAAGCACGCCGTGGGCCCCGGGAGCGTGCAAGGTGTTCCAAAGAGCCGAATGGACTCGTTGGACGGCGCGACGTTGTCGAGGTAGGTCCCGTGTGTTGTTTTTGCAGTATTTTTGGCACAGTTTAGAGGCGTCCCTTTGGATTTTGGATTTGACCCCATGCCCACGTGTGTGATAGGGACCGAGTTTTACTATGCCGTTTTGCTGCTCGGAGTGTTGCCGGGTATTTTGGCGCCATCGTTTTGCGTGCAAGCTTGTGGAAGACATGCATCGTTTTGCGTGCGGACTTGACGAACATGTGCTGTTTTGGGCGCAGACTCGAAAAACGTGCACCGTTTTGCGTGCAATATTGAAAAAGGAACGTGCACCGTTTTGCATGCCAATCTGATGTACGTGCTCCGTTTTGCGTGCAGGTCAAGTTGTTGTGCACCGTTTTACGTGCAAGTTCTAATATTTTGCATCATTTTTTATGCAGGATTAGAAAAATATGCACTGTTTTGCGTGCAACCCTACAGTAAAGCATGCACCGTTTTGCGTGCAGATTTGAGGTACGTGCACCGTTTCGCGTGCAGGTTGTGTTGTCGCGCACCATTTTGCTTGCCGTCTCTAATGTTATGCACCGTTTTGCGTGCAGGGCTAGAAGAATGTGCATCGTTTTATGTGCAATCTTAAAGAAAAACGTGCATCGTTTTGCGTGCAAACCCAAGGTACGTGCACCGTTTTGCGTGCAGGTTGATTTGACGCGCATCGTTTTGCTTGCAGGCTGAAATGGTGTGCACCGTTTTGCGTGCGAATTTTAATAACGTGCACCATTTTATGTGCAGGTTTGGAGGATGTGCACCGTTTTGCGTGCGGACTCGAGGGATGCGCACCGTTTTGCATGCAAGCTCGAGGAAACAAGAGGAGTCGCGCGGAGACCAATTGCAAGTGTCTACAAGCAATTGGGGACACCACAAGGTGAGGGATTCTGCCGAAATTGGGTGACCTCTCCCCTTGCTCCTTTGCTTTTCGATCCAAAAGCATGATATTAGCCTGTTAGAGGCGTTAGGGAATCATGATAATAATTGCATGTGTAGATGATAAATATTATTTTATGATGAGTATGGAAATAATTGCATGCGTAGAAGTAAACAATTAATTTTTTATCATGTTAGGGTGTAACCCTAAGAACCATGTTAAAGCATAAGGGAAAAGAAAGGCATGATGGTAGTGAGACTTAGGAGAAAACCTAGATTTAGGTTTAACGAGTGGCATGATGACCTAGGAGATACACCTAGATTGGACGAGTGGCATTATCTTAGAAAATAACCTAAGGTGGAGAATAGAGTATTAAAACATAGAGTCAAGGAACTCTAGGTTAAACAGGTTATGGAACTTGGGTAAAAGAACCTAAGGTGAACTAGTGGAGTCAAACTCTAGTGATGAAATAGAGTTAGTGTAACCCTAAGTTAAACATGGAACAGGAAAATAGAGTTAGTATAACTCTAGGATTCAGTGAGGAATCAGGAAAAAGGGGATTAGATCCCAAAGTTAAAGAATTAAACAAATATGTAACCCCAGAAAGTCATAGGACGTATGGGTAAATGGACAAATTAGTTTAACCTCAATCTGAGTTAAATAAAGAAAAAGAAAAGAGGAAAAAGAAAAATAGGAAATGATCAAGTGTGGAGACATGAAAGGAAGAAAATGGGAAATAGAGTTAATAAACTCTAAGTAAGATAAAATTGAAAGTGGCCAGTGTCCTTGAGACATAGTGTAACCTTAAGGGTAATTGAGATATAGGATTGTGAATTGAGAACAAGTAAGAAAAGTTAAAAAGGGGATAGGGAACTGAAGAAATTGCCAGGTGGCAAAAACAGTGTAATGTAAATGAACAAAATGTTCAAACCTAAATCGATGTTAGAGACACCCAAATTATCCTAGAGTAAAGAACTTAGGATAAAAGAGATAAAGCTTAAGTGATTAATAAGCAAGACAAGCAAATTGCTCAAGAAAGAGCTAAAAGTGGCTAATAAGTAAGACAAGCAAATTGCTCGAGAAAGAGAGCTAAAAGTGATTAATAAGCAAGACAAGCAAATTGCTTGCAATAAAAAAGAAAAATAAAAGAGAAGCATTGAGGCATGAATGCAAACGGGAGGGTTGAGCATATGTCACTCCCGGGTAGATGAGTGCCAAGGTGCCTTAAACTCATCAGAACCAAAAGTGTAAAAGAGAATGTGTAAAGAAAGAGAATGATTAAAGAAAGGTAAAAAGGAAAAAAAAATAAAATACATTGGGCCGAGCACTACGAGAGGCGGTGCTACAACCTGTTCTTGTTTGATTGGGGTTGTAGGCATCCATCTTTTAGAACCCTCGGACCTGATAAATGTAAGCTGTAAAAGAAATGCCAAGTTGCCAACGGGAGGGTTGAGCATATTTCACTCTCGGGGGGAAGTGTGTGAGCAAGACTCGGCTTCCCAAGTAAAGGCAAAGAGCTAAAGGCAAAAGAAAAGAAAGAAAAGATAAAGATAAAACGGGTGTACCTACGGGGGTGAAACGTAGCCCTTGTTGGAGGTAGCAGGCAGTGTCCCTCTTCCGGGCAGTGACCCGTCTGGCACGTTTCTCCCGTAGGACGGGGTAACACTTGCGGGTGTTATCGGCAACCTTAGAAATCTTATTTTGTGGTAGCATGACTACCGGGCTGGGGCCCGTTGGATCAGAATTTCTGAGGGTTAACTTGAACTAAAGCATCAGAATGTAAAGAATAAAAGAAAATAGAGTGGCCAAAATGGCCGGGTTAGTTTAACCCAGTATATAGCGGCATAGTGGCCGAGTTGGTGCATAGCAACCTGGTAGGGCTGGGCAGAGTAGTGTTGGATTTATGATGATACACAGATAGTGTAGTGACCCATTATATCAACATTTTGATATTGAGGATTATAGTTTCCTAGCATTCTATTATTATTGCTTCCATTGGACCAAGTGGTGTAGGACACTTTTTCTCAGTGGTTGAACCCACTGGGAACTTTAAGTAGTTCTCATACCCTCGGGTGACCATTTTTTCAGGTTCAGATGCAGATAGCGAGGCATACGTCAGGGGCAAGGGCCCGGCAGCATAGAGACCTAGAGGGTCTAGCAGAGGTATCCTTTTTATATTTCTTGAGCGAACCTTGTATGGTGAGGAAATAATGTAAAAAGAATTATAATAATTTTATTTGCAAGCTCAGTAATGTAAAGTGTAATAAATTTATTTATGGTTCACTCTTGTATGCTTTCATTTCCATTTAATTGTTTGTTATTGAATGAAAGTTTTAAATTAGTAGTGATTTTTAGTACTCTGATATTGAGCTTCCGCATATATTTGTTGTATTATTATGGATGTTACCGTTCGTTTCGAGTAGTGAGAGGTCATACTCGATTGGCGGGTCTGTTGGCATGCCCGAACTGACCAAATTGGCGGACTCGGGGCGTGACAGATGGTCAGGACATTTTCAGGCAGAGTGTCCCAGAGTAGTGCTCATGGTTTTGCCGCTTGCGACGGCACTCCCACTACCCCTTTAGGATGAAGAGGTTCATCCGATTCACCGGTAGGCTGATAGAGCCGTGATGCCGAAGCAGATAGAGCGTTGGCCACCAGCGTCTAGTGGATGAGATTGTGCAGCCGGTTAGAGGGCGCCAGGATAGTGGATCACATCTTACCAGGTGTGGTTTTTTTTTGGTCGTCGGAGTTAGAGTGTGTTTGATGCTGACACCGCTTGTGCGTGTTTTAGCGGAGCAAGGGTAGCTTTGCGTGGGCCAGAAATGGGACTGTTGGCTTGTACACGTGAGTATCAAGTTCCAGATCACGTATAGCACATGGATGAGTGTTGCCAGTCCTGCCCAGTGCAATAGGATCTTGAATTTGATCCATTGAGTTGTTAGTCCTACATCAGCTCCGAGATGTTGATATGAGGTTGGATATGGATTCGTTATCCCAATGTTATGCTATCATGGATTGTCGAGAGAGGACAATGACCCTCCGTGGACCTGGTCAAGAGGAGTATGCTTATAGAGGAAGCTAGAGCACGACAGAGGTTGAGTCGTGGTCGTATCGCTTTGCTAGCGACGGTAGAGGAGGTGCCTACGGCGGCACCGGGACTAAAGAATATCCTTATCGCCATGCGATGTAGAGTACTGGGACTTCGGACAGCGCGCCGACCACATATGATGGCCTGGAGTGGTGAGATTGCCTCGGACATGTTGCATCTGAGTTTACAGTTGATGCCGGGTTGATTTGGATCAACGCAGAAGCTCCAGCTCGATTCGGGATTTTTTCGGGCTTTGTATGCCGATTGTGGATGAGATTTGGGAATTACCGACTTCACAGTGGAGTACAGAAAATTCGGGGACACTTGGAACAGGTATATTATCAAATTACAGCGAAGTTCGGGAGGTTCCGGACTGACGCGGAGGATCCGGGGGCAAAAAGTGAGTCGGAACTGACAGTTTCGGAGCCGATTTTTGGATTGAGCACCCCGACTCTACGGACGAGCTTTTTGAAGAGAAAAAGCTGGGGACACGTGTATTTTCAAATTACAGCGGTGTTCGGGAGGTTCCGGACGGCGGCGGAAGGCCCGAAGGCAAAAAGTGAGTTGGAGAGGGCCATTTTGGATTATTTTAATATTATTTTTAATGGTTTTATTAATTTTAATTTAATCCACGTTTTGCTTGATGTCAGTGGCTTGGTTGGGGGTTTGGCATTAGAGGTAAGTGTTTTTGGGTTTTTTTGTTTATTTAATTTGAGCTTTCAGTTGTTAATTAAGCTTAATTAAGTGCCTACTTAATTAAGTAGGTAGTTGCTTTGGGGTGGTAATCTCACCCATGTGTAGCCTCACCTCCACACCTACCTCCTTCTTCCCCCCAACCTCTGTAGCCCCTCGAAGCAGAGAAGCAAGAGAGAAAGAAAGAAAGAAAGAAAGAAAAGAAAGAGAGAAGAAGAAGAGGATGAAGGAGATGAAGAGGAACAAGGAGGATTTGAAGTTTTTGCTTGTGGAGGTTAGCTTTTTGGGTTTTTCTCTTAATTAATTGAGCTTGGGTTTTTATCAAAGAGCTTGAATTATTGATTGGGATTTTTGAATTTTTAATTTGAGCTTTGGAATTAGATGGTTTTGTTTTAAAGAGCAAGAAAGGGATTTTGGGTATTTTACTAGAGCTTTGGGAATTTTGTTGGAATTTTTTTAAGCAAAAATGGATTTTTGGGAAAAATTTGGTGCTTTGAGGATTTTTTGAAAAATTTTCGAGCTAAATTAAGTTTTAGAATTTATTTAAATTTTTTTGAAATTTTTTTAAAATTTTTTGAAATTTTTCGCGCCGCTGGGCGCGGCGCCGCGCGCAGCAAAAGGCAGCGCGCGGCGCTGCCTGGCCGCGCGCAGTTGCGCGCGCGGCAGGGCCGCGCGCGGGCCGCTAGGGCCGCGCGCGGGCATGCGCGGGCGCGCGGGGCGCGCGCGGGCCTGCGCGGGCGCGCACCGCTGCGCGCGGGCGCGCGCAGCGCCTCTGCGCGCCGCGCGCAGCGCCGCAGGGGCGCCGCGCGCAGCGCCGCAGGGGCGCCGCGCGGCGCGCTTTGGCGCCGCGCGGCGGGCCCCTGCTCCTCGCGGCCGGTTCCTTGGGTCGCGCGGCTTTCGGCTTCGTCGCTTGGCGTGCCCCGGGACTTCGTCGACGCCTCGGTTTGCGTGCCGGCCCCGTTTTTCCGCCGACGGAGGCCGGTTTCGCCGTCGGATGCTCTTTTCCGCCGACGGAGGCGTTTTTTCCGCCGACGGAGGCCGGTTTCGCCGTCAGATGCTGTTTTTCGCCGACGGAGGCCGTTTTTCCGCCGTCGGAGGCTGTTTTTTGCCGTCGACCGCTGTTTTTCGCCGTCGACCGCTGTTTTTCGCTGTCAACCGCTGTTTTCGCCGCCGCGAACTGTTTTTCGCCGTCGACCGCTGTTTTCGCCGCCGCGAGCCGTTTTTCGCCGTCGACCGCTATTTTTCGCCGTCGACCGCTGTTTTCGCCGCCGCGAGCTGTTTTTCGCCCCGCGAGCTGTTTTTCGCAGTCGACCGCTGTTTTTCGCCGTCGACCGCTGTTTTTCCCCGCCGCGAGCTGTTTTTCGCCGTCGACCGCTGTTTTTCGCCGTCGACCGCTGTTTTTCCCCGCCGCGAGCTGTTTTTCGCCGTCGACCGCTGTTTTTCGCCGTCGACCGCTGTTTTCGCCGCCGCGAGCTGTTTTTCGCCGTCGACCGCTGTTTTCGCCGCCGCGAGCTGTTTTTCGCCGTCGACCGCTGTTTTTCGCCGTCGACCGCTGTTTTCGCCGCCGCGTCCTGTTTTTCGCCGTCGGGCGTTGTTTTTCGCCGTCGGTCGCGGTTTTTTGCCGTGGAGGTTGTTTTGCCGGCGCAGGCCGTTTTTCGCCGCCGGGTGCTCGATTTTCGATCGATCTTTACTGATTTTGCATTTCCTCTTTCCCTGGCAGTTTTCTGTGCTGTTTTAGCTTCTGTCTGGGACGCGACCTTGTGACTCCGTTTTGCGTGCTGGTTCCGGCGTCGTGCTTCGGGTTGCGTGCGGTCCACGTGGAGGCAAGGTAAGCCCGCTGAGCCCAATTGCAAGTGTCGACAAGCAATTGGGGGCGATCTGAGGTGGGTTGGTTTTCTCTCCAAGTCTACGGACTTCCTTCTAATTCTATTATGATAGGATTGCATGCTAGTTTAAGTGTTTCTTGGAACTTGACTAGCACCCCCGTCATATGTTGCATGTATTCAACCAGACCAATAGAGAACCTTAATCTGGGCTAGGTTCTATTATGCTTTAGACATTCCACACACTGCATTTCCTTCTGGACATAGGGTTCCTCGCCCGGGTAGTGGGCCGAGTGGTCAGAGTTTTGTGGGATGGGTGTTTCACTCGGGCCTGGGGGCTGAGTGGGGTCTGGTGGCTGTGTTAGGCCAGTGTTGGTGGTTTGGGAACCGTTTAGAGTAAACGGTGGTCCCGGGTTTCTAGTTGTGACGTCGTTTTCTCGTTACTACCACGTTGTGATCGTGGAGTACGTATGCTATCAGGACCTTGAACCCAGAATGCTTTTGAACTCTCATGATTTTGGTATACCAGTGTTTTTCCTTCCGTATTCCTAAGGGTCGCCGGAGCTTGTTCTTGTTTGATTGGGCGAAGGTGTCACCCTTGGGAGTTCGGGAAACAAACTCGTTTTCAACTGATTTTCTCAAGAACTAAAATCCATAAAAGCTGGTTTTTCTCAATTTAAGATAGTTTTCAAAAGGGGTAAATTTTACCCTCACCCCAAGGGGGTTGAGGAGAAATGATATTTCTTTATAAAGGTCATCTTTTTACTAAATTCCCTCATCCGCCAGGGGCGGGGGATCTGGGTTCTAAGGGCTGGTTTCGTCTTGGGCCGAAAACAACGGGAGGCTACACCTATAGCCGGTTCTTGTTTGATTGGGGTCGTAGGTAGTAGACTCCCGGGGTTTTCGGACTCTGTGCAGTTCTTGCTGTGGAGCATCTCCAGCCGTGAGTTATGAGTTTGAGCTGAGATAGTTTCCCACTTTAACCGTGAGGGGCCGAATCCCTGAACGGTAAAAGATCGAGAACTTCGATAGGCTGAGCCTAGAGTCTGTTCTTGTTTGATTGGGGTTTTAGGCACCGGTCTATCGGGATTCTCGGACCTTTGCCGCGTCAGTCGGCTCCTCTCGCTTATGAGTGGGGTGTCGTTGTGGGAGCCGTTGGGAGTGGCGGCGGTCCCAGCCTTGTGGTACTTGCTTTGGGAGGGTCAGTGTTGTGAGATTGAGTTGTGTTGAGCATCGTGATACCGATCGGTTTGATCGTGGACTATAGCCTGCTGAGCCTGGCTTTTTGCCAGTTATGAGATACTTGAGTTACTTGAGTTCGTTGGGGTCGCTCCCCTCGAGCTACGCCCCGGGTGCGATGATGATACCGAGCCTGACGAGGCTGCGATGATGCGACTAGTTGATACACTAGAGTTCGCTTGAGATAGTCGGACAGGACGCCCCACGTAAATCCCGTCCTCATGTGGATGTGTGGTGGTGGGTAGGTGCGATCCTAGTCGACAGGCGCAGGCTTGACTGGACCCTATGTGGCAGTCATAGAGATTGGGTGTTATGTGAGAGAGTATGCATATCATGTGTCATAGATCGGTTATACCTTTGAGCATAGTACTTATGACATAGTGTCAGTATTGAGTGGATGCATACCATCATCTGTGTTCTTTCTTGTTGAGCATAGTAGATAGAGGCATGATAGCTGTAGATATTTTTCCAGCTTATTCTTCATTATTTCAGCTTCATTCTGTTATCTTATGCCTCTGGTAGACTTAGTGGGCAGACCGTGGTTCTTGGAGACGGTACCCACTGAGAACTACTGTAGGATGTAGTTCTCACACCCTCTGTCGGTGACAGGTTGCTGAGACTTTCCTTCCGTTCCTACCGAGCTGGCTGGACGGACCGAGGACAGGGAGTCGCGTGATAGTTCCCTACCAGCATTGTTCTATTAGAGTGAGGTAGATGTACCATCCCGGACTGTGGGAGTTTGGTTTTGTATTGTATTTCCCTGTTTAGTTATCTCCCTTTCTGATTTGTAGATGTTGTATAGGTGGATTTTTTATTGTATCATCTTGTATTCGGGAGATAGACTTGCATTTATTTTCAGCTTTTTAGTAGTGAGATTTTATATTACAGCTTTTATTACCGCTCTGATATCTGTATAGCTGTAGTTCTATCTTTTGCAGGTTAGACGCATCGTCTGTACGGCAGTTTCCGTACAGATGGCGGATCTGTTAGCGAGCCCGGGTCGCAGTTTCGACCCCGGGGCGTGACAGATTTAGGTGGTATCAGAGCCTAGGATGTAGGTCACTGAGGACTTAGAAACCCTAGGCTTGTGGTTGGACATTAGGATGACTACGTGAGAGTCGTGACTTTAGCGAGAGTCCAGATTGAGTTTTTACCTCTCCCTAGAGTTGGGACGAGTGATTTGACATGATATTCTCTCAAAGTGATTATGTTGGCTGCAGACAACATAATACTTTAGGAAGGATAACAAGTCTTAGACTTTCGCTGGATTGGGTCGTATGGTTGTTATGTCCTGACGTTTGTATTTGTTGCAGTTATCTGCGATGCCGCCGAGACGTCGTGCAGCGACGAGAGGGCGTTCGACCTTGGATGAGGAGCCCGAGCAGACTAGGCAGAGTGAGGTCCAGGAGCTGCGGGCTCAGGTGGCCCAGATATCGGAGGCGTTGCGACGCCAGGAGGAAAATATGGAGTGTATGATGAGGTTGCTTGAGTAGAGGACATCTTCAGCAGCGCCCCTAGCAGCGACTTCGTCGACCTCGTCACAGATTCCTCCGTTGACAGAGGCGGAGCAGAGGGAGCTCATCGACAACTAGCTTTTATCAACCAGTTTCATCCCCCGCGATTTTCAGGGCAGAGTTCAGAGCCGTGGGATGTTGAGAACTGGATCGCGGCAATGGAGAAACTTTTTGAGATCCTCTTCATCAAGGAAGAACATCAGGTACATTTGGGGGCGCACTATTTGGAAAAGGACGCCGAGATTTGGTGGCGTCGAGTTCGCCCAGTTGGACCGCCAGGAGTTCCGATGTTGACTTGGCCAGAGTTTCGGGCTTTGCTACGCGGGGCCTATTTCCCCGATAGTGCAAAGCAGAAACTAGAAGGGGATCTTCGACGATTGCAGCAGGGTGATCGACCACTTCAGGAGTACATTCGGGAGTTCCAGAAGTTGTTGAACAGCGTGCCACAGGTCGCCCCAGATGAGGCTCAGAGGGTGGATTTGTTTGAGAGAGGACTGCACCAGGATATTTACCACCTTGTTCTTTCGCATCGGTCACCAACTCTAGATGCAGCGATAGAGCGTGCTCGATGGGTTTCCCGAGGGACAGCGACTATGTCAGAGAGGGACGGAGCGCCAGGGACCAGCTCCGGGGAGAGGCATTCAGTACCGCCTGATTTTGGACAGACAGGTAGATCGAGACCCCCGAGGCCGTCACAACCCCGGTCTGAAGGCCATGGATTTCAGAGTAGACAGAGATCAGGAGGTCCCCCACAGCCGAGGCACCAGCAGCAGTATCAGGATGAGTGTGTCATCTGCGGTGGGCCACATACAGTGCAGCAGTGTGACTATAGGCAGGGGCGATGCTTTTCGTGTGGACAAAGTGGACATTTTCAGGCAGCATGCCCTCGAGCAGTACTTACAGTGAAGCCGCTTGCAACAGCACCCCCGCTACCTCTCCCAGATGAAGGAGCTCCTCCGACTTACCGCCAGCCAGATGAGCCACGACGTCGCGGCAGCCAGGGCGACGACCACCCACATCGAGGGGATGAGTTGGGCTACCCGTTTGGAGGGCGCCAGGATAGCAGGTCGTTTGGTACCAGATGTGACACCCCCTTTCTAGTGGTTGAGACTGGAGTTTTTGCACCCCCTCTGCATGGTTTGAGTGGATGTGTGTAGTTTTGGATTGCGGCCACAGCAGGGACAGCGTCAACACCACTCTCCTTGTTTTCTCGTTTTAACACCGAAACTGGCGAACGGGACGAAAATTTCGAAGGGCTATTCCAGAAATGGAGACGATGCTGGAACCTGTTCTTGTTTGATTGGGGTGAAGGCATCGGTCCTTTGGAAATTTTCGGACTTTTCGCTATTTCCGGCTGCTTTTCAATTGGAGAGTTGGGGTTGATGATGTTCCTGATGTAGATTTCTTGTGGTAGGGGGTGTGTTTTGGTTTCGAGGACGAAACCTTTTGAAGGAGGGGAGAGTGTAGAGTACTGGGACTTCGGACAGCGCGCCGACCACATATGATGGCCTGGAGTGGTGAGATTGCCTCGGACATGTTGCATCTGAGTTTACAGTTGATGCCGGGTTGATTTGGATCAACGCAGAAGCTCCAGCTCGATTCGGGATTTTTCCGGGCTTTGTATGCCGATTGTGGATGAGATTTGGGAATTACCTACTTCACAGTGGAGTGCAAAAAATTCGGGGACACTTGGAACAGGTATATTATCAAATTACAGCGAAGTTCGGGAGGTTCCGGACTGACGCGGAGGATCCGGGGGCAAAAAGTGAGTCGGAACTGACAGTTTCGGAGCCGATTTTTGGATTGAGCACCCCGACTCTACGGACGAGCTTTTTGAAGAGAAAAAGCTGGGGACACGTGTATTTTCAAATTACAGCGGTGTTCGGGAGGTTCCGAACGGCGGCGGAAGGCCCGAAGGCAAAAAGTGAGTTGGAGAGGGCCATTTTGGATTATTTTAATATTATTTTTAATGGTTTTATTAATTTTAATTTAATCCTCCTTTTGCTTGATGTCAGTGGCTTGGTTGGGGGTTTGGCATTAGAGGTAAGTGTTTTTGGGTTTTTTTGTTTATTTAATTTGAGCTTTCAGTTGTTAATTAAGCTTAATTAAGTGCCTACTTAATTAAGTAGGTAGTTGCTTTGGGGTGGTAATCTCACCCATGTGTAGCCTCACCTCCACACCTACCTCATTCTTCCCCCCAACCTCTGTAGCCCCTCGAAGCAGAGAAGCAAGAGAGAAAGAAAGAAAGAAAGAAAGGAAAGAAAGAGAGAAGAAGAAGAGGATGAAGGAGATGAAGAGGAACAAGGTGGATTTGGAGTTTTTGCTTGTGGAGGTTAGCTTTTTGGGTTTTTCTCTTAATTAATTGAGCTTGGGTTTTTATCAAAGAGCTTGAATTATTGATTGGGATTTTTGGATTTTTAATTTGAGCTTTGGAATTAGATGGTTTTGTTTTAAAGAGCAAGAAAGGGATTTTGGGTATTTTACTAGAGCTTTGGGAATTTTGTTGGAATTTTTTTAAGCAAAAATGGATTTTTGGGAAAAATTTGGTGCTTTGAGGATTTTTTGAAAAATTTTGGAGCTAAATTATGTTTTAGAATTTATTTAAATTTTTTTGAAATTTTTTTAAAATTTTTTGAAATTTTTCGCGCCGCTGGGCGCGGCGCCGCGCGCAGCAAAAGGCAGCGCACGGCGCTGCCTGGCCGCGCGCAGGTGCGCGCGCGGCAGGGCCGCGCGCGGGCGCCGCGCGGGCCGCCCGTGCCGCGCGCGGGCCTGCGCGGGCGCGCGGGGCGCGCGCGAGCCTGCGCGGGCGCGCGGGGCGCGCGCGGGCCTGCGCGGGCGCGCACCGCTGCGCGCGGCGGGCTGCGCGCGGGCGCCCGCAGCACCGCTGCGCGCTGCACGCAGCGCCGCTGGGCGCCGCGCGGCGCGCTCCGGCGCCGCGCGGCGGGCCCCTGCTCCTCGCGGCCGGTTCCTTGGGTCGCGCGGCTTCCGGCTTCGTCGCTTGGCGTGCCCCGGGACTTCGTCAGCGCCTCGGTTTGCGTGCCGGCCCCGTTTTTCCGCCGACGGAGGCCGGTTTCGCCGTCGGATGCTGTTTTCCGCCGACGGAGGCCGTTTTTCCGCCGACGGAGGCCGGTTTCGCCGTCAGATGCTGTTTTTCGCCGACGGAGGCCGTTTTTCCGCCGTCGGAGGCTGTTTTTCGCCGTCGACCGCTGTTTTTCGCCGTCGACCGCTGTTTTTCGCTGTCGACCGCTGTTTTCGCCGCCGCGAACTGTTTTTCGCCGTCGACCGGTGTTTTCGCCGCCGCGAGCTGTTTTTCGCCGTCGACCGCTGTTTTTCGCCGTCGACCGCTGTTTTCGCCGCCGCGAGCTGTTTTTCGCCGCCGCGAGCTGTTTTTCGCCGTCGACCGCTGTTTTTCGCCGCCGCGAGCTGTTTTTCGCCGTCGACCGCTGTTTTTCGCCGTCGACCGCTGTTTTCGCCGCCGCGAGCTGTTTTTCGCCGTCGACCGCTGTTTTCGCCGCCGCGAGCTGTTTTTCGCCGTCGACCGCTGTTTTTCGCCGTCGACCGCTGTTTTTCGCCGCCACGAGCTGTTTTTCGCCGTCGACCGCTGTTTTTCGCCGTCGACCGCTGTTTTCGCCGCCGCGAGCTGTTTTTCGCCGTCGACCGCTGTTTTCGCCGCCGCGAGCTGTTTTTCACCGTCGACCGCTGTTTTTCGCCGTCGACCGCTGTTTTCGCCGCCGCGTGCTGTTTTTCGCCGTCGGGCGTTGTTTTTCGCCGTCGGTCGCGGTTTTTCGCCGTGGAGGCTGTTTTGCCGGCGCAGGCCGTTTTTCGCCGCCGGGTGCTCGATTTTCGATCGATCTTTACTGATTTTGCGTTTTCTCTTTCCCTGGCAGTTTTTTGTGCAGTTTTAGCTTCTGTCTGGGACGCGACCTTGTGACTCCGTTTTGCGTGCTGGTTCCGGCGTCGTGCTTCGGGTTGCGTGCGGGCCACGTGGAGACAAGGTAAGCCCGCTGAGCCCAATTGCAAGTGTCGACAAGCAATTGGTGGCGATCTGAGGTGGGTTGGTTTTCTCTCCGAGTCTACGGACTTCCTTCTAATTCTATTATGATAGGATTGCATGCTAGTTTAAGTGTTTCTTGGAACTTGACTAGCACCCCCGTCATATGTTGCATGTATTCAACCAGACCAATAGAGAACCTTAATCTGGGCTAGGTTCTATTATGCTTTAGACATTCCACGCACTGCATTTCCTTCTGGACATAGGGTTCCTCGCCCGGGTAGTGGGCCGAGTGGTCAGAGTTTTATGGGATGGGTATTTCACTCGGGCCTGGGGGCTGAGTGGGGTCTGGTGGTTGTGTTAGGCCGGTATTGGTGGTTTGGGAACCGTTTTGAGTAAACGGTGGTCCCGGGTTTCTAGTTGTGACGTAATTTTCTCGTTACTACTACGTTGTGATCGTGGAGTACGTATGCTATCAGGACCTTGAACCCAGAATGCTTTTGAACTCTCATGATTTTGGTATACCAGTGTTTTTCCTTCCGTATTCCTAAGGGTCGCCGGAGTTTGTTCTTGTTTGATTGGGCGAAGGTGTCACCCTTGGGAGTTCGGGAAACAAACTCGTTTTTAACTTATTTTCTCAAGAACTAAAATCCATAAAAGCTGGTTTTTCTCAATTTAAGATAGTTTTCAAAAGGGGTAAATTTTACCCTCACCCCAAGGGGGTTGAGGAGAAATGATATTTCTTTATAAAGGTCATCTTTTTTACTAAATTCCCTCATCCGCCAGGGGCGGGGGATCTGGGTTCTAAGGGCTGGTTTCGTCTTGGGACGAAAATAACGGGAGGCTACACCTATAGCCGGTTCTTGTTTGATTGGGGTCGTAGGTAGTAGACTCCCGGGGTTTTCGGACTCTGTGCAGTTCTTGCTGTGGAGCATCTCCAGCCGTGAGTTATGAGTTTGAGCTGAGACAGTTTCCCACTTTAACCGTGAGGGGCCGGAATCCCTGAACGATAAAAGATCGAGAACTTCGATAGGCTGAGCCTAGAGTCTGTTCTTGTTTGATTGGGGTTTTAGGCACCGGTCTATCGGGATTCTCGGACCGTTGCTGCGTCAGTCGGCTCCTCTCGCTTATGAGTGGGGTGTCGTTGTTGGAGCCGTTGGGAGTGGCGGCGGTCCCAGCCTTGTGGTACTTGCTTTGGGAGGGTCAGTGTTGTGAGATTGAGTTGTGTTGAGCTTCGTGATACCGATCGGTTTGATCGTGGACTATAGCCTGCTGAGCCTGGCTTTTTGCCAGTTATGAGATACTTGAGTTACTTGAGTTCGGTGGGGTCGCTCCCCTCGAGCTACGCCCCGGGTGTGATGATATACCGAGCCTGACGAGGCTGCGATGATGCGACTAGTTGATACACTAGAGTTCGCTTGAGATAGTCGGACAGGACGCCCCACGTAAATCCCGTCCTCATGTGGATGTGTGGTGGTGGGTAGGTGCGATCCTAGTCGACAGGCACAGGCTTGACTGGACCCTATGTGGCAGTCATAGAGATTGGGTGTTATGTGAGAGAGTATGCATATCATGTGTCATAGATCGGTTATACCTTTGAGCATAGTACTTATGACATAGTGTTAGTATTGAGTGGATGCATACCATCATCTGTGTTCTTTCTCGTTGAGCATAGTAGATAGAGACATGATAGCTGGAGATATTTTTCAGCTTATTCTTTCATTATTTCAGTTTCATTCTGTTATCTTATGCCTCTAGTAGACTTAGTGGGCAGACCGTGGTTCTTGGAGACGGTACCCACTGAGAACTACTGTAGGATGTAGTTCTCACACCCTCTGTCGGTGACAGGTTGCTGAGGCTTTTCTTCCGTTCCTGCCGAGCTGACTGGACGGACCGAGGACAGGGAGTCGCGTGATAGTTTCCTACCAGCATTGTTCTATTAGAGTGAGGTAGATGTACCATCCCAGACTGTGGGAGTTTGGTTTTGTGTTGTATCTCCCTGTTTAGTTATCTCCCTTTCTGATTTTTAGATGTTGTATAGGTGGATTTTTTATTGTATCACCTTGTATTTTGGGAGATAGACTTGCATTTATTTTTCAGCTTTTTAGTAGTGAGATTTTATATTACAGCTTTTATTACCGCTTTGATATCTGTTTAGCTGTAGCTCTATCTTTTGCAGGTTAGACGCTTCGTCGGGCGGGGCTTCCCGTGCCGACGGCGGATCTGTTGGCGAGCCCGGGTCGCAATTTCGACCCCGGGGCGTGACATGCGATCCCGGGTGTGAGTCTACCTGAGCTGATATTGAAGTCGCCGTTTAGTGAGAATGAGATCGAGACGGTGATTGACGTGGTTTTGGAAACCGCGCCGACTTCGGTAGCGCCTCTTGGAGTATCACCTGTGAGACAGAGAGAGAGCTGTTAGCGCAGTTGCGGAATCTGATGGATCGAGAGGTCTGTGTGACCCAGTACCACGTCGTGGGAATACGACAGTGAGTGTAAAGTACCGAATTTTCGGCACATAAATAAATGTAGATAAAAATAGTGTGAAATACTATTTTTATGAAAGTTGGAGAAGTAAAGAACATTTGGAAACGAGTTGGACCCAAATCGGGTTAAAATGGAGAGATCTGGAATTTTATTGGGGAAAGGGGGCCCAGATTTTTACTGGAAAATTCACAGTGTCGAAAAATCCCGAGAAAATTACGGGAGCCCCGTAAATATGTTTTAAGGCCACAGAAAAAGTTTCACGTTGATCAGAGGCCGGATAGTGGGAACGGGCTCCGCCAACAGTGTCAAAAAATTCTGAGAAAATTACAGGAGCTGTGTAATTATGTTTTAAGGTCACAGTAAAAATTTCGTGTTGATTGGATACCCGAATTGCGAGAACGGGGTCCGCCAATAATTCTGGACACAGTGGGGCTTTGGTGGCCCAGAAATGGCCCAAACTGGAAATTTAAAATTTTTTGTGGTTAATTAGGCTGAAACGAAGCTGCCTGTCAAATTTGGACGGAAACGGACAAAAAACGAACAGAAAACGGGACAGAAAGTGAGAAGAATTAGTGAATGAGGGGAATTGAGTTAGTGGATTTGGTTGTTAAGTGGGTTTGAGATATTTTCCTTTGGGAGCATTTAATGCTCCCAACCACCCCTTCTCCCCTTTAATTAGCTGTAGCTAATTACGCCTCGTCATCACCCTCTTCAACCAGCCAAAGCAGAGGAAGGTTACATGAAACAGAGGAAGAGAAGAGAGAGTGAATAGAAGGAAAAGAGAAGAAGAGAAGGAAGGAGAAGTGAGGGTTGGGTGAGTTTTCTCTTGGTCAGGACCTACCGCGAAGAGCCGTGGGCCGAGCAGAGGGCGCGGCGAGCGGCGCGCGCGCGCGGCAGTGAGCGCCGCTTGGGCGCTGCGCAAGCACCGCGCTGGCGCGCAGGTGCGCTGCGCGCAGCGCGCAGCTGGCGAGCGCTGCGGGCGCCGCACAGTGGCGGGCGCCGCACAGCGCGGGCGCGTGCTGCGGGAGCACGCGGGGGGCCGCACTTGGATGGCTGGGCTGCCGCGCGGTTGGCCCATGCAGCCGCGCAGCAGGGCCCAGGGCGCCGCGCGGCTGCTGCTGCTGCGCCGCGCGGCAGCTGCTGCGGCAGGCGCGGGTGCCGCGCTGGCAGCGGCAGTGTGCGTGCTGGCAGCGGCAGCGCCGCGCGACGTGTCGCGAGCGTGGGCGTTTCTCGCGTCAGCGCGCGGGATTTTCGACGGCTCGGGTCGGTTTTCGCCGGCGATCGCGCGTGTTCACCGGATTTATTTTGATTTCTTGGTTTTTCCCCTTTTTGTTCACAGGTTGTCCTCTTGTGGGTGCGCGAACTACGGCGAGGTGCTGTGCAGAGCCGAGTTGAGTGCGCTGTCACGCCCCGGGGTCGGAACTGTACCCCGGGCTCGCCAACAGATCCGCCGCCCCTACGGGAAGCCCCGTAGAGACGTAGCGTCTAACCTGCAAAAAAAAGAACATCTACACTAACAGATATCAGAGCTGTAAAAGAAATATGACTATGAACAGAAGTAAAACAGTCTCTCATAAAATATACATAAAATCCTCACAGAATACAGAAGTCTCTCCAATTTAAACCAAAAGAGTACAACTCGATACCTCACTACATAAACTCTCAAACATGACACAACCAAAATATAAGGGTACCTCTAACACACTGAAGCTGAAGGGGAGAAAGGATCTATCTCGCGACTCCCTTACCTCGGTCTGGAAAAGCAGGATCAGCAACTGGCACCGCAGGAACTGGAGCTGAAGTCCCTGGGGAAAAGACACCACGACGGGTGTGAGAACTACCTCCCACAGTAGTTCTCAGTGGGTGCCGCCAACAAGCCCGACGGTCTGCCCACTAAGTCTACTAGAGGCATAAAGTAACAAAAGAAATGCAGTATGGAGAAGCTGAAAAGTAAAACATCTACTGCTACCATGCCTCTATCTAAAAATGCTCAAAAAGCGGGACAGATGAAAATATGATGTATCCGCTAACATAACAGTAAGGTCACTCAATCTGGACTGACTGCCTCCTCGGGTCTAGTCAAGCCTGCGCCAATCTACTGCCGATATATCCTAGAGGACCGGACTTACGTAGAACGTCCGTAGCTGCCAAAACTGGCTCAGCCAGAGGGACGGTGTCTGTGACTGCCAAAACTGGCTCAGTCAGAGGGACTGCGTCCGTAACTGCCAAAACTGGCTCAGTCAGAGGGAATGCACCCGTAACTGCCAAAACTGGCTCAGTCAGAGGGAATGCATCGACAAGTCGCGGTACAAGAGTAACATATCCACCCCGGGTGTGGCTCTCGAGGGGTGCGACCCCACCGAGGAAAAGTATCCGCGCACTCTGTCGCGCAGGTGGCATTGCAGGCTATGGTCAAAATCCACACTCACGCTCTGCTCAGATGAACTCAACCCTCAACATCTCTCACAACAGACGGAGCTCACTCTACGACTCAGCTGACCAGCCCACACGAAACCCGAGACACTCGCCTCACCATCAACTCACCCTGCGGACTCACTAACAGGATACGCCCCACAACAGGCCAAGATCCACTCACTGTCTAAGAATCCACACTGTCACTATGACCATGTCCCAAGGATCCCAGATCCACTATCACTATCACTATCACTATCATGATGTGAACTGGTCTACAGACTGCTACAGACTCCACTCGGTCCCCAGACACGAGTGCAAAAGCATCCACAGCTAATAAGCCTCCCAGCCCATGACTCGGGGAAAATCACTATGTCCAGAGTGACAAGAGTAATAACCAATGTGGGAAAAACTAAGCAATGAATAAATCCAATTCAGGTTTAAGTTTACTATAGTCTGGTGGAGCATGATGTGTAATACTTAACAGGTATACTAAGCTAAGTTGAGTTTCCATGTTGTAAGAGTTCAAATAGTGCAAGTGGCTCAATGAGGTCATCAGATTTAACAACTATCAACTGTGGGTACTAACATACAATTTGTACAGATTAAACAGCTCACATACTATCATGCATGCACTTAATAATCATAGAATTAGAGTGCAGTCCATAGGTATTGAAAGCAGGATCACCCACCTGATCGCGCTAACTGTCCGGGGTCGCACAGATAAAAAGCCCAGAAACTGATAAAACTCCGAGTCCACTAAGCATAGAGCACCATAGTGGTGCTTACAAAGTCCTGGGCACAACAACAATTCCACATTTGCATTAAATTCCACACTAATTCCTTATACAAAAATCTGCAAGAACAGTCACTGTTCAAACGTAATTTCCACCTGAAAATAATTTTCCACAAATTCCAATAAAAATATCACGACGATCCTCGCGAAGTGTAGATGTCGATAGGCTCTTGAATCGTCGAATTCCGATGTCCGGATGAGGAGATAAAAATCCGCGAAGTGAGTGCTGTCCAGGAATCTCACAGCAAAACAGCGGCTCAGTAATGCCTCGAAAACCGTGCCAAAAACCCAAATCTAGGCAAAACACTCAACACGAAAGTCGAAGATTTACCTCTCGTGAATCCAACGCCGCAAAAATCGCTGAAAACGGCTGTCGGGGTAGCTCTGAGGAATTTTTAGACCGAAATGCGACGATAACGGGCCTCCAACAGAAATCCGTCGCTCCGCACTACGAGGCAGAAAACACAGTCGTCGCGGCTTCCAGATTTTCTGAAATTTCACCAGGAGATTCCCAAGAGGGAGAGGAAGAAATCTTGTGAAGGGAGCAGAGGCAAATTCCCACGGGAAATGGTGCAAAATCCCGGCCCAAGGTGGCCTATTTATAGGCTCCAAAAGAATCAGCCCAAAAAAAGAACAAGTCAAGATTCGGGCCCAACTTTCGGGCGCCCGAAATCTTTCGGGCGGCTACAGTAACGGGCCGGCCCGTTACTGTGCGCGCCCGAAACGCCCTCAGGCCGCCACGTGTCCCCCCTAACCGCCTCCTGCACCCGGCGCACGACCCCGACGAATCCAGCGACGCCACGTGTCCCGACCAGGCGTCGTGCACCCCTGCACCGGACCAACCACGGGGCGCCACGTGGCGCCCCCCGTCGACCCGGTCAACGCGCACGTCGCGCGACGTGCGCGGCCGCGCCGCCGCCGGACCCGGTCGGGCACGCGTCCCGAGGCACCGCCTCAGCCGCCACCATTGAGTGCACCAGAACCCGCCAACCACACAACGCCACGTGTCCACCGGTCTACCGTGCACCAGAGCCAAAATCCCGTGGACCGCGCCTGCTGAACCGACCAACAGGAAAGTGCCACGTGTCCTATCCGTACGGTGCACGACTCCGCGGTGGACCGCGCGCCTGCCCGCGCGCCCGCGCGCGCTGCCCGTGCGCCGCGCGCCTGCCCGCGCCGCTCGCCGCCTGCCCGCGCCGCTCCGCCGCCTGCCCGAGGCTGCTCCGCCGCGCTCCGCCGTCCGCCGGCGGCCGCCGGCGCCTCTCCGGCCGCCGGAACAGTAACCCGAGCCTCGAAATTCGTGTTTTCGCGTCCGGGCTCCGAAAAATTCAAGTAAATAGTCCATTTCGCTCGTTTTCGCGCGCTGAATCCAAATCCGAGGTCCGTTCGGCCAAATTCCGCTTCTAAATTTTCCCAAAAATTCCCGGAAGAGTAGACTTGATCCACTTTTCGTCCGGGTCACAATCAAGGCTCCACTAAGCGCGCAAACACCCTACACACCCAAAATGGACTTCCAGAAAAGAAAACAAGCTCCAATTTCACCAGAAACTCAAATCTGGGGCCCGACACGCACACACACACACCCAGAAACCTCCAAACCAACAGTAAACCCTGCCGTGGGGATCCGGGTCCTCACATCCTCCCCCACTAAAAGAAAGTTTCGTCCTCGAAACAAACACGGCTCAAAAGGGAGACCCAAGCCCAAAGGTAAACCTCCAACAGCACAAACTCCATCTCCCCAGTCGCTACAACCTCTCCACAAAGCGAGTCCAACCGCTGGATAAAGCTCAGGAATTCCCAAACACTGGGGACGAGGTAGAACAGCCAACTCTACGCGTCCAAACTATTCGAATTACGCCGCAAAACTTAACAGAAAAAGAAAGGGTCCCACCAGTAGGACGGTCATCAACCCTCAACTCTCCAATTTAGAAAACAACTGAAATTAGCGAAAAGTTCGCAAATTTCGGCACAAGAGTAAGAAAAGAGGGAGAGAGGTGTTGATGTCGTTCCTGCTGTGGCAACAAAACGGAAGCTACGGTCTATTCGTGCCCCTAAAAAGAAAAACACAAATCTACGCGAGACCCCTAGGGACAAACCCTCTAGTCCTAGGCGTCACCTACGCTCGACCAGTCGCACCTAACCCGAGCCATTGAAACCACTGCTGCAGGAAAGATGCCTCGGTGCCCTGCGGAAAAGATCTCCTGTTATCCAGCTCGCGGAAAGGCCAATGTACTCCATCCACAATCAAATGTTGCAGGATACCGCACCAGCGGGTCCACCCCACGTACTCAAACCAATTCTTGGAGCTGTAACAAGATCGTCACACCTGCTGGCGCACTTCTTCAGGTCTCAGCTGTCTCGATCATGCCCCAAAATACACCTCTGCTCGTAGGATACTGGAAAGAATCCAAACACTCATGCAAGCAATAGAATTCCTATCCCGTAATCATGCCGAGATGCAAATGCTCTACTAACATGTGCGGAAAGATGCAGCGGTGTCCAAAAACCCACTTAACTTTACTGAAAATAAGGCCATACCTGCGGCGATAGGATCTGCTGCTGGGGTGCTCTCTACCATGGCTACATAATCTCGTCCACTAGGCGCTGAAGACCGTCGTCCCGTCTGTCCCGACGTCGTACCCCACTCTGTCTGATGGTGCCCTGGGGGAGTGGCTTCTGCTTCCTGAACTGGCAAGAGAGGTGCTGTAGCAAGGGGTTGCACTGACGGAACGGCTCGGCGACAAACTGATTGAAAATGTCCCAACTCTCCACATCGAAAACACCGTCCCCGCCTCTGGTCACACTGCGACGGTGGATGAGGGCCGCCACAGATGACGCACTCACGTCGCTGCTGCTGGCGCTGCTGTCTAGGCTGGTGCTGCTGATACCGTGGCTGCTGCCGGGAACCACCTGACCTCGAGCGCCTCCGAAACCCACGACCCTGAGGATGAGAGCGTGGGGGTCTCGGAGGTCCCTGCCGACTCGTCTGTCCCTCAACATACTGTGCCGGGCGCTTTGCCCCCACAATCCCTGCGGAAGCTAGAGCCACCCCGGCTAACACCGCCTCTCTGTGCTCCGAACTCTGCCCCGAAAAACGATGTGGATCAGTCTGACGTAATCTCGTCAACAAATCAAACACCTCTCGCTGCTCGGCCGGGGTCAACTGTCCTACCGTCCCGGACGCCTGACCACTGGTAACCGGTGCAATAGGGGCTGCCTGTGCTGCTGGCACAACTGGGGGTGCCACCGCTGGTGAGGAGGGTACAGGGAAACTCTCTAGAGGTACTACCACCGGCTGTACTCTTTGTTCCATCATGCGCGTCATCCGATCCATGATCTCCTCCTGGCGCCGTAAAATCTCCACCTGACGTCGGAGAGTCTCAGACAAATGGGCCATCTGAGCCTGAAGCTCCTGCCCCTCACTCTGCTGACCCTGAGGTGACTCCTCCTGCTCAGGCTCATGGGAGGAGGAAGACTGAGAACGTGTCTGCATCCTGCGTCGAGGAGGCATCGTGCCCACCTGCAATCCACAAGCAAACATCAAGACAACACCAAACAGCACTCGACCCAATCAAGCGGAAGTCTAACGGCATGTCCCCCTTCCTGAAGTACTATGTTGTCTGCAGCCAACATAGTTGCCACAGAAGGAAGACATGTCAATCACTCATCCCGGTCCGCTCGGAAGAGTTAGAAACCCAATCAGGACTCCCGCTAAAATCACGGCTCTCACGTGAGTCATCCTAGGGTCCAACCACAAGCCTAGGGTTCCTAAGTCCTCAATGACCTAAAACCTAGGCTCTGATACCACTCTAATCTGTCACGCCCCGGGGTCGGAACTGTACCCCGGGCTCGCCAACAGATCCGCCGCCCCTACGGGAAGCCCCGTAGAGACGTAGCGTCTAACCTGCAAAAAAGAACATCTACACTAACAGATATCAGAGCTGTAAAAGAAATATGACTATGAACAGAAGTAAAACAGTCTCTCATAAAATATACATAAAATCCTCACAGAATACAGAAGTCTCTCCAATTTAAACCAAAAGAGTACAACTCGATACCTCACTACATAAACTCTCAAACATGACACAACCAAAATATAAGGGTACCTCTAACACACTGAAGCTGAAGGGGAGAAAGGATCTATCTCGCGACTCCCTTACCTCGGTCTGGAAAAGCAGGATCAGCAACTGGCACCGCAGGAACTGGAGCTGAAGTCCCTGGGGAAAAGACACCACGACGGGTGTGAGAACTACCTCCCACAGTAGTTCTCAGTGGGTGCCGCCAACAAGCCCGACGGTCTGCCCACTAAGTCTACTAGAGGCATAAAGTAACAAAAGAAATGCAGTATGGAGAAGCTGAAAAGTAAAACATCTACTGCTACCATGCCTCTATCTAAAAATGCTCAAAAAGCGGGACAGATGAAAATATGATGTATCCGCTAACATAACAGTAAGGTCACTCAATCTGGACTGACTGCCTCCTCGGGTCTAGTCAAGCCTGCGCCAATCTACTGCCGATATATCCTAGAGGACCGGACTTACGTAGAACGTCCGTAGCTGCCAAAACTGGCTCAGCCAGAGGGACGGTGTCTGTGACTGCCAAAACTGGCTCAGTCAGAGGGACTGCGTCCGTAACTGCCAAAACTGGCTCAGTCAGAGGGAATGCACCCGTAACTGCCAAAACTGGCTCAGTCAGAGGGAATGCATCGACAAGTCGCGGTACAAGAGTAACATATCCACCCCGGGTGTGGCTCTCGAGGGGTGCGACCCCACCGAGGAAAAGTATCCGCGCACTCTGTCGCGCAGGTGGCATTGCAGGCTATGGTCAAAATCCACACTCACGCTCTGCTCAGATGAACTCAACCCTCAACATCTCTCACAACAGACGGAGCTCACTCTACGACTCAGCTGACCAGCCCACACGAAACCCGAGACACTCGCCTCACCATCAACTCACCCTGCGGACTCACTAACAGGATACGCCCCACAACAGGCCAAGATCCACTCACTGTCTAAGAATCCACACTGTCACTATGACCATGTCCCAAGGATCCCAGATCCACTATCACTATCACTATCACTATCATGATGTGAACTGGTCTACAGACTGCTACAGACTCCACTCGGTCCCCAGACACGAGTGCAAAAGCATCCACAGCTAATAAGCCTCCCAGCCCATGACTCGGGGAAAATCACTATGTCCAGAGTGACAAGAGTAATAACCAATGTGGGAAAAACTAAGCAATGAATAAATCCAATTCAGGTTTAAGTTTACTATAGTCTGGTGGAGCATGATGTGTAATACTTAACAGGTATACTAAGCTAAGTTGAGTTTCCATGTTGTAAGAGTTCAAATAGTGCAAGTGGCTCAATGAGGTCATCAGATTTAACAACTATCAACTGTGGGTACTAACATACAATTTGTACAGATTAAACAGCTCACATACTATCATGCATGCACTTAATAATCATAGAATTAGAGTGCAGTCCATAGGTATTGAAAGCAGGATCACCCACCTGATCGCGCTAACTGTCCGGGGTCGCACAGATAAAAAGCCCAGAAACTGATAAAACTCCGAGTCCACTAAGCATAGAGCACCATAGTGGTGCTTACAAAGTCCTGGGTACAACAACAATTCCACATTTACATTAAATTCCACACTAATTCCTTATACAAAAATCTGCAAGAACAGTCACTGTTCAAACGTAATTTCCACCTGAAAATAATTTTCCACAAATTCCAATAAAAATATCACGACGATCCTCGCGAAGTGTAGATGTCGATAGGCTCTTGAATCGTCGAATTCCGATGTCCGGATGAGGAGATAAAAATCCGCGAAGTGAGTGCTGTCCAGGAATCTCACAGCAAAACAGCGGCTCAGTAATGCCTCGAAAACCGTGCCAAAAACCCAAATCTAGGCAAAACACTCAACACGAAAGTCGAAGATTTACCTCTCGTGAATCCAACGCCGCAAAAATCGCTGAAAACGGCTGTCGGGGTAGCTCTGAGGAATTTTTAGACCGAAATGCGACGATAACGGGCCTCCAACAGAAATCCGTCGCTCCGCACTACGAGGCAGAAAACACAGTCGTCGCGGCTTCCAGATTATCTGAAATTTCACCAGGAGATTCCCAAGAGGGAGAGGAAGAAATCTTGTGAAGGGAGCAGAGGCAAATTCCCACGGGAAATGGTGCAAAATCCCGGCCCAAGGTGGCCTATTTATAGGCTCCAAAAGAATCAGCCCAAAAAAAGAACAAGTCAAGATTCGGGCCCAACTTTCGGGCGCCCGAAATCTTTCGGGCGGCTACAGTAACGGGCCGGCCCGTTACTGTGCGCGCCCGAAACGCCCTCAGGCCGCCACGTGTCCCCCCTAACCGCCTCCTGCACCCGGCGCACGACCCCGACGAATCCAGCGACGCCACGTGTCCCGACCAGGCGTCGTGCACCCCTGCACCGGACCAACCACGGGGCGCCACGTGGCGCCCCCCTCGTCGACCCGGTCAACGCGCACGTCGCGCGACGTGCGCGGCCGCGCCACCGCCGAACTCGGGTCGGGCACGCGTCCCGAGGCACCGCCTCAGCCGCCACCATTGAGTGGACCGAGTGCACCAGAACCCGCCAACCACACAACGCCACGTGTCCACCGGTCTACCGTGCACCAGAGCCAAAATCCCGTGGACCGCGCCTGCTGAACCGACCAACAGGAAAGTGCCACGTGTCCTATCCGTACGGTGCACGACTCCGCGGTGGACCGCGCGCCTGCCCGCGCGCGCCGCGCGCCTGCCCGCGCCGCTCGCCGCCTGCCCGCGCCGCTCCGCCGCCTGCCCGAGGCTGCTCCGCCGCGCTCCGCCGTCCGCCGGCGGCCGCCGGCGCCTCTCCGGCCGCCGGAACAGTAACCCGAGCCTCGAAATTCGTGTTTTCGCGTCCGGGCTCCGAAAAATTCAAGTAAATAGTCCATTTCGCTCGTTTTCGCGCGCTGAATCCAAATCCGAGGTCCGTTCGGCCAAATTCCGCTTCTAAATTTTCCCAAAAATTCCCGGAAGAGTAGACTTGATCCACTTTTCATCCCGGGTCACAATCAAGGCTCCACTAAGCGCGCAAACACCCTACACACCCAAAATGGACTTCCAGAAAAGAAAACAAGCTCCAATTTCACCAGAAACTCAAATCTGGGGCCCGACACGCACACACACACACCCAGAAACCTCCAAACCAACAGTAAACCCTGCCATGGGGATCCGGGTCCTCACATGCGCGGTGTGGAGTGAGTGTACTGAATGTGTGAGTGCGTGCATTAGAGCCTGGGCAGTGTGTGTGGGTGAGCTTTTGGAGCTGTTTGTGAGTTGTGGGAGCTTGTGAGAAGTAAGTGGATTGTGTAATTTTGGTAGCACAGCATTTATTCTTTTTAGTGTGCTATTATTAATTGCAGGGAGTTGGAATTTGAGTGTGTGGATGGTTCTTTGTACTTAATTGTTGTGTTGAGAGTTAAAATTAAGTGTGCTGTTGGATTTTGGAGCTTATGGGAGCAAGAATTTAATTTGTGCTGAAGCTTCAGGTGTATGTGTTTTTGGTAATGCTTAGTGTTTAAGTGGCGTTGAGGAGCTTGTGTGCATGTGCTGCTTGTTGGCAGTTGATGAGCATGGAGAGTGCTATGGATTTGGGTTGTATATGTGAAGTATGTGTTTGTCCTTATGTGTAAGGTGGAATTATGTAACTAGCTTAATTGAAATTTGTCTTTAATTGTAAGTTATTGAAGCTGGTGGGGGACTTGATGTGGTGAGATGTGTTTATGGGTGCAAAGGAGAATTATAGTGTATTGTGTTTTCTTTGGAAATGTATTAGAGGAAGTAATTTTGTGGATTGTAGAGGGCTGAGGTTCTTGTGAAGAGAGATGTATGAGCTGTAGAATTTGTGAATATAATAGATAAATGTATTAATATGGTTGGTGAGGGCTCATGTTTAGTGTAGTATGGTGTTGATGCTTGGAAGCTTGTTTGTGAGCATTTTGAGTTGAGTAAGCATTTGATGCTGCTTGTATGTTGAGGGAGTTTTGTAGGGTGTAAGTGGTTTGTGCAAATTGGATAAATGAGCATTTATTTTATGAGTGTGCGGGTTGAATTAACGTGCACCGTTTTGCGTGCAGGTAAGGAGAAGTGCATCGTTTTGCGTGCAAGCTCGAGGGGACAAGTGGAATCGCGCGGAGACCAATTGCAAGTGTCTACAAGCAATTGGGTACACCACAAGGTGGGGAATTCTGCCGAAATTGGGTGACCTCTCCCCTTGCTCCTTTGCTTTTCGATTCGAAGCATGATAGTAGCCTGTTAGAGGCGTTAGGTAATTATGATTAAGATTGCATGTGTAGATGGATACAGATGAAAAGTGCAACTGTTGGTTGCCAAAGATAGAGGATAAATTTGCATGTGTAGATGGACACAGATGAAAAGTGCAACTGTTAGTTGCCAAAGATAGGTGACAATATGCATGCGTAGAAGTAAATATTATTTTATGAAATAGAGGATAATTGCATGCGTAGAGGATAAATATTATTTTATGATGGATATGAAAATAATTGCATGCGTAAAATGGGTAATTATGTGATGACTGTGATCATGTTAGGGTACAACCCTAGGAATCATGTGACATAAGGGAACAGAACATGTTGGTAGTAAGACTAGGAGAAAACCTAGTTTAGGGGTTTGACGAGTGACATCAAACTTAGGAGTTACCTAGGATTTACGAGTGGCATTGTCTTAGGAGATAACCTAAGGACATTGGATAGAGTGATCAACATAGAGTCAAGGAACTCTAGGATGATTATGACATGGAACTTAGGTAAAGGGAACCTAAGGTGAACTAGTGATCAACATAGAGTCAAGGAACTCTAGGATGAGTATGACATGGAACTTAGGTAAAGGGAACCTAAGGTGAACTAGAGGAGTTAAACTAACAGACAGAAAATTAGAGTCAGTGTAACTCTAAGATAAAAGTGGAACAGGAAATTAGAGTCAGTGTAACTCTAAGATAAAAGTGGAACAGGAAATTAGAGTCAGTGTAACTCTAAGTTAAAGTGGAACAGAAAAATAGAGTTAAGTTAACTCTAGGATTCAGTGAGGAATCAGGAAATGTGGGATAAGATCCCAGGGTTAAAGAGTTTAACAAATATAACCCTAGAAAGTCATAGGGTGTCTGGGCAAATGGACAATAACTTTAACTTCAATTTGAGTTAAAGAAATAAAAGAGAAATGTTTAAGAGTCCAGGAGACTCTCTAGTTATCCTTATGGCAAGACCTAGGATAAGAGGTAAATTGTTGTAAAAAGGCAAAGTTTAAAAGCAAGCTAAAAGTGGCTAAAAAGCATAAAGAGAATGTAAATGGCGCCTTCGAATTTGAGACTCGTCAAGTGGAGCAGGACTCCCTGGGCAGTGACCCGTCGGACGAGGTACTTTCGAAGGGCTAAAAGTGAAAGCAAGGAGCTAAATGCTCGAAGAAAAGAGAAAGTAAATTGCCAGTGGCAAAATGGGAGCTATAAGCTCGAATAAGAAAGGAAAGCAAGTGTTCAAAAGCAAAGAGGCTAAGAACTAAAATAAAAGAGAAAGAAAAAGAAAAGAAAAGAAAGAAAAATTAAAGATAAAACGGGCGTACCTCCGGGGGCGAACGTACAACGGTCAGGAGTTGGACAGGGTCCCTCTCCCGGGCAGCGACCCGTATGACTGGTAGATAGAGTACTCTTGTCAGAGTTGGGCAGTGACCCTATCGGGCAGTGTCCCGTATGACAAGTCCCCCCGGCAGGACGGGGTAACACTTGCGAGTGTTATCGGCAACCTTAGAAATCTTATCTTATGGTAGCAAGACTACCGGGCTCGGGCCCGTTGGATAAGAATTTCTGAGGGTTAACTTGAACTAAAGCACCAGAATCTAAAGAATAAAGAAAAATAGAGTGGCCAGGGTGGCCGGGTTAGTTGAACCCAGTATACAGCGGCATAGTGGCCGAGTTGGTGCTTAGCAGCCTAGTGTGGCTAGACAGAGTAGTGCTGGGTCGATGGTTGTACACAGATAGTGTAGTGATATATTATTGCATAGCTGCATATTGATGTTGAGGATTTTAGTTTCCTAGCACACTATTATTATTGCTTCCATTGGACCAAGTGGTGTAGGACACTTTCTCTCGGTGGTTGAACCCACTGGGAACTCGCTCGTAAGTTCTCACACCCCTTGGGTGACTCCCCCCACAGGTTCGGGAATGGATGCAGCGGTCGAGACAGATCAGATGCAGACGACAACGAGGCATACGACAGGGGCAAGGGCCCAGCAGCATAGTGACCTAGAGGGTCTAGCAGAGGTATCCCTTTCTATATATTTCTTGAGTGAACCTTGTATGGTGAGGAATTATGTAAAGGAAATGTAATAATTTATTTGCAAGTTCAGAATTGTAAAGTGTAATAAGTTTAATTTATGGTTCACTCCTGTATGCTTTCATTTCCGCATTAACTATTCGTTATTGAATGAAAGTTTTAAATTTATAGTGATTTTTAGTACTCTGATATTGAGCTTCCGCATACACTTGTTGTGTTATTATGGATGTCACCGTTCCTTTCGGGTAGAAAAAGGTCTTACCCGATTGGCGGGTCTGTTGGCGTGCCCGAACTGTACAAATTGGCGGACTCGGGGCGTGACAGATTAGAGTGGTATCAGAGCCTAGGAATAGTCCTAGGTGGTTAGCAACCTTAGGGAGACCCTAGGGATTAGCACGAGAGAGTGTGTGGATTTTGGGCGAAAGTATTTGATTGGTTATTGTTGTTCCCAAAAAGGATGTTGGGACTGATCGAGGGCAACGAGCTTTCATTCTTCGGATATTACGTTGGCGGCCGACAACGTAATGTTGGAGATGAAAAGGAGTACCCTCTTATACTTTCGCATGATTGGGTCGACGAGCCTTTTGTCGGTATATAGACTGCGCGTTGCTCAAATGGCTAAGTTTGGGCTAGTTATTTCGTTGTGGTGTGCATATTAGCGATGACACCACATAGGGAAACGCACCTGTTTCGACTCGAGTCACGAGAGGGCTCGGGGTCAAACGAGGTACACGAGCTGCGATAGCAGGTGACCGCACTTGTTGGTGTGGTCCAGCAGCAGGTCAGGCTTCTTGCCGTAAGCGGAAATTTCCCGCCGACAGGAAAGCTGATTCCGACGCCTAAGTGTGGCGTCGGTGTGACAGTCGGAGCAGATAGATAGGCTCCAGTGGCTGATAGCGCAGCAAGCTGAGGCTGCATAAATAACGCATGAGTATACGGCGTCGCCGCATGTAGGGGCGACAGTAGAGAGTGGCAGTGGCCGCCGAGCTTTTGTCGGCGCACCCCGCAACGAGGGGTGTTTTAAGCTTGTGTCAGCTAGTTGCTGGCAAAGTGTGGTTAGAAAGGTCCAGTGAGAGACCGACTCACAGAACGCTGGTGATCGCTATGTGCGAGAACCAAGTTAAGGTGCCCTAAGGGTTAGGGCAAGAAAGATTTACAGGCCTGGCGGCGAATTCGCCCTGATGACGGTAGTGACCGTGTGGCGTATTGAATGTGGCTAAGTTGCCGCATAGTGGAGTTGGTGAGGCCCAGAGTAGGCTTCAAGGTGCGGGAACCTCTCGAAAGAGCGAGAGTTTTGTGGCGCCGTTCTGATGGATCAGCATAATGGCAAGGATTGCCACCATAGGGTTTGCGTGTTAATCACCAGAGTTGGTGAACAGTTATTGTGGTGCCTCAACCCAGTTGGGAGAGGTGTACAGGAGTCATTGGGTGTTTAAGCAAGTTGCTTAACACTGGATTCTTGCGAGTTAGCGTGGGGGCGTAGGACGCCCAACTGTTTGGGTGCTCATGGAGCACAGGTACCGTTTAGCCAGAGAGAGCTGATTAGGTGGCGTATTAGCCTTTGCCCAGTGTGGCCAGAGTTGATAGAGAGTTTGGGTCGTGGATTGACGACTTGTTAGTTGGTTTTGCTCAGTGAGCATAGTGGTCGCGTGGCGACGATTAGCGGGTTCGCTTGGGACGATCCGTGCCTGGACCATGTTTGTGGACTGTGGGCCTGTAGCCCAGTGGG
Organism: Tillandsia fasciculata; assembly: GCA_029168755.2. Classification (NCBI taxonomy): domain Eukaryota; kingdom Viridiplantae; phylum Streptophyta; class Magnoliopsida; order Poales; family Bromeliaceae; genus Tillandsia; species Tillandsia fasciculata. The sequence continues at coordinate 10,229,613 of CM054938.1, forward strand.
CAGGCGCAGTCGGCTGTGAGAGACAGCGGCCCGAGACCTGATGGCGGGGCATGATAGAGATTTGGTCGGGACGGTAGTCCGAGCGATGACCCGGGGACGTGGAATGCCACGTGTGAGCCTTGAGGCTGTTAGTACACTGAGAGTGTGATATGATCAGGCCGTAGTGCTAGTGGTGATTGAGGTATTGTAGCTCCTAGTGGGAGTGTTGGTGTAGCAATCCTAAGTGAGGATCTACCCGTTTGATGATTGGGTCTGTGTGCTAGTGAGAGCCATTATACAGAGTTGGACTAGTTGGGCTATAGGCCCCTATTGGACCGTGGTCTGTGGACCTATTAGTAGTCCGAGATATCGGGTTAGCTGATAACCCGTGGACTTAGAGCGCTAGTAGCGTGTGTGATAGTTGAGGACTCGTGGATTGGCCTTTGCCCTCCACATTAGGCAGCGGAGCGATCGAAAAGGAAATGCGGTAAATGTAATTGGTTGCAGATGCAACCTCATTGTGAAAAGATGATGGCGGAATTAAAGTGAAGATTTCGCAAGAAAAGACTGGGCAATTCGTGGCAATGGAGAGAGCAAGTGCTCAACTGTGTCTTTCACCTACTTGGTGAAAGTGGCCAGACACCAGGTCTGTGTTTGTCCCTGAATTGAGATAGGGATTCATGAAGGAGTTGCTCGTGTAACCTTGGCGCAGGCAATTTGATGCCGGTCACGATATACAGTGAGCCCAGTAGTGAGGGCAAGATTTCCTCCCTCTCGATCAAGTAGGAGTCGAGATGTGATTCAAGTTTCGAGGACGAAACTTATTTTAAGGGGGGTAGAATGTAAAGTACCGAATTTTCGGCACATAAATAAATGTAAATAAAAATGGTATGAAATACTATTTTTATGAAAGTTGGGGAAGTAAAGAACATTTGGAAACGAGTTGGACCCAAATCGGGTTAAAATGGAGAGATCTGGAATTTTATTGGGAAAGGGGGCCCAGATTTTTAGTGGAAAATTCACAGTGTCGAAAAATCCCGAGAAAATTACGGGAGCCCCGTAAATATGTTTTAAGGCCACAGAAAAAGTTTCGCGTTGATCGGAGGCCGGATAGTGGGAACGGGCTCCGCCAACAGTGTCAAAAATTCTGAGAAAATTACGGGAGCTGTGTAATTATGTTTTAAGGTCACAGTAAAAATTTCGTGTTGATCGGATACCCGGATTGCGAGAACGGGGTCCGCCAATGATTCTGGACACAGGGGGCTTTGGTGGCCCAGAAATGGCCCAAACTGGAAATTTAAAATTTTTTGTGGTTAATTAGGCTGAAACGAAGCTGCCTGTCAAATTTGGACGGAAACGGACAAAAAACGAACAGAAAACGGGACAAAAAGTGAGAAGAATTAGTGAATGAGGGGAATTGAGTTAGTGGATTTGGTTGTTAAGTGGGTTTGAGATAGTTTCCTTTGGGAGCATTTAATGCTCCCAACCACCCCTTCTCCCCTTTAATTAGCTGTAGCTAATTACGCCTCGTCATCACCCTCTTCAAACCAGCCAAAGCAGAGGAAGGTTACATGAAACAGAGGAAGAGAAGAGAGAGTGAATAGAAGGAAAAGAGAAGAAGAGAGGAAGGAGAAGTGAGGGTTGGGTGAGTTTCTCTTGGTCAGGACCTACCGCGGAGAGCCGTGGGCCGAGCAGAGGGCGCGGCGAGCGGCGCGCGCGCGCGGCAGTGAGCGCCGCTTGGGCGCTGCGCAGGCGCCGCTTGGGCGCTGCGCAAGCACCGCGCTGGCGCGCAGGTGCGCTGCGCGCAGCTGGCGAGCGCTGCGGGCGCCGGCACTATGGCGGGCGCCGCACAGCGCGGGCGCGCGCTGCGGGAGCACGCGGGGGGCCGCACTTGGATGGCTGGGCTGCCGCGCGGTTGGCCCATGCAGCCGCGCAGCAGGGCCCAGGCCGCGCGGCTGCTGCTGCTGCGCCGCGCGGCAGCTGCTGCGGCAGGCGCGGGTGCCGCGCTGGCAGCGGAGTGTGAGTTGCTGCAGCGGCAGCACCGCGCGACGTGTCGCGAGCGTGGGCGTTTCTCGCGTCAGCGCGCGAGATTTTCTACGGCTCGGGTCAGTTTTCGCCGGCGATCGCGCGTGTTCGCCGGATTTATTTTGATTTCTTGGTTTTTCCCCTTTTTGCTCGCAGGTTGTCCTCTTGTGGGTGCGCGAACTACGGCGAGGTGCTGTGCGGAGCCGAGTTGAGTGCGCGGTGTGGAGTGAGTGTACTGAATGTGTGAGTGCGTGCATTAGAGCCTGGGCAGTGTGTGTGGGTGAGCTTTTGGAGCTGTTTGTGAGTTGTGGGAGCTTGTGAGAAGTAAGTGGATTGTGTAATTTTGGTAGCAGAGCATTTATTCTTTTTAGTGTGCTATTATTAATTGCAGGGAGTTGGAATTTGAGTGTGTGGATGGTTCTTTGTACTTAATTGTTGTGTTGAGAGTTAAAATTAAGTGTGCTGTTGGATTTTGGAGCTTATGGGAGCAAGAATTTAATTTGTGCTGAAGCTTCAGGTGTATGTGTTTTTGGTAATGCTTAGTGTTTAAGTGGCGTTGAGGAGCTTGTGTGCATGTGCTGCTTGTTGGCAGTTGATGAGCATGGAGAGTGCTATGGATTTGGGTTGTATATGTGAAGTGTGTGTTTGTCCTTATGTGTGAGGTGGAATTATGTAACTAGCTTAATTGAAGTTTGTCTTTAATTGTAAGTTATTGAAGCTGGTGGGGGACTTGATGTGGTGAGATGTGTTTATGGGTGCAAAGGAGAATTATAGTGTATTGTGTTTTCTTTGGAAATGTATTAGAGGAAGTAATTTTGTGGATTGTAGAGGGTTGAGGTTCTTGTGAAGAGAGATGTATGAGCTGTAGAATTTGTGAATATAATAGATAAATGTATTAAAATGGTTGGTGAGGGCTCATGTTTAGTGTAGTATGGTGTTGATGCTTGGAAGCTTGTTTGTGAGCATTTTGAGTTGAGTGAGCATTTGATGCTGCTTGTATGTTGAGGGAGTTTTGTAGGGTGTAAGTGGTTTGTGCAAATTTAGGAGCTACCTAAGATTTATCTATTAGGAGCTACCTAAGATTTACGAGTGGCATTGTCTTAGGAGATAACCTAAGGACATTGGATAGAGTGATCAACATAGAGTCAAGGAACTCTAGGATGATTATGACATGGAACTTAGGTAAAGGGAACCTAAGGTGAACTAGTGATCAACACAGAGTCAAGGAACTCTAGGATGAGTATGACATGGAACTTAGGTATAGGGAACCTAAGGTGAACTAGAGGAGTTAAACTAACAGACAGAAAATTAGAGTCAGTGTAACTCTAAGATAAAAGTGGAACAGGAAATTAGAGTCAGTGTAACTCTAAGATAAAAGTGGAACAGGAAATTAGAGTCAGTGTAACTCTAAGCTAAAGTAGAACAGAAAAATAGAGTTAAGTTAACTCTAGGATTCAGTGAGGAATCAGGAAATGTGGGATAAGATCCCAGGGTTAAAGAGTTTAACAGATATAACCCTAGAAAGTCATAGGGTGTATGGGCAAATGGACAATAACTTTAACTTCAATTTGAGTTAAATAAATGAAGGTGAAATGTTTAAGAGTCCAGGAGACTCTCTAGTTATCCTTATGGCGAGACCTAGGATAAGAGGTAAATTGTTGTAAAAAGGCAAAGTTTAAAAGCAAGCTAAAAGTGGCTAAAAAGCATAAAGAGAATGTAAATGGCGCCTTCGAATTTGAGACTCGTCAAGTGGAGCAGGACTCCCTGGGCAGTGACCCGTCGGACGAGGTACTTTCGAAGGGCTAAAAGTGAAAGCAAGGAGCTAAATGCTCGAAGAAAAGAGAAAGTAAATTGCCAGTGGCAAAATGGGAGCTATAAGCTCGAATAAGAAAGGAAAGCAAGTGTTCAAAAGCAAAGAGGCTAAGAACTAAAATAAAAGAGAAAGAAAAAGAAAAGAAAAAAAAAAAATTAAAGATAAAACGGGCGTACCTCCGGGGGCGAACGTACAACGGTCAGGAGTTGGACAGGGTCCCTCTCCCGGACAGCGACCCGTATGACTGGTAGATAGAGTACTCTTGTCAGAGTTGGGCAGTGACCCTATCGGGCAGTGTCCCGTATGACAAGTCCCCCCGGCAGGACGGGGTAACACTTGCGAGTGTTATCGGCAACCTTAGAAATCTTATCTTATTGTAGCAAGACTACCGGGCTCGGGCCCGTTGGATAAGAATTTTCAAGGGTTAACTTGAACTAAAGCACCAGAATCTAAAGAATAAAGAAAAATAGAGTGGCCAGTGTGGCCGGGTTAGTTGAACCCAGTATACAGCGGCATAGTGGCCGAGTTGGTGCTTAGCAGCCTAGTGTGGCTAGACAGAGTAGTGCTGGGTCGATGGTTGTACACAGATAGTGTAGTGATATATTATTGCATAGCTGCATATTGATGTTGAGGATTTTAGTTTCCTAGCACACTATTATTATTGCTTCCATTGGACCAAGTGGTGTAGGACACTTTCTCTCGGTGGTTGAACCCACTGGGAACTCGCTCGTAAGTTCTCACACCCCTTGGGTGACTCCCCCCACAGGTTCGGGAATGGATGCAGCGGTCGAGACAGATCCGATGCAGACGACAGCGAGGCATACGACAGGGGCAAGGGCCCAGCAGCATAGTGACCTAGAGGGTCTAGCAGAGGTATCCCTTTCTATATATTTCTTGAGTGAACCTTGTATGGTGAGGAATTATGTAAAGAAAATGTAATAATTTATTTGCAAGTTCAGAATTGTAAAGTGTAATAAGTTTAATTTATGGTTCACTCCTGTATGCTTTCATTTCCGCATTAACTATTCGTTATTGAATGAAAGTTTTAAATTTATAGTGATTTTTAGTGCTCTGATATACAGCTTCCGCATACACTGGTTGTGTTATTATGGATGTCACCGTTCCTTTCGGGTAGAAAAAGGTCTTACCCGATTGGCGGGTCTGTTGGCGTGCCCGAACCGTACAAATTGGCGGACTCGGGGCGTGACAGTGAGGATCCGAGAGGTTTATATTTGGATATGATGCCACACCGTTGATACATGGTGGTGATGCCATGCCGTTGGTACACGGCAGTGATGCCACGTTGTGAGTAAACAACGGTGAGGGTTCTATGATGGTTCGGGCACAGACAGATTTGGATTGTGTTTTGGTAGATGCCCTTTTTGTGAAATTGGTAGCCTTATGAAACCATACAGCCGAGGGCTGTGCCCAGATAATGTTCAGGACCCGGTAGGGGCATTATGAGCTTACAGCGAGGTCAAGTGGATTGACTAATGCCCTGCCGTCTTTAGGATTTGAGGAATTGGATATATTCCAGCTGTGTTTGGATGGGTTGGTAGCCGTACCCGTCGTGGATATTTGGATTTATTTCTGAGGTGACATAGAGCATGAGGAGCACTGGAGGATAGTGCTGCAACTTCTAGGAGAGAAGAAGTTGTTTGCCAAGTTGAGAGAGTTTGCACTTTGACTTCGGAAGGTTCTGTGATTAGGCCATGTGATTACAGCTGCAAGGGTGACAGTGGACCCAACGAAGAGTGATGCCGTTCGGGTTGGGCCTAGATCTATGATTGTGACAGAGGTCCGAAGCTTTTGGAGTAAGTGGTGACAGCTTTGAGGGGATAAAGCTGAGGAGGATACCAGCATTGATGTGGATGTTTGCCAGTGTTATAGAGAGAATTGAGTATCCATAGAACCTTGAACCTGTAGTACTTGGTTACTCAAGAGGATTTTGGTTGAGGCAACGCCGGTGGACATAGTTATTAGAGCTGTAGGATTGATCTTGTAGTATTATCCCGGCGAGGACATTATGGTCAGTTATGCCTTGTCTAGGCGAGCAGTGCAACCTTGGAATGAGGTGATCGATCAGTGGGTGCCACTTTTGGAACTTGGAAATCGAGAGTTAGAATTTGGGGAAAATGTTCCCGATGTTGAATTTCTTTCCCTGTGGATGGATGTTAGAGTGTACTTGTGGAGTTTGAGCATTTTGGTTGCTAAGGAGCAATGGAGGAGTTACGCCAATTGGAGCCTTGGAGTTGGATTTGGAGACCATGACTTGTGGAAGCCACTATCCGCAAGGATATGTAGATTCAAGATTTACGCGGGGAGTTTGATCCGAGAGTTTTTATCTGGCTGGAAGAAGTGTATTTGATCCCTCGCATGTTTTGGATTTCGCTTCCTTGGAGTTGGACGAGGATTTGAATTATCAGGAGCAGCCGATGCAACTCGTGAGGAAGAAGAATTATGCAGTCGGGTTATACCTTGAGTGAAGGTTCAGTGGAGCCATCATGATGAGTGAGATCGACCATTAGAGAGCCTGAGGATGAGTTGAGTACTTCCTGTTCCTATTTGATTGAGGCACCCTCCTAAGTTATGGATTTATTCTGGTTTCGAGGACGAAACCTTTCTAAGGAGGGGAAAGTGTAGAGTACCGGGACTTTGTAGAGTGCACCGACCTCGCAAGATGGAGTGGTGAGGAGAATTCACCTTGGGCGTGTTCTAATTGGGTTTACAGATGAGTTCGGGTTGATTCGGATCGACGCGGAAGCCCCCAGCTTGTATTTGCATTTTCGGAGCATTGTGTACCTGTAGAGTATTGGATTGGATAGAGTACCGACTCCGCCGTGATGAGAAAAATTGGAAAATGTTTGGAACATGTGTATTTTCAGATTACAGCGAAGTTCGGGTTGATTCGGTTTGATGCGGGTACCCCAAAGGCAAAAAGTGAGTTGGAGTTGGCAATTAAAGGATTAATTAATTGTTTGTAACCTGCTTCGGAGTTAAGAAGAGAAACGAGAAGAAAATGAGAAGAGAATGCAAGTGAGGGTTTTGTAGAGTATCGGATTTTGGATTGAGCACACCGACTCCACAGTTGAGCTTTTTGAGTGGGAAAAACTTTGGACATGTGTACTTTATGCTTACAGTGGGATTCGGGAGGTTTCAGAGTGATGCAGGAGCTTCCGGAGCAAAAAGCGAGTTGACGGTGAGGTTTAGAGAAGCTTCAGCCGAATTGGAGGGTTTGGGGCATTGAGTTCCGGAACCAAAGTCTGGGTTCCGGAACTGCATGCAGTGTTCCGGAACCCGACATTTGTTGGGTTATATGTAATAATGGATCTAAATAGGGAAAAAAACACCTAGAGGGGGGTGAATAGGTGTAAACAATAAACACTCAAAAAATCATTGTGCAATAAAACCCAATGCGGAAATATAAATGAACACGCAAGATTTTTACGTGGAAAAACTCCAAACCGGAGTAAAAAACCACGGGACCGATAACACGGTGAAATCCACTAGAATTAACACACGTACAAGGTGATATATCGTACTCACAGACGACTCGACCTTTACCATACGCTCCTAGTAGATCTTCTCCGCTCGCTCCACGACGCTTCTCGAATCCACGATCTGCGCCCAACGCTGAATCCACAGCGTCCAACGTCGAGTCCACGACGTCCGACCGAATCCACGGTCTTCACCCAGTAGCACGCTTCGAATCCACGAACGTACCTCGCTCCGAATCCACGAGAGCGGTTGCACCTTGAATCCACAAGGCCACGCGAGTCCACGCGCCGATTTTGGGAAAATCGTTGTTTTTGGGTGGTGATGATCCGCCGAATACTTAGATTAGAAATAGATCGGAAATACCATCTAAGTATTCATTAATTTGATTCTACTCAAAATCTGAGTTTGGAAAACCTAGAATCAAATTAATCAATATAGATGAAGAAACATAGAATTAAATCTATTGATTTCCTTTCTTCTCTATATGTGGATTTATCTTTTTCGGCTTATTTTTTCGTCGTTCGTCCTTACCCTAGAAAATGAATCATAGGGTCTATTTATAGGTTAGAAACCATTGGAAGAAGATAAGGATCAAAAACTAACCTTTTCTGAAATTTTACAGGACGGCGATCCGGATCGGATTTACTGCGATCCGGATTGTCGTATCGAGAAAGACAATTCCAGAAAAACAAGGGTTCGGGATCCGGATTGAAATGTCCGATCCGGATCGTTCATGTATTTCAGCAAAATCCCATGTTCGGGATCCGGATCGGAAATGGCCTTTGATCCGGAATGGATTTGCCAATGAACTAGCACCCTTCGGGATCCGGATTGGATTGTCTGATCCGGATCCTGAACATATCCCATGTCCAGTTTTTGATTTTTATGCAATAAAAAATTCATCCAAGTGTTTCTACACTATACGAAGTATTCGGATCACCAAAAATCTTTAGTTAAACATACCTGATCCTTTTGAATTCTTCTTTCTTGAGATTGAGGTATAAGATCCAAACTTCTTTCATCTTCAATCTTCAAGACTTAACACTTTCACGAAATACGCCAAAACAAATTCCTTAACAACATTTGGTTCCGGAACCAAATGGCATTGGTACCGGTACCCGGTACCCAGCCCCAGGGATTGTAGTTTTCTCGCGACGAGTAGATCAAAATCGAGTCCTTAAACGCCTTGATCCGATGCTCGTAGACCGAGATATAAATCGAACAAGCCCATGCTGTCCAAAACCCATCATAGAAAAAGGGAGGTCAAAAATACCTCGAGAACTATGCCAAAAGTGCGAAACGGGGCGAAGTGATCAACAAAAAAATCGAAGCCTTACCTCTTAGGAATGCGCTGTCGCAGAAATCTCCCAAAAATTCCTCCTGGTTGGTGCTCGGGAAATTTTTGACTGAACTGCGACAGAAACGGGCCAGAAAATGGAAATCGTCGAAGCGCGCCGCGTCGCAGAGAACTCGCTGTCGGCAACTCCAAAAATTCTAAAACTTCCTGGAGAGATGTAGGACAGAGAGGGGAACAAGTTCACTTCAAGCCACTCCCTCAGTTTCTCTCTCTAAAGCTCGGGAAAAGCCAGAAAAAGGGGAGGGAAAACATTGAGCTCAGTTCAAAATCTCAGGCTGTGCACAAGTTCTTCAAAGATGGCTAATAAACTCCCAAAAATATTCAAATCTAGGTAAAGTGATACATACCAAAGTTGTATATATTCGAGTCCTGAAGATTTCCCCACAAAAATCATCTCAAAATTCCATTCCTACTGTCCAGGGAAGGGAAAACATTGAGCACTGTCCGAAATCCCAGGCTGTGCACAAGGGTCCCAAAGATAGCTTAAAAACTCTAATAAAACTCAAGATCTAGCCAAAGTATTGAGTACCAAAGCTGTAGATCTACCTCTTGTAAAGATGTAAAACCAAAAATTAGGCCAAAATTCTAAGGGATGAGCTCTGTGGAGCTCCTGCACTGAAATGCGACGAACATGGTTGAAATCAGCTTCAAAGGGCTCATCCACCACTTGCACAGCTACGGGCACCCACAGCACACCCCAAATTCGAAAGCTGGTGAAGGAGAAGAAGAAGAAGGGGATGGGGTGCTCTGGAAAAATCAGGGATTTTTGCCAGAACGTGAAAACCCAAAAAAAGGTGGAAAAGGAGCTATTTATAGGCCAAAAGTTCCTCTACAAAAAGGTTCGGGGGACATTCTAAGGAACACGTAGCCAGCGGCCAAGGGTGAGCGGGAGGCGCACGCGCGCCGCCCAATCGGCGCACCCCACGCATCGTGTCGGGCCAATCAGGGCCCTACACGTGGCGGGCACGATTTTGGCTGCGCCTGGTGCACCCGCATGTCCCGTGAACCGGCCCACTTAAAATAGGCCCGTTTTTGGGCGTCCGGACTCCGAAAAATATAAGTAAATAGCCGTTTTCAAGCGTTTTTCCGCGCTGAATCCAAATACGGCCTCCGTTTTGCCAAATTCTCAACCGAAATTTACTCGAAAGCCCTAGAAAAGCCCACTTGATCCGATTTTTGCGCCGGGTCCATTTCTTGAGTCCGATACACACCCAAACACTCCCATCTCCCAAGATAGTCCTCCAGAAGCCACTGATCAAGCCATAAACCACTAATGAAGATCCAGGTCATCACAACTGTCCCGTGTTCGGGACACGTGTCAAGCCTAGGAGAATCCGGGCGCTCCTCGCGGGGATCCTCTCAGCGGATTCGGGCGCCTGAATTCGGTCCGAGCGCCCGAATCCGAGGACCCGTTGGGCATTTTCTGTTTTGTCGAGTTGGGCCTATAAATAGGCCGTTTGAGCAGCGTTTAAAGGTTTTCTGGCCGGATTTTCACAGAGGGTCCTTTAGCAACTTTGTTCCTCACCTCGTGGTGCATCCTTTGGAGGTTTTTTGGGATTTTAGGTGGCACGTTCTTCGAGATCTTCAGCATTTCAGCGCGTCGCGGCGGTCCTTCACCAGCGACCCTTCTCGTCGCATTTCGGTGCACGGACTCCCTTGGGCTACTCTGACAGTATTTTTGGATGATTCTTGCCCCATTGGCTTCACGACAGGTAGGGCTATGACTTTCATATTTTTAGCTCCCCTTTGTTTCGAGTTTTTCTTGGAGTTTTCGAGCCTTCTTGTGACCTCGTTTCTGCGGCAGAGTTTTTGGACAGCACTAGAGTATTTCAGGGATTTCTCTGCGCTCGAGCATCGGATTGAGGCGTGCAAGTACTTGTTTCGCATCTACACCTCGCAGGGAGCATCATCGTGATTTTTCTGGAATTTTCTGAGGCTTTTCCGAAGGTAAAAATCCCACCTTTTCTGGGCAGAGTGCTACAGATTTTGTGCTTGTAGAGTATCACCCTCACCGCGTTGCGTATTTTGTAACTTGACCCACAGTAGTCGGAACGGAACGTGCGAGTACTCGATCTTCATCTACTCGTTGCGACGAGTGCAACGATGATTTTTCTAGAATTTTCGAAGTTCATCTCGCATGTGAAAATAGAGCTTTTTTTGGACTAGTTTTGTGGACAGCGGCTATGTGTTAAATTGCGAGATTAATAGAGGACCGTTTTAGGTTTTTTAGTTGTGAGTGGGCGAGCTTGGATTCGTGCTTCACATTCGAGGTGGGTAGTTGTTGTGGACCTCATATTTGACATACTCACTAGGAATATTAGAGTTTCCCCGTGTAGGATTTATTGATTAATGCTTGGTTGGAATATGCATGCTTGTATGGATATATTGTTAGCTATGTTAGCACTTAACCTTACATATGAAATCGACTAATATATTGGGGACAAGATGATTCATCCTGTTGGTGGGTACTACTTGAGGATTTTATGGACATACATAGGGGGATAGCGATTATGACCGATGACTTACCCCTTGCGAGATTATTACTTGATAAACCTTCTTTATCTTTCTTGAGGATATTGCATGCTTATATGGAAAGTGATTTGTATCATGTTAGCATTTAACCTTCCTATGAGTTTGTTTAGTAAATTTGGGTTATCATGTTCTAGTAGATACAAGAACAATGATATATGTCTTTCTTTTATCATCATGAGGACACTTGCATATATACTTGTATGGTCATCTAGATAGGCCATCTTTTTCTGCTATACAATCATGCTGGGATTTGACTTAGGAGAAATCACGATTGCTTCTCTTCTCCTTTTTAATTAGACATGTGACACATTTTACTCGGGTTCGAGCAGGGGTTCAGGATAGTGTAGCCGGGACATTGGGTCTGGGACATGGTGGATTTGATAGTGGATTGGGGTATTGCGGCGACCGCGGATATTGAGCGGTTGACCGGATGTCGATTATTGGACTTGATTGGGGATTTGTGGGGTGTTGCGACGACCGCGGACATTGGGCGGTTGACCGGATCTTTACGTGTGCATCAGATTGGGGATCGGGGTTTCTTTAGTGGACGGGTTTTCCCACTTGAGCATAGTCGTGATTCAGTCCTGCTATATTATGATACTTGTGACTTATTATTTTACTCGTGTGGGCCGCTCCCCTCGAGTGCCACTCCGGAGTGTACGACAGGCAGGCTTTGAGTCCTTGAGACTCCTTCTTCCCATCGGTGCTATGCGTAGACTAGCATACCCGATATGGCAGGCACAGCAGGCAGTACCAGTTTTACTGGTCCATCGATTGGGTTTATTCAAGCAGGCATTTAGATACTGATGCATACATTTAACTATTCTTATTGGCTCGGCATTTGGAGGCATATTAGTGGTAGCCTTTTCATCAGTAGTTATATTCATAGCATACCACCTCTTTTTCCTTTTCGCCTCTGGTAGACCTAGTGGGCATGTCAAAGTTTGAGGCTTAACTCACTAGGGGAGGCTACTGTTTTTATAGTAGTTCTCACCCCCATTGTCCTTTTTCCTTTTTCTCCCCTGCTTTTGCAGAGTCCTCTGCGGGAGTAGCTGGACCGTCAGCGGTAGATCGAGGTAAGAGGATTGCGGATTAGATAGACCGTCTACCCCTACTACGAGTGTAGTTGTACTTTTGGGTCTACCCTTATCTTCTCAGACAGTTGTATTTTATTTTGGGTGTGGCTTTAGCCTGCTGTTTGTTTTTATTTGGTGAGCTGGGAGAGACAGTTGTATTTTGAGAGTTGTACTTTACTTTTACTTTCCAGCTTCTGTCTGAGATGCTTTAGTTTTAGTTTAACTCTGTTTTTATGCTCTTTTATTATATCTTCTATATCTGAGTAGGTTACCAACGTTTCGTGTACACAGAAAATTCCATGTGCATGGCGGATCTGTGGACGGGCCCGGATTCTGGTTTACATCCGGGGCGTGACATTTAGTCTGATTAAAAATAAATTTTTTCAATCTAGCATTCTTTTCAAAATAATTCCTAATCTAACCTCATTTGAATAGATCAGAAAAGAGTAAGTAATTTAGTAATATTTATTTGAGTTTATGTGTTAATTAGGTGGGAGAAATTTTTTTTTCTTCCTCTCTCCTTGCCCCCTTTCCAAATAATTTAATAATAATATTATTATTTAATTAAAATATATTGATATTATTAAACATAGGATAAAACTACCTATTCAATAAAAAAAATTTAATATTACTAGAAACAAATATAATACTAAATAATATAATTATACACTAGATATAAATAATAATAATAATAATAATAATAATAATATTACACACTTAATGTGATTAAATATCTAGGGTTAATTGCATACTGCTCTCCGAAAACATATCGAATAGCAGATATATCCCTACAAAGTTCAACTTTTCATATTTATCCTTTCAAAAGTCCTAAGTTATTCATATATATCCCTCCGGTTTATTACCGTTAGCTTATTGTTTATTTTTTAACAGATTATATGTGAAATGATAGTTTTGCCCTTTCAAAAATGTCCCTCCAAGAGTCTCAACTGTTAAAATAATATAAAAATGTCTGGATGGGTAAAAAGGTAAATTTATCTCACTAACTTACTAAGATTAAGTATTTAAACTTAAGTATTTAACCTGTGGTTAACTAGAATTTTCTAACAGAGATAGATGGTAGAAATATATATGAATAACGTTGGATTTTTGAAGAGATAAATATGAAAAGTTGAACTTTGTAGGAATATATCTATTGTTCGATATTTTCAAAGAGAGCCGTATACAATTAACCCTTCTTTAAAAAAAAAGGTATATGAGGCATTATTCTATAGTTGAGGATATCTAAATTATTAATCTAATATTTTTACTAATGTGATTATTTTATTAACTAATTATCTAACTATTAAATAATTAACTAATTAATTTATTAAATTATTTATAATTAATTGAATTATTTATTAATAATACTTATTATTATTAATTATTTTATCAATTAATATTCAGAATTATCTAGCATTAATTAAATAAATAAATTAAATTATTATTTAATTAATATTTTATATTAATTATTTAGATAAAATATTATTATTTTAAATTTATAATTATTTTTATATTTATTATTCTAATTTAACTATCAAAATACTATTTTTTTTATTTTTAGAAACAACTCAATTTTTATTCTAAATTTGATATTATTTTTACTTATTTTTAAATTTATATCTATTTATCAAATAAACAGATTTAGCCCCTACCTAGAATTCCACAAATAATAATCAATAAAAGATAATAAAAGCTGAGTTTTGCCGAGCCTCCGTGGAGGCCTCTCAGCGATCCCGAGCCGACGTGGCGATGTGTCTCCAGACCCCCGCTCTCTCCCCTCTATTCTTTTCAGGTTTTTCTCTCTCCCTCTCACTCTCTCTTTCTCCTCCCTTATCCCGCGCCGGGTTGCCCGCACTCTTCCACATGGGGTGTGCACTGTGTGCTGTACTTCCTCTTCAGATTTTTTTTTCTCCCCCCCCCCTCCCCCTTGCTATGCTTCCTCTTCAGATTGTTTTCTCCCCCCCCCCCCCCCCGATCCCCTTCTCCTTCCGATCGCGAGCTCCCCTCCTCCTCCTCCTCCTCCGTCGCGTCGTCCTCCTTGTCGTCGTCGTCCTCTTCCTCCCTGAAGCAGAAGCTCTGCTCCTCGATCTGCTTCTCCTGCTTGCTTCTTCAACGTCCACGGCAGCGGCGGCGGGGGCGGCGACGACGACTACGAAGATCGGCCGATCGCCCTCGCGCGCCTCCTCCCGGAGCTAGGCGAAGCAGCCCACGCTCGGGTGCCGCAGAAGCAGCTGCTGCTGCACCCACCCCGTGTGCACCATCCCTCTCCCCCTCACCCTCTCCTCGAACCCTTCCGGTATCTTCGCTCTCTTCGTCTCCTCCCCGTCCTTGGGAAAATTGAGCACGATGAGGAACGGCGACCCCGCCATTTCGAGGCCGAGGAGGAGCTCCTCGACGGCGGAGTCGGCGAGGAAGGTCTCGCTGCCGAAGGAGCAGAACGCGACGGAGCCCGGGGCGAAGCGGCCGAGCCACTCGGCCCAGCGCGGCTCGAGCTCGTCGTCGCCCTGCGGGGGCTCGTCGGGGACGATGGGCCCCACGAGGAGCACCGGCTTGCCGTACTGCGCCTCCAGGTACTCCACATACGGCCCCTCCATCTCCGCGCAGGTCTTCATCACCATGGCGTCGGAGGCACCGAGCACTTCGGTCACGCTGTCGAAGACGCACGGCCGCCCGTGGAAGCTGGTTCGTCCGCAAGGTGTACGGCACCTGGCCACCCAGCTCCTCCTCACCACCGCCGTCTCCGCCGCCACGGTCCTCTACTACCCCGTCAACGCCCTCCTCGCCGGCAGCCCTGGCCTCGCTCTCGCCCTCGCCTTCCTCCCCTTCGTCCGTAAGATCCCAATTCCCACCCAACCCACCCTGTTAGATTTGCATAAACGCCATTCGCTAACAAATTAAATTTAACAGGAATCGAACCAAATTTTTTGGTATCCAAAAGATGAAAGATCCATGTAGTAGGAAACGACCTAGAATTAGTGTTAATTTTCTGCCAATCGTGTTAATACCTTTGTCGCACTTCTGACGTGGAAATGATGTTTCCAGCTTGAAATAATGGAGAATGATTATAGAAATAGGAAATTCCATTTGCTGCATCCTACGAATTTTATTTGGCCTGGTTGGATG
Source organism: Tillandsia fasciculata (assembly GCA_029168755.2). Taxonomy (NCBI): domain Eukaryota; kingdom Viridiplantae; phylum Streptophyta; class Magnoliopsida; order Poales; family Bromeliaceae; genus Tillandsia; species Tillandsia fasciculata. The sequence goes on from CM054938.1 coordinate 10,245,016, forward strand.
TAAGCTAGATCACTTCCTGATCTGATGCATTTTGACTCTGGCATATCATCCATCACACAGACAGTTAAAACAAAAGGGCATATATGGGGTTAATTTCTATTTTTGCACACCTAACAAATAAGTTGAAATAAGACCTGGTTTTTTTTGTTGGTGGACTGTTAATATTCGTGTAGTAATGCACTATGTAATACGATTTGGGTTTCTCTTGATTAATGCAGGACCCAACTATAAAAGAGATGGCAGAGCAGATAGCGAGGGATCCTGTATTCAATCAAATGGCTGATCAGCTTCCGAGAGGTGTTCAAGGTGCAGGAGAAGAAGCTATCCCTCAGTTGGACCCTCAACAATACATATCTACCATGCAACAGGTCATGCAGAATCAGTAATTCATTACGATGGTTGAGCGCCTTGGAAATACTTTAATGCAGGTAAATAAAAAAAAAAAAGAATCATTGAGTTTCTAATTCCAATTGTGATCTTTTTTGGTATTTCATGCTTAGACCATTATGCCCTTCTTGACGATTTTAATTGTTAATGGCTATAACAGGATCCAGCTATGTCTAACATGCTCGAGAGGGAGTTTGAATAGTCCATCTAATAAAGAACAACTTGAAGAAAGAATGGCACGAATCAAGGAAGAACCAACATTGGAACCAACTCTTGATGAGATAGAGAGTGGTGGTCCAGCTGCAATGATGAAGCAGATAATGCTTAAACTTCTATTTTCAAGTTTGTTGGCATAAAAGCTCCACAGTCCACACATGCAATATGTTTACATATCACTATTATTATTCTATTTCTAGGTATTGGAATGACCCTGAAGTTCTGCAAAAGATCGGCCGAGCCATGAGTGTTGGTTCTTCGGGACAGACTCTGAATTCTTCTGAACTTTCTGGACCTGAAGAAGCAGAGGAAGAAGCTGGAGATGAGAATGAATCTGTTGTCCATCACACTGCGAGTACCATCCACTAAACCCTAGGGTACAATTATTATCCTAAATGCACATTTTTTAATCCAATGGCTAAAAACTTGATAGCATCAATGACTTGGTGCTATCGATAGTATTCCAGCCTAAATATTTTTAACCATAATATCTTTTTAATAGTTAAAAAATATTTACAAGATTTTTAAACTTCTGGATCTCAAAATCTGATGTTGTGTGCTGTAATTTTACAGTTTATATAAATGCGCAAATATTTTCTTCAACTGCTGATCTGTTGCTAGCAGATGATAATTGTCGTATTACGTGTTCAATTCTATGTCGTCACTGTGTGTTTCGTACCACAACTTTATCCTAACCACTGGTTGGATTGTTATACTTGATACTACTTATAAGCTCCTCATTGTATTCTCACACTACTTGCCTTGTCCTCATCCGTCTGCATGTCGTATTTAAAGTAGTTTCTTTATTTGATAAGGTTTAGTGGTGATTAACTGCTGTTTTTTCTTTCCCTAATTTCATGCTTAAATAGCTGTGTCACAAGCACGGGGTGATGCATAGGGACTTGAAGCCGGAGAATTTCTTGTTTGCCAACAAGAAGGAAACTTCCTCCTTGAAGGCAATTGACTTTGGATTGTCTGTATTTTTCAGGCCTGGTATGCCCCCCAAGACTTCATGCTGATCCCCAAAAAGCAAAGCTAAATTGATAAGTTGACATTAGCTACATTCATGCTTAGGGATCCTTCTATTGTCACCATTTGAGGTTGGTAAGATGCTCTATATTAGAATCATTTCAGTTATAAAATCAGGAGCCTGTCACTATTCAAGCCTTATTTTGGAATCTTCTAATGTTTAAGTACACATTTATCATTTTTGCTTTATCATTTCCTACTTCAGGTGAAATTCTTTGTCTGACAGGTTGATGTCAAATTTGATTTGATCTACGAACTTATCGTTCTTTTTCAGATGCAAGTGATGTAGATGTATCTTTTTTCCTTTTGTGGAAAACTCTTTCTTTGCAATGCCTTGTTTAATTATTTTTTCAATCTAAAAAGTTACGTTCTGAAGTACAAATTCCTTGAGACTTCATGTTGCAAAATCATTAAGCTTCTAATTTTGCGGCAGGGGAGAGCAAAGTCATTAAAGTTACCGACTCACATCACAATTGATGCTGGAAGAACACAGATTGCACCAAGTAAATTGTTTGACTTTTGTTCCTGCTCATACTCAATTACTTTTTGTTTAAAGACACATTTTTACAACTATATATCGTAAATTCCAATTCTGGTGAGTTTACATAATTTCTTCTAACTTCTTGGTCTTTTTTGCGCAGACTCTAGGACGGTCATGGCTATTCTTGGTAAGTTAATTTTGTTTGTTAGCCTTTCTTTAGTTTTGTTTTATCTTTATTTCATGTGTGAATACATTATATTTATTCCAGATTACTTAATTGCCTGTACCGATCAAATCCGTTCCTTTCTTATTGGTTACACTTGCAATGCTCTTTTGCCTTTTTTGTTGCAATTAATGTGGTCAACGAGATGTGCTACGTGAGAAAGAATTCATAGATTTCGAAGGAATAACAAATTTGGACTTGCTTAGATTTTTAAATGACTATAGGCCTTTAAAAATTTAAGAAATGTTCCTATCGTGTATTTGACACATGTATTACCTTTATGGAGCTGACCTTTGAATTGAGACTGCTAGACACAGTGAGGACAATCAACGTACTTGGATTATATTAAGATAGGAATACACTAACTTATACAATTGTTCTAGCTTTGTTTGCCGGGAAAGATAGAGATTTTATAATAATCTATGAGCAAACTTGAAGTTTTTTCTTCTAGCTCCAATCGAAAGCTATTTGAAGAATTCTAATGCAAAATCTTTTAGGGTTTGCTAATAGTCCTATCCCTTCATAGCCAACAACTAAACCACCTGAACAGGCGAAAGTAAGCATCACCAAACAAATAGGCCAGTTAAAAAAAAGATTGGACCTCGGTTTACATATGCAGTAATATTTGCTAATCTAATAGTTAATGGTTTCAAAATTATAATGAATTAAAAATTATAATTTATTTTATAAAATATTCTATTATTTATAAGTATTTTTAAATATTTAATAACTAATTTTTAATACAACTTGAATTTTATTTAATTAATTTAAATTTGTTGTAGATTTTTTTAATACTATAAAACGAATTAATTTATATTTAAATATTAAAGGGCAAAATAGGAAATAAAAAAATTTAATCCCCTCTAATCTTCTTATTCATCTATAATTTACCAAACATAAATTTTTTATCCCCGATATAATTCTTATACTCAACCAAACATAAATTAATATTAGTTCCTACTAATACCATGTAACTCTCTCTCCTTAGAGTCTTCTTTCACTTCCCACTCTAATGTGTTTGATGGCGAGGCATCTTGGATGGCCGCAGGGCTACAGATGCAACCGGTTGCCTTTAGGAGAGAATTGATTTAACCTCGAGGTGACGCTGTGGGTACTTTCTTCATCTCATTGATGAAGCGCAAATCTGAACCTCCTTCTTCCCATTTTCTCCTAATATTTCTGTAGTATGTTCTATTTATAGAAGAAGGTTTATCTCTTATGTTGCCAATGTGTTCTTTTTCGCTATTATTTTTTTATAATTTGTTCGTTTTGCTTTTTGGGTTTTGTTCCTAAGATGTTTCATCTAAAGTTGTTCTTTTTATGCTTCTTATCTTCTGATTTCCCCTTGCATTCTAATCATCATGGATCTAATTTGCATATTCATCCTTCACATCTTTTGATACAGTTTTTGTTTATTGGTTACCATTCTTTTTATGCTTCGTACCTTCTAATTTCCCCTAATAACTTTGTAGAACTACAAGAAAGCTAAAAACATCTTAAAGCAGCTGCAAAGGTGCTCTCATGAGATTTTGTGTTGACATGAATATGCAATCCCGTAATTTGTTAAGTGTTAGTGTTATTTTCACACAACGTCCACGGCAGCGGCGGCGGGGCGGGGGCGGCGACGATGACTGCGAATAGATTAATTCCCAAACCCTTGTAAGAATGAAGCAGGGGACGAAGACCTGAAGCAGTCGGTCGCGTGCAGTCGGTCGCGCCAGTAGCCCTCGCGCCTGCAGCCGGTCGCAGCTGCAGCCTGTCGCCTGCTGCCCTCGCGCCTCCAGCCCTCGTGCCTGCAGCCGGACGCGCCTGCAGGCGGTCGCGCCTGCAACCCGTGGCCTGCAGCCCGTGGCCTGCAGCCGGTCGCGCTGTGGCGACGGAGCGGCGGAGGCGGAGGATGTCGCCGGAGAGGAGAAGGGGGAGGAGGAGCGGGGCGGCGGCGGCGGCGGCGCGGTGGAGGGCGGAGGGGAGGCGCTCGGGAGGGCGATTGCCTCGGCGCTCGGTGGCGTGATGAGGGAGTTCGACGCCAGAGCCGAAGGCGCCGCGCGGAGCCAGGGCGAGCTCGCTCTCTCCCTCGATCGCCTCACCCGAGGTCTCTCCTCACTCTCTCTACAATTCAAATTTGGGCTTGGAGCGAATTAGGGTTTCAAGGGGAGGGTGGTTTTTAATCTAATAATTTTTAGTTAATTTGTTCAAATTAAAAATTGGAGAGGGAATTCTTAGTTAGGTGATAGTATTTGAATTTTTGAAGTTCAAAATCCTATTTTTATTTGATTTGTAAACGAGGTTCCCAATTAATTTCTATCTAAAGTTTGATATCCAACAGTTAATTAGGGTTTCAAGGGGGTTTTAATTTGATACTATTTAGTCGATTAATATTAATCTGGAGAGAGAATTCTATTGAAGCCAAAATCAGATTTTAATGTAATTTCTGACACGAACTTTGATTATTTAACATTTATTAATGTTAAAAATCTGATTAGAATATCATGGTTGAATCGAAATAGGGTTTCATGTGTTGTTCAATGTGGTTTGCAGCTGCTGTTATGTGAGTTTTAGGGGAATTTTAATTAATGTTCACTAGGAAATCAATTTTTGGTTTTTTTTTTTAATTTGATTTGCAAATATTTTTTTGAAACTTGCACATAAGAATATATCTACCAATTTCATTTTTGTTCGAAACTGAATTTTGTTCAGCCACAAAAGTAAAAGGGTGTTAGCATCTCTGCTAGATCTTCCTGCGCTTTTGCACGAAATGTTGTTACCGCTTCTGTACGCAGCTCTACTCAAACATCATCTCTGCGTAAGTTTGACCAAATTTATCATTCTATGTCGGTAATTTTCGTATTGAATATTTTTATGTAATGCTTCGCCTTCGCTTGCATCATATGCTATTTATTTCCCATGTCGCGAGAGCGTCGATGTAAAGCTGCGAATTTGGGATTTGAGTCGATATGTTCGTGGTTGCTAACGATTTAGCATTTCACGCAGAACTAGACAAACTGTTAGAAGGCGCACCATCGATGTTCGTTATGCAACACGCGGCCAAGATCTCCTTTATTCGTAAGAGAGTTACGGCTCTTAATTTGCTCTTGGGGTCGATACAAAGACGCGTAGATAACATCGACCGGATCCTCTCTACAGGCATACCGAGTGGTATTTCCTTTGGCAACTTCTACATATGTCCCCGCAAAATCATCTATTTACGCACATAATCTATCTTATTTTCATTACATACGTACCCTTTAAAATCTGATTTTGTATGTTTAAAGTTATATATGTTAAGGAATTTGGTTTTCAAAGGGCATATATGAAAATTCAGATTTTTCAGAGACATGTACATGGAGATAATTTGAAGCGGTGTGTATGTGAATATATATATATATATATATATATATATATATATATATATATATATATATATATACCAAATTTTTGTCAAATTTAGAATCAGTTTCTCTGTTTACATGATATGAATATTTTGTTTTTTTTCCCCTTTAGAATGATTTTGAATCTGTTGGTTGGGATTTTGTCATTTTTAATAGTAAATTGATTATGTAGAATGACTTGAATGCCGTATCCTCTGATTTCTGCGGTTTTTCGAGTTTGAATCACTAAAAAGCTTACTTTTGTGTATTATTTATCTGTCACCAGCATAATTGTATTGATTTAGTATGTTAATTTTCTTAAGGTAAAAATGTATAGAACTTACCTGAACTATGAGCCATTTTGATTTGGCTGCCCAACCTTTCAAAAATTTGATTTTACTACCTAATCTTTTAATTTGTGTGATTTGAGTTAGTCAAAGACACTTTGACTTCAAAATTTGAATGTGCCGTTTATCTTTACATGTTTAGTTAGTATATTTCATACAATTTTCACAACTAGAAATTCATTAAAGTAATTAGTTCAAATTTTGAAGTCAAAGTGCCGTTGACCGACTTAAATCAAACAAATTGAAAGATTGGGTAGTAAATCCAAAATTTTGAAAGGTTAAATAGCTAAATCAAAATGGTCCATAATTCAAATAAGTTTTATATGTGTTTTTACCTTTTCTTAATTATGAGTATATTTCTTAGATAGTTTACACAATAAATTTGTACGGTGATAATTCTTTTATTTGTATTTGTTGATTGTATTTTTTTCCCCCTTTCGTGTGTTCGTTCATGATGTAAACTATTATACGTAGATTTTGTTGTTATAACTCTAGGGATTCTTGGCTGGAGCTATGTCGACGAAGAAAGCTAAGGCCTCGAATGGTATATTCAAATCACTTCATGATTTTGATTAGCTTGCTTTCAAATGCTTTCGTGATGTTTGAAGCTGACAAGGAATGAATGTTATCAGCAAAAAAGAAGGAAGTGAAAAAAGAAACCAAGCTCGGTTTGACCTACAAGAAGGATGAGAATTTTGGAGAGTGGTATTCAGAGGTATGCTGGAAGGGGAAATTGTTTGCTTTTCCTTTATCGTTTTGATTCATTTTCATGTGTATTTTTGTTTAAACGTACATCCGTAATAAGATGGTTTGCTCTTTCAGGTTGTTGTTAGCAGCGAAATGATCGAGTACTATGATATCTCTGGTTGTTATATCCTGAGGCCATGGACAATGGCAATCTGGGAAACATTACAAGTTAGTTATGCTAATTTTGCCTCACATAGTCCGCTTTCCATAGTTCTAATTCTTTAGCCACTTCTGCTTTTTTTTCGCCCTTAATTATCCTGGTCAATTTCTTTCCTTGCATTTCTTACTATCATTTTATTCTTAAGCTGCTCTTTTTTCTTTTGCCAAATTTAATATCTGAACATGTGTACTTTGTTGCTAGCTTGCACTTCTGTAGGACCTAAAGAGCTAAGGACCGTACTTTGTTATGCATGTCCTCTGATTTATTATATTGACAGATCTTTCCATCTTTTAAAATTGTTTTGTGATTATGGAGCTCTTGGTTTCTTAAGTTGCAATCTAAACTGATCGTGTTTCTTCGAGTAAGACCATGGTGCTCTTTCTCACTAAATTTTCTATCAATGATCTTCTTAAACAACTATAGTTAATTATACCTTTTGGTTGATAAATTGCTTATTTGCTGGATACCCCTCATATGTACAAGACCAAACAGAAATTCCAGCTGTGCGTTTGTTGTTGCTCTTCTAAATTAGTTTTATAGATCTCTTGACTTATTCTTAATTTTTTGTTTCTTATTATATCATTAAGAATATCAGTTATGTCGGTGCTTGATTAATTCCTTTTCTGTGCAGGTATTTTTTGATGCTCAGATTAAAAAAATGAATATTAAGAATGCATATTTCCCTCTTTTTGTGACTGAAAATGTTCTACAGAAGGAGAAGGATCATATAGAGGGTTTCGCTCCTGAGGTGTGGGTACCTGTTTCATTTATCATTTTTAAATTTGTTTACTAAGCACTTGAGAGGGTATTTTTCTGTTAATACTATGACATGTACTTAGATTCATTAATATATATGCCCTTTTCAGGAATCTACTAACTTCAGCATAATCAAATACTTTCTTTAGTATTTAGTCACTGTGGTTATCGATCTCCTTTGCAGATAAATATTCTGTAATTCTTATCCTCTCCATGCATGAAACGAAGATTTCATACTATTTTGGGCCTGGGGTATATATGATCTAATATGGGCTATTCTTAGGCCGGGTCATCATATGCTCAGTCTAAATTAGATGGGTGAATTGTAAACTCGGTTTCCATTATTTGAAGCTGGAAACGGTTTCTTGAGTGGCAAGAAGAGAGAGTGCTACATCTTTGACTGTAATTACCCTTCTTTCTATTAAGATCCTACTATGTTGCATCGTCAATTGCACGCAAGGCTGTGAATTCGTAAGAAAAGAACAATTATGATGTTTAATTATTTACTGTACTTAATCCAAGCTCTGCTACACTAGGGTTTTCATCATTACTTTGTTGATCCCTCTCTCTTTAACAACCATTTTCTTGTTTTGAATTCGGGGATGTAATGTAATGGTTACAGTGCTATGCAATTTATCTGGTGTATGCTGCAGGTTGCTTGGGTCACTAAGTCCGGACAGTCTGATTTAGAAGTTCCTGTCGCAATCCGTCCAACAAGTGAGACTGTCATGTACCCATATTTTTCTAAATGGATAAGAGGCCATCGTGACTTGCCATTGAAGCTTAACCAATGGTGCAATGTTGTTAGATGGGAGTTTAGCCATCCTACTCCATTTATTCGGTATTTTTCATCCCCCCTTCTCTCATTCTTATAACATTGTTGGGATGGAGAAATGCCTTTTCTGTTTGCTTTCTATCGTTTTTTATATATTGACTACATACAATGCTTAAATTCATAATGGTATTTGCATAATATTATCCTGGTTAAGAAAGTTTATTATTGTTTTTTGTATACACGGCAAATGTTTTGTTTATGTGTTGATAAGTTATATTTTGGTGGGCATATTCAAATATGTCAATTAGTTTAATTGGTCACTAAAATTTTTAATTTAAAATTTAGTCCTATGTTGGCAGATATTAAGACTGTATACTGTATTGCCTTTACTTTCATATTTTTTGAAGTACTTTTAAAATTAATATATTGCAAGAAGACCATCCAACTGGGGTCTACGTTTCTGAATGCACAGAGAAGTAGATGCATGCAATTCAAGAAATATTATCTGACTTTTGGCTGCAAATTTTCAATTATATCAAATTATAGATGATTAGTTTGGAATGATCAGCCACTAGCTACATTAATTTTCAATTATAGGAGTCGGGAGTTTCTTTGGCAAGAAGGCCATACAGCTTTTGCAACTAAAGCTGAAGCAGATGAAGAGGTATTTTGATCTTTCTCCTATATCATCCCTATTTTGATCTAATGATTCAAGAAAACTAATTGCTGAATCTAAAACTGAAATGGAATGACCTCTTTATTTCCGAATTTTATGATGGGTGTAGGAGAAAGCAAGTTCTGCATTTTTGTGTGATAAATTCTGATAAGAAATAGGAAATTGATATTTAGAAATTACTGATTTTCTCCTTAAGTTGCTGTTATTCACATATACATTCACACCTTGATTTGTGATGCAGTTATCACTGTTTGGAGATTTTCTAGCAGCCTTCAGTATGCTTTATTGAATAAAAAAAATATAGTCACTCACAATATAATATGTTCAAATCTTGAGAAAATAGAAATGGTTGCTGTCAATGTACTATACTTAACTATGAAGAAAAAACATATTACCTACTCACTTCTGAAATATATACCCGTGATTTCTCTATGTAGTTTTGGCTACTAATTCTACTTTTCTACTAATTTGTGCTTCATTTGCTCCACTTGACTATTTGTGCTAGCTATTCCCTCCTAATTTTTCCTCATTTCTTACCTTATTACTTCGTCTTAATTGTATGGAGATTCCAAAACTATAGAGCATTTTATAACAAATCCCCTAACTTCCCTTTGGTGTAGATCTACTAACAGTTTTTCTTTCGTTTTTTTTTTTTCCCCTTCTTTTCTTTTCCAATCCTATCTTACAAATTTTCTTATTGAATGCATTCAAAATTCATTAATGTTCAGCTGACAACTCATTTGATTATCTAACTGTAATGCGATATAACTATTCCGGAATTTCGAAAACTTTAGCCCAAAACAACCAAAACTACTAAACAAGATTGGCTAACCAAGAAACTGTTATCTCCAAATATGTTGAAGACCCCTAAATTGTGACATTGTAGATTTAGGGCCTTTTGACAATGTGTGAAGTTGGCACTGGCTGAAGTTGGCTGAGTTAACGGTCATATAATCAAAATAATTGGCTGCACTTCTTTTTTCCTTTGCTGTGTTGGTATTATCTGAATTCTTTGATCATTCTTCATATTTTTAAATAGGGAATTTGAATATGCAACATGCTTGGACTCGGTTTACCTTTAACGGTTAACGGTCATATGTTCTTGAATGAAGCTATAACAAAGCAAAAAAGAGTGCCCTTGACATTCTTTTTAGATTCAAGCTTCAATATATGTATTCTTCGGTTAGCTTAAAGTTTCCTTTGTCAAGGTCATATATTAATATTTTGAGGAGATTTTCTTCTGCTCTATTTTTTCCCCTTTTGTATAGTTGTATCAAATTTATTAGTTGCATGTTTTATTGAGTCGTGTAGCAAAAAAGTATAATGTTAAAGAAAATTGTAGATTCTGGTTTCTCCAAAAAACTGAGAAGTGTTTTTGTTTTGCAACCTAGACCCCTAAAAAAAAGGGAGAATTTACGAAAACCCCTAAATTAATTTCCTCTAATTTAATCCAATATGAGGATCGAGAAAATATCTTGAGGGCTAGACCTACTGGGAAAGCAGTTCTTACGAAGCCATTTCGTCTTCTAGAGTCGAATCGCCTGGGAGTTATCTTAACATTTCCAGTTTATCGATCTGGTCTATCTCCGGATGCAACTGTCGAGGAGTGTATTGAAGCTACTGCAGGGTCAGATTCGCAACTTGTATAGATTTACAGCTACGAGCTTAGTTTGCATCGTTAATTTAAACTCCGATCGCACAGTTCATATTCTCTTTTCTGTTCTATTTCTTTTAATGAGCGGAAACATTAAAAAAACTACGTCTGTTTGTTTGAATTTGAGCATCGCTTGTCCAATTCCATATATTTAGTTACTCTATGAGCTGCATTTTGTTAATAAGTTTAATTTGTTTCCATGATGCTATACTTATTCCGCCATGGTTGATTGGCCACTATTTTAGTGCTAGAAGAAAAGGTTGATTGCAAACAGTAAACCATCATTAATCGTGTTTAATAGGGCTGGTGAAAGACGGTAAGGTTTTTGGAAATTTTGGCTTTTTCATCTTGAACCTATTTACTACTCATGTGAACTCTCGATCGCCTGTATAATTTTAATTTATAAAAGTTTCGCTTGGTATAACTCAAAAGTGGACCCTAACGACTATCGAGAGTAAATGTAACTGGTATTTATGAACTTTTGCTACGCATCCTGTCAAAATTATGCATTCATATTGGGAGGAAAAAAAAATAAAAAATTAACTGTTATTCTGCCTTTTCTTCAATAGATATCTCGGAGGAGCTTTCGATGTCGAATCACTTGTGAAGAATCTGCTGAGACAGCTTGCTGGCAATCAAGATATAATGGTCAATGCATATGATGTCACCAACAGTTCCGAGCCTCTTATCATGTATGGCCCCCAAATTCCCGCTATTTTCAATTCGCTCTCGCATGTTTGCATACTCGACTTTGGAGACCCCTTTAGAAAGCACCAGATGGTATGCAGGCAAGTAAATTTTAGCCTATAAGCATTTCGTTTATCATATAATGCTAAGATATCTCGACGTTCTTATATACAAATGTAAATATACAAATGTTGGAAATTTTGGCCTATAAGCATTTCATTTATCATATAATGCTAAGATATCTCCACGTTCTTATATACAAATGTTGTAAATTTTCCCCGTAGACCTCAGTAATATGAGCATCCTATCGCGTGCCGCTACTCAACCTCACAAAGTCGTAGTAAAAGTTTATCAACTCTCTACCTCTGCAAAAAATGAGGCAAGTGCACTTAAATTTCTTAAGATGTATTATTTTTTTACTTCTTCTGTGAAGTGCTTATCATGGGTATTAAATGGCATGACCAACTTGAAAAGAAGAAAATTGATATGGCCGCCTTCTTGTGTGAAATCCTCATTATGGGTATTATATGGCATAACCCAGTTGAAAAGAAGAAAATTGATATGGGCGCTGTATATCATGACAGACCCACTCTACACCAAGTATACCAAGTAATTATACACATCTTCTTATCTATACTACAACTTACTACAACTTTAATTGATTACTCTTTGTTCTTGCTCTTAACATGTTGTATTCTCAGGCATCATCTTGAAAAGGCTGATAGATATTTGAGCAACTTGGCTTTCTCACTGGTGCGTATGGCTTTCACTCTTTTTGAGCTTTTACATTTAGTTACTGCTTTTTCCTTTCTTTTTCTCCCATTTTTTCTCGCTTTGAGTTAAAATATAAGTACATGGTGGTTTACTTTTGCTTCATTCATCATGCAGCTAAGGTTGTAGCGCTAATAGTTGGAGCTCAAACATGCTTCACATATACATCAGATTCATAAGGATAAGCAAATAATTATTGAGCCCATTTTTTCCCCTTCGTGACCATCATGGATTTGCTTCTCTTCATAATCTGGTAAATGAACGGAATTTCTCCAGTTAAGAAATAAAATATTTTTTACAGATGTTTAGTCAGTAATTAGGATGAGCGAATTTAAAAAGTGCATTATGATGTCTATGAACTGCTAAACTAGGCCACCAATTGTTACTCCTTGAATCGCATATGGAATTTCAATTCATATTGTTATAATCAACAACCATGTAATATCATTATCAAATATATAGGAACAACCTTCGAAAGATACATGAACAAACTGATTATCTTTCAATTGTTTCAGTCTTACATTATCAAATGGAAGATACGATATTGCTCTACCATCTGTTATCTTCGTTTCATGCGAAAAAATTCACTACCTGTTTTTATAGAGCAAGACAAATCACAATTTACAAATTTTGCCATATTTTTAGTAATAATTAAAGAAATCTTTCAATGTACACTTAATGAATAATGCTTGATTATTGGTACAAGCCGTTTAACACTCTAGCTGTTTAATGTTGAGTAAGTAATATAGCAACTCTAGAGTCTATAGTTAGCCACTCTAAGCAACTTAGCACTGTTTGGTATGGTACTAGAGCAATACTCAAACATCAATTACAACTTACTCTCATTAATAACATAGCTTTTATGACGATAGAGGAAGCCAAGTTGATGAAGCTGGACCATCCATGGTTGTACAGGTTCCTTGGTTTCTTCCTGTTTGCGATACTTCTCTAATAGTCATTTATCATTGCTATTTAAGCGCATTTAAAATCTCAAAATTCTTATCGTTGTTTCGTGTATTGGTATCTTGCAACCAAGTCCCGAACAACTTTAGATGCAAGTCCTAAATTGTAAATTGTACGTTCAGAACTAAGCTAACACCGGTATCAATCAATAAAATTGTCTGAGTATTAAAGAAAGAAGTTTTCTTCTTAGAGTTTGAATTGTAGATAAGATTTAGGTTGTGTACTCTTCGAGCTGAAGTTCTGGGTAAAATCATGAGACTATTGTGGCCAGTCTGTTTTGGGCATGGTGAAATAATCACTGAGAATACTGATTAGCAGTCCTAATTACATAATTGAAAAATTTTAGATGCTAACGCCGTGTTGATTGGACTCATGAATGGCATCAGATGTTCAACCTTTGATGTTCATGCATGTGTCTATTTCCATTGTTGAATCACTTATTCTATTATTGCTTTTACAAATTTTGTCCCCAGGTAATTGGCCTGAGTGATATTCCCATTGCTGGGGATGAATTCAAGGTTGTTAGTTCCCACGATGTCGCGCTCGAAAGGGCTGAAGCACGTGCAGATTCGTTGCGGATTGAACAAATATGAGCGAAAACTGGGGAGGGAAAGCTCACTCTTTCTTCCATCGCTGCTGCAGTTTCAGCAGGACAGCAGTCCAGATTAGATAGACATCAGCTGAATATAATCCTCAAAGTCGACGTCCAGGTATGCCGTATGCAAATGCTTATCCTTACGTTGCCCTAAATAATTCTCTATTTATGTTTTAATTCCAATAATTAGTACCTCAATTGTGATCAAAAGTTATTTTTTAATAACATAATCTCTGAACCTTCCTTTGGTAAAAGAAGGATGCTACGCCAACAAATGCGCCCATTTTTGTTTATATATTTAAACAAATGTGGGATTTGCCTCTCCATATTCATCACAACTTTTGTTTTCTTTCCAACTTCTAAGATTTCCATTGAAATCAGGGTTCAATTGAAGCTATCAGGCATGCAGTTCAAGTGCTTCCACAAGATAATGTTTCTCTAAAATTCCTACTTCAAGCCCCAGGCGATCTGAATTGCTTGTATTGTAGTTGGAATTAATTGGTCCTCCAGTAGGACCATTGTATTTAAGGTAATTGTAGTTCCTCTTTTATACACTTTTGTATTTAATATAATAATTGTGATAGTTTCTTCTTCCTAACCATTTTGTGTGAATCTAATAACGGCCTTCTCCCACCTGCCTAGAGATCTCAGCTTCATAGAGCACACAGGCCACTTGGGTTGGAAAATGTAAGGACATGTTCAACGCCCTTTTTCATCTTTTCTCTTCCAACTGTTTTTAGTGTTTTGGGGTTTGAGGAAACTTAGATTCAGCTGCTGATGGTTGGAATTCTTAGTTTCTCAGAAGAAAAAGGGCGAGGCCAATCATCATAGACCCCGCACTCTAAACAAGTCGGAGATCATGCCGCCTACCCAGAAGAAGAATTGGAAAGAACTAATAGAGGTAAGAAAAGTAAATTATGTCGAAAAATTGAATAGTTACCAAGTTGTTAGAGGTAAAAGTTTATTCTACTCAATTAATTTCTTTTCATGGTTCCCTTTAGTATATGCTAATAAAATATTCTTCATGTTCTATTGCATATAAAGTGGACTGCTTCAACAACTACCCCGAAACAAAGAACAGACCTGGACCTCTTTGTGTACATGTACTAACAGTTAATTTATTTATTCCTTTTCCAATCCTATCTTACAAATTCCCTCATTGAATGCTTCCAAAATTTTTTACTGTTTAGCTGAAAACTCATTTGATAATCTAACTGTAATGTGCTATAACTATTCCGTCATTTCCAAAACTTTAGTCCAAATCCAGCAAAACTATTACACAGGATTGCCTAAACAAGAAACTGTTATCTCCAAATATGTTGAACTTTAATCCTTATATTTGTATTTTTATTATATTTGCAGAATTACTTTAGATCAAATGACTGAAATCAATTTTAAACCGCCAGAAGAATGAAAATTTAAACTTCTTTGAAATCAACTTTTATTTGGGAAATTGGAATTGCAGCCTTGGATCCTAATTTATGTGGGAAAATTGAATAGTTCCCAAGTTGTTAGAGGTAAAATTTTATTCTGCTCAATTAAATTTTTTCCATGGCTGATTGGAGCTGTTCAACATTGCTTGGCTTTTGTGCTTGATATAATTTGGTCTTCACCAGTAATCGGCAATCCGAGATAGGGTGTCTCCCTGCATTCTGTATTCAGAGCCATTCTGCTAAATGTCTTCATATTTGCAGGTGCATTTGTTTTGTTGTGCTGCCAGAGTAACTTTGGTAGCAAGACATCAGTCATTAAATGGAGGCTATGATCTTTCAATCTGAGCGACCTTTTGACCACCACGGGCCAATGGGGAATGAGAATAAAACTCAGGTCCTACGCTCTATATTGGCTGAGGAGAATGACACAACAGCAGAAGTAGCAAATGGTTTGAACTCTTTTGGCAGGGAGCGACTAGATGAAGGACTAATGCAGCATGGGTAAATATTCAAGTCTTTTACTTTCTAATACACTGTTTACATACTTTTTTCGTCAAATTGTTTATAAAATTTAAATTGTATGGGTTCTGATGGCCTCCTTCATTCAGAGGGGCAAAGTATAAGGTCAACAGTCAATTGAATAGGTTAAATAGGTATATCCATGGCAGTTGTCTATAATTTAGGACTGCATAAAAAATGGGTTTGATCACTACATTGGGTCTTGGAAAAGTTTGTGCTATATTTTTATGGTTCTGACTTTTAACTCCTGGTGACAGATGTTCACATTACCGACGAAGATGCCAGATTCGAGCTCCCTGTTGTAATGAGATATTTGATTGTCGACACTGCCACAATGAGGCAAAAGTAAGATCATCTGATAAATCATTCTAGCTTTGTCTGATTCTTATGTATTATGTTAGTTTGTGAGTCTCATGCAACAAGCCTCAACCTGTATTGGCCATTTCAACTTGTGATGTCCAGTGAGCATGTGATATGAACAGTTGGTATTAGATTTGAGTTACAATTTGTCACACAGTTTTTGTAGAATTCCTTGACATTAGGACCGTATTCTATCTTTGGTGGGCCTGTGATTTCCTTCTTTTTGACTTACGTACTTGCCTATGATGCCTAATCGATTGACACTTTCCTGTGAGGCAGAATCGAATGTGGGTGACACTTTCCTGTGATGCAGAATCGAATGTGGGTGAGATTGATTTGTTTAGATTTTAATTTGTTTTCCTAATGTTCAAAATTATTCGTTTTTGTAATTTCTTTTTGTTGTTTTCTTTCTAAGATTTTTAGGATTTGTCCTATGGAATAAAAACCTGAAAACTAATTAGACGCGCGAGGCGGCGACTCGGTGGAGACATGCATGATGGGCAAGGCGACTTCGGCGACGACGCGAAGGCGGCTTCGGCGACGACTCGGTTCCAGCAGCTCGGTGGCTTCTCCTAGCATGCCTCTAATTAAATATGCCAACAGTCCTTGCTTGCTTAATTAATTAGATATGTATGTCAAGGAATCCCTTTATTACATGTAATCTAGTTTGAACTCTTCAGAGCGAGCAATGTCGTTTGAAGTATAAACATAGTATATAATTCCTACTCAAACGATAGTTGTAAGTTATTCGTTGACTTTAAACGGTTCAGTTTTGTATTCATGTTATTCTAAAATCTGATTCAGATCACTTCTCATTTAACTTTCATTTTTGTGCTGTTTGTGTTTTGGATTGTGTTCATTCTTAAGAATCTGATTTCCGGCTGGGTTAGACATAAGATGCAGTTAAATACTTCTGGTTAAATTTCATCGCTCTTGCTTTCATTTTGTGGACTCTGATGAATGCAAATCACTCACCGGTGCTAAATAAAATATTTTCGCGTGAATCTAACAATAATTGATTAAGATGGAGCTCTGAGCAAAATAATTTTTTGTTTTCTTTTTGGTTTGTCTTTCTCTATTACTCTATAATTTTAGTTTTTATTTCCCGCTGTTCTCCTACATACTGTGAGATTTTGTTTGTTCTGTTTGAGTGATCTAATCATCCATTTATTTTGTGTCACTATTTTTAGAATTTTCTCTTTTATTTAGAGACTGAGCGAAGGTTGCGAAATAGGAGCCAGAAAATAATGAAAATTATGTAATATTTATTGAAAATATGAAATAAAAAATAATATTTATTGAAGAAATTATATCCGCGGCGCAGCGCGGGTACTTCACTAGTAATAAAATAATAATTCAAGGACATTTTCTTCATCTAACGCCAAAAAACCATTTCAAAAGCACGAAACATCGGGCCCCACCAACCGTTCGATCTCCAGATCTAACGGCATCCGACCTTCTACAAAACAAATGGGGGAACGTTTGTGAGCCGTCCAATCTCACTCCTGCTCTCCTCACTCCTCTTTATATATAGGCTCAAAGGCAGTCCCGGCCCTCCCTGTCCGATCCCCATTTTCGCCTCTCAATCTCCGTCGCCGTCGTTGTGGAGAATCAAATCACCAAATTCGTCGGTAACACATTTTTTTCTAATCCCTGCGCCCAATTTTACCTGTTTTTCGTGATTTTTTAATTATTTTCTTGTAATTTTTCCGATTTTTAATTATTAATAACCATTGATCTAATCCTCCTATGCTTATAACTTTGAGATCTTATTACAACTTGAGGTTTCTTTTACTGTAAATGTTTGATCAATTATTTTTCTGAACTGTTTTGTGCCCTGAATCAATTATTTCCCTAATTTTTGATCATTTTCTTGTAAAATTATTAGATTTCCAATTTCTAAACCTTTGATCTAGTCCCCGTACATTCATATTGTTGAATTCTTATTGCAATTTTTGGTTTTTTTTTTTTTCTAGCGTAAATTCTTCAAATTTGTTGCTGAATCGATTTGTTCTCTAAACCTTGTTTGATCGTAGATCTGGCCCCAAATCGACCTTATATGTAGCTAAAATTCCAGATCTAAGCCTCTGAGACCTGTAAATCTAAGGTTCTTGCAATGCCCGTGTTATTTTTTTTCAGTTCATCTTATTTCTGTGTAAATCTTATCTGATCCGTGCTCTGATCCATTTTCTTATAGATGAAAAGTAGGTTGGGACAAAATTATTCCATACTCTGGGTGCATATTTGTATTTTGAACACCGTAGTAATTAATCCCTGTTGATGAAATTTAAACTGTATAATATTTCGTATATAGAATTTTTTATATAGTTTAAATTATATCTGTTAAATTATATTTTAATTTTAAATTTAAAAATAAATTTGGTGCATGTTCACTCCTTGTAGACTAGGTGTATGCAAGTTTTTTGAGTGAGATATGTGTCGCCTTCTCCTATAAAGAAAAAGAAAGAAAACCGAAGAAGTCCACAAAACCCTAATAAAAATCCTCTCCCTGCGCCGCCTCTCCTCTTCGATCGATTCTTCGCCCTCTTCCTCCTCTCGATTCTCTAAGCAGGTAAGTACTTTAATTTTCGATCTCATGTTTTTTTTTTTTTTTTTCTATATTTCTTGAGGTGTTAGGTCTGATCTTTTTTGTAACTTTTTGTCCTTTTTGTCCTTTTTTTTTTGTTAGGCGCTTTTAGAAACTTTTGGATGGTTCATGTGGTGTTTTTCTCTGTGATCCGGAGGAAAACAAATTTGTTTTTTTTGGTTATTTTTGTTTTTGTTTTTGTTTGTTTGCTGTTTTTTTTTTTTTTTTTAAGTAGATATACTTACTTATCTCAGTGCACCTGAATCAAGGTTAAGAGTATCATTTTATAGAAAAAGAAATGTCATTTGTTATTTTATATATATATATATATATATATATATATATATATATATATATATATATATATATATATATATATTTTGCTGCTAAGGATGGAATTACCATGTATGAGAAAGTGCAGGGATTAAGTCGATGAACTTTTAACTGTAGATATTTTGTAAGAAGGTATGTTAAAGGTTTTCGAGAGGCCTATTCGCAAAAAAAAAAAAAAAAAAAAAAAAAAAAAAAAAAAAAAAAAAAAAAAAAAAGAAAAAAAAAAAAAAAAGCATGCCTATGGAATAGTAAATTAGTAAAATAAGGATTTTTTTTCTTAAAATAATCTTGAAAATTTTTAAAATTAGCAAAATGACCATTTAAATTTTTTTTTTTGCAAAACTAGCCCTGCTTTTGCCAGTATGGCGCCACGGAGGCGAGACCATCTGAAGGCTTCCACGTCTTCACAAAAATCTTGTGAAGGCGCTGATTCATTCAGTGTCTTCAGCATATATACTGAAGGCGCTGATTCATTCAGTGTCTTCAGCACATATGCTGAAGGCGTTGATTTATTCAGCGCCTTCTGTATATATGCTGAAGGCGCTGAGGATTTAGTCAATTTTTGCGAAAATTGGCTAAGTCCTCAGATATAAGTGCTAAAGGCGCTGAACTATTCAGCGCCTTTAACATCAAAGGTGCTGAATGGTTCAGCGCCTTTAACCATAGTAAGACAAGATTTTTTTTTTTCAACTTCAAAAAATAAAATTTGTACAACAAGTTTCATAACAGAATGAAAAAGTATAACAAGTTTCACAACATCTAGATATTGAGCTAAAACATTCAGAAATTATGTGAAATAATTTCACAACATTCAGATATACCAGTTGAGTAACCAAAAAAAAAAAATATAATCACGGAAATGTTAATAATATACCCTCAAACTCAAAATTGAGCTGAAACTCAATTTTGAGCTTGTCCTCTCCCTCGACCTCCTCGGCCACGTCCTCGCGGACGCCCACACCCAAGAGGAACAGCAAGCTCGATAATCGGTATATCATCAAGATGCTCGACCGCTGCCAACTGATCGAGCTCCACGATAATACCATCCTCATCATGCTCAGCAATATGCTGGTTCTCATGTGGCGATGATGACGAGGGACGACGACGTGAATATGTCGATGCAAAAGATGTTCGTGATACAGGAGGCGGGAGCGACTCTGGCGTCGAGGGAAATGTCGTAGTGGCTTGAATAGGAGGAGATGGAGATCGTGGCACTTGAAATGGCGTAAATAGTTAGTTAATTTGAATTTGAAGACTTAATTTGAAATTTCTGGTGATATGAAGGTACCTGATGACTCAAGGACGATGCGTGAGCATAATCTCCTCGTCCCTCAGAAACTCTGACAGTAGGTACCGACGGTACATTTTGCAGTACCATATGAATATGCTCGCGCATATCTGTCAAAGTCCCGAATATCCTCGTAGGTGACGGACGATCATGCAATAACTGGTCTATAGTAGTATCTATCTGTCGTAGTGTGTCGGCCTGCATTTCAATTTACAAATTAAATTTATATTAAATATACAAAACATGTTAAATTTATATATATAAATTATTATACCATTGCCCTCTCGATATGCCCACGGGGATGAAAAGTCAGCGGAGGACGCTGTACTGGATGATATATCCATCTCCTCGTAATCGTCCAGTACCATTGCATGTATATGGATGCCGCATGCAGTGGGTCCTCACCAGCAGCCAGGAGCTGATCAACAATGTGATCTAGCCTCTCAGACCACCTCTCAATGTGTACAGCGTGAAATGCAATTCAATCCTCATCCGGACACCCACGTGATGTCACGCATCGGATGGACTCCACATTAAGAGGCATATGCTGGAGAAGACCGAATTGTCGTAGGACTCTGTCTGGTACATGCATCTCTACAATGTGATAGCAGATGATAACTATCTTTGAACGCCAGACTTGCGAGCCCTGTACACAGAAGTCTGGTAATGTAGCTAAAATCTCATCTGTGTACGGCATCCATATAACCTGTTAATGACACAAAATGATCAGTTAGTATAAAAAATATTTAGAAAAAAAAATATTTAAAGTATTGATTAAAACAGTTACATTCCTGCGTCTCTCTCTGCTGAACCAACTCATCTCTATAAAACTCAATGTCATCGGTCCTGACATTGGCTCTGAATCGTAGTCCTCCAGTGTTTGCCCATCTAGTTTGTAAAATATATATATTAGTTGCAATTACATTTGAAATACAAAAATCTAATATATTAAATAAATATCTTATCGGCAACCCAGAGGGAGATCTACAATGTCGGGTAGCGCTAGGACGCCTGTAGGTCGGCCGATATGAATATGCTCCCGAGCCCAAATCTATATATTAACACAAACGACTTAATATAATAAATAAAATATTAAATACCAATATTAACATAATAATGAAATCAAAATATTAGATATTATATCTGCGATAGCGTCCCAAACAACAACACTTGGCCTTCTCGTACAGTGAGGCAAGTCCTAGTGTTCGATACATATATGCTAAGGGAGTTGCACCCCATGCATAAGCCCCGCAGAGATCTAAATCAGCCAAAAGTGATAGCCACTTTAGGTGAACTCTGTGTCCACTGGGGTTGTTGGAAAACAAACTACACCCGATTTGATATAACATATATGCACGGGCTGTAGCTGCCACTACTTCTGCAGGGGCATCTAGAGGTATATGGCTGTACTGATGATATAGCCACGTTAGGCTTATCTGCGACCCGCTTATTTCGTCGGGCACTGCTCCCAACAATGCCTCGCATATCGGCACCCACTCTCGAAGTGAAGTTTCCGTCACTGGTGGACCGTCGACACGGAGACCTGAAATAACCGCCACATCTTGGAGTGTGACGGTTATCTCACCATGGTAAAAGTGGAACGTATGGGTCTCCGGCCTCCACCTCTCGGCAAGGGCGGCTAGTAAAGCCTGATCCAGCTGCACGCGTCTCAGGCGTGCTACCCCGTAAAATCCAGACTATTGGAGTAGATCTAATACAGCTGGATGGTCAAGCTCTCACAAGTTGAGCTTGCGCCCATGCTCTGAGAACTCCACAGCACGATACCCCTGTAATGCCAAAACAAATATAGTTTGCTTTTACACCAATTCAGTTTATTTATATTACAATAAAATATCAAATGAAATTTTTATAGCTCTTACCTCAGTCCTGATAAATGCTGATCTATGGAGATGCTGCTCTGATTGGACCGACAGATCAACTGGTCCCGCGTCCTCGTGATCTGCCATCTGTAATATAAAATATATATATTAGTAACATAATAGTTAAAAAAGGGTAAATATTAAGACAAAGTAAAATTGTGGAAGTCATATGCCGACGTTCTTGTTGCACACTTTGTACATTTTGTGGACAAGTGCTCCTATAATGGCCTGCTTGTTTACAAATGGAGCATGTTCCTCGTCGGCCACCCCCTTGTTCATTATATTACGAATACGTGTAGATCGTGGACGATCTTTCTTCCTTCGTATAGGAGGCGGTACAATCGGGGGACCTTGGAGTCGTGGCCAGTGCCGTCTATCAGGAATATGATGAAAATGTGGTGCGTACGTCGCACGATAGCAGTCCGTACTATACCAGACTGAATAAAAAATATGATAGTCTAATTACATATGTGATGTACTACAAATTGTTAAGATATGTGAGCAAGGTATTTCAGTTAGATGAAATTCAACACATGAACATTCTGCATTTGTTCCATTCACGATCACTTTGAAGACGAAATCTCCAGCATTGACATCAAATTTTATTAGTCCAAATCATACAACCTGATGTCCCAGCGTCGTATCTATACTTTCGGTAATTATTTTTTGATTTTAGGGGTTAGCGCGTCCGTCATACTTTCACCGTGAGCACGGCGATTAAAAAAATACTTATTAAGCTTATAAAATATAGCCGCAACAAAAGCCGTGATAGGCAAACCACGACTGCCCTTAAGTACCCCATTTAACGATTAAGAAAGATTCGTAGTCGTCAATCCAAACCGGCGGTTTTCATCAAATGCCTTTGCCTAGTACTCTTTATATCTATCAAGATCATGGACCCACTGCCAAGCATCGTGATCCAACGCATCTAAATCTTCCTTCAACTGATTATATTCCGTCGGTGTTGAAGCAATTCCGATCTGCCAAAATTTATTTAACAAAATTTTGTTTTTGAAGCGCTTATTCATATTTGTTTTCATGTGTCGAAGATACCAACGATGCGAGTGATCCTGTGCTGGAGGATAGATAGTAACCACTATTTCCCTCAATCTAGGAAATCAATCAGATAAAACAAATGGCTCTATCGCGGGTAACATACTGACGCATGTTTTGCATAAACCATAGCCAACTCCCGCCATTTTTCCCCTCACATCTACAGCTGTCGCTATCAAAGCATGGCCTTCGTATTTGCCGTACATATGTGTGGCATCAATACTCACTACCGGCCGACATTGTGCGAATCCACGAATCGAAGGTCCAAATGACAAAAAAATACAACCAAAGTGACAAATCCCATCAGCGGGCTACCTATGATCCAGACGCCATAAAGTACACATGTGGTCGTAGGTGGTACACATGTGGTCGTTGGTGGCACACTACTTACCGAGTAAGGTACAACACTTTCAATAGGCAAATAATCACTTTCTTTGCATTATATATAATGATTAAGTCCACTTAAAAAAGATTACAAATTATCAATTTATTATGTTATTTTACTAACCTTGTCATTCTTACACCACCTTCGCTTGGAAGATTTTGATCACCCATTACATTGGCGGAAGGACCCACATCAATACAATTGTGGAGCATTCTCGTGTAATAACCTTGCAGTTCAAAATTCTCCGACGGGTGTAGCTCTTTCTCAATGTATACCGACACCGCCATACAACCAAAATTTTCATCCAATCCAATCATTCCCTCCAATGATTCATCATCTAATATTTCGTGAGCTACATATTCATTACCGACAGTGGGGCAACGAATAGTGAATTTTAAATGAAATTATTCTCTTGTACAATTTGTTAAACGATACATTCTCGTCTCAAAACTAGTATATGTAGAATCGGAATGTATCGCGATTAATTTTTTTCGACCGCCGATATATGTTGGATTATTCTCAGCGATAACTAACTGTTCATCACAGTAAATACTTAGTGACATGCGACGATCAGCCATTTTAACTACAAAAAAAATTAAGCACTTCAAAATACTAATTTGAACTTCACAGTAAGAGAGCGACAGTGAAACCTCTCACTGTGAGATCTCGCAAGGTAATGCTAAGGGCGAAAGTGAGCGATCTCGCGCAGACACAGTAAAACCTCTCTCACAGTGAGAGATCCCTCACTGTGAGAGACTCACAGTGAGGGATCTCTCACTTTGAGAGAACTCTCATAGTGAGAGAACTCTCTTATTGTGAGAGATCCCTCTCACAATGAGGGATCCCTCACAATGAGGGGATTGCTCACTGTGAGCTATCTCACAGTGAGCGATCTCACTATGAGGGGATCTCTCACAGTGAGTCTCACTGTGAGAGATCGACTCACTGTGAGAGATCCCTCTCTCACAGTGAGAGGGAGAGAGAGAAGGAGAGATGGAGAGAGAGGGAGATAGGCTCACAGTGAGAGATCTAGAGAGCGAGAGAGACGGCGCCGGTGACGGCGACAATGGGCTTCCTCTCGGCGACGGCGACAGCGACGGTGACGGCGACAATCTGCTCCTGCTTCGGCACTGTGCGGGAGAGGGGGAGAGAAGAGATGACTCTGCGGGATTGAAGAGAGAAAGTGAGGGCACTGTAGCCCGCGCGGGGGGTTTTAGTGGAGAAGAAGGCGCTGAATGGTTCAGCGCCTTTAGCACTTATATCTGAGGACTTAGCCAATTTTCGCGAAAATTGGCTAAGTCTTTAGCGCTTTCAGCATATATGCTGAAGGCGCTGATTCAGCGCCTTCAGCATATGTGCAGAAGGCGCTGAATCATTCAGCGCCTTCACTGGGTTTTTGTGAAGGCGCTGAATGATTCTGCGCCTTCAGTAAATACACTGAAATTAATATTTTCTCTCAATTAATCTAATTTTTCTCTTTTATCTACCAACTAGTTTCTTTCTAATCTTTCAGCCATTGGCCAATTTTTTTTTTTTTCTTTGTAAGGAGTCTCTTAGAGTTGTATTTTCATTATTTTTTTTTCTTTTTTTCCTGAATGGGTACTTTTTTTTTATTTCTAATGTAGGTTGATTAAATTATTCTTAAAAATTGTAACTATAGAATAAATCTAGAGAAATTTTTTTAATTTAATAGCTGAATTTTTTATCCTAAATTTTTAATTGGTGAATGTAAAATTCCTGTATAAATCGCTTATCCGAATAATTGACGAACTGTTTTTTAACCGATTTTTTCAACGAATTTACGAATTTTATTGGTATTATACCCGTACCGATTTTTTTTGCCGAATCCGAATTAATTAACTATGATCTCGCCGCCCCCCCCCCCCCCCCCCCCCCCCCCCCCATCTCTTTCTCCTCCTGACACTCTCTCTCTCTGCCCTATTTTCCAGGTTCTTTCTCCTCCTCGTCCAGTTCCCTTTAACTCTTCTATAATCGCGTTTTTAATCGCTAAAATGGATCGAGTATGATGTTTTGTTTTGTTTTGATTGGTTTTGGCTTCTTTTTGATGATTTTAGGGTTTGTTCCACTATGGACGCGCTGCTCTTGTGCAAATCCGCTTGCTCCCCCCCTGTAAGTGATGCTTAATTACTCAGATTCAGCTAGTTTAGTTAATTTATTTTGGTGCGCAAAGTGATTTTAGTGAGCATGAATTGGAATTTGAGTTAATTGTGCATGCTATTGTGGTTGAGAGCTTCAAATGGTGATTTGGAGAAAGATCTGGTTTAAGATTTGGCGTATATGTCAGAAGGCGTATATGTCTCCTATCGGTTTCTCTGCTGCTTGAGTTAAAATGCTTAAAGATTTGATTGATTTGGATATAAGTGCTGCAAAATTTGAGTTGATTTAAGGAACAGTGAGAAATGTTGCTCGTGGATTGGAAGTTAAATTACATTGATGCATCATTCCTTAGTTCTTAGTATTCGTTGGCTACCTATGTTAGCGCTGAATTTCTTTTGTTTTCCTCTCTAATTGGATCTTTATTATTATCTTTTCCGTAGTTTCATATATTCGTAGTATATATACGCTTTTTGATTATCATGTGAAAGGTACAAATTGGCCTTTTTTGACATAATCAGCTGGAAAACTATAGATTTCTATGGGTTGTGCTTTTGAGAACTTTTCTCGTTTGTGTTAAGTGTATTCTTTGTTCGTGCTCTTAATAAATTAATTTTATGAATTTATTGGCTTTTAGATATCCAAGATCAGAAAACCCATAAAATGATCTGGAAATGGGTCTAGGTGGCTAGAGGGAAAAATGTTGATAAACTGTAAATCTTTGGTTACAATATTTGCTGTCCTTTATTATGATGTCATGAAGAGCTGCAGCTTCATTTTTGTCCAGTACTTTCTTTATCTTTGGAATTTCTCTCAAGTAGCGTTAAATTGGTGATTTATAGTTTACTATTCGTTCTGTTTTCTTTTGTGGATCTAACTTCATGGTGTTTTTATGAAAAAGGGTTTATTCGTCAAACCTGCTAGAGGAATTAGGAGCTCACAATGCAGCTTGATGGTAGGAAACTCTCCAAACTTTCTCAAGATAAGCCTTCCCAGACAAAGGGCTTCCGGAACGACCACTAAGTCGAGAAGATGTGGAGGAGCTCTTAGTGCGACTTGCAGGAATGAGAAGATACTTATAGCAAATCGAGGTGAAATCGCAGTCCGAGTGATTCGCACTGCTCACGAGATGGGGATTCCGTGTGTTGCAGTTCACTCAACAATAGATCAGGATGCACTTCATGTAAAGCTTGCAGATGAAGCCGTTTGCATTGGCGAAGCACCGAGCAGTCAATCGTAAGTGATGCTTCTCATTTTGTCAGCAAAAATATGCGAATAAAAACTAATTAGCACCTATCCGGCCGGGCTTTTTGAGAAAATTGTCTATCCCGGTAAGTAGGAGCTAAGCATTTTGCAAAAATAATGCCTGGAATTTTAGTTGTAGTGGGCAGTTGAAATGAGCTTTTGAGCTCAAATGCGGAAGCTCCGACATTGACCTTTTGCTTTTGTTGCAGCTTGGTAGCTATTGAGGAAGATTTTACCACAAATATTGTCCGTACTTCTTTGAACAACTCTACTTAAACAATATTTTTATCGAAGCTCTGGCCTAGCCAAATAAGCCCTTAGTATAGTTGCCCTTCTTTTCCTCCTCAACATTCCTTTTTTTGTTGGAATTGTATACATAAAAGTATCAGCTGGTGTTGTATTTCTTTGCAGCTTGTCTACATTTTAATAACTTATTAAACTATAGAAAACGTTTTATCTGATATTCCTTTCTTTGATAGGTATTTGTTCATTCCAAATGTTTTATCAGCTGCTATTAGCCGGGGATGCACAATGTTGCATCCAGGTTACGGTTTTCTGGCTGAAAATGCTGGTTTTGTTGATATATGCAAAGAGCATGGGATCAACTTTATCGGGCCTAATGTAAGCAACCTATATGCACAAATCTCCTTTGAAAAATATCACTCTCGGTAATTAGAGTTATACCAACTTTTTTGCTTTTGTATATTGTCAAAAGATTTAATTTTAAAATAAGGGAGAAAATTAAGTTTTGGATACTCTGCAATCTTGTAAGTTGGACCTCAAGGTGCATAAAGAATTTACAGTTCAATGTTTCATCTATCTAGGACTAGCAGGTCGTTTGATGTTTTTAGTGCTTTATTAAATTGTAAGACATCATACCCATGCTCGAAATTCACAAACACATTTTTTGAAATAGGTGCCTGCCATATACTTTCTCCCAGTTAAATTCATTCCAAAGATGCTGAAAAGAGGGAGAGAAGCATTTCTTTGGGATTTCTTTTCTCTTATCAAATTGCCCTTCTAAGTACTATTCATTCCGATGTCTAGGCTAACCTAGAAGTTTTAGTCATTGTACTGTTTGCCTCTACTTGTTTGAAAAATTGTAAACTTTTTGCAATGTTCCTGCTTTGAACACTTAGTAATTGTGTGCTGCTGTAAATTTGTCTTGTTATCTTTGGCATAGATATTTGTTCATTTCAGAGATTTTCTAAGAGTTTAGTGAATTGTTTCTTTTGCAGGCTTTGAATCGCTGAAGATCAAATGTTTTTCTGAAACATGAAATTAATTTTTTCCTTTTTCGTTCTTACCCAGCCGGATAGCATTAGGGTTATGGGTGACAAATCTACAGCAAGAGAAACAATGAAGAAAGCAGGAGTCCCGACTGTACCTGGGAGTGAAGGATTATTGCAGGTAAATAACAAATTTAGGAGGATGGAGTTGCTATAAGAAGTTTTCGTGTGGTCTTGGTATAAGTGCCTATATTATACTCTTTAGTTCCGTAAACTTGTCCTACCTGAAATTTGCAGTCCACAGAGGAGGCTGTCAAGCTTGCCCACGAGATTGGTTTTCCCGTGATGATCAAGGTATCAAGCTGTTCCTCGCCCTTGTATAAACAGTGGTGTTATATATATATATATATATATATATATATATATATATATATAGAGCTAGGCTGGAATGCTATTAATAGCACCAAGTCATTGATGCTATTAAGTTTTTAACCGTTAAATTAAAAGATGTGTGGTTAAGATGATAGTAGGTCCTTTGGGTTTAATGGATGGTTGGGGAAATAGTAAAATCTAACGGATGAAAATAATCGAAGGAGTTGATCTAAGGGTAGAAAACTTGATAGCACCAAATGCTTGGTACTATCGATAGCATAGTAGTCAGACTCTCTCTCTCTCTCTCTCTCTCTCTCTCTCTCTCTCTCTCTCTATATATATATATATATATATATATATATATATATATATATATATATATATATATATATATATATAGTATAGCTTATATGTTTTTAAAAGTACAAGACAATTCATGCTTGTGAATTTTTTACCATTGGATTTGTATTAGGATTAGTGCTTTTGTAAAGTCAACTAAAGAGAGAAAGATAAAGTAAAAAGCACAAATTCCAATACAAATCCAATGGTAAAAAATTTACAAGCATGGATTGTTTTGTGCTTTTGAAAGCATATAAGCTCTACTCTATATATATGTATATATAAAAGAAATGACTACGAAAAGTTCTCCTCATACTAGTAAAAATCAACAAATGTTGCAAATCGAAGAGTTTCAATGTAAAATGACATTATCTTTTGCTTATATATTATCAAAAGCTTTTGCATTCTTATCTCTTACTTCACGCCCAAAATTTTCACAATATCAATCTAAAAATAGTAGACTATTGCAGCGTAATTTTCTATAGCATGGATGCCCATTTTTTTCTTTGCTTCCGGTGATGCTAGTCAACTTACAGATAACTTTTGGGTGCCATTATACATTAGAAAACTATTTCAGAAACTAGTGATAACATTTGTTTGCCAGTATATCTTCTGTGGTTAAATATTTTTCGACATTCTATGATTTTTCTTCTTTATATTTTTCATAGGCAACTGCTGGTGGCGGAGGACGTGGAATGCGTCTAGCTAACGAGCCTGATGAATTTGTAAAACTTCTTCAGGTACACAGCATGCAAAAACCATTTTAAAGCTTCTTCAGGTACACAGCATGCAAAAACCATTTTAGGATGGTATTTGCTAATATAGTTCCTTTTTTGTTGGTCCTACCTTATGAGTTTAGTGGCATCTTCCAAACAGTATTTTGTTTGGAAATTCTTATTAGCTGAACTTGGGCCTACTGCATCTTTGTGTTTTGACATTGCTATATCTTAATGCATGAATGAATAAAGGGAGACTAAGACTTGGTTGTTCAATTCACAGAGTTGATGGTGTTCATTACCACTCAAAGATTTCTTAACTTCTGGAAATTTGACCTTTTTGGTTGTTTTCTGACCAAAGCTCTCTGCTATATGCAGCAAGCAAAGAGTGAAGCAGCAGCTGCATTTGGTAATGATGGAGTTTATTTAGAGAAGTACATCAAGAATCCAAGGCATATTGAATTTCAGGTAAACTAATCATACTTCTTATTCGGTGAAAACTCAAAAATTAGTATATTAGAGAAGTTTCTGACTGTGTTTTTGAAACTAACCCCAATTATTATTGTAACAATAATTTGAAATGGATAATTAAAAAATTTATAGGTGTATTATGCATGTTAATCTTATTTGCTCATAATAGGTTCTTGCGGACAAGTATGGAAATGTCGTTCACTTTGGCGAGCGTGATTGCAGCATTCAGGTAGCCTATCACTACTGCTTTTATCTTGTTACACCCACTCCCAAATTTTCCTATGTGTTGATCGTAGTCAATTTATTAGTTGGTAGATGTCGCAGGACAAATTCTCTTAACATGAATTTATGATTACACTCACTCTGACTTTTCACTTATTGATTGTTGGTGTATCTGTTGATGATAAACCCTTCTATCATGACTTCTTTTGCAGAGGAGGAATCAGAAACTTTTAGAAGAAGCTCCCTCTCCTGCCTTGACCCCAGAACTTCGAAAAGCTATGGGTGATGCCGCAGTTGCTGCAGCAGCATCCATAGGCTATATTGGTGTTGGCACTGTGGAATTTCTCTTAGATGAAAGAGGTTCCTTTTACTTCATGGAAATGAACACTAGGATCCAGGTACAAATTTTATTCATCTGCTTATCGTTTTCCAAAGTCTAGCAAAGCCATTAAAATTTGTGAACATATTATTTATTTATTTCTTCATATATGTATTTCTTATATTTGGGCATGGAAAATTAGGTGGAGCACCCTGTAACCGAAATGATATCTTCGACTGATTTGATCGAGGAACAAATTCGTGTGGCTCTTGGAGAGAGGCTTACATACAAACAGGTACAACTTCGGTTCTCAAATTCATTATTAAGTAATGAAGTTACTAGTTGGCAGTTAGTAGAACTACTATTCTCAGGAGGACATTGTTTTGAGAGGGCATTCGATTGAGTGCCGCATCAATGCCGAAGATGCCTTTAAAGGATTTCGCCCTGGACCTGGTACTTTCTCCCTTCATTTGGTTTTTATTTTGAAAGACAAGGAAATTTCAATTTTAGCATTTTTCTTATTATTTTCTATTTTCTTTCTGAATTATTTTGTTCGTCCTACTCTTCCTTGGGAACTTCAGGGTAATCATGACTAATAATTATGCTAATGGTGTAGGATATCTAATTATATGTTATTGGGAGTTATGCATTACCAATTCCTGCAAAATAATCTGCATATTTTTACATCTTTGAAACCTGAGTTTCTAAATATTCCTCTCAAAGGGCAATTTCTTACAAAAATACCCGATAGTCGGGGGATCATCCAATTCTTGGATGATAGTGTAGCAGAATATATGTATATATCTTGAATATTTTTTCTATGTTACATCCTCTATTCATCTGTGCTTTGTCAGTATCTTTATGGTTTCTTCTCATTCTTGACTTGAGATGGTTTTTTATGTCAACTATTTTAGAGCCCTCTTAATAGTAGAGCCCTCTTAATGATAATACTTGTTGAGAATTGCAGGAAAGATTACTGCATACTTGCCGTCAGGAGGTCCATTTGTTAGAATGGATAGTCATGTTTATCCGGGCTACGTGGTTCCCCCAAGCTATGACTCACTCTTGGGAAAAGTAAGCAAGTTAATTTCTTGCTTAGCATGTATAAATTGTAAATTACTGATCTACTAAGCGACCTCAATTGTCATCTGTATGCTCAGATTAATTTCTTTAGTATATCTCAGTTCATGACAGTTTTTAGTTGGTTAATTTGTAAAATCTGTTCTATGGGTGGAAAGCTCTAAATTCTTCCTTTTTTCAGCTTATTGTGTGGGCCCCAACAAGGGAGAAAGCAATAGAGCGAATGAAAAGAGCTCTTGATGACACCATCGTTACAGGTTAGATGACTATCGATGTATTTTTTATTTTTCTTTGGGTTTTAGAACTCTCTGACACAAATTTCTTGGGAAAATATGGCTACTCATAATTTATTCAAGATTCATGAAATAGCTCTGGGCTTTCAGATTTCCTCTCTCTGTTGTTTACTTTCTGTACCTTATGATCTATCAAATATTTAGAATTCACTTCCACCTTGTTTATATACTTTGAAAGATGTTTGCTAATTCTTTCATCATATATCTTTTCTTTTTCGTCGGCTTAATATTATCACTTATGCAATATTTTGCATCACTGCTAGTGGAACAATTTTTCATCATGTACCTTTAAGATGTAGGATTTTTTTCGTACAATATACCATTAATAACTATTATTTCCTTATCTCTTACCTTTTAAAGAAATTCAATATTCTTGCAACTAACTAAAATTGATAGTTTTTTTTTCAAACTATGAAGCATTGAATTAGGTATATGCTGTTATAGAATAATAACAAAATATTACCGATCAATTTTATCTTATTTTCTCTCGTTATACATACATTATAGCTAATGATCAACTTTTTTCCTTATACAGGGATCCCTACAACTATTGAATACCATAAGCTAATTCTTGACATTGAGGTAATGAATATCGATGTCACAAAGATTACACTTAGTCTCATTAACTTGCAAAGAATGTCATTTTCAAAATTTTAACTTTTAACTCATTTTTTTGTAAAAAACATATTATTGTGAAAATTGCAGGACTTTAGAAATGGAAAAGTGGATACTGCATTTATTCCAAAGCACGAAGAGGATTTGGCTGAGGTTAGTATTTAACTTTTTCTCTTTCATATGGCCTTTGGATTTCTATGACAACCACTTTCCTTTTCCTTTGTTTTCAAAGTTGCAATATAATTACAAAATAGATATGCTTTTAGTTGTTACGAGGCTCTTAAAAGTTAGATGTATAATTGTATCTCTCGAACTTCCAAAATTCTAAAAATGGATGCTAAACTCCTCTGTTTTCAAATCGTCCTTAAACCTAATTTTGTAGTGCAATAGGTCTTTTCGTTGGAACAAAGTCAGTTTTGCACTCCACTTTGAAAGGTAACTTGCTTTCTGTAATGATCAAAGCAGGAGAAAGCCTCAAAATAGGAGAATACTACAGCATTAATAAAGCTCTAATAGCTGCATTGAGAGTGCTGTCATGGCTGTTTCTGCTACACAAGTTGAAGACACAAGATAAAAAATCCTTAGAAAACCAATGTTGTTTCCTTATTATTGTATTACTACATGAAAAGAGGAGATTTGAAAGTAGAATTCAGAGGCCTTTTTTAGAAGTGTAATTGCTCGAGGGGTGTTTGCATATATAATATTAATTTAGAAGTTGCATTACCTTGTATGGGTGGAGAACTTTCTCGTCATCTAAGCAAACCATATGCATATACTTTGATATACAAATGTAAATATAAACCTCATTTGGCATATGAGATTGAATTGTACAAGAAAAGATGGGATAATGACATCGGAGGAGAGGAAATTAATTTGGTTTATTTTTAAACAATATGATGTACAATAGCGTCCTCGCATCCCACTACTAAGTTTCCAGTTGATTCCATAAGTTCAACCTCTTGCAACTCCCAGTACCTCTAAGTTGCTAAACCCTCCGTCAACCCTAGCATTGCTCTCTTATGTTGTTTTAACTGAGTCTATTCTTGGGTACCAAAACATGCATCCATAGTAAATAGGGAAGTACATTTATCAAGCAAGTTTATTGGAGGAAAATCCTATGTAACAAGTTTTTTTTCAAATTGCAGCCTCAAAAGCTGGTGTTATCTACTGCAGAGAAAGAGCTTGCGGGAGTCGGCCATTAAAACTTCACTAACCTGCAGCCTTTATTGAATCTTCTGCACTGCAGTCGCCTTCTTATTCATATCTTCTTACACAGTAGAAGATTTTGATGCTAGAATAATAGTGGTCTTAGCTTTTTTTTTTTTTTTTTGGGGGTTATGAGTTTGAATGTCTTCCGAGATCTATTAAAATGACTACATTAGAATCAAATTGTTGTATTTAATTTTGGCATAGGCATGCTGCTCTCTACTTGAACTATTGTTTTGTTGTTTGAGGACTTAACATTCGTTTAAGTTACATAATTGATGTTGTTGTCCCACCACTCACTACCGTACGCAATCTAAAGTAATTTATACTCTTCTAAATGTGGCGGAATACAAATTATTCAAATGTAATGCTATATATTATTATTATTATTGTTTTTTGGTTCTAATTGCTATATATGAAACAAGTGCTCGCATAGGTATACTGAAAAATAGGTTTCAGGAGAAGATGGATCCATTGCTGTGGATTATTTCACTTTCTCACCAAGCATTGCTGATTTTCTGAAATCGGCGTCTTTTATCATCAGTCATGAAGGTTTACATTTTATTTTATTTTATTTTTTTTTGGATATACTTGCAAAATTTATAGGTACCATTTTTGCCCCCTTTAATGGACTTCTGATTTTTTAGACGCACTTTGGAACTAATATTGATTGGAGATTAAATGGATTAGCATACATTTCTCTGGCTATTTAAATGTATTTACAAAGATGATTCGACCAAAAAATGAAAGTTTTTTTTGCAGTATCCTGCTCTACATATGTCATATTTTGCATCTTCCTACAGAGGAAGAGAACTGTTTGCCCCTACCATATATTACTTTGTTGACAGAGCACAACGTAATGCAGTGAAAGATTGTAATTTAATGTACAATCTCTATTTTGCCGTCGATACCTGAGCTAATAATACCTATTTTCCTCTAAACCATGCAACTAGAATTTTCTAATTCATTATTTGTCTTGTCTTTTCTTTTTCTTTTTTTCTTCTTATTTTATGCTTTACAGGTTCAGGAAGCATATTCGAGACGTTGTGGTTGGGTAAGCCATTAATTGTGGTAGTGGATGAGGATTTGATAGACAACCACCAGAGCGAGTTATCGGAGGAGCTTGCAGACCGGAATCACCTTTTCTGCGCCTGCCCCCAGACACTGCGAGATCATTGACGACATGGATTTGGAATCTCTCGTTCCTTACATGCCTGGAGATGCTGTGCCAGTTGCTAGATTAATCAACAATTTTCTTAGATTCCCTCATAATTGTTGGTCAAGTGTTTATCTCTAAACAGGGCGTAACACAATTCCAACGCAGTGCTCCAAATAGGTATTCCTAATCATATGAGTCTTTGCTTGTGGTTTAACAGCTTGGTACACATGAACTGATGCTTCCAATCATTTGGGCGGACTTTTTCTAAAAATAACCATAAAAATTTTTAAAATTTGCAAACTGATCCTTTGAATTTTTTTTTTTTGTAAAATTAATCATGCTTTTGCCAGCAGGGAAGAATTCAGCGCCTTCAGTGTATTTGCTGAAGGCGCTTAATCATTCAGCGCCTTCACAAAAATCCTGTGAAGGCGCTGAATGATTCAACGCCTTCTGCACATATGCTGAAGGCGCTGATTCAATCATCATATATGGTGAAGGCGCTAATTCATTCAGCGCCTTCTGTATATACGCTGAAGGCGTTGAGGACTTAGCCAATTTTCGCGAAAATTGGCCAAGTCCTCATATATAAGTGCTAAAGGCACTGAACCATTCAGCGCCTTTAACATCAATGTTAAAAGCGCTGAATGGTTCAGTGTTAAAAGCGCCTTTAACATCAATATTAAAAGCGCCTTTAACATCAATGTTAAAAGCGCCTTTAACATCAATGTTAAAAGCGCCTTTAACATTAATGTTAAAGGAGCTGAACCATTCAGCGCCTTTAACATAAACGTTGAATGTTAAAGGCGCTGAATGGTTCAGCGCCTTTAGCATCAATGTTAAAGGCGCTGAATGGTTCAGCGCCTTTAACCACAGTAAATACAAGATTTTTTTTTTTCAACTCAAAAAAATAAAATTTGTACAACAAGTTTCATAACAGAATGAAAAAGTACAACAAGTTTCACAAAATCTAGATATTGAGCTAAAACATTCAAAAATTATGTGAAATAATTTCACAATATTCAGATATAACAGTTGAGTAACAAGAAAAAAATATAATCACGGAAATGTTAAAAATACACCCTCAAACTTAACATTGAGCTAAAATTCAATTTTGAGCTTGTCCTCTCCCTCGACCTCCTCAGCCACGCCTGCGTCCACGCCTTCACGGATGCCCACGCCCTCACGGATGCCCACGCCAACGAGGAATAGCAAGCTCGATAATCGGCATATCATCAAAATGCTCGACCGCTGCCAACTGATCGAGCTCCTCGATAATACCATCCTCATCATGCTCAGTAATATGCTGGATCTCCTATGGCGATGATGACGAGGGACGACGACGTGAATATGTCGATGCAAAAGATGTCCGTGATACAGGAGGCGAGAGCGATTTTGACGTCGAGGGAAATGTCGTAGGGGCCTGAATACTAGTTTTATTTCAGCTCTAATACATGTTTTGTCACGCCCCGGGGTCGAAACTGCGATCCGGGCTCGTCAACATATCCACCATCTGTACGGAAACTGCCGCACAGATGAAGCGTCTACCCTGCAAGTCAGATCTATAGCTAAACATGTATCAGAGCTGAAACTAAAACCAGTAGCTACAGAAATCAACTGAACATCTGAATAAATAGAAATCCTCAATACAAGGTCTCTCGGCTAGAAAAATAAAAGTACAACCCTCACAATCACTCAGACTGACCAGTAGAGAAGGGTAATAAAAAAATACAGGGTACATCTACCTCTGACTCTCAATGCTGGTAAGGAACTACTCGGCCACGTCCTCACCTCGATCAGCCGTCTTCACGCGAGCTAAGTCGGAACAGCAATCTCAGGAAACCTGTCACCGCAGCGGGTGTGAGAACTACTGCAGAAGGTAGTTTCCAGTGGGTACCGTCACCAATATCCACGGTATGCCCACTAAGTCTACTGGAGGTAAACAGATAGGTATGCAGATAGATAATAGGAAAGCTGAATGAAAACTACAGCTAATAAGTCTCAACATCATGCTCAAGTAAAACTCTACTATGAACAAGCTATGCATACACTCGCTACTGCTAATATGCCTCAAGTATCATGCTCAAAGGAAACTCATCTAAGAACATGCTATCCATCCACTCGCTCACGAGGTGCTCATAGTAACCCAAATCTCAATGACTGCCCAAAACTGGCTCAGTCAAGCCTGCACCCCCTAGTGTATCAACTAGGGCCCCTAGTGTATAAACTAGGGCTCTCCGTGTATCAACGGAGGATGTCCCTCTGGACTGTCATAGTACTACGCAAAGCGACCACTAGTGTATCAACTAGGCGCATCATCATCGCATCCGGAGCGGCAACTCGAGGGGAGCGACCCCATCGAGAGAAAAGCGTGTCTCATCTGTCTCAATACGCGGCACATGCAGGCTATGATCCACGATCAAACAGATCGGAAACTCAATGCTCAAATAACACAACTCAGTCGGGAAACCCTCCACGACTCGATCAGAAAATGCCCAAACACTCTCACAGCTATGTTGGAGAACCCTCCACGACTCAATTTGATAATGTAAAACCCATGGCTAAGTCGGGAACC
Organism: Tillandsia fasciculata; assembly: GCA_029168755.2. NCBI lineage: Eukaryota > Viridiplantae > Streptophyta > Magnoliopsida > Poales > Bromeliaceae > Tillandsia > Tillandsia fasciculata. Next base: position 10,282,642 of record CM054938.1, read on the forward strand.
CTCCACGATTCAATCTGCCGGAGCCCAAAACTCAAAGCTAAGACGGAGAACCACCTCCACGACCAAATCAGAAATGCACAACCCATGATCTAGAATAAACCCATCAATCCCAACAAGGAAGTACAACTCACATGACACTAGAAACTCATCCCACAGAGCTCTAAAAATTCACTCGGCCCCCCGGCACGAGAACACATGTATCCTGAACCTACTCAACACCTCTGAAAGATCTCAATATTTCAAAACCATTTTCAAAGCTCAGTTTTCATTAAAATAGGTCCGACGATTTTTAAAACGGTTCAGATACCAATCTAATGCCAACTAATCATGCAGTCTAGTGTCAAATCACTTCTAGATCATGCTAAAAATATAAGGGACTCACAATTGTCTTCCTATAATTTTCTAGGCAACTATCAGATTTATCAAATATAAAAACAGGTAACTAAACATGCTCAACATGCATACAGAAGCTTTCGAGGGCATTCCATACATCTTGAAGATTTTTCAACCCACCTCAAATGCATTCTGTAGGCATCGCTGAAGTCGGTGAAGCGCCGAACCGCTCACAGCCAAAATCTGCCGAAACACCAAACCGCGCCGCGCGCGCTCGCACACAGCCGCGAACCTCGAAAAATCCCCGGAAGCTCAAACAAATCCCTCGAGTCCTCTAATAAAATTTCCGGCGCGCTTCGGCTCACTCCACAGTCACCATACAGCACGTGCGCATGCATGCTTGCGCCTCGGCTTCGCGTAGTGCAAAAATTCGAACTCTCAGCCAAACAGCCCCTCAAGGTGAGTGTAGAAAAGAGAGGAAGAAACAACCAAAACCAAGCTCAATAATCCAACAAAATCCATCTAAGGAAATCATAAATCCATTTAGGAAATCATCTGTCACTTACCTCACATGCGGCTCGACGCGCGCGCGACTCCGCTCAAGACCAAGCAGCAGGAAAACACCAATCAGCACACTCCTTTTATCCTCTTCTTGTCCATCTTCTTCTTCTCTTTCTTTTCCTTGCTTTTCTCTCTTTTCTTTCTTTCTTTTTTTTCTTTCTGTCGTGGAGAAGAAGGCAGGGTGGGGGTTCTTTATAGAAGGTGGCGTGGGGTAGTAGGCAGCTTGGAGTGAAAAGACCAAAAAGCCCACGATCAAAATCCATAAAACTACAATCCCTGGGGCTGGGTACCGGGTACCGGTACCAATGCCATTTGGTTCCGGAACCAAATGTTGTTAAGGAATTTGTTTTGGCGTATTTCGTGAAAGTGTTAAGTCTTGAAGATTGAAGATGAAAGAAGTTTGGATCTTATACCTCAATCTCAAGAAAGAAGAATTCAAAAGGATCAGGTATGTTTAACTAAAAATTTTTGGTGATCCGAATACTTCGTATAGTGTAGAAACACTTGGATGAATTTTTTATTGCATAAAAATCAAAAACTGGACATGGGATATATTCAGGATCCGGATCAGACAATCCAATCCGGATCCCGAAGGGTGCTAGTTCATTGGCAAATCCATTCCGGATCAAAGGCCATTTCTGATCCGGATCCCGAACATGAGATTTTGCTGAAATACATGAACGATCCGGATCGGACATTTCAATCCGGATCCCGAACCCTTGTTTTTCTGGAATTGTCTTTCTCGATACGACAATCCGGATCGCAGTAAATCCGATCCGGATCGCCGTCCTGTAAAATTTTAGAAAAGGTTAGTTTTTGATATTTATCTTCATCCAATGGTCTCTAACCTATAAATAGACCCTATGATTCATTTTCTAGGGTAAGGACGAACGACGAAAAAATAAGCCGAAAAAGATAAATCCACATATAGAGAAGAAAGGAAATCAATAGATTTAATTCTATGTTTCTTCATCTATATTGATTAATTTGATTCTAGGTTTTCCAAACTCAGATTTTGAGTAGAATCAAATTAATGAATACTTAGATGGTATTTCCGATCTATTTCTAATCTAAGTATTCGGCGGATCATCACCACCCAAAAACAACGATTTTCCCAAAATCGGCACGTGGACTCGCGTGGCCTTGTGGATTCAAGGTGCAACCGCTCTCGTGGATTCGGAGCGAGGTACGTTTGTGGATTCGAAGCGTACTACTGGGTGAAGACCGTGGATTCGGTAGGACGTCGTGGACTCGACGTTGGACGCCGTGGATTCGGCGTTGGACGCAGATCGTGGATTCGAGACGCGTTGCGGAACGAGCGGAGAAGATCTACTAGGAGCGTATGGTAAAGGTCGAGTCGTCTGTGAGTACGATATATCACCTTGTACGTGTGTTAATTCTAGTGGATTTCACCGTGTTATCGGTCCCGTGGTTTTTTACTCCGGTTTGGAGTTTTTCCACGTAAAAATCTTGCGTGTTCATTTATATTTCCGCATTGGGTTTTATTGCGCAATGATTTTTTGAGTGTTTATTGTTTACACCTATTCACCCCCCTCTAGGTGTTTTTTTCCCTATTTAGATCCATTATTACATATAACCCAACAAGTCGTATCAGAGAGGGAATAGGGTTGTAAACAATGGTTGAAGGTGGAAACATCAATAGACCCCCTTTCTTCGATGGAACAAATTATGCCGAGTTCTCTGCGACGCGGCGCGCTTCGACGATTTCCATTTTCTGGCCCGTTTCTGTCGCAGTTCAGTCAAAAATTTCCCGAGCGCCAACCAGGAGGAATTTTTGGGAGATTTCTGCGACAGCGCATTCCTAAGAGGTAAGGCTTCAATTTTTTTGTTGATCACTTCGCCCCGTTTCGCACTTTTGGCATAGTTCTCGAGGTATTTTTGACCTCCCTTTTTCTATGATGGGTTTTGGACAGCATGGGCTTGTTCGATTTATATCTCGGTCTACGAGCATCGGATCAAGGCGTTTAAGGACTCGATTTTGATCTACTCGTCGCGAGAAACACAGTGGTGATTTTTCTGGGATTTTTCGAGATTGCTGCGAAGGTGATAATCCCACTTTTCTGGACAGGTTGCTACAGGAATTTTGTTTATGGGAGGTTTTGAGTATGCAGCGGTGTTTTATTTATATCTTGGCTTACAGGTATCGGATCGGAACGTGCGAGTACTCGTTTCGACCGGTTCGACGCGACGATCGCAGCGGTTATTTTTGTGGATTTTTCAGAGGACTGCAGAGAGGTGAAAATCCATGTTTTCACTGCTATTTTATAAAACAGCAAGGTGCTGTTTTGGGGATTGATTTTATACTGGAAATAACTCTTGTTTAGTGGTTCGCAGATCGGGGATGTTTTGCGAGGAAATGAAGGTTGGACAGCGAGGAGACTTTTACGGCTGTGGATTGCGCTTTTCGAGGTGGGTGGTTGTTGCATGCCTCAACTTCTGACTTGCTCACTAAGTTTATTAGAGAAGCCCACTATTGAACATATTGATTGATTACCATGCATGTTTGAGTGTTATAAATGTGAGCCTATCGTTTGAGATTAATTCTGTGGATATAGTATGTTGGGAATATTATTGGAATAATATTATTGTGGAAACATGATTGCGGGGACACATTTAATAGTGATAATTAACATGCCATATTAGCACATAAATCTTATGAAAATTGGTTAAATCGACTAATTATTGGGACATGATGACATATCCATGTGCGGGTACTACTTTGGGATTTATTATGGATCAGGGATTATATACATGTGTAGCTGACTGATGATTTTAGCATGATGGTTTTATCTATATAGATTTATTATCTGTTACACATGTGAAACTGTTATGTGATATTCTCTCTTTCATCTTGCATGAGAACTTTTGCATGCTTGTTTGGACATCTAGATAGGCCACTATTTTATTTCTACACTATCATATTGGGATTTGACTTAGGAGAAATCATGATTGCTTTCTTTCTCATTCTTATTTAGACTTTCAAGTCATGTTGCTCGGGTTTGAGCAGAGGTTTGGGATAGTGTAGTCGGGACCTTAGGGTCGGAGACAGGGTGTACTTGGTGTTGGATTGTGGGTTATTGCGGTGACCGCGGACATTAGGCGGTTAGCCAGATGTTGATTACTTTATCAGATTTGGGGTCTTGTGGGGTGTCGCGGCGACCGTGGACATTGGGTGGTTGACCGGATATTTACTATTGCATCAGATTGGGTATCAGATTCCTCTAGTGGATGGAGTTTTCCATTTATTGAGTACTATTGCATCAGATCGGGGTTTCATTAGTGGACGGAGTTTCCCACTTTGATCATAGTCGTGATCCATTCCTGCTATTGTGAGACATTTGTTACAGAGATGCTTGATATAGAGATACTTTACTCATGTGGGTCGCTCCCCTCGAATGCCACTCCGGAGTAGGCTTTTCACCGTGACGGGTGCCGGTCAGTTGGACAGTTGTGAGTGATGGCAGAGCAGGCAGTACCAGTTTTACTGGTGACTAGATTGGGTTTATTTGGTCAGATATTGTTTTCTAATGCATTCATACAGTCATTTCTTTCGGTATTGCATTTAGAGGCATACTAGTGGTGGTTTCCCTTTATTCAGCAGTTCTGTTTATAGTTTTACCACTCATTCCTTTTCTTACCTCTGGTAGACTTAGTGGGTACGCCGGAGTTTGAGGCTTTACCCACAGGGGGAGGCTACTGGTTTACTAGTGGTTCTCACCCCCATTGTTGTTTCCCTCTTTTCTTCCCCCTGTTTTGCAGAGTCCTCTGCGGGAGTTGCTGACCTTCGGTCGTTGTTCGAGGCGAGGGAGTCACGAGCTAGATCCTTATCACCCGAGGAGTGTAGCTGTATCCCCTGGTTGGAGATTCCTTGTAGCTGTCAGCTGGTTTTTACTGTTTACTTTGGAGAGAGATCTTTTGTATTTGGAGAGACTGATGTTGAGACTGATGTACTATAGTTTTAGTTTATCTCCCTTTTATAGTCGAGAAATGCTGTACTGAGGACATTTTATGGTGATTATCTGTATTTGAGATGGATATTGTACTTTATTTCATGTCGTACCGTGACTGGATTTTTAATTTACAGCATTTTATTTCCGCTCTGATATTTGCGTAGCTATAGTACTATCTTTTGCAGGTTAGACGCTTCGCCTATGCAGGATTTTGCATAGGTGGCGGATCTGTTGGCGAGCCCGGGTCGCAGTTTCGACCCCGGGGCGTGACAACAGCGGTGCAAGCCCAGCCGGGTGCCGCCGCGTGTCCGCGGGCGGTCAGCGGGGGTAGGTGGCGCCCGCGAATAGCGGGGCACCACGTGTCCCCCGCGGTGACGGGTCGCACGTGCGGGCAGGCGCCGCTTGACCACCCTGCCACGCATGCGCCCTAAGGCGCCCCTCCCGCACCTCGTGCACCACGCTCGGTGAGCCCGCCAATGACATGATGCCACGTGTCCCCCGCACCGGGTCCATGCACCCGCGCGAAGACTCCGTGGACCGCGCACCGAGCGCCAACCAATAGTCGGCCACCACGTGTCCCCGTCGGGTCCATGCGCCACCCCGCGTCGCTCTGTGGACCGTGCGCTAGAAACCGGCCAATGACAGACTGCCACGTGGCATCCCGGTAGTCTACGGTCCCCCCTCCCATGCACCAGAAACCACTGCAAACTTCTGGGATTCCCTTTTTGGGCATCCAGACTCAAAAAAGTACAAGCAAATAGCCGTTTTCAAGCATTTTTCCGTGCTGAATCCAAAACCGACCTCTGTTTGGCCCAAATCCTTTTCTAAAATTCGGCAAAGCAACCGAATGCCAAACACAAATCCAGAATCACACTAGGTCTATCCAAAGCATCTCTTTGATGTATTATGGGCCTAACACACCAATGATAGGTGTTTCACATAGTGGATTCATGGAAAAAGCTACATAGGAACCTGGACCACTACATCATCCCCCATAGAAAAAAAGTTTCGTCCTCCAAATAATGTCATACCTCATGCTGGGGCCTCGAATAGGTAGGGGTAGGTGTCCATCATCGTCGACTCCAACTCCCAGGTAGCCTCGCGCTCGCCATGGTTGCTCCACACGATCTTCACATAAGGGATAGCCCGACTGCGCAATTCTTTTACCTCTCGATCCAGAATCCGCAGCGGGTGCTCCACATTACTCAAATCCTCGCTGATCTCAAGTGGGGTGAAGTCGATGACCTGCGATGGGTCGAAGACATACCTCCTCAGAGTAGAGACGTGAAACACGTCATGTACACTGGCAAGCCTGGGGGGAAGTGCAAGCCTGTAGGCAACTGGCCCGATATGCTCCAATACCTCGAAAGGTCCAATATAACGGGGACTGAGTGTCACGCCCCGGGTGTAAACCGGAACCCGGGCTCGCCAACAGATCCGCCGTGCACACAGAATTTTCCATGTACACGAAGCGCTGGTAATCTGCTCAGATATATAATATACAATAAAGGAGCATAAACAGAGCTGAACTAAAAGAACTAAAAGTAATCTTAGACTGAAATAAAGTACAAGCTGAAATAAAAGTACAATAAACTCCCAGCTCACCACAAATATACAACCAGCTGGCCAGAGCCAGACTAAAAGTAAACTACTAAAATCTGAGATACAAAAGAGGATACAATAAAAGCCTAGCTAATCTCTCGCTCGGGGTAGATGATCTAGCTAGTCGGCGATCCTCTTACCTCGATCGGCCGCTGAAGGCCCAGCAACTCCCACAGACGACTCTGCAAAACAAAGGGGAAAAAGGACAGAAAACAACAATGGGGGTGAGACTACTAGACAAACCAGTAGCCTCCCCTAGTGGGTAAAAATCTCAAATGCTGACGCACCCACTAGGAATAAAGAGGCAAAAAGGAGGGAACAGTAGTAAGCTATAAAGGCTGCTGGAAAAGAAACTGCTACTACAATGCCTCTAAATGCAGTGCCAATAGATAACTGTATGCATGCAACTATAAGGCTAACCACCCAAAAAAACCCAATCAAAAAGCCAGAAAGTACTGGCACTACCTGCTCTGTCATCACTCACAACTCACCAACTGACCGGCACCCGTCACGGTCAAAAAGCCTACTCCGGAGTGGCACTCGAGGGGAGCGACCCACACGAGTAAAGTATCTCTGTATCAAGCATCTCTGTAACCAATGTCTCACAATAGCAGGACTGGATCATGACTATGATCAAAGTGGAAAAAACTCCATCCACTAATGCAATCCCGATCCCCAATCTGATGTGATAATAACACTCGGTCAACCGCCCAAAATTCGCGGTCGCCGCTGAACCCATAAATCCCAATCTGATAAAGTAAAAACATCTGGCCGACCGCCTAACATCCGCGGTTGCCACTAAGCCCCCACAATCCCCAAGACGAGTCTAAACTATCCCAGACTCGAGGTCCAGACTGCACTATCCCAAAATCCCAATCAGACTCGAGTATCATGCATCGATAGAGAAGAAGAACGATAACACATGTTTTTTCCTAAGTCAAATCCAATAATATAGTGCAGCAGTAAATAGTGGCCTAACTAGGTGTCCAAATAAGCATGCAAATGTCCTTTTGAAAGCATTAGAAAAGTGACTAAGGTCTATTGCAAAGAATTATTTTAAAACATTAATGTGATACTAATTTGCATGCGGGGTTAAGATATAGCAATTGTCCAACATTATTGTCCCAAATTTATCACATAAAGGCTATCAATTAAATTAGGGGGCATTGCATCAGGTTCACATACTAACAGCTAGTTGTCACATATATAATTGGGGAACTCTAATACTCCTAGTGAGCATGTCAACAAAGAGGGAAACACAACCACCCACCTCGAAAAGCGTGCACAACACCCTAAGAAATATCCCGCTGTCCACTGTCCCCTAAAAATGCAGTCTGCCGAAAACAGTGTCCTACAACAACACACATTGCACACGGTGTAAGAAATACAAGTCCCAAAACACAGTTTTACTATTTTTACAATCAGCACGCAAAATGAGGCATTTCACCTCTGTCCCGAGCTCTAAAAATCCCAGAAAAATCACGGTTGCGTTCCTCGCAAAAAGTAGCCCCAAATCGATTGTTTAATCGCCTCGATCTGATGCTCCTACGCCAAGATATAATTCGTCGAAGTTGCCGCTGTCCAAAAATCCAAACAGCAAAAAGGGGGTCAAAACACCTCGGGAACCGTGCCAAGGAGTCGGAACCCGGAAAAATCATCAACACGAAAAACGAAGCCCTACCTCTCAGGAACACACCGGCGAAGAAATCATCGAAAAAGGACTCCTATACTGCGCAGGGGACTCCTCGGACAGAAATGCGACGATAACGGGCCGAAATGGGGAAAAATCGAGGCACACTGTAAAATCCGGATCGCCGTTGTCGAGCTTCCGAAAAATTTGGGAATGCACCACGAGATGTAAAATCAAAAGAGGAACATGTTACGGAATTTGAGTTGGCGTATTTCGTGAATGTATTAAGTCTTGAAGATTGAAGATGAAGAAACTTTGGATCGTATACCTCAATCTCAAGAAAGAAGAATTCAAAAGGATCAGGTACGTTTAACTAAAGAATTTTGATGATCCGAATACTTCTTATAGTGTAGAAACACCTGGAAGAGGTTTTAATTGCTTAAACATCAAAAACTGGACATGGGACATGTTCAGGATCCGGATCGTGGCTTGCAATCCGGATCCCGAAGGGTGTTTTGTTCATACACTGTTTCAATCCGGATCACAGCATCTTTTGATCCGGATCCCGAACACTGGTTTTACCTTTTCACTTTTCCAATCCGGATCAGGATTTGCAATCCGGATCCCGAATGTGATGTTTGGTGAAACTGTATGAACAATCCGGATCGGGGACTACGATCCGGATCCCGAACAAGCAATTTTCTGGAAACTGTCTTCTGTGCTTCTGCAATCCGGATCGCCAAATCCAATCCGGATCGCCGTCGGTAATTCTTTCCAGAAAAGGCTGTTTTTGATCCGTATATTCTTCCTAGGGTTTCTAACCTATAAATAGGCCCTGTATTCATTTCTAGGGCATCCGCTATTACAGAAGAAAATAGCCGAAAAGAAAAAATCCACATATATAGAGAAGAAAGGAAATCAATAGATTTATTCTATGTTTCTTCATCTATATTGATTGATTTGATTCTAGGTTTTCCATACTCACATTTTGAGTAGAATCAAATCAATGAATAGTTAGATGGTATTTTCGATCTATCTTTAATCTAAGTATTCGGCGGATCATCACCACCCAAACAAACAACGATTTACCCCAAAATCGGCGCGTGGACTCGCGTGGCCTTGTGGATTCAAGGTGCAACCGCTCTCGTGGATTCGGAGCGAGGTACGTTCGTGGATTCGAAGCGTGCCACTGGGTGAAGACCGTGGATTCGGTCGGACGTCGTGGACTCGACGTTGGACGCTGTGGATTCAGCGTTGGGCGCGGATCGTGGATTCGAGAAGCGTCGTGGAGCGAGCGGGAAGATCTACTAGGAGCGTATGCTAAAAGGTTTCACCTTGTACGTGTGTTAATTCTAGTGGATTTCGCCGTGTTATCGGTCCCGTGGTTTTTTACTCCGGTTTGGAGTTTTTCCACGTAAAAATCTTGCGTGTTCTTTTATTTTTCCGCATTGGGTTTATTTGCGCAATGATTTTTTGAGTGTTTATTGTTTACACCTATTCACCCCCCTCTAGGTGTTTTTTCCCCTATTTAGATCCAATTACTTATAACCCAACAAGTGGTATCAGAGCGGGAATAGGGTTGTAAACAATGGTTGAAGGTGGAAACATCAATCGACCCCCTTTCTTTGATGGAACAAATTATGCGTACTGGAAAGTACGGATGAAAGCCTTTTTAATTTCCATCGACGAAAGGGTGTGGCAATCAATTGAATTAGGATGGTCTAATCCAACTGAAATTTTAGATGATGTTCGCACCTTAAAACCTAGGTCGAAATGGACCAAGGAAGAGATAGACTTATCTTCTTACAATGGCAAAGGAATTAATGCTCTATTTAATGCTTTGTCACAAACTGAGTTCTCTCGCGTCTCGGCATGTGAGACTGCGAAAGAAATCTGGGATGTTCTTCAAGTTACGCATGAGGGAACTAACCTAGTGAAGATTCAGAAACTGCAAATGCTCACGAGCAAGTTTGACTCTATCTCTATGGCAGAGAATGAATCCTTCACTGACTATTACACACGATTGCAAGACATCGTAAACTCATGTGCTAACTTGGGAGAGAAGATTCCAGAATTTAAAGTTGTAAGAAAAATTCTAAGAACTCTTCCTGAACGATTTCGCCCGAAGGTCGCAGCCATTGAAACAATTAAACACCCGGACGAAATGCGTGTAGAAGAATTAGTAGGTGCTTTACAAACTTATGAAATGACATTTCCTACTAACTATTCTTCTGGAAAGGCATCCTCTTCTAAGTCTTCAGGTTACGCATTGAAATCAACTAAAGAAGAAGACGCGGATTCATCCTCCTCGGACGACGACGAGAACCTTTCTATGGAGGACTTTGAGAAGCAGCTCGCTCTCTTGACAAGGAAGTTTCGCCGCAACTTTCGAAGGGGTAATCCAAGCAAAACTCCATCCTTCGGAAAGTCGAAGAAAGGCAAGGGTTCTTCAAGCTTACAAGTCAAGAAAGCAAGAGAACTTCTCAAAGGATAAGAAAAGTTCTGAGGGACAAGTTCAGTGCTTCAAATGTCGAGGCTACGGCCACATTGCAACGGAGTGTCCCAACAAGAATCCGGCTAAGAAGAAAGCGATGCAAGTTGTTACTTGGGATGACAACTCCACGTCAAATGAGTCATCCTCAAGTGATGAAGAAGACAACGCGACAGCTTTCCACGCGTCCACTACATCTTCGCCCTTCATGTGCTTAATGGCAAGTACATCCGATTCACTGTCCAACTCCTCTGTTGAAAAGATTGCAACGGACGATGAATCGGATGATTCTGAAGGTGAAGATTTTGCTCTAGCCTACCATAAGCTTTTGAGGGATTCAAAGAAACTGGCTAAGCAAAACAAGGGGTTGAAAGGGAGATTGCAGGATCTCGAAGAAGAAGTAAAAAGGGTAACCTCTCTCTCAACCGATCTTGAAGTGGAAAGGGATAATTTGATTAAAACAAATGTTTCCCTTCAAGAGTCCAATGAGCAACTCGAGAAGAATTATATGGATATGGTGAACAAAGCGAATTACTTCTTGAAGCTCAACGGCGAGGCTCGACAGGAAAAATTGGAAATGACGGAGACCATACGCCAACTGAAGGATGACTTAAAGAGATTTTCTTCTGGAAGGAGTAAGTTGGACAGACTTCTTGGTCTTGGTCAAAGAAATAAGTTCGGCCTCGGATACACTCAAACTGGAGACATTCCAAGTTCGAGTGGTACAGTATTTGTGCCTCAGTCGGTATCTCCTCCTCCGACACCGGAATTCACGACAATCAACGACAACAAGCCTACCACATCCTCCTCGGGATCGTCAAGACCTAAGGTATGTTTTCGTTGTGGCATTTCAGGGCACATAAGGAGAAATTGCAAGACGGAAGTCAAATGCACACCTCAAGCACCTCTTGCAATGACTACCAAGAAGGCGATTCCTCGAAAAACGACTGCAAACTATTTGAAGGAAAAGCGCCTTGGTAGTACACCGCTCAAGACGACATCATCAAGGAGCAGCAATTCTTCAAGCAAGACGCTCTCACCCAGGAAATCAACTTCACGATCATTACCGACGCATTCCAAAAAGGTTTGGGTGCGCAAAGGTGAAATTTTCCCTTGTCTTGCTACCAATGTTTCCTTGCATGCATATGATAGTTCGTCTTGGTACCTGGATAGCGGGTGTTCCCGTCATATGACCGGTGACAAAAACTATTTCTGCAGGAAGTTGTTCAACCCAATTGATTTGGATGAAAAGCGTGTTGAGCGATTTCCGGATTTCAACTTCTTCGGTAACCATTTTATGTGACAACACTAGTGCTATTAACATTTCTAAAAACCCTGTGTTGCACTCTAGAACAAAACATATTGAACTTAGATATCATTTTCTTAGAGAGCTAGTTGAATCAAACATTCTTCAACTGTCATATATTTCAACTGAGGATCAATTAGCTGATATCTTAACAAAACCTTTGGATCAAAAACGTTTTATTCATTTGCGTAAAGCAATTGGCATGCTTTCCTTGAAATAACCTCTTTTGAAACCTTTGCTTAGGTTAGGTTTTGTTTTTGTTTTTGTTTTGTTCTTTATCTATGTTTTGTACATAGGACATTAATTGAGCATAAATCATAATTGACTTTAATTGCATCCTTTTATGCATTTAGAAATTTATTATGCTTTTGATGTCATAATATTTCAATGTTGCAATGATCATTTACGTTAATTAAACCATCTTTTAAGTGATCAAAGTCAATTTCTCTCTCAATGATCTCTTGGTATAGTCATTATCATATTTGATTGCTTAGTCGAGTATGAATTCGAGATCAATGGTTTGGTTGAATACTTATATATTAAATAATTGATAGCCAATTGAGGGGGAGTCAATGAAATGTAAAATGCTCAAAAGATGTGGAAAGAGTTACATCCCATGAGGAGTGTGAAAACTACCACCACATGGAGAAAATAAAAAAAAAATATACTCCATGAATGAAAAGCAAATTTTTGTTTTGAAAATTGTTGATGAAATTCATATTGAAATACTTGACTCAGTCGTATTTCATGGTTGGTATAAGGTGGGATTTTTAGTAAAAGATGCTCAAAGAGCCACTCCTTCAACAGATTGTCTAGATATATTATCTAACTTATCTGGGATTTCAAACATCTATTGATCTTGGTACTTCATTTTCTTTGCTAAAATTGATGATTTGATAAAGGCATTACACATAGGATCAGGATAGATGTAATTGAAGTTGTTCAACTTTAAGTGTTTTAACTTTCGTAAATTTTCGTTTCATTTTTGGGTATTGTTGATAGATTTTGCATAATCTATTTCTTGTTGTATGAAACGATGTCTTTTGTTTAAAGTTGACATGGTAAAGTGCTTACATACTTTTTCTGGATTTTATGGAATTTTTCTGAATTTTTCTGGAGAAAAAGTTGAAGCCGATCCGGATCGGGGTAAGTGATCCGGATCCCGAACGCAGGATTCTTCCTGCGGGTAGCCGATCCGGATCACATTCTCGATCCGATCCGGATCACGGCTAGGGCTTTTATAAGAACAAAAAGGATTTGATTTCTTTTACCCTAATCTTTTGTTCTAAAATCTCTAGAGCTTCTCTCTCTAGATTTCTTGCATTTTGGAGCTTCCAAACTCAAAGTTCTTCGGATTCAAGTAAGTTTTATTGATCAAAACTCGGTTTTTACAGTTTTTTCTTCAAACGTGAGTTGAAATCTTGAAACTTTTTCGTTTGTGGATGGTTTTTGATCAAATTTCTTTTGAAATAAGGACTCTGGGTCAATTAGTTTTGCTTTTATGCTGGGTTTTCTCAAGATAAACGAGTTTTTAGGCTTCGATTTCTAAAAATTCTGGTTTAGGGCATAAAAGAGGAATTTTTGAAAATCATGGAATTGATCTATTTTTAAAATTCTTTTTGGAAAACTAATTTGATTCTTGGCTTCTCTACATGATTATGATTGTCTAGGTACAATTTTTCAAACTTTTCAAAATTGACGATTTTTCGTGTGTTCTTGAGTTGGTTTGCACAGGACACTTTCTCAAAACTCAGAGCACTCACACCAATGGCACTCTCCTGGTTAATCCTGCTACTGGTCACGATGGTGCACACGAGCACATCCGTTAAAGAAGAACCAGGTGTTTCAACTCAAGACAAAACGAACGAGGTCAAGGAGGACAGCTCGGATTACGATGAGGAAGAATGGGACGAATTCTTCAAAGATGTTCAACGAAAAATTGATGAGGAGGACAGGAAATTTACCAAAGGAAAAAGATTAATGAGATCTGCCTCAACAACCAAACAGTATACGAGAAGGAAAAATGTCCAAAGAAGTGCGAGTCAGCATAGTGAGCCTCTCACCAGAGCACGCTCACTTTCTGGAATTCTGCAAACTGAATCTCCATGGGTTTCGGGACTGGATGCACCATCTGCATCTACACAGCATCCTTCACACTCAAAGACACGGACAACTGACACAGAGATTTTGGAATCGATTCGTCGGGAACAACAAAGACTCTCTGCTGCACAAGAGAGAATATCGAAAGAATTTCAGCAGATTTTCTCTGAACACAAGAAGATCAAGAAAAAGTACTCAAATATTAAGAATTTGCTTAAAGGGATTTTGAGCAAGCTGAGTTGTACTAGTTCAGATTCTTCAGACTGAGCAGCACCTTCTGTTCACTTTTTCTATGATCTTACTCTCTTGCAGTTCGCAGTTCTTGGTTCTTAGTTTTCAGGACTTAGTTTTTCTTCTTACTTTTCGTTTAGTTCTCAGTTTGTGCATATTAATAGATTTTTTTTTAACTCTCTTTACATATTGTAGCTCTTGCTACGTTTTGGCTTTGTTTTGTGACAAAAAGGGGGAGAGAGTTAGAGAGAACTTTGAACAATGAACAATGATTGTGAACATTAAGGTAAGTATGACTCCAACTTCAACTTTGGTTTTTCTTATGTGATTTGTGACATGCCTCTATACTAACTATTCGACTAACTATTTGGGCATGTAATATGACTAACAAGTTGATGTTGGACTAACATACTTTGACATTTGGTTTTCGATTGCTTAGAAGATATGTTGGTTTTAACTATGATTCTCTTACATATCTGAATTTTTCAAATGTCATGATGAGAATAAACTCTATCTCTGTAGTTGGTTTTGAATGTTTCAATTCTTGAGGTATCTAACGATTTCTTTTGTCAAGAATGATTTCTGTGTGCAGAGATTACAGATGTCTAAGTCTAGAGTCTGTCTTAGGAGTTTATCTCATGTTTTTAATTTCTGGATCTCTTTTGTAAATTTTTGTTGTATGGTGATAGCAACAAAAATATCTTTTTGAATTTTCTTTTGTGGATTTGTGTTTTGTCACGAAACCGCCAAAGGGGGAGATTGTTACGGAATTTGAGTTGGCGTATTTCGTGAATGTATTAAGTCTTGAAGATTGAAGATGAAGAAACTTTGGATCGTATACCTCAATCTCAAGAAAGAAGAATTCAAAAGGATCAGGTACGTTTAACTAAAGAATTTTGATGATCCGAATACTTCTTATAGTGTAGAAACACCTGGAAGAGGTTTTAATTGCTTAAACATCAAAAACTGGACATGGGACATGTTCAGGATCCGGATCATGGCTTGCAATCCGGATCCCGAAGGGTGTTTGTTCATACACTGTTTCAATCCGGATCGCAGCATCTTTTGATCCGGATCCCGAACACTGGTTTTACCTTTTCACTTTTCCAATCCGGATCAGGATTTGCAATCCGGATCCCGAATGTGATGTTTGGTGAAACTGTATGAACAATCCGGATCGGGGACTACGATCCGGATCCCGAACAAGCAATTTTCTGGAAACCGTCTTTTGTGCTTCTGCAATCCGGATCGCCAAATCCAATCCGGATCGCCGTCGGTAATTCTTTCCAGAAAAGGCTGTTTTTGATCCGTATATTCTTCCTAGGGTTTCTAACCTATAAATAGGCCCTGTATTCATTTCTAGGGCATCCGCTATTACAGAAGAAAATAGCCGAAAAGAAAAAATCCACATATATAGAGAAGAAAGGAAATCAATAGATTTATTCTATGTTTCTTCATCTATATTGATTGATTTGATTCTAGGTTTTCCATACTCACATTTTGAGTAGAATCAAATCAATGAATACTTAGATGGTATTTCCGATCTATCTTTAATCTAAGTATTCGGCGGATCATCACCACCCAAACAAACAACGATTTACCCCAAAATCGGCGCGTGGACTCGCGTGGCCTTGTGGATTCAAGGTGCAACCGCTCTCGTGGATTCGGAGCGAGGTACGTTCGTGGATTCGAAGCGTGCCACTGGGTGAAGACCGTGGATTCGGTCGGACGTCGTGGACTCGACGTTGGACGCTGTGGATTCAGCGTTGGGCGCGGATCGTGGATTCGAGAAGCGTCGTGGAGCGAGCGGGAAGATCTACTAGGAGCGTATGAAAAAGGTTGAGTCGTCAGTGAGTACGTTATATCACCTTGTACGTGTGTTAATTCTAGTGGATTTCGCCGTGTTATCGGTCCCGTGGTTTTTTACTCCGGTTTGGAGTTTTTCCACGTAAAAATCTTGCGTGTTCGTTTATTTTTCCGCATTGGGTTTATTTGCGCAATGATTTTTTGAGTGTTTATTGTTTACACCTATTCACCCCCCTCTAGGTGTTTTTTCCCCTATTTAGATCCAATTACTTATAACCCAACAGAACAAACTTGCTACAGTGATCTCCCTCTGGTTCTCTCTCTATCACTCGAAAAACCAGAAAAGAGAGGGGGGTGACAAAACATTTGCAAAAATGACCCCTGTGTCCCGGTTTCGGGCGCCCGAATCTTTCGGGCCCCGAAACCTGGCCCACACAGTAGCCCGGCCCAACTCGGCCCACTCCGCACGCGGATCCAGCCGGACCGCGCGGCCGTCCGACCCGGCCCACGGTGCGACACGTGTCCCCCGCACAGGGAACAGCGCGCATGACGAATCGGGCGCGGCCACGCGTCCCCCTGCGGGGGCGGCGGGGTGGGTGGCGCCAGCCAGTGGCGTGGTGCCACGTGGCAGCGCTTTCCCGCCCGACACGCCAGCCGGCGCGTGCACCATTTTGCACAGAAAACTTTCGGGTGTCCGTTTTTGGGCATCCGGACTCAGAAAAATATAAATAAATAGCCGTTTTCAAGCGTTTTTCCGCGCTGAATCCAAATACGGCCTCCGTTCTGCCTGAATCCACTCCCAAAATTCGACAAAAGCAGCCGAAGGTCATGCTTGACCCCAATTCCTTACTGAGTCCAAATCAACACATCGCTTTGACATGTTGGGGCCCGACACACCAACAATAGGTGTTCCACACCCCGAAACAGGGGAAAAACACTAGGGGACCTGGGACACTACACTGAGCTTCCCACGAATGCCAAACCTCTTGATCCCCTTGGACAGCGAGATCTTCAGAAAAACGTGATCTCCTACCTGAAACTAGGTCTCGTTGCCGCACATCTGCATAACTCCTCTGCCTGCTCTGGGCGGTCTGAAGATGCTGCCTGATCACTCTGACTTTCTCCTCTGCCTCACGTAATATCTCTGGCCCTAAAGTCTGTCTCTCTTCCACATCACCCCAGTAATGCAGTGATCGAGACCTGGGTCCATACAATACTTCAAATGGAGCCATCTGAATGCTCGCTTGAAAGATATTGTTGTACGCAAACTCAGCCAGGGATAAGTGTCGGATCCATCCACCAGCAAAGTCCAAGATGCAAGCTCTGAGTGTGTCCAAGGATCTGTATAGTACGCTCTGACTGCCCATCCGTCTGTGAGTGAAAAGCTGTACTGAATCTAAGCTGCGTCCCCAAGGTGGCCTGTAAGCTTCTCCAAAAACGTGAAGTGAACCTCAGGTCTCGATCTGATACAATAGAGGCGGGCACTCCATGTAACCTCACTACCTTAAGCAAGTACAGCTGGGCCAGCCGCTCCAATGACCAAGTAGTCTACATCGGCAAAAAGTGAGCGGACTTAGTGAGTCGATCAACAACCACCCAAATGGCATCTGCACCTCCTTGGGCCCTCGGTAATTCGTCTACAAAATCCATCGTGATATGATCCCATTTCCACTCAGGGATTGGGAGACTCTGTAACTTGCCAGCCGGCACCAGGTGCTCAGCTTTTACCTGCTTGCAAGTTAAACACTGAGCCACAAACCTCCCAATATCCCTCTTCATACCATTCCATCAGAAGTGTGCCCTGAGGTCTTTATACATCTTAGTCCCACCAGGGTGAAGGGTGTAAGGTGTATAATGGGCCTCTCTCAATATCTGCTCTCTAATCTCAGAGTCCACTGGCACACACTCTCGGTCCCTGTACTGCAGTACTCCCGAAGCATCAACTATAAAGTCCCCAGACTGATCGCTCGAAATTTGATCTCTAATCTTAGTCAAGTGGGGGTCCTCACTCTGTCTCTCTCTGATCCTGTCCAGCAGAGTGGGGTGCACGACTAAGGACGTCAGTCTAGCAAATACCCCAAGGGACAGAACCTCTAGCTCGAGCCGCCTCATGTCCTCAAGTAGTGGTGCCTGGTCAATAATCATCATAGATAAGCTCTGCACCGCTCTCCTACTCAGGGCATCTGCAACCACGTTGGCCTTGCCAGGGTGATAAAGGATATCCACGTCATAATTCTTTAGCAGCTCCAACCATCTGCGCTGCCTCAGATTCAATTCTTTCTGTGTAAACAGATACTTCAGGCTCTTGTGGTCGGTATAAATCTCACAGTGCTCCCCATAAAGATGGTGGCGCCACAACTTCAATGCAAAAACCACGGCGGCAAGCTCTAAGTCATGGATAGGATAATTCTTCTCGTAATCCTTAAGCTGTCAAGATGCATAAGCAATTACCCTACCCTCCAGCATCAGCACGCAACCAAGTCCACTGTGCGATGCGTCACTGTAAATCGCATATCCTTTCCCCATAACAGGGAGGGAAAGAATAGGAGTTGACATCAATATACCTTTCAATTCCTCGAAGCTCCTTTGACAGTCCTCACTCCAGATAAACTTAATTCCTTTGCGCGTCAAACGAGTGAGGGGTGTAGAGAGCTTCGCAAAGCCCTCCACAAACAGACGGTAGTATCCAGCCAAGCCCATGAAGTTGGGCATCTCATAAACGGTCATCGGTCGGGGCCAATCCCGGACTGCCTCAATCTTCGCTGGGTCTACAGCCACACCTGCGGCGGAAATCACAGCCCAAGAAAACGACCTCCAGAAGCCAAAACTCGCACTTCGATAACTTGGCATACAACTTCCTCTCGTAGTAGAACTTGCAGCACAATCCTCAAGTGCTGCTCATGATCAGTGTCACTCCAGGAGTAAACCAGGATATCATAAATGAACACAACCACAAACTGATCCAGGTACGGTCGAAAAATCCGGTTCATCAAATCCATAAAGGCAGCAGGGGCATTAGTCAATCCAAAAGGCATGACGGTGAACTCATAATGCCCGTACCGTATCCTGAATGCCGTCTTCGGGATATTCTCGGCCTTCACCTTCAGTTGGTGGTAACCTGATTGCCGATCAATCTTCGAGAAGACACAAGACCCTTGCAGCTAGTCAAATAAGTCATCAATGCGCGACAAAGGGTACTTATTCTTGATGGTCTTTAACTCTCAGTAATCCACACAAAGCCGAAGTGAACCATCCTTCTTTTTCACGAATAGCACCGGCGCGCCCCAAGGCGATACACTGGGTCTAACAAAACCCTTATCCATCAAGCCCTGAAGCTGCGCCTTCAATTCTCGCAGCTCAGCCGGTGCCATTTGGTAAGGAGCCTTAGAGATTGGCACAGTTCCTGGGACTACGTCAATCAAAAACTCAATCTCCCTATCCGGCAGCATACTAGTCAACTCCGGAGGAAAAACATCTGGGAACTCGTGAACAATAGAGATATTCCCGAGTCCCGAAGCCGCCGTAGGCTCCTCAACCACACTAGCTAAAAAGGCTACGCATCCAATGCGGATCATCTGCCTCGCTCGAGAAGTCGAAACTATAGAGGCGAAGAAAGCACTCTGGAAACCCCGGTACACAAACACCTCCTGGCCTGGCTCGCTAAAGGTGACCGTACTCGCGGCACAATCAATAGTTGCGAAATACTGAGCTAGCCAATCCATCCCCAGTACCACATCAAAGTCCCGCAGCTGTCTCAAGACCATCAGGTCCGCTGGCATAATCCAATACTCAATCTGCACTGGGCAGGACCAACAACACTCCTTTATGTGCAAAGTGTAATCGGGAATATGAACCTCTAGTGCACGTGGTAACCGTCCTACCTCTAACCCATGTAATGATGCAAATGATCAACTAACAAAAGAATGCGATGCTCCGGTATCAAATAAGGTATGAATCCTAATGCCAGAAATAAATCATACCTGCCACCACACAGTCAGCTATAGCAGAATCCTCCGTCGGCGCTAAGCAATCCTGGCCGCTCGACAACGGCTATCTCTTACTAGATGGGCGGGAAGGCGAAGCTCAGTCTACCTGTAGATCTGTCGGTGGAGCTTTCGATTGTAGCTGGGAAGTAGAAACAAATGCTAAAGTGGGTGCTGCAGCTGTCCGCGTGGGGCACGTAGCTCGAATGTGCCCAAGCTGTCCACACTTGTAACAACGACCCCGCCTTTGCTCACAAGTACCGGCGGAGTGCTGGCCCCCACAAAAGATACACCGATCGCGATACCGTGGCTGTCTCCGCGACTGCTGCGGCGGCGGCCTCTGGGACCCTCCAGGCCCGCGTCGCCCAGAATGCCCACGGTCATAAAACTGAGGCCGCGGCGGTTGTGGCGGTCTCCAAGAACTGGCCTGTCCATCAATATTCAGGGCTGGGTGTTTCCTCTCTAAACGCTCCTTAGAAGCCCCGGCCCCCTCTCCAACCACCAAGTCCTCCCTCTGCGCCAGTAGCTGCTCCAGGCGCTGGTCCTGTTGAAAGCTCCTCGCCACTAAGTGGGTCACCAAGGCCCGCAGTTCCCCCAACTCGGCGGACACCGCCTGCTCAGGCTCCTCAAAAGGTGTGGGGGTACCCCAGGTGGAAGAATGACGACGGGGCGACATCCTGCCACCAGAAAACACACGTCAGCAACAAAACCACCATCGACCCAATCTAGCGAAAGTCAAAGACATCCCACTATTTCTGTAATTTTATGTTATTTGCAGCCAACATAATTGTTCATCAGAAATAGGATATGACAATTCTTCTTCACTCACTGGAAGAGTCAAATAAACAAATGGCCGACTTTCGCAAAATATCACGCCACTCACGTCCTATCATCCTAGGGTCTGCCAAAATCCTTGGGTTTCCTAAGTCTCAACTAACCTATCCCTAAGCTCAGATACCAACCTAATCTGTCACGCCACGGGTGTAAACCAGAACCCGGGCCCGTCCATAGGTCCGCCGTGCACATGGAATTTTCCGTGTACATGAAGCGCTGGTAACCTACTCAGATATAGAAGATATAATAAAAGAGCATAAAAACAGAGCTAAACTAAAACTAAAGCTTCTCAGACAGAAGCTAGAAAGTAAAAGTAAAGTACAACTCTCAAAGTACAAGTGTCTCTCCCAGCTCACCAAATAAAAACAAACAGCAGGCTAAAGCCACACCCAAAATAAAATACAACTGTCTAAGAAGATAAGGGTACACCCAAAAGTACAACTACACTCTCAGTCGGGGTAGACGGTCTATCTAATCCGCAGTCTTCTTACCTCGATCTGCCGCTGATGACCCAGCTACTCCCACAGAGGACTCTGCAAAAATAGGAGAGAAAAAGAAAAAAGGACAATGGGGGTGAGAACTACTATAAAAACAGTAGCCTCCCCTAGTGGATTAAGCCTCAAACTCTGACATGCCCACTAGGTCTACCAGAGGCGAAAAGGAAAAAGAGGTGGTATGCTATGAATATAACTGCTCATGAAAAAGCTACCACTAATATGCCTCTAAATGCCGAGCCAATAAGAATAGCTAAATGTATGCATCAGTATCTAAATGCCTGCCTGAATAAACCCAATCGATAGACCAGTAAAACTAGTACTGCCTGTTGTGCCTGTCATATCGGGTATGCTAGTCTACGCATAGCACTGATGGGAAGAAGGAGTCTCAAGGACTCAAAGCCTGCCTGTCACACACTCCGGTGTGGCACTCGAGGGGAGCGACACACACGAGTAAAGTAATAAGTCACAAGTATCATAATATAGCAGGACTGAATCACGACTATGCTCAAGTGGGAAAACCCGTCCACTAAAAAAACCTCGATCCCCAATCTGATGCACACGTAAAGATCCGGTCAACCGCCCAATGTCCGCAGTCATCACAACACCCCATAAATCCCCAATCAAGTCCAATAATCGACATTCGGTCAACCGCCCAATGTCCGTGGTCACCGCAATATCCCAATCCACTATCAAATCCACCCTGTCCCAGACCCAATGTCCCGACTATACTATCTCGAACCCATGCTCAAACCCGAGCAACATGTGCCACATCTCTAACTAAAAAGGAGAAGAGAAGCAATCATGGTTTTTCCTTAGTCAAATTCCAGCATGATAGTGTAGCAGAAAAAGGTGGCCTATCTAGATGACCATACAAGCATGCAAGTGTCCTCATGATGATAAAAGAAAGACATATATCATTGTTCTTGCATCTACTAGAACATGATAACCCAAATTTAGTAAACAAACTCATAGGAAGATTAAATGCTAACATGATACAAATCACTTTCCATATAATCATGCAATATCCTCAAGAAAGATAAAGAAGGTTTATCAAGTAATAATCTCGCAAGGGGTAAGTCATCGATCATAATCTCTATCCCCCTATGTATGTCCATAAAATCCACAAGTATTACCCACCAACAGGATGAATCATCTTGTCCCCAATATATTAGTCGATTTCATATGCAAAGTTAAGTGCTAACATAGCTAACAATATATCCATACAAGCATGCATATTCCAACCAAGTATTAATCAATAAATCCTACACGGGGAAACTCTGTTATTCCTAGTGAGTATGTCAAATATGAGGTCCACAACAACTACCCACCTCGAATGTGAAGCACGAATCCAAGCTCGCCCACTCACAACTAAAACCCCGGCTCACCACGAACACTGCGAAAAACCCAAAACGGTCCTCTATTAATCTCGCAATTTAACACATAGCCGCTGTCCACAAAACCAGTCCAGCAAAAGCTCTATTTTCACATGCGAGATGAACTCTGAAAATTTCAGAAAAATCACCGTTGCGCTCATCGCGACGAGTAGATGAAAATCGAGTACTCACACGTCCCGTTACGACTTCTGTAGGTCAAGTTACAAAATACACAATGCGGTGAGCGCGATACTCCACAAGCACAAAATCTGTAGCACTCAGCCCAGAAAAGGTGGGATTTTTACCTTCTGGAAAGCCTTATAAAATTCCAAAAAAATCACGATGATGGTCCCTGTGAGGCGTAGATGCAAAACGAGTACTTGCACACCTCAATCCGATGCTCGAGCGCGGAGAAATCCCCGAAATACTCTGGTGCTGTCCAAATACTCCGCCGCAGAAAAGAGGTCAAGAAGGCTCGGAAACTCTAAGAAAAACTCGAAACGAAGGGGAGCTGAAAATATAAAAGTCATAGCCCTACCTATCGTGAAGCCAACGGCGTAAGAATCATCCAAAAAGAGGGGGAGTCCGTGCACCGCAACGCGACGAGAAGGGTCGCCAGTGAAGAACTATCGTGACACGCCGAAACGCTGAAGATCTCGAAGAACGTGCCACCTAAAATCCCAGGAAACCTCCAGAGGATGTAGCACGTGGTGGGGAACAAAGTTGCTAAAGGACCCTCTGCGAAAATCCAGCAGAAAACCTTTAAACGCTGCTCAAACGGCCTATTTATAGGCCTAACTCGACAAAACAGAAAATGCCCAACGGGTCCCAGGATTCGGGCACCCGAATCCGCTGAGAGGATCACCGCGAGGAGCGCCCGGATTCTCTTGGGCTTGACACGTGTCCCAAACACAAGACAGCGGTGCAAGCCCAGCCGGGTGCCGCCGCGTGTCGGCGGGCGGTCAGCGGGGGTAGGTGGCGCTGGCGAATAGCGGAGCGCCACGTGTCCCCCATGGTGACGGGTCGCACATGCGGGCAGGCGCCGCCTGACCGCCCTGCACGCACGCGTCCCGAGGCGCCACTCCCGCGCCCCGTGCACCACGCTCGGTTAGCTCGCCAATGACACGATGCCACGTGTCCCCCGCGTTGGGTCCATGCACCCGCGCGGGGACTCCGTGGACCGCGCACCGAACGCCAACCAATAGCCGGCCGCCACGTGTCCCCGCCGGGTCCATGCGCCTCCCCGCGCCACTCTGTGGACCGCGCGCTGTAAATCGGCCAATAACAGGCCGCCACGTGGCATCCCAGCAGTCTACGGTCCCCCCATGCACTAAAAACCACTACAAACTTTCGGGAGTCCGTTTTTGGGCATCCGGACTCAGAAAAGTATAAGCAAATACCCGTTTTCAAGCATTTTTTTGTTTGCGCTGAATCCAAAATCGACCTTTGTTTGGCCCAAATCCTTTTCTAAAATTCGGCAAAGCAGCCGAATGCCAAACACAAATCCAGAATCACACTAGGTCCATCCAAAGCATCTAAAGCATCTCTTTGATGTATTATGGGCCTGACACATTAATGATAGGTGTTTCATACAGTGGATTCACAGGAAAAGCTGCATGGGAACCTGGACCACTACACTAAATGAGGCATTAGTTGCAACTATAATTCTTTTGAATTGAGGCCAACTCAAGTTCTAATTTTTTTAATTTTTTTTTTTTGTAAAATATTTTGGTAAAAAACAAAAAATGTGTGAAGACACTCTCATCTATTAACACGTTTTAAAATAGACTGCTCAAATTTATTTTTTGAAATTAATTTTTATAATTTATAACCTTTTATGATTAATTTTAGTTAATTAAAATTTATACAAAATTTGATCAAATATTTTTTATGTAATATAAATTATATTTATTAAATTGTATTTTAATTTGAATGCATCTTATAACGGGTTTTTTTTTTATATGTGTGAAATTTAATGAACTTCTTTTAAAAAAATTTCTATATTTAGTATGTCACGCCCCGGGTGCAAATCAGGACCCGGGCCCGTCTACAGATCCGCCGTGCACATGGGATTTCCCACGTACACGAAGCGCTGGTCACCTGCTCTGGTATAAAATGTGCAACAAGAGCATAATATAGAGCTGAAATAGAAGAACCACATAGTATCTCAGACTGGAAATAGGGTACAAGCTGTAATATATACAATAATCTCCCAGCTCACTAAAATAGTACAACCAGCTGGCGGAAGCCAGACCCAAAATAAAAGGAGAATATCACAGTCTGAGTGAAAAAGTACAATATCTGTCTAATAGCTCTCAGCCTCACAGGAGATCTATCTATTCAGCGATCCCCTTACCTCGATCAGCTGCCGATGGCCTAGCAGCTCCTGCAGATGACTCTGCAAAATAAAGGAGAAGAAAGAAACAGAAAACAACAATGGGGGTGAGAACTACTAGATAAACCAGCAGCCTCCCCTAGTGGGTAAAACCTCAACTCTGACGCACCCACTAGGACTACTAGAGGCAAAAGGGAAAAGGGAATGTGGTAAGATACATAAGATGCTGAAACAGGAAAACTACCACTATTATGCTGTCAAAACTGTATGCATGCATCAGAAATAGTATCTGTCCAAATAAACCCAATCTAGTCACCAGAAACAACTGGTACTGCCTGCTCAGCGGAATCTGCACACACGGCTCGAAACCGCGGGATCGGCTCACACGGCTCGCATCCCAACATAAGTATCAGACCGGCTCACACGGCTGGGTCCGAGAAAGCACACCTCCGGAGTGGCACTCGAGGGGAGCGACCCACACGAGTAAAATATCTCTGTCATCAGTATCACAAGTATCTCTGTAGCACATGTCTCAATATAGCAGGACTGGATCATAACCATGATCAAAGTGGGAAACTCCATCCACTATAGAAACCCAATCCCCAACTGATGCAATAAATAAACCAAACTCAACCCCAATCTGATGCAAGGATAAACATCTGGTCAACCGCCTACTGTCCGCGGTCACCGCAATACCCCACAAGTCCACAATCTAGCACAACCTTGGCTACACTATCCCAAACCCCTGCTCACACTTGAGCAACAACATATGAATGCAAAGGACAACAATGAAACATGTTCAAATCCCAATATGATAGTGTAGCAATGAATAGTGGCCTTACCTGATGTCCGGGCATGCATGCAACTGTCTTTATTTTTAAAAGTTGTAAAATAGTGTCAAAGGTTTAAAACAATTGATTTACTGAATAAAAGTCATTTGCATGCGAGATCATAGCCTTTGTCTCAATCACAGTGTCCCAATATAAGTCATCATATCTTTTGTGGGGTTATATTAAGTTTTAGGGGAGTTTGTCCCAGTGGTCCTTGTCATTTGTCATATTAATTTGTCCCAATGGTTCTCATTAATTGTCCTGTTAGTTGTCCTGTTAGTAGTCCTGTTAGTTGTCCCAATGGTTCTCATTAATTGTCATATTTTAGGGGATTTCTAGTAATCCCAGTGAGCTTGTCAAAAATGAGGTAAGCAACAACCGCCCACCTCGAACAGCTCAAACAACACCCCAGGTAGTCTCCTGGCTGTCCACAGTCCTCAAATCCTGCAAATCAATGCTCCCGGTATAAATACAAATCCCAAAAAGTACATTATTTGCTGTTTTTCAGACAGCAAGGGAAAAGAGGAATTTTTCACCTCTAAAATGAGCTCCTAAAATCCCAGAAAAATCACGGTTGCGTTCCTCGCGAAGAGTAGATCAAAATCGACTCTTAGAACGCCTCGATCTGATGCTCCTACGTCAAGATAAAAATCGGAGAAGTCGGTGCTGTCCAAAAATTACCACAGTAAAAAGGGGGGTCAAAGAGGACTCGGGAATCGTGCCAAAAGTACGAAACGGAGCAAAATGATCAACACGGAAATCGAAGCCTTACCTCTTACGGTCGCGCTGCCACAAAAATCGTCCAAAAATTCCACCTGGTTAGCCCGCAGTGAATTTTCGACGGAACTGCGACGGGAAATGGGCCTAAAAAGAAAATCGTCGCAGTGCGCCGCGTCGCAGATATCTCACTATCTGTAACTCCTAAAATCCTGAGATTGTAGAGAGAGAGAGAGAGAGAGAGAGAGGAAAAATTTCGTAGAGGGAACTTTTTCTGATTCTCTCTCTCGGCTCGCAAATCGAGGTGCAAAGAGAGGGGGTGGGGGACCTCTTATATAATGGGCCAAAAGGAATATTCCCACACGGGATCCGATCCGAACAGGAAACACCGAAACGGGCCAACCAAAACGCGCCACGTGTCCACAAAACAGGAAACAGCCTGTGCAGGCCCAATGAAAATTCGCCACGTGTCCCACGTGGTGCACGTGCCGGTCCGCGCTCCGGGTCTTCCGGAAGATGTCGGCCAATGGGATGCGCCACGTGTCACCTTCCCACGTGCTTCTAGAAGCCGGCCAGCCAATCAAGCTGCCACGTGGCAGGGAAAGAATTCGGTGCACCCGGTGCACGCCTGGCCCATGGACCGCGCACCCGAGCGCCTGCCCGCGCTGCCCGCGCCTGCCCGCGCCTCCGCATTCCGCCGCTGTGCCGCCGCTGCGCCGCTGCCCGCCGCCGTGCGCCGCCGCCCGCCGCCGCTCGCCGGTCGCCGGAACAGTAATTCCGGCGGCCGGAGTTACTGTTCCGGCGTGAACAGTAACTTTTTGCCGAAAAATAAAGTGAATATACCATTTTGACCGTTTTCGCGCGCTGAGTCCAAATCCGCCGTCCGTTTCGCCAAATTCTCATCCGAAATTTTGTAAAAAGCTCCCAGAAAATTCCATTTGCTCTGATTTTTCGCGCCAGGTCTATTTTAAATATCCAATTTCAATTTTACAAGCTCCGATGCACTGTACAAGCTCCCCGCAGTCACTGTTTAATGTTGCACAGTTCCTGCGGGAGTCTGGATCATCACATCCTCCCCCACTAAAAAGAGTTTCGTCCTCGAAACGAGACTAAACAATAATACTCAGTCCGATGTCTCGAATAAGTAGAGGTGAGCATCCCTCATCTCCGACTCGAGCTCCCATGTAGCCTCGCGCTCGTCATGATTGCCCCATTGGATTTTCACATAGGGAATGGCCCGATTGCGCAATTCTCTCACCTCTCGATCCAGAATTCGCAGTGGGCGCTCCTCATACCGCAAATCCTCGCTGATCTCAAGCGGTGTGAAGTCGATGACGTGCGATGGGTCGAAGACATACTTCCTCAAAGTAGAGACATGAAATACATTATGGACACCAGCAAGCCTCGGAGGGAGTGCAAGTCGGTAGGCAACTGGCCCGATACGCTCCAATACCTCAAAGGGTCCAATGTATCGGGGGCTAAGTTTTCCACGAATGCCGAACCTCCTGATTCCTTTGGACGGCGAGACTTTCAGGAATACATGATCACCAACCTGAAACTCTAAGTCTCGTCGCCGAACATCGGCATAACTCCTTTGTCGGCTTTGGGCGGTCTGAAGATGCTTCGAATCACTCGGACCTTCTCTTCTGCCTCTATCAAGACATCTGGTCCCAAGGTCCGCCTCTCGCCCACGTCACTCCAATAAAGCGGTGATCGACACTTGCGTCCATACAATGCTTCAAACGGAGCCATCTGAATGCTCGCTTGAAAGCTATTGTTGTACGCGAACTCAGCCAAGGATAAGTGTCGAATCCACCCTCCGCCGAAATCCAAGACGCAAGCCCTAAGCATGTCCTCCAGGATTTGTATCGTCCGCTCTGACTGCCCATCAGTCTGCGGATGGAAAGCCGTACTGAACCTGAGTTCAGTCCCCAAGGCTGTTTGCAAACTTTTCCAGAAATGCGAAACAAATCTCGGGTCTCTATCTGATACAATGGAGGCTGGTACTCCATGTAATCTCACTATCTCATCCAGATATAACTGGGCTAGTCGCTCAAGTGGCCACGTAGTCTGCATGGGCAGAAAGTGCGCCGACTTGGTAAGTCGATCCACGACTACCCAGATAGCGTCTGCTCCTCCCTGTGCCCTCGGCAATCCGACCACGAAATCCATCGTAATGTGGTCCCATTTCCACTGGGGAATTGGGAGACTCTGTAACTTGCCAGCTGGCACTCGATGCTCAGCTTTCACCTGCTGACAAGTTAAACACTGAGCCACAAATCTCCCGATATCCCTTTTCATGCCATTCCACCAGAAGTGTGCCTTGAGGTCCTTATACATCTTAGTCCCACCAGGATGTAGGGTATAAGGTGTATAATGGGCCTCTCGCAATATCTGCTCTCGGATCTCCGCATCCGCTGGCACACATGCTCGGTTCCTGTACCTCAGTACTCCCGAGGCATCTACCGTAAAGTCCCCAGACTGATCACTCGGAATTTGATCTCTAATCCTGGTCAAGTGGGGGTCCTCACTCTGTTTTTCCTTGATCCTGTCTAGCAGAGTGGGCTGCACGACTAAAGATGTCAGTCTAGCAGAGACCCCAGGGGACACAACCTCTACTCGAGCCGTCTCATCTCTTCTAATAGCGGTGCCTGGTCTGTGATCAACATAGACAAACTTTGCACCGCCTCCTACTCAAGGCGTCAGCGACCACATTAGCCTTGCCTGGGTGGTAGAGAATATCTACATCATAATCCTTTAATAGCTCTAACCACCTACGTTGCCTCAAATTCAGCTCCTTCTGCGTGAACAGGTACTTTAGGCTCTTGTGGTCGGTGTAGATTTCACAGTGCTCCCCATAAAGGTAATGACGCCAAAGCTTCAGTGCAAACACTACAGCAGCAAGCTCTAAGTCATGGGTAGGGTAATTCTTCTCGTAATCTTTGAGTTGCCTTGATGCGTAAGCAATTACCCTCCCTTCTTGCATCAACACACAACCAAGTCCACTGTGTGATGCGTCGCTGTAGATCACATATCCTTTCCCCATAACAGGGAGGGAAAGGATAGGAGCGGTCATCAATCTATTCTTTAGCTCCTCAAAACTTTTCTGACAATCCTCACTCCAGACAAACTTCACTCCTTTACGCGTCAAGCGAGTGAGGGGTGTGGAAAGCTTCGCAAAGCCTTCCACAAACCGACGATAATACCCGGCTAAACCCATAAAGCTACGCACCTCCGAAACGGTCGTCGGTCGGGGCCAATCCCGGACTGCCTCAATTTTTGCCGGGTCTACCGCCACACCTGCGGCGGAAATCACATGGCCCAAGAAAACTACCTCCCGAAGCCAAAACTCGCATTTTGCCAGTTTGGCAAACAACTTCTTCTCTCGCAGAAGTTGCAGCACAATCCTTAAGTGCTCCTCATGCTCCGCATCACTTCGGGAGTAGACCAGGATATCATCAATGAACACTACTACGAATCGGTCTAAATATGGTCGGAAGATCCGGTTCATTAAATCCATGAATGCGGCAGGGGCATTAGTTAGCCCAAAAGGCATAACTGTAAACTCATAATGCCCGTACCGTGATCTGAATGCCGTTTTCGGAATATCCTCGGCCTTCACCTTCAACTGGTGGTAACCGGATTGCAGATCTATCTTAGAGAAGACACAAGACCCTTGCAGCTGATCAAAAAGATCATCGATGCGCGGCAAAGGGTACTTGTTCTTGATGGTCACTTTGTTCAATTCCCTATAATCCACACAAAGTCGAAGTGACCCATCTTTCTTCTTCACGAATAGCACCGGCGCTCCCCAAGGCGATACACTCGGCCTAATAAAGCCCTTATCCATTAAATCTTGGAGTTGCGCCTTAAGCTCTCGCAACTCAGCCGGTGCCATCCGGTAAGGAGCCTTTGAGATTGGCGCAGTTCCTGGAACTACGTCAATCACAAACTCAATCTCCCTATCTGGCGGCATGCTAGTCAGCTCAGGTGGAAAAACATCCGGAAACTCGCGGGCAATTGGGATATCCTTGAGTTCCGGCGCCGCCGTAGGCCCCTCAACAACACTAGCCAAAAAGGCTACACACCCTCGACGGATCATCTGCCTCGCTCGGGAAGTCGAAATCATAGAGGCAAAGAAAGCACTCTGACATCCCCGGTATACCAACATCTCCTGGCCTGGCTCTCTAAAAGTGACGGTTCTTGCGGCACAATCAATAGTCGCAAAGTACCGAGCCAGCCAGTCCATTCCGAGGATCACATCGAAGTCCTTCAGCTGTCTCAAGACCAACAGGTCTACTGGCATAATCCAGGACTCGATTTGCATCGGGCAGGACCAACAACACTCTTCCACGTGCAAGGTGTGATCGGGAATCTGAACCTCTAATGCACGTGGCAAAAGTCCTACCTCTAACCCATGTAATGATGCAAATGATCTACTAATAAAAGAATGTGATGCTCCAGTATCAAATAAAGTACGAGTCCTAATGCCAGAAAGTAAGGTGATACCTGCCACCACATGATCTGCTGCCGAAGAGTCCTCTACCTGCGCAGCATACACTCGCCCACTCTGAGCTGGAGGGCGATAATCCGTGGGATGGGAAGAAGATGGTCTGCTTGCTGGAGCATAGGGCCGCTGAGCCGTCGACCGCTGCTGCGATGAAGATGGAGCAGATGCTGAAGAAGGGGTGGTGGGGGCCGAAAAGGGGCACGAAGCTTGAATGTGCCCGGGCTGTCCACATCTATAGCAGCGACCCCACCGTTGGTCGCAGGTGTTGGAAAAATGCTGACCTCCGCAGAAAATACAATTGCCGGGGGCCCGTGGCTGTCGTGATTGCTGTTGAGACTGCCGCTGTCGCTGAGGCTGCCGCTGCGACCCACGCTGCGACGACTGTGATCTTTGCTGCTGTTGCCGCTTCTGGGATCCACCAGGCCCTCGTCGCTCGGACCGTCCTTGGCCGGGGAACTGTGGCTGCGGCGGTCGTGGCGGCCTCCACGAACTAGATTGTCCCCCAACCTCCGGTGCCGGTCGCTTCGCCCCCGGGATCACTACGGGAGCTGGAGCTACCTCCCCCATTACTACCTCCCCGCACTCAACGTAGAGTGCCTGCTCCATCGAGGCCTCCAAGGTCTGCAACCTACGCGAGCGAACCAATTGAAAAAGGTCCCGGCGCAATCCTCGCTCGAACATGTAGATCCGGTGCGCCTCGTCCCTGGCCACGTTCGGTACACATGCCAACAATTGATTGAAATTGGCAATGTACTCGTGTACGGGCCGATCTCCTTGTCGGAGGTTTCTCAACTGTTCCTCCAACCTCTGCCGGACGCTTTCCGGAAAGAAAGCCCCAAGAAGGAGATTGCGGAATTCCGCCCAGGTCAGGAGCTGAGCCCCAGGCGGACCAGCCGGTCGAACACGCCGCCACCAAGCTTCGGCGTTGTGTTCCAAAAAGTTCGTCGCCAATATCACCTGATATCGTTCCTCGATAAACAACGTCTCAAAACGTCGCTCCATCGCCGTGATCCACGACTCTGCCTCCCACGGCTCAGTACTTTGCCCCGAAAAATGGGGTGGGTCAAACTGGCGAAACCTCATCAACAGGTCCACCACTCCCCGCTGCTCTGCCGGGGTCAGAGATCCTGTCAGCCCAGTCGGCTGTCCACCAGTACCCCGAGTAACAGGGGATGCCGGGGTCACCGGTACAACTGGAGGATTCACAGCAGGGGAAGAAGGTACGGGAGAATTCTCTGAAGGTGCTACAACAGGCTGAGCCCTCTGCTCTAACATTTGCGTCAGCCGACCCATAGCCTCCTCCTGACGCCGAACAGCCTCTGACATCTGGGCCATCTGGGCCTGCAGCTCTTGCACCTCACTCTGCTGGCCCTGCCCGGACTCCTCCTGATCGGGTTCAGGGGAATCAGGCTGAGAACGCGTCAACATCCTACGTCGCGGAGGCATCCTACCACAAGAAACCACACTCAGTATCGGGACCCCACACGACCCAATCTAGCGAAAGTCAAAGACATTCCCCTATTCCTGTGACTTTATGTTGTCTGCAGCCAACATAACTGTCCACCAGAAATAGGCTATGTCGATCCATCTTCTCTCACTGGAAGAGTCAAACAAAATAAATCGACGACTTTCGCAAAATGCCACGTCTCTCATGCCCTATTATCCTAGGGTCTGCCAAAAGCCTAGGGTTTCCTAAGTCCCAACTGAACTATCCCTAAGCTCTGATACCAACTTAATCTGTCACGCCCCGGGTGCAAATCAGGACCCGGGCCCGTCTACAGATCCGCCGTGCACATGGGATTTCCCGCGTACACGAAGCGCTGGTCACCTGCTCTGGTATAAAATGTACAACAAGAGCATAATACAGAGCTGAAATAGAAGAGCCACATAGTATCTCAGACTGGAAATAGGGTACAAGCTGTAATATATACAATAATCTCCCAGCTCACTAAAATAGTACAACCAGCTGGCGGAAGCCAGACCCAAAATAAAAGGAGAATATCACAGTCTGAGTGAAGGGTACAATATCTGTCTAATAGCTCTCAGCCTCACAGGAGATCTATCTATTCAGCGATCCCCTTACCTCGATCAGCTGCCGATGGCCTAGCAGCTCCTGCAGATGACTCTGCAAAATAAAGGAGAAGAAAGAAACAGAAAACAACAATGGGGGTGAGAACTACCAGATAAACCAGCAGCCTCCCCTAGTGGGTAAAAACCTCAACTCTGACGCACCCACTAGGACTACTAGAGGCAAAAGGAAAAAGGGAAGTGGTAAGATACATAAGATGCTGAAACAGGAAAACTACCACTATTATGCTGTCAAAACTGTATGCATGCATCAGAAATAGTATCTGTCCAAATAAACCCAATCTAGTCACCAGAAACAACTGGTACTGCCTGCTCAGCGGAATCTGCACACACGGCTCGAAACCGCGGGATCGGCTCACACGGCTCGCATCCCAACATAAGTATCAGACCGGCACACACGGCTGGGTCCGAGAAAGCACACCTCCGGAGTGGCACTCGAGGGGAGCGACCCACACGAGTAAAATATCTCTGTCATCAGTATCACAAGTATCTCTGTAGCACATGTCTCAATATAGCAGGACTGGATCATAACCATGATCAAAGTGGGAAACTCCATCCACTATAGAAACCCAATCCCCAACTGATGCAATAAATAAACCAAACTCAACCCCAATCTGATGCAAGGATAAACATCTGGTCAACCGCCTACTGTCCGCGGTCACCGCAATACCCCACAAGTCCACAATCTAGCACAACCTTGGCTACACTATCCCAAACCCCTGCTCACACTTGAGCAACAACATATGAATGCAAAGGACAACAATGAAACATGTTCAAATCCCAATATGATAGTGTAGCAATGAATAGTGGCCTTACCTGATGTCCGGGCATGCATGCAACTGTCTTTATTTTTAAAAGTTGTAAAATAGTGTCAAAGGTTTAAAACAATTGATTTACTGAATAAAAGTCATTTGCATGCGAGATCATAGCCTTTGTCTCAATCACAGTGTCCCAATATAAGTCATCATATCATTTGTGGGGTTATATTAAGTTTTAGGGGAGTTTGTCCCAGCGGTCCTTGTCATTTGTCATATTAATTTGTCCCAATGGTTCTCATTAATTGTCCTGTTAGTTGTCCTGTTAGTAGTCCTGTTAGTAGTCCTGTTAGTTGTCCCAATGGTTCTCATTAATTGTCATATTTTAGGGGATTTCTAGTAATCCCAGTGAGCTTGTCAAAAATGAGGTAAGCAACAACCGCCCACCTCGAACAGCTCAAACAACACCCCAGGTAGTCTCCTGGCTGTCCACAGTCCTCAAATCCTGCAAATCAATGCTCCCGGTATAAATACAAATCCCAAAAAGTACATTATTTGCTATTTTTCAGACAGCAAGGGAAAAGAGGAATTTTTCACCTCTAAAATGAGCTCCTAAAATCCCAGAAAAATCACGGTTGCGTTCCTCGCGAAGAGTAGATCAAAATCGACTCTTAGAACGCCTCGATCTGATGCTCCTACGTCAAGATAAAAATCGGAGAAGTCGGTGCTGTCCAAAAATTACCACAGTAAAAAGGGGGGTCAAAGAGGACTCGGGAATCGTGCCAAAAGTACGAAACGGAGCAAAATGATCAACACGGAAATCGAAGCCTTACCTCTTACGGTCGCGCTGCCACAAAAATCGTCCAAAAATTCCACCTGGTTAGCCCGCAGTGAATTTTCGACGGAACTGCGACGGGAAATGGGCCTAAAAAGAAAATCGTCGCAGTGCGCCGCGTCGCAGATATCTTGCTATCTGTAACTCCTAAAATCCTGAGATTGGAGGAGAGAGAGAGAAGAGAGAGAGAGAGGAAGAAATTTCGTAGAGGGAACTTTTTCTGATTCTCTCTCCTCGGCACGCAAATCGAGGTGCAAAGAGAGGGGGGTGGGGGACCTCTTATATAATGGGCCAAAAAGGAATATTCCCACACGGGATCCGATCCGAACAGGAAACACCGAAACGGGCCAACCAAAAGCGCCACGTGTCCACAAAACAGGAAACAGCCTGTGCAGGCCCAATGAAAATTCGCCACGTGTCCACGTGGTGCACGGCCGGTCCGCGCTCCGGGTCTTCCGGAAGATGTCGGCCAATGGGATGCGCCACGTGTCACCTTCCCACGTGCCTTCTAGAAGCCGGCCAGCCAATCAAGCTGCCACGTGGCAGGGAAAGAATTCGGTGCACCCGGTGCACGCCTGGCCCATGGACCGCGCACCCGAGCGCCTGCCCGCGCTGCCCGCGCCTGCCCGCGCCGCGCGCCTCCGCATTCCGCCGCTGTGCCGCCGCTGTGCCGCCGCTGCGCCGCTGCCCGCTGCCGTGCGCCGCCGCCCGCCGCCGCTCGCCGGTCGCCGGAACAGTAATTCCGGCGGCCGGAGTTACTGTTCCGGCGTGAACAGTAACTTTTTGCCGAAAATAAAGTGAATATACCATTTTGACCGTTTTCGCGCGCTGAGTCCAAATCCGCCGTCCGTTTCACCAAATTCTCATCCGAAATTTTGTAAAAAGCTCCCAGAAAATTCCATTTGCTCCGATTTTTCGCGCTAGGTCTATTTTAAATATCCAATTTCGATTTTACAAGCTCCGATGCACTGTACAAGCTCCCCGCAGTCACTGTTTAATGTTGCGCAGTTCCTGCGGGAGTCTGGATCATCACATAGTAGGTGTGGTTATTAAAAATAGGTTTGGTATATGTGATATTTTTATTAACTAATAGTTAATATTTTATTAAACATACTATGTTTTTAATTTATATAAAATTTTTTAATAATTTTTTTTCCATATACACCTTTATAAAATAAGATATATGCCATAACTATTTTTAAAAATTATTTAATTAATAATTAAGAGAATAAAATAATATAAATATTTTAAATAAAAATTATTATTAAAATATTTTATATTCGCAGTATCGCATGGGTATTCACTAGTTAATCAATGAAATATGAGAACATGTTGGTTTAGGGCCTGTTTGGATGCGCAGTAAAATATTCATACGGAGTTTATAAATTGTGCTTTTGATCTAAGTGAAATAGAGAATTTCGTAACTCTAAAAAATTTCATAATTTCAAATTTTAATTTGTTTGGAAACATATTATATAATTCTATAAAATTTCTCAATTTAATATATATATATATATATATATATTAATTTTATATTTTAAAATTTTAAAATTAAAAATTTCATAATTTGAAATTAAAAGTTTAAGACTTAAAATTAAATTTTCAAATTTTCAAATTAAAAAATTGAAAAATAAAATCTAAATTTAAAATTTAAAATTTCAAATTTAAAATTCTAAATTATAAAATTAAAATTTATTATTTTAAAATAAAAAAATTTTAATGTTTAAAATTTGAAAATTAATATTATAAAATTTTAACTATACTTCAAAAAATAAGATTTTTTTTAGCCTGCCAAACATATTTTTACGGGTAAAGTGTAATTTAACTATGTTTTTAAAGGTATCCAAATCGTCCTTAGTGTGGTTCGATTTGATTTTTATAATTTTAATTATTAGAACCAAAAGGAAGCAAATAAATAGAGTCGAATCGAGCGGAATTGAGGCGAGCCACACCGAAATGATACCTATGTATCAAAAGAGAAACTAGCTGGACTCGGGATGGGCGCAGGCAGGGGGCGCCAGGGTAGGGGCGCAGGCAGGAGCGGCCAGGCGCGCGCGGGTAGGGTGCAGCAAGCGTGCGCAGGCGGGATGCGCGACAGCAGGCGCGCAGCGCGCGCCAAGGCGTGAGCAGCAGCAGGGCGAGTCGCGCGCAGGCATCGCCCGAGCGAGCCGCGCGCGGGTGCAGGCCGCGCGCAAGTGGCACGTAGGTGGGCCGCACGCACGCAGGCGCTGGTGCGGGGCGCTGTGCAAGGCGCGGGCACTGCGGCTTGATTAAGATCTGGTGCAGCACGTGGGCTCCATGCGCGGGCGCGGCTCGATGAAGATCTGGTGCGGCACGCGAGCTCCGAACACACCACCGTCTTCAGCTCGACAATGCTGTCAGACTGACGATATTTTTTGCTGAGATATGGTCTCTCTAGACGCATCATCCGTAAAAACTACACTTCTACACTTTTTTTTTTGGTAAATTAGGTTTACCGAACTGAAAATCAGCTGACACCACGTCGTTTGGCTCGACGAGACCTATCGACTAGTGATTTTGATTCGTTGAGTCTAAGCTTCGATAGGTTAGTTAATCCATTAATATAGTGAATCTCATTATTTGGCACATTTTTCAATAATCTAGGCTCGTCAAATATAAATTTAGATTGCGCCACTGCGCTCAGATCGATGAGGCCGATCAAATCGAGTATTTGAATTATCGAATTTGGAATCAGATAGGTCAAGTTAGCCAACTTTGTTCGAAAATTTGAAATTTCTTAAGGTTACTACTGTTCACACTTAAGTGAGGGCCACTATTCACTTGTACATATTCATGTAGGGTTTATCGCACACATGTTTATCTCTCGAACTCAGGATTTTCATTTAATTTCAAACTCGAATTTCTCGAATACTAATATATATATATATATATATATATATATATATATATATATATATTCGACTATTATATTTTTATAAGTAAAATCCTTTCGTACTCATAAGTTTTTATCCCTTGAATGAAGAAATGTGCGGTTAGGATTATAGTAGTTCCTAGGATTTATACTATTTCACCAACAACTTAGTAAACCCTAGGGGGACCACTATCATCCTAACCGCACATTCCTTCATCTAAGGACAAAAAAGTTATGAGTACAAAAGGATTTATACTCATAAGAGCATAGTAGCCCTACACTATATATATATATATATAATATATATATATATATATATATATATATATATATATATATATATATATATATATATATATATATATATATATATATATATGCCTTATTTTGTGTTTTTCTGTGGTTTTTCTTTGCTGAAACTAAAATTAGACCACACCATAACATTCAGCTCGACGAGACCGTTCAGATAGCAATTTTATTCAGTCAGGATCGGGTCTCGTTAAATTAGTCGTTTCATCGCAAAGGCCCCTCAAAAATTCAAATTTTTGAATTTTAAATATCCAGAAATTCTAGAAATTATATATATATATTTTCAAATTTTATTCATTTAATTTTCACGGTTACTACAGTACTCACTCCTTATAAGAAGTTTCGTCTCCGAAAGTTAATTACTTTTCACCGTAATCTCGTTGCCCGTTGTTCACTTACTTACCTCAAGGCAGTTAGCATCTCGCTACGAAACTTAATTACTTTTCATGCAGTTAGCATCTCATTACGAAACTTAATTACTTTTCATCGTAATCTCGTTGCCAGTTGTTCACTTACCTCAAGGCAGTTAGCATCTCGCTACACTGCATTCACCCAGTTTCACTTGGGGACGATATCCCTTTCAATACCAAGGTCTGATTAGTCAATAGGGACGCGTTTGGGGTATTGATGATATGCGAGGCATTGTTGGGAGCTGTGCCCGACGAAATAAGCGGGTCGCAGATATGCCTAACGTGGCTATATCATCAGTACATGTCACGCCCCGGGTGTAAACCAGAACCCGGGCCCGTCCACAGATCCGCCGTGCATGCGGTATTTCCCACATACACGAAGCGTCGGTAACCTGCTCAGATAAGAAAAGATAATAAAAGAGCATAAAAATCAGAGCTGAAATAAAACTACTGTATCTCAGACAGATGCTGGAAGTAAAAGTACAACATTAAAATAAATACAAGTGTCTCTCCCAGCTCACTACTACAAAATTCATACAGCTGGCAGAAGCCAGTCCCCAAAAAGAAAAGCAAGAAAACTGTCTGAGAAGATCTGGTACCCAAAAGATAAGCAGCTACAACCCTCGGTAGGCTCTCTAACTAGTCCGCGATGCGCTTGCCCCGATCAGTTGCTGATGTCCCAGCAACTCCCACAGAGGACTCTGCAAAACAAGGGAAAAGGAGGGAACAAGAAAAGCAATGGGGGTCAGTACTACTATAAACAGTAGCCTCCCCTAGTGGGTAAAGCCTCAGCTCAGATATGCCCACCAGGTGCTCAGAGGCGAAAAGGGAAAGGAAAAGAAAGGGGATGCAGGTAAATAAAGCCACTGATAAAGTGCTATCCCTAATATGCCTCTATATGACCAACCAATAAGGATGGGAAAAGTGATGCATCAGAATCAAGTAGCCTGTCATAAAGACCCAATCTGACAACCAGTAAACACTGGCACTGCCTGCTCTGCTGTCGAACTCAAGAAACCAGCATGGTGCCCGGCGCTCACACCGTGGAACTCAAGAAACCAGCATGGTGCCCGGCGCTCACACCGTGGAAAGCAGCAAGGTGCCCGGCGCTCACACCGTGGAAAGCCTACTCCGGAGTGGCACTCGAGGGGAGCGACCCACACGAGTAAAATATCACTGTATCAAGTATCACTGTATCAAGTACCACTCAAGTCCACTGTATCACCACTGTATCTCATAATAGCAGGACTGGATCGAGACTCAAGGAAGTGGGAAAAACCCTCCACTAAAGTAAGCCCGATCCCCGAACACCCAATCTGATGCAATAGTATAACCGGTCAACCACCCAAGATCCGTGGTCGCCGCAACACCCTATCATACACAATCTGATCAACCACAGGTCCGTGGTCGCCGCAACACCCTGACAAACTCAACCTGTCCCAAATCCCCAATACCTGCCTACACTGTCCAACATACGCTCGAACCTGAGCGATTAAGCCGCTAGTGCCAACAATGAAAGAAGAAAAGAGAAAAGCATGGTTTCTCCTAAGTCAAGTCCCAAAATAGTGTAGCAGTAAAAGATGGCAATAATTATGTGACCAATTTAATCATGCAGTGTTCCAATACTTTGTCCAATTTCCAAGTATAACCAGTTTGTAGTGACATAAGCTAGGGTGACTGTCTCACATGAACAACCATCAGTTTTGCAGTCCTCTAATTCTATTTGTCCCCAAGTATACAGTTCCAGTGATTAATCTAACAATAATTATTAGAGATCTGATAACCAATAATCAATTCCCTAGAGCATGCAAGTCTACCAATCAACACATTTGGCATTGTCATAGCAAAGGTACTCTGATATTCCTAGTGGGCATACAAAGAGAGGAGTACAACAACCACCCACCTGAAGCGCAACTGTCCCAACTCGTACAGTCAGAAAATACCAAAATTCCAAATCCGCGCTCCCACAATTTTAGCACACCCGCAATACTCCTGGTACAACAAGGAATCCACTAATTACACTAGGGTCTCAATTACAGCACTAATTACCACATACAAACACAAGTACCAAACTGTCAAATTATCACCTGCAACAAAATCCAGAAAATTCCAATAAAAATATCACGGCGATCCTCGCGACGATAGCTTCGCAACGGTACCTTGCACGCCCAAATCCGAGTTCTGTACACCAAGATAAAAATTCAGCAAGAGGGCACTCTCATACACTAATCAGGATTAAGGGCTGATTACTGTTCACAGAGAAATCCTAAATTATCACCTCGAAGGAAAATTCACAAAAATCCACTAAAAATACGAGCGCGTTCCTTGCGATCCGTAGATGAAAAAGTTGTATAAGCTCGTTTCCGTCAGACGCTCGTGCGCAAAGATATGGCCGAAACACTCCGCTGCTGTCAAGGAATTCCATACAAAAAGAGGGGTCACTTGCTGCCTCGAAAACCGTGCCAAAACCTCGAAACGGGAAAGCGCGACCAAAACGAAAGATGAAGTCCTACCTCTTAGGAGTCCACTGGTGCAAGAATCACAGGAAAATGATGTCGGGGTAGCCCAGGGGAGCAAAAACACTAACACCGCGCCGAAGAAGAACACAAGGAAGCAACGTCGCGCCGCACCGTAAAATGGGGAACCTCGGGATTCGTGCCACCAAAATTCCTAAGATTTGGTAGGAAGATCCAGGACTAAAAGATGTAAAACTTTGCTAGAAATGAGCTTTGGCTGAAAGAGCTCGGTTGGGGAGAAAACAGAGGAAGAAGGAGGCTCGGACTGTTGCTTAAATAGGCTAAGGAAAACATTTCAGAAAATACCCTACAGGTCCCCACTTTCGGGCGCATCCGGGGATTCGGGCGGCTACAGTAACGGGCCGGCCCAGGATTTCCGGGCGCGCACAGTGCGGCCCGGCCCACGGCACAGCCCAGTCCACTAGGCCGCTTGACCCCGCTGCACCCGGTGCACCTGAGCCAGCCACTGGTGGCGTGCCACGTGTCCCCGACAGGCCGTGCACCGCGCACGGCGCGCCGTGCACCGCGCACGTCGCCGGCTGACCCGGGCGTACGGCCACCTGCCCCGGTCACCGTCTCCGCCAGTTGCGTGGACCGAGCGCACCACACCGAACCAATAACCACCTGCCACGTGTCCACTCGGTTCACCGTGCACCCGGGCCCAAACTCCGTGGACCGCGCCTGCTGCGCCGGCCAACCAGAAGCCGCCACGTGGCCCGCCTCCGGTGCACGACCCCCGCGGTGGACCGCGCCCCTGCCCGCGCCCTCAGCGCCTGCCCGCGGCCGCTAGTCGCCTGCCCGCCGCCCACCGCCGCCTTCCGCCGCTGCCCGCCGCCGCCAAACGCCGCCGGCGATCGCCGGAAACACTGTTCC
This sequence comes from Tillandsia fasciculata, assembly GCA_029168755.2. Lineage (NCBI taxonomy): Eukaryota > Viridiplantae > Streptophyta > Magnoliopsida > Poales > Bromeliaceae > Tillandsia > Tillandsia fasciculata. The sequence continues at coordinate 10,324,431 of CM054938.1, forward strand.
GGCGTGAACAGTACCCGCAGGCTCCAAATTAACAAGCAAATAGCCCATCTTGACCGTTTTCGCGCGCTGATTCCAAAAACGAGGTCCGTTTTGCCAAATTCTCACTCTAAAAATTGCCGAAAGCCCCCGGAAGAGTATTCTTGGTCCAAATCTCGCGCCGAGCCCAATCTTAATATCCGTTTCGCGCGCAAACACCTCTAAACAACCGATGGGGTCCCCAGATCACCCACGTGATCCAATTTAAGTCCAAAGTCCAACACTTGTGTCCAATCGTGCCCCGAACACCTCCAGCACCCCGCGTAGGCCTCCAGTGGCCACCCCAAAGCACCGCAACGGCTCTGCGGAGATCCAGGGCATCACATCCTCCCCCACTAAAAGAAAGTTTCGTCCTCGAAACTAAAGTCATTCCTCATACGGAATCACAACCAACAAGAGGGGTAAATATCCAATCATCCAACACTCAAGCTCCCAAAACAACCAAATACCTCAACCATGAGTAGTCGAGAGAACCAGACTGTAAAACAACCTTCGCGAAGATCCAATACCCTTGCAGCTCGTAACTCAAATCCCTCAAGCTTGACGGAAGGGTGCCAGCCCCCGATGATCGCTTCATCAAATTCTTAAGGGTCCTCAACTCCCAAACTGGTGTCATGCCCAACAACTCCGATAGGAGAACAGCTAGAAACTCACCACCAAAAAGGGGTATCACCAAGTCCCGATGCCGCCGCAGGTCCCTCAAACACACCGGCAAACAAGCTACTCACCCACTACGAGACATCCGCCTCGCTCACAAGGTCAAAACCAAAGAAGCGAAGATACCCTCAAGCAACCCAGGTACACCAACGCCTCCAGGCCTGGCTCTCACAAGAACCGTCCTCGCAGCATAATCAGCTGCCGCGAAAAGTAAACAACCGAGCTAGCCTAACCATCCTAAGTGCCAAACCAAGCCCCACAAGACCATCAGGCCTACAGGTAAAACCAAGGACTCAACCGCACCGGGCAGGACCCACAACACGTCCCTACGTGCTAAGGATCGGGAATACGACCTCCCGAACACCCGGTAACCGTCCTACCCTTAACCCAATGCAAGGAAGTACATGCACTCCTAACAAAAGACTAGGATGCCCAAATGCAATACAATGCACAAACAATGCCGGTAAATACAGTAAAACCATACCTGCCCCCACAAAGTCGGCTGCTGCAAAATCCTCCACCTGAGTGGCGTAGACCGGACCGCCCTGATCCGGCAACTGCTGATCCGCAGGGTAAAAAGGTGGTGACCCGCTCGCTGGAGCATAAGGCCACTGAGCCGACCACTGCTGCTGGGGCGAAAGAGGAGCCGATGCAGATGAGGGTGCCGCTGAAGTCGAAAGGGGGCACGTAGCTCGAATGTGGCCTGGCTGTCCGCACTTGTAACAACTACCCCACCTCTGATCACAGGTGTGCGACAAATGAGGTCCTCTACAGAATATGCATCTGTCTCTATCACGAAACCGTGGCCGCCCCGTCTGCTGCTGTCTCTGAGTCTGATGCTGCGACTCCTGCTGCTGTTGCGATGGCCACTGGGATCCGCTAGGCTCTCGCTGCTCCACACGCCCACGGCTAGGTGACTGAGGCCGTGGCGGTCTCCATGAACCAGTCTGTCCCTCATCCTCGGGTGCCGGTCGTTTCCTCACGGAACTCAGTACGACCATCCCGCCTCGCCTTGCCACCTCTGCGTCGCCTCCCTCCACCCAAAAGGCATGCTCGACGGCCTCCTGAAGAGTCTGGTGTCGCTGTGCATGCACAAGGATATAAAGCTCGCTGCGGAGACCTGCCTCGAATAACTCGACCTGATGTGGTCCATCCCGGGCGACATAGGGCACACAATTAAACAGCCGCATGAACTCCTGATGGTAATCCTGAACTGACCGGTCGCCCTGCTGAATGCTTTTCAAATCATCCTCCAGCTTCCTCTTCACGCTGGTCGAAAAATAGGTATCCACAATCATACGCCGAAACTCGGACCAGGGTAGCTGTCGAGAAATCTGAAACTCCCGTGGCTCCACCCGACGCCACCAGAGGTCTGCATCTCCATCTAGGCAATGTACCGCCATATGAACTCTGTACCTCGGGTCGATGAAGAAATCCCGAAAAATCTTCTCCATCGCTGCTAACCATGTCCCAACCTCCCACGGCTGCATATCTCGCCCCGAGAACCTGGGCGGCCCGCGCTTACAAAACTTAACCAGTTTATCCGCGAAGTCCTGCTCCTCCGCCGGGGTCAAAGGCTGGGCCACGCCCTGAGCCCCACTACTCAAAGATGGCGCCGTCGGCACAAGTGGTTCCACAGGTGGTGCCGGGGTCTCTAACACTGTCGGAGGCGGCGCCCCACCCCGCGCCAGTAGCTGCTCAATCCGCTGCTCCTGCCGGCGGCTGCTCTCCGCCAATTGGGCCACCAAGGCCCTCAGCTCAGCAATCTCAGAAGATCCAGCCTGTCCTCGCTCAACAGGGGGTGTAGGGGCACCCCGGGTAGGAATCCGACGTCGAGGAGGCATCCTGCCACAAGAAACCAAACATCAGCAACGAAACCCCACACGACCCAATCTGGCGAAAGTCAAAAGACATCCCCCTATTTCTGTAACCTTAGGTTGTCTGCAGCCAACATAATGGTTCAACAGAAATAGACTATGTCAATCACTCTTCACTCACTGGAAGAGTTAACAATAAAAATCACCGACTTTCGCAACAAGTCACGCTACTCACGCCCTATAATCCTAGGGTCTGTCCAAAAGCCTAGGGTTTCCTAAGTCCCAACTGACCTATCCCTAAGCTCTGATACCAACTTAATCTGTCACGCCCCGGGTGTAAACCAGAACCCGGGCCCGTCCACAGATCCGCCGTGCATGCGGTATTTCCCACATACACGAAGCGTCGGTAACCTGCTCAGATAAGAAAAGATAATAAAAGAGCATAAAAATCAGAGCTGAAATAAAACTACTGTATCTCAGACAGATGCTGGAAGTAAAAGTACAACATTAAAATAAATACAAGTGTCTCTCCCAGCTCACTACTACAAAATACATACAGCTGGCAGAAGCCAGTCCCCAAAAAGAAAAGCAAGAAAACTGTCTGAGAAGATCTGGTACCCAAAAGATAAGCAGCTACAACCCTCGGTAGGCTCTCTAACTAGTCCGCGATGCGCTTGCCCCGATCAGTTGCTGATGTCCCAGCAACTCCCACAGAGGACTCTGCAAAACAAGGGAAAAGGAGGGAACAAGAAAAGCAATGGGGGTCAGTACTACTATAAACAGTAGCCTCCCCTAGTGGGTAAAGCCTCAGCTCAGATATGCCCACCAGGTGCTCAGAGGCGAAAAGGGAAAGGAAAAGAAAGGGGATGCAGATAAATAAAGCCACTGATAAAGTGCTATCCCTAATATGCCTCTATATGACCAACCAATAAGGATGGGAAAAGTGATGCATCAGAATCAAGTAGCCTGTCATAAAGACCCAATCTGACAGCCAGTGAACACTGGCACTGCCTGCTCTGCTGTCGAACTCAAGAAACCAGCATGGTGCCCGGCGCTCACACCTGGAACTCAAGAAACCAGCATGGTGCCCGGCGCTCACACCGTGGAAAGCAGCAAGGTGCCCGGCGCTCACACCGTGGAAAGCCTACTCCGGAGTGGCACTCGAGGGGAGCGACCCACACGAGTAAAATATCACTGTATCAAGTATCACTGTATCAAGTACCACTGTATCAAGTACCACTGTATCAAGTACCACTGTATCAAGTATCACTGCCTCATAATAGCAGGACTGGATCGAGACTCAAGGAAGTGGGAAAAACCCTCCACTAAAGATAGCCCGATCCCCAAAACACCCAATCTGATGCAATAGTATAAGCCGGTCAACCACCCAAGATCCGTGGTCGCCGCAACACCCTATCATACACCCAATCTGATGCAATAATATAAGCCGGTCAACCACCCAAGGTCCGTGGTCGCCGCAACACCCTGCCAAACTCAACCTGTCCCAAATCCCCAATACCTGCCTACACTGTCCAACATACGCTCGAACCTGAGCGATTAAGCCGCTAGTGCCAACAATGAAAGGAGAAAAGAGAAAAGCATGGTTTCTCCTAAGTCAAGTCCCAAAATAGTGTAGCAGTAAAAGATGGCAATAATTATGTGACCAATTTAATCATGCAGTGTTCCAATACTTTGTCCAATTTCCAAGTATAACCAGTTTGTAGTGACATAAGCTAGGGTGACTGTCTCACATGAACAACCATCAGTTTTGCAGTCCTCTAATTCTATTTGTCCCCAAGTATACAGTTCCAGTGATTAATCTAACAATAATTATTAGAGATCTGATAACCAATAATCAATTTCCTAGAGCATGCAAGTCTACCAATCAACACATTTGGCATTGTCATAACAAGGGTACTCTGATATTCCTAGTGGGCATACAAAGAGAGGAGTACAACAACCACCCACCTGAAGCGCAACTGTCCCAACTTGTACAGTCAGAAAATACCAAAATTCCAAATCCGCGCTCCCACAATTTTAGCACACCCGCAATACTCCTGGTACAACAAGGAATCCACTAATGACACTAGGGTCTCAATTACAGCACTAATTACCACATACAAACACAAGTACCAAACTGTCAAATTATCACCTGCAACAAAAATCCAGAAAATTCCAATAAAAATATCACGGCGATCCTCGCGACGATAGCTTCGCAACGGTACCTTGCACGCCCAAATCCGAGTTCTGTACACCAAGATAAAAATTCAGCAAGAGGGCACTCTCATACACTAATCAGGATTAAGGGCTGATTACTGTTCACAGAGAAATCCTAAATTATCACCTCGAAGGAAAATTCACAAAAATCCACTAAAAATACGAGCGCGTTCCTTGCGATCCGTAGATGAAAAAGTTGTATAAGCTCGTTTCCGTCAGACGCTCGTGCGCAAAGATATGGCCGAAACACTCCGCTGCTGTCAAGGAATTCCATACAAAAAGAGGGGTCACTTGCTGCCTCGAAAACCGTGCCAAAACCTCGAAACGGGAAAGCGCGACCAAAACGAAAGATGAAGTCCTACCTCTTAGGAGTCTACGGTGCAAGAATCGCAGGAAAATGATGTCGGGGTAGCCCAGGGGAGCAAAAACACTAACACTGCGCCGAAGAAGAACACAAGGAAGCAACGTCGCGCCGCACCGTAAAATGGGGAACCTCGGGATTCGTGCCACCAAAATTCCTAAGATTTGGTAGGAAGATCCAGGACTAAAAGATGTAAAACTTTGCTAGAAATGAGCATTGGCTGAAAGAGCTCGGTTGGGGAGAAAACAGAGGAAGAAGGAGGCTCGGACTGTTGCTTAAATAGGCTAAGGAAAACATTTCAGAAAATACCCTACAGGTCCCCACTTTCGGGCGCATCCGGGGATTCGGGCGGCTACAGTAACGGGCCGGCCCAGGATTTCCGGGCGCGCACAGTGCGGCCCGGCCCACGGCACAGCCCAGTCCACTAGGCCGCTTGACCCCGCTGCACCCGGTGCACCTGAGCCAGCCACTGGTGGCGTGCCACGTGTCCCCGACAGGCCGTGCACCGCGCACGGCGCGCCGTGCACCGCGCACGTCGCCGGCTGACCCGGGCGTACGGCCACCTGCCCCGGTCACCGTCTCCGCCAGTTGCGTGGACCGAGCGCACCACACCGAACCAATAACCACCTGCCACGTGTCCACTCGGTTCACCGTGCACCCGGGCCCAAACTCCGTGGACCGCGCCTGCTGCGCCGGCCAACCAGAAACCGCCACGTGGCCCGCCTCCGGTGCACGACCCCCGCGGTGGACCGCGCCCCTGCCCGCGCCCTCAGCGCCTGCCCGCGGCCGCTAGTCGCCTGCCCGCCGCCCACCGCCGCCTTCCGCCGCTGCCCGCCGCCGCCAAACGCCGCCGGCGATCGCCGGAAACACTGTTCCGGCGTGAACAGTACCCGCAGGCTCCAAATTAACAAGCAAATAGCCCATCTTGACCGTTTTCGCGCGCTGATTCCAAAAACGAGGTCCGTTTTGCCAAATTCTCACTCTAAAAATTGCCGAAAGCCCCCGGAAGAGTATTCTTGGTCCAAATCTCGCGCCGAGCCCAATCTTAATATCCGTTGCGCGCGCAAACACCTCTAAACAACCGATGGGGTCCCCAGATCACCCACGTGATCCAATTTAAGTCCAAAGTCCAACACTTGTGTCCAATCGTGCCCCGAACACCTCCAGCACCCCGCGTAGGCCTCCAGTGGCCACCCCAAAGCACCGCAACGGCTCTGCGGAGATCCAGGGCATCACAGTACAGCCATACACCTCTAGATGCCCCTGCAGAAGTAGTGGCAGCTACAGCCCGTGCATATATGTTATATCAAATCGGGTGTAGTTTGTTTTCCAACCCCAGTGGACACAGAGTTCAACTAAAGTGGCTATCACTTTTGGCTGATTTAGATCTCTGCGGGGCTTATGCATGGGGTGCAGCTGCCTTAATATATATGTATCGGGCACTAGGACTTGCCTCACTGTACGGGAAGGCCGAGTGTTGTTGTTTTGGGACGCTATTGCAAGTATAATATCTAATATTTTGATTTCATTATTATGTTAATATTGGCATTTAATATTTTATTTATTATATTAAGTCGTTTGTGTTAATATATAGATTTGGGCTTGGGAGCATATTCATATCGGCCGACCTAAAGGCGTCCTAGCGCTACCCGACATTGTAGATCTCCCTCTAAGTTGCCGGTAAGATATTTATTTAATATAGTAGATTTTTGTATTTCAAATGTAATTGCAACTAATATATATATTTTACAATCTAGATTGACAAACGCTGGAGGACTACGATTCAGAGCCAAGGTCAGGACCGCTGACATTGAGTTTTATAGAGATGAGTTGAATCAGCAGAGAGAGACGTAAGTATGTAGATGTTTTAATCAATACTTTAAATATTTTTTTTTCTAAATATTTTTTATACCAACTGATCATTTTGTGTCATTAACAGATTATATGAATGTCGTACACAGATGAGATTTTAGCTGCATTACCAGACTTCTGTGTACAGGGCTCGCAAGTCTGGCGTTCAAGGACAGTCATCATCTGCTATCATATTGTAGAGATGCATGTACCAGACAGAGTCCTGCGGCAATTCGGTCTTCTCCAGCATATACCTCTCAATGTGGAGTCCATCTGACGCGTGACATCACGTGGGAGTCCGGATGAGAATTGGATTGCATTTCACGCTGTACACATTAAGAGGTGGTCTGAGAGGCTAGATCACATTGTTGATCAGCTCCCGGCTGCTGGTGAGGACCCGCTGCATGCGGCATCCATATACATGGAATGGTACTGGACGATTACGAGGAGATGGATATATCGTCTAGTACAGCGTCCTCCGCGGACTTTTCATCCCCGTGGGCATATCGAGAGGGTAATGGTATAATAATAATAATAATAATAATAATATATATATATATATATATATATATATATATATATATATATATATATATATATATATATATATATATATATATATAACATGTTTTGTATATTTAATATAAATTTAATTTGTAAATTGAAATGCAGGCCGACACACTACGTGTAGAGTACCGGGACTTCGTTTAGTGCACCGACCTCGCAAGATGGCGTGGTACAGGGAAATCGCCTTGGGCGTGTTTTAATTGTGTTTATAAATGAGTTCGGGTTGTTTCGGATCGACGCGGAAGCTCCAACTTGAATCGGCATTTTTAGGGCATTTCGCACCTGTAGAGTATTGGATTGGATAGAGTACCGACTCCGCCGTGGTGCACAGAAAAATTGGAAAATACTTGGGACAAGTGTATTTTATGTTTACAGTGGAGTTCGGGAGGTTTCAGAGTGATGCGGAAGCTTCTGGGGCAAAAAATGAGTTGGCGGCGAAGAAATCAGAGGCTTCAGCTGGAATTCAGTGTTTGGAGCATTGGGTTCCGGAACCAAAGCCTAGGTTCCGAAACTGCATGCTGGGTTCCGGAACCAGCTGCTTGGTTCCGGAACCAAATAGCATTGGTACCGGTACCCAGCTATTGGTACCGGTACCCAGCCCTAGGGAATGCAGATTTTGTGGATTTTGAGAGGGGCACTTCGGTCTTTCCATCTCCCAAGTGTTTTGCCCCACGCCACCTTCTATAAAGAGCCCCCCCAACCCCTGCTTCTTCTCCACTTCATCCAGAGGAAAAAAAGAAAGAAAGAAAAGAGAGAAAGCAAGGAAAATAAAGAGAAGGAGAAGAAAAGAAGTGAAGGTGCAAGTTGGTTTTCCTGCTGGTTGGTCTCGAGCGGAGTTGCGCGCGCGTCGAGCTGCTTGTGAGGTAAGTTGGCAGATGATTTTCCAAGATGGATTTTTGGATTTCTTTTATGGTTTTGAATGAGATTTTGAATGGAATTTGGTTGTTCTTCCATCTTTTTCCATTTGCATATTGAGGAGCAGCTTGAGGTGCTTTTGGCTGTGAGCTTTGGATTTACACTGTGCGGAGCCGATGGGGGGCACGCATATATGCACATGTGCTGTGAACTGGCTGTGGAGTGAGCCGGAGCGCACCGGGAATTTTGTAGAAGACTCGAGAGATTTGTTTGAGCTTCCGGGGATTTTTTTCGAGGTTCGCGACAGTGTTCGTGCGCGCGCGGCGCGGTTTGGTGTTTCGGCAGATTTTGACTGTGAGCGGGACCCCGCTTTGCCGATTTCAGCGTTGCCTGCGGAAAGCGATCCAGGTGGGTTGGAAATTCTTCAAGATGTATGGAATGCCTTCTAAAGCTATTGTATGCATGTTTAGCATGTCTAGCTTGATTATTATTATAGCTGGTAAATCTGATAGTTGCCTAGAAAATTGTAGGAAGACAATTTTGAGCCCCAGGTATTTTTAGCATGATCTAGAAATGATTTGACACTAGACTGCATATTTTCTTGAGATTCGGGATGTATCTGAACCTTCATAATATTTCTGTAACCGGTTTTAAGTGAAACTCCGATTTTAAAGGGTTTTTAAATATTGAGAGCATTGTGAATGGTCCAGATAATTCGAGATGCATGTGTTCTCGTGCCGGGAGGCCGAGTGGGTTTTTTTGAGCTTTGTGAGATGAGTTCTAGTGTCATGAGAGATTGGGCATTTGTTTCATTGTTGGGGCGGAAGCTAAGGGCGGCTGTGCCTGCAGCCTGTTCTTGTTTGATTTGGGTTATAGGTGACAGTTGTTCGAAATTTCTGGGCCTCCTGTGTGATAGATTGAGGATTGATCTCCCTGGTTGGGATTGATGAGTTTATTCTAGATCATGGGTCGTGCATTTCAGATTGAGTCGTGGAGGTGGTTCTCCGACATAGCTGTGACAGTTTGGGCATTTCCTGATCGAGTCGTGGAGGGTTCTCCGACTGAGTTGTGTTATTTGAGCATTGAGTTTTCGATTTGTGTGATCGTAGATCATAGCCTGCAGGTGTTGGGTTATGAATAATTGGATCTAAATAGGGGAAAAAACACCTAGAGGGGGGGTGAATAGGTGTAAACAGTAAACACTCAAAAATCGTTGCGCAATAAAACCCAATGCGGAAATGAAAAATAACACGCAAGATTTTTATGTGGAAAAACTCCAAACCGGAGTAAAAAACCACGGGACCGATCACACGGCGAAATCCACTAGAATTGAAACACGTACAAGGTGATTTACCGTACACACTTACGACTCAACCTTTTCCATACGCTCCTAGTAGATCTTCTCCGCTCGCTCCGCAACGCTTCTCGAATCCACGATCAGCGTCCAACGCCGAATCCACGGCGTCCAACGTCGAGTCCACGACGTCCGACCGAATCCACGGTCTTCACCCAGTAGCACGTCTCGAATCCACGAACGTACCTCGCTCCGAATCCACGAGAGCGGTAGCACCTTGAATCCACAAGGCCACGCGAGTCCACGCGCCGATTTTGGGAAAATCGTTGTTTTTGGGTGGTGATGATCCGCCGAATACTTAGATTAGAAATAGATCGGAAATACCATCTAAGTATTCATTAATTTGATTCTACTCAAAATCTGAGTTTGGAAAACCTAGAATCAAATTAATCAATATAGATGAAGAAACATAGAATTAAATCTATTGATTTCCTTTCTTCTCTATATGTGAATTTTTCTATTTCGGTCGTATTTTTCCGTGTACCCTAAAATGAATCGTAGGGTCTATTTATAGGTTAGAAACCATTGGAAGAAGATAAGGATCAAAAACTAATCATTTCTGGAAATTTACAAGACGACAGTCCGGACTGGAATTTGGCGGTCCGGACTGTCTCAGCGAAACTGACTTTTTTCAGAAAAGAGGACATTCGGGGTTCGGACTGAAATTCCACGGTCCGGACTGTTTATGCAATTCCTTCAAATTTCACGTTCGGGGTCCGGACTGAAATACCCAAGGTCCGGACTGGAATTGCTCATGAACCAACCTCTGTTCGGGGTCCGAACTGTGATGTCCGATCCGGACTCTGAACATGTAGTATGTCCAGTTTTTGAACTTTATGCACTCCAACATTCAACCAAGTGTTTCTACTCTATAAGAAGTATTCGGATCACCAAAAATCTTTAGTTAAACTTACCTGATCCTTTTGAATTCTTCTTTCTTGAGATTGAGGTATGTGATCCAAGCTTCTCATCTTCAATCTTCAAGACTTAACCACTTTCACGAAATACGCCAACTCAAATTCCGTAACAATCTCCCCCTTTGGCGGTTTCGTGACAAAACACAAATCCACTCAAGAAAATTCAAAAAGATATTTTTGTTGATATCACCATACAAGAAAAATTTACATTGGAGATCCAAATAAAGATAAATACATGAGTTAAACTCCTAAAACAGACTCTAGACTTAGACATCTATACTCTCTGCAAAAGAAATCATTCTTGACAAAATAGATCGTTAGATACCTCAAGAATTTTCAACAATCAGAACCAAACACAGAGATAGAGTTTATACTCACCATGACATTTATGCATTCAGATATGTAATTAAAAATCAACATATCTTCTAAGCAGGAAAGATCCAAATGTCACAGAAATGTTAGTCAACATCAACTTGTTAGTTAAATTACATGCCCAAAAAGTTAGTCAAATAGTTAGCTGAGGCATGCAGCAAAACACATATAAAACCAAAGTTGAAGTTATACTTACCTTAGTTTCAAGTTCTCACACAAGCATTGTTCTCACAAGCATTGTTCAAAGTTCATCCCTCTCTCCCCCTTTTTGTCACAAAACTACGCCAAAATTACAAAATTCAAGGAGAGTTAAAAAGTTCAAATAATAAGAAAAACCTGAGAACTAAAACTAAAAAGAAAAAGAAACTAAAAGCCTGCAAAAGACTAAAAGCCTGCACAAAAAAGGTTAGAACACAAGAGCACAAGATTTTGTTTAGTCTGAAGTGTCTGAACTGGTACAGCTCAACCTGCTTAAAATTCCTTTAAGCATCTTTGAGATATTGGAATACTTCTTTCTGATCTTCTTATGCTCAGAGGAAATATGCTGGAGTTCTTTTGACAATCTTTCTTGTTCAGCAGAGAGTCTTCTTTGTTCTTGGCGAATGGATGCCAATACATTGGGTTCTGCAGTCATTCTCTTGGAGGTTGATGGATTTAGTGTGGATGCAGATGGTGCCTGTTGGCTTTCTATCCATGGAGAATCTTTAGGCAGAGAATGAGACCTTACAAGGGGTTCATTTATCTGAATTCCACTACCCCTCGAACTCTTTCGCCTAGACTACTGCTTGATGGTTGTAGAAGATCTCATTAGCTTTTTATTCTTTAGATATAGCCTGTCTTCCTCATCAACCTTTTGTTGATTTAATCTCAGGAATTCTTCCCAGTCCTCTTCATCAAAGTCAGAGCTGTCTACATCAGCCTCTCTTGTCTCTTCTTGAAGTGAGTCACCTTGCTCTCTTTTGACAAATGCACGTGTGTGCACCATTGCTACCAGAAGAAAGATTATCCATGCAAACTCCATTGTTGCTTGTGCTTAAGAAGAAAAGAAGAGTCCTGTGAGCACAACTCAAGAACACGAAAAATTGTTAATTTTCAAAAATTGAAAAAATTGAACCCAAACAATCATTATCGTGTAGAGAGACTAAGGATCAAATTAGTTTTGCAAAAAGAATTTTAAAAATAGATCAATTCCATGATTTTCAAAAATTCTCAAAATATGCCTTAAAACCGAAATTTCTGAAAACAAAGCCCAAAAATTCGTTTATTATGAGAAAACCTAGCATATAATCAAAACTAATGTTCCCAGAGTTCTTATTTCAAAAGAAGTTTGATCAAAAACCAATTACAAACGAAAAAGATTCAAGTTTTCTTCCACGTTTTGAGCAAAAACATGAAAAATTGTGAAAAACTGAGATTTTGATCAAAAGAACTCACTTTGATTCGAAAAAAAAATGAGTTGGGAAGGCTCCAAGATCTTTGCTTTCAAGAGAGAGAAACTCAGGAGACTTAGAAACGAAAGCTTGTGATGAAATAAAATCAAAAACCTCTTCGTTTCATATAAACCCTAGCCGCGGTCCGGACTGCCTGAAGAATCCAGTCCGGATCGGCTACCCGCAGGACTTTCCTGCGTTCGGGGTCCGGATCGGCTTGTCCAGTCCGGACCGGCTCCAAACTTTTTCTTCAGAAAAATTCAGAAAAATTTCAGAAAATCTAGAAAAAGATTGTAAGCACTTTTGTGTCACGCCCCGGGTGTAAACCGGAACCCGGGCTCGTCCACAGATCCGCCGTGCACACAGTATTTCCCGTGTACACGAAACGCTGGTAACCTGCTCAGATATAAATGAAGTAATACTAGAGCATAAAGCAGAGCTATACTAAAAACTAATACACCTCAAACATAAGCTGGAAAGAAAAGAACAATAGACTGTCAAATAGATACATAAGCCCAGCTCACGAAGTAAATACAACCAGCTGGCGACAGCTAGACCCAAAATAAAAGAAAAGTACAACTGTCTGAGTGTCCATGGTACATCAAAACTACAGACTCGGCATCGGGGAAGTAGCTAGCTAATCCGCGATCCTCTTACCTCGCTCCTGGGTAGAGGGTCCCGCAACTCCGGCAGATGACTCTGCAAAACAAAGGGGACAAAAGAAAGGGAAATAGTGGGGGTCAGAGCTACTATAAAAGCAGTAGCCTCCCCTAGTGGGTAGACCTCAGAACTCAGACATGCCCACTAGGACTATCAGAGGCAAAGAAAATAAAAAGACAAGGTGGTAAGCTGTAAGTAACCCTACTGATGCAAAGCTACCACTAATATGTCTCTCTAAAATGCATAGCTAAAGAGTAGCTCAAAGTATGCACCCGAATGTCAAAGCCTGCCTGACCAAACCCAATCCATACACCAGTAAACACTGGTACTGCCTGCTCTGCTGTCAACTCAAGAACCCAGTATCTGATCGGCACACGGCACGATCCCATGTATCCAATCGACCGGCACACGGCTCGGCCCTAAGCCTACTCCGGAGTGGCACTCGAGGGGAGCGACCCACACGAGTAAAGTGTGTAACCATAAGTATCTGATGTAGCAGGACTGGATCAAGACTCTAGGTAAGTGGGTAAGACCATCCACTAAAGACGCCCGATCCCTCACCTCCAATCTGATGCAATAATAATAAAAATAATCCGGTCAACCGCCCACAGTCCGCGGTTGCCGCAACACCCAACCATCAGTCCCCAACTGCCCCAAACTCTGATCATCTGACTACACTATCCCCTAAACTAGATAACCGGAGAAAAATAAACAGCATGGTTTCTCCTATGTCTGTTCCAGCATGTATGTACAGCAGAAAAAGGTGGCCTAGCTAGATGATCATACAAGCATGCAAGGCCATTATTTAGCAAATGTAATTTCAATTATTCCGATTCTTGCAAGAGTTAGGATATGCCTTTGCTGACTATCTTAATTATTAACATGCCGTCAGTTAACTCATATACATGCATAAGTCTCCCCACTTATATTTACAACATGATATGGTTTCAACTTGTAACAACTGAAAGTAATAGACAATTTATCCCCCTTTTATAAGAAATGATTATTTCTTATAGATGCAAGTGTTAACAACCTATTATTAATTCCATTCAAGCATGCTAGATTTAGTTCCCCGATACAGCTATCAACATGATTCCGGGGCATCTCTTAATAAGCCTAGTGGGTAATCAACAGTGGAGGTGACAACGGTACCCACCTCGAGCGCTAAATTCTGATCCCCAAAAGTAAAGTCCGCGCTCAGTCCAGTAATATCCTCAACACTGTCACATTCCCAGAAGCACGAATACAATTAAATATACAATAATCCATCCAAAAACTGCCAAATTGGACAGTCCGGAGTTTCACAGTTTTCACCTGCGGAAAAACGCCCGGAAAAATCCAAGAAAAATACCGTCACGATCCTCGCGACGAACCCGTCGAAACGAGTATCTGCACGCTCAATTCCGAGTTTTCTACGCTGAGATATAAAATTGACAAAGAAAGTACCTCAAACTAAACTGTGCCAAAACACAGTATTAAGAGCTCGGGAAAAAGAAAGATTCTCACCTTCGAAGAGCACTCAGAAAATTCTAAGAAAAATCCAGGAGATTCCTTGCGAAAAGTAGATGAAATTTGCCTTTTGAATCACCTCGATCCGATGCCTGTGCGCAAAGATACAGCAACAACTCCGAAGTGCTGTCCAAAAATCCGCGAAGAAAAATGGGTCAAATGAAAGGCCAAGAAACTCCAAAATCCGAATGGAAACCGAGAAAACTCAAAATATCAAAGTTGGAGTCCTACCAGTTTAGAGTCCAACGGCGCAAGAATCGCCAAAAACGGAGATCGGAGTGAGTTGAGGGAGTCTGCGCACTAAAATGCGACGAAATGGGTCGTCGAAGTAGAAGCGTCACTGTGCGCCACGTCGCAGATAAAGCCGAAGTGATGATCTCCAAAAATTCTCAAAGTCCTCCAAAGTGTGCTGCTAAGTGGAAGGAAGAAATTACCTTCAAGGCCCACAGAGAGAAAATGCTCAGAAAAGGGAGAAAAGGCCCCCCTAAAGGCCCTATTTATAGGCCCAACCCCTTAATGGGCTTTTGGCGGATTCGGGCCCATCTTTCGGGCGCCCGAATCCGCCAGGAGGGTCGGACCACGCCCCGTCTGACGCGCCCGAAAAATCCTGGTGCGGCCACGTCACCACGCAACAGGCAACAGCGGTGCAAAGGCCCTCCCTGCGCGCCACGTAGCCCAGCCCAGCGTCGGTGGGGTAGGTGGGGCGGAGCGACCGCGGGGCGACGCGTGGCGCACTCGAGTGCGGGGCGCCACGTGTCGGCCGCATCGCTGCCCCGTACACCCCCGCAGGACCCGTGGACCGCGATCACGTGAGCCCGCCAATGCCAGGCTGCCACGCGTCGTGCTCCCGGTCCACCATGCTGCGCCCTTTTTTCCTGAACTGCGCCGCGCGCACCCGCTAACCCGGGCACGCCACGTGGCCCGGGCGCGGTCCATGCGCCAGCCGCACTTCCCCCGTGGACCGAGCGGCGTGAGCCGGCCCAATGACAGGCCGCCACGTGGCTCCGGCCGGTCCACGGTCACCCTCATGCTCCCGATTTCCCCCGAAACTTCCGGAAGCCCCTTTTTGGTCATCCGGACTCCAAATTTAACAAGCCAATAGCCATTTTCAAGCATTTTTCCGCGCTGAATCCAAATCCAACCTCTGATTGGCCTAAATCCTTTTCTAAAATTTGGCAAACATAGCCGAAAGCCCAATCAGCCAAAAATGTCTCACAGGGTCCATCTGCGGCATCCACTTGATGCACCGTGGGCCCGACACACCAATACTAGGTGTTATATACCGTGGATTCATCGGAAATGTTGCAGGGAAAAACTGAACCACTACATTTTGTGTATCAACTTTAAATAAAAATCATCGTTTCATACAACAAGAAATAGATTATGCCAAATCTATCACAAATATCCAAATAACGAAACGAAAATTTATAAAAATTAAATCCCTTAAAGTTGAACAACTTCAATCACATCTGACATGATATTATGAGTAATGCCTTTATCAAATCATCAATTTGGTAAAGAAAATGAAATACCAAGATCAATAGATGTTTGAAATCCCAAATATGTTAGATAATGTATCTAGACAATCTGTTGAAGAGAGTGGCTCTTTGAGCATCTTTCATTAAAATTCCCACCTTATACCAACCTTGAAATTTGACAGAGTCAAGTATTTCAACATGCATTTTATTTAATCAAACTTGAAAATCTTTGCTTGGTATACATGTGGTAGCTGCACACAGTACTCGGACGACCGAGGTGGTAGCTCTTTCCTCCATGTGGTGGTAGTTTTCACACTCCTCATTGGGATGTAACTCTTTCCACATCTTTTGAGCATATTACTTTTCTTTGACTCCCCCTCAATTGGCTATCAATTATTTAAGATATAAGGTATTACCAAAAATTCATCTCGCATTCATACTCGACTAAATAGTCAAATAATATAATGACTATACCAAGAGATCATTGAGAGAGAAATTGACTTTGATCACTTAAAAGATGACTTAATTGACATAAATGATCATTGCATCAACTGAATTATTATGATATCAAAAGCATAATAAATTTCTAAATGTGTAAAAGGATGCAGTTAAAGTCAATATAACTAATGCTCAATTAATGTTCTATGTACAAACATAGATAAAGAACAAAAACACAAAAACAAAACCTAACCTAAGGATTGGTTTCAAAAAGAGATTATTTCAAGGAAAGCATTCCAATTGCCTTACGCAAATGAATAAATCGTTTTTGATCCAAAGGTTTTGTTAAAATGTCAGCTAATTGATCCTCAGTTGAAATGTATGAAAGTTGAAGAATATTTGATTCAACTAGCTCTCTAAGAAAATGATATCTAAGTTCAATGTGTTTTGTTCTTGAGTGCAACACAGGGTTTTTGAAATGTTTATAGCACTGGTGTTGTCACAGAGAATCGTTACCGAAGTTGCTGAAATTCGGAAGTCGCTCAACACACTTTTCATCCAAATGAGTTGGGTTGAACAACTACCCGCTGAAATATATTCCGCTTCGGCAGTCGAGAGTGCAATGCAGTTTTGCTTTTTACTATGCCACGCAACAAGGCAATGGCCAAGATAAAAACATGCACCACTCGTACTTTTCCGATCATCCACAGATCCTGCCCAATCGGCATCTGAATATCCAACAATGTCAAGACTTGTTCCCATAGGATACCAAATTCCGAAATTTATGGTTCCTTTGATGTACCGGATGATCCGTTTCACCGCTTTCAGGTGAACCTCCTTTGGTGCTGATTGATATCTCGCGCAAATCCCAACACTAAAGGATATGTCCGGGCGACTAGCCGTGAGGTAAAGTAGACTTCCAATCATACTGCGATAAAGTTTCTCGTCTACATTCTCACTAAGAGATTCACTTCCAAGTCCCTTATTGCTAGTTCCCATTGGAGTCGGAAAATCTTTAGAATTTTCTAAATCAAACTTTTTGACCAACTCCATTGCATACTTGGATTGACACAGATGGATTCCTTCATCACTTTGTTTCACTTGCAATCCAAGAAAATATGTCAATTCGCCCATCATGGACATCTCAAATTCGCTTTCCATGGTTTCAGCGAATTTAGAAGCATCATTATCTCTTGTTGCACCAAATACAATGTCATCGACATAGATTTGTGCTACAATGAAATTATTTTGATAATGCTTCACAAAGAGAGTCCTGTCAGCTCCCCCTCGAGTATAGCCCTTTTCCAAAAGGTGCTTTGTCAACCTTTCGTACCATGCTCGCGGTGCTTGTTTCAGACCGTAAAGAGCCTTTTTCAAACGAAAAACATGGTTAGGTTGTTTATGGTCTACAAAACCTTTCGGTTGAGCCACATAAACTTCCTCATTTAAAAACCCATTTAAAAACGCGCTCTTAACGTCCATTTGAAAAATTTTATTTTAAAATGACAAGCAATCGCAAATAGGATACGAATGGACTCGAGTCTAGCTACAGGGGCGAAAGTTTCATCAAAGTCTATACCTTCTACTTGAGAGTAGCCTTGAGCAACTAACCGTGCTTTGTTCCTGATGATAGTACCATCCTCATTTTTCTTGTTCTTGAAAATCCATTTGGTACCTATCACATTGTGTTGCTTCGGAGGCTTCGTTAATTCCCAGACTTTGTTTCGCTCAAATTGATGGAGCTCTTCCTGCATTGCTTCAATCCAGTAGTCATCCTGAAGAGCTTCATCGACATTCTTTGGTTCGATCATGGATACGTAACAAGCGAATCCACAAACCAATTGTCTCCGAGTTCTGACTCCTTCTTGTGGGTCTCCAATGATGTTCGATTCAGGATGATCCTTGGAGATGCGTAACGTTTGAGGTAACGGAGTACTCGGAGGTACACGAGATGATTCCTGCACATCAGATAAACTTGAAGAACCGTTAGATGCATCATCATTATCGGAAGAATTGTTATGAGAAGATGCATTAGCAGGTGTATCATCATCAAGAGAGATATCGAGGGTAGATTTTTCAGATGCAAAGTGAAAAGCTTCATCTACTTTAACATTTATCGATTCTACAATCGTCTTAGATTCCAAGTTAAATACTCGATATGCTCTACTGTTTGTAGAATAACCCATGAAAATCCCTTCGTCACTTCGAGAGTCAAATTTTCCAAGATTTTCGCGGTCACGTAAAATGTAACAACGACTCCCAAAGATACGAAAATATTTGATATTCGGTTTTCTACAATACCATAGTTCATATGGTGTATTTAAAGTCCCCGGGCGCAAATACACTCGATTAATTACATAGACAGCAGTGTTCACCGCTTCAGCCCAAAAATATAACGATAGATTCCGGCTATGAAGCATAACACGTGCCATCTCCTGTACGACCCTGTTTTTGCGCTCGACTACACCATTCTGTTGAGGTGTATAGGGTGCTGAGAATTCATGTTTAATGCCGTTGGAAGTGCAAAAATCAATGAATTTAGAATTTATGAATTCTCCACCTCTATCACTTCTAACACGAGTAATCTTTTCATTCTTTTCAATCATAATACGATGGCAAATCTCGTGAAAAGAATCAAAAGTATCAGCTTTCTCTTTTAAAAATGCTACCCATAATATCTAGAGAAATCATCAACCAAAAGAAAATATACCATTTACCTCCCAAAGATGGTTGACGAGTTGGCCCCATTAAATCCATGTGCAAAAGTTCCAAAGGCCGTTTTGTACCAATGTGGTTCAAGTTCTTGTGTGCAGTCCTAGACTGTTTTCCCTTTTGGCAACCGCCACACACAATGTTTTGTTTAAGTGAAAGTTTTGGAACCCCCTTGACCACGTCTTTGTTTGAAATTCTAGCAAGTTCCTTAAAATTTATGTGACCTAGCCTTTCATGCCAAAGAGTTTCATTATTCAAAGAGGCTAGGTTACAATTTTCAGAAATTTATTAGGAACTACATAACAATTATTTTCAGATCTAACCCCTTTTAAAAAGAAAACATGGTCCTTATCAGTTACAGTACATTCAACAGATGAAAAATTAACTGAAAAACCATTGTCACAAAGTTGACTAATACTAATGAGGTTAGTCTTAAGGCCTTCAACAAATAACACATTGTTCAGTACCGGGCCATCTGGAATAGCTACTGTTCCTTTTCCAACAATTTTGGAAGACCGACCGTCTCCGAAAACTACAAGTTCTCCGGAGATTTTCTCAAAATTTTGAAAGCAGTTTTTGTCACCGGTCATGTGACGGGAACACCCGCTATCCAGATACCAAGACGAATTATCATATGCATGCAAGGAAATATTAGTAACAAGACAAGGAAAAATTTCACCTTTGCGCACCCAAACCTTTTTGGACTGCGTTGGCAATGGTCGTGAAGTTATTCTCCTTGGTGAAAGCGTCTTGTTAGATTAATTGCTGCTTCTTGATGACGTCGTCTTGCGCGGTGAACTACCAAGGCTCTTTTCCTTTGAATGATTTGCATTTGATTTCTGAGGAATCACCTTTTTGGTAGTCGTTGCAAGAAGTGCTTGAGTTGAGCGTTTGGCTCCCATCTTGCAATTTCTCCTTATGTGTCCTGAAAAACCACAACGAAAACATACCTTAGTGCTTGACGATCCCGAAGAGGATGAAGTAGGCTTGTTGTCGTTGTTTGTCGTGAATTCCGGTGTCGGAGGAGGAGAAACCGACTGAGGCACAAAAACTGTTCCACTCGAACTAGGACTGTCTCCAGTTTGAGTGTATCCGAGGCCGAAACGGTTTGTTTGACCAAGACCAAGAAGCTTATCCAACTTACTCCTTCCTGATGAAAATCTCTTTAGATCATCCTTGAGTTGGAAAATGGTCTTCATCATTTCCATTTTTTCCTGTCGAGCCTCGTTGTAGAGCTTCGAGAAGTAATTCGCCTTATCCACCAGTTTTACATGTTCCTTCTCGAAACGCTCATTTTTCTCTTGAAGGGAAATATTTGTCTTGATCAGGTTATCCCTTTCCACTTCAAGAGCGTTGAGAGAGAAGTTGCCGTTTTCACTTCTTCTTCGAGTTCCTGCAATCTCCCTCTCAAACTCCTGTTTTGCTTTGCCAGTTTCTTTGAATCCCTCAAAAGCTTATGATAGGCAAGAGCAAAATCTTCACCTTCAGAATTACTCGATTCATCGTCCATGGCATTCTTTTCAGTATGGGAGGAGTTGGACAGAGAATCGGATGTACTTGCCATTAAGCACATGAAGGGAGAAGATGTGGACGCGTGGAATGCCGTTGCGTTGTTTTCTTCATCACTTGAAGATGACTCATTTGACGTTGAGTTGTCATCCCAAGTGACTGCTTGCATCGCCTTCTTCTTAGCCGGATTCTTGTTGGGACACTCCGTTGCAATGTGGCCGTAGCCTCGACATTTGAAGCACTGTACTTGTCCCTCTGAACTTTTCTTATCCTTTGAAAAACTCTCTTGCTTTCTTGACTTGTAGCTTGAAGAACCCTTGCCTTTCTTTGACTTTCCGAAGGATGGAGTTTTGCTTGAATTACCCCTTCGAAAGTTGCGGCGAAACTTCCTTGTCAAGAGAGCAAGCTGCTTCTCAAAGTCCTCCATAGATAGGTTCTCGTCATCGTCTGAGGAGGATGAATCCGTGTCTTCTTCTTTGGTTGATTTCAATGCAAAACCTGAAGACTTAGAAGAGAATGCTTTCCCAGAAGAATAGTTAGTAGGAAATGTTGTGACGCCCCACTTCCCAGGGGGTCACCCATCCTAGAACTACTCTAGCTCTAGCACGCTTAACTCTCATGTTCCCTTGGATCTTGCTACCATCCAAAATGCTATAGCCGGTTAGAGATTTAGTCCTATTATATCATTTATATAGAGGACTAATCCAAATTCCGGGGGTGTCACATTCTTCCCCCCTTTAAGCCCTGACGTCCACGTCAGGCTCAAGCACACTCACAAGCACCAGGCGATGTGAGACTCGTCTCGCTAGCCTTAGCCGACCTTGTGAGGAGCTGCACTCCACTCACAACGGTCATTAGCCGGGGAGCCTCGCTCTACCCGCTATATAACCCTGGCTCAGCCGAGACTCATCTCACATTTCCGGCTGGTGAATGGCTCTGATACCAACTTAATCTGTCACGCCCCGGGTGTAAACCAGAACCCGGGCCCGTCCACAGATCCGCCGTGCATGCGGTATTTCCCACATACACGAAGCGTCGGTAACCTGCTCAGATAAGAAAAGATAATAAAAGAGCATAAAATCAGAGCTGAAATAAAACTACTGTATCTCAGACAGATGCTGGAAGTAAAAGTACAACATTACAATAATACAAGTGTCTCTCCCAGCTCACTACTACAAAATACATACAGCTGGCAGAAGCCAGTCCCCAAAAAGAAAAGCAAGAAAACTGTCTGAGAAGATCTGGTACCCAAAAGATAAGCAGCTACACCCTCGGTAGGCTCTCTAACTAGTCCGCGATGCGCTTGCCCCGATCAGTTGCTGATGTCCCAGCAACTCCCACAGAGGACTCTGCAAAACAAGGGAAAAGGGAGGGAACAAGAAAAGCAATGGGGTCAGTACTACTATCAACAGTAGCCTCCCCTAGTGGGTAAAGCCTCAGCTCAGATATGCCCACCAGGTGCTCAGAGGCGAAAAAGGGAAAGGAAAAGAAAGGGGATGCAGGTAAATAAAGCCACTGATAAAGTGCTATCCCTAATATGCCTCTATATGACCAACCAATAAGGATGGGAAAAGTGATGCATCAGAATCAAGTAGCCTGTCATAAAGACCCAATCTGACAACCAGTAAACACTGGCACTGCCTGCTCTGCTGTCGAACTCAAGAAACCAGCATGGTGCCCGGCGCTCACACCGTGGAACTCGAGAAACCAGCATGGTGCCCGGCGCTCACACCGTGGAAAGCAGCAAGGTGCCCGGCGCTCACACCGTGGAAAGCCTACTCCGGAGTGGCACTCGAGGGGAGCGACCCACACGAGTAAAATATCACTGTATCAAGTATCACTGTATCAAGTACCACTGTATCAAGTACCACTGTATCAAGTACCACTGTATCAAGTATCACTGCTCATAATAGCAGGACTGGATCGAGACTCAAGGAAGTGGGAAAAACCCTCCACTAAAGATCGCCCGATCCCCAAAACACCCAATCTGATGCAATAGTATAAGCCGGTCAACCACCCAAGATCCGTGGTCGCCGCAACACCCTATCATACACCCAATCTGCTGCAATAATATAGCGGTCAACCACCCAAGGTCCGTGGTCGCCGCAACACCCTATCATACACCCAATCTGCTGCAATAATATAAGCCGGTCAACCACCCAAGGTCCGTGGTCGCCGCAACACCCTGCCAAACTCAACCTGTCCCAAATCCCCAATACCTGCCTACACTGTCCAACATACGCTCGAACCTGAGCGATTAAGCCGCTAGTGCCAACAATGAAAGGAGAAAAGAGAAAAGCATGGTTTCTCCTAAGTCAAGTCCCAAAATAGTGTAGCAGTAAAAGATGGCAATAATTATGTGACCAATTTAATCATGCAGTGTTCCAATACTTTGTCCAATTTCCAAGTATAACCAGTTTGTAGTGACATAAGCTAGGGTGACTGTCTCACGTGAACAACCATCAGTTTTGCAGTCCTCTATTTCTATTTGTCCCCAAGTATACAGTTCCAGTGATTAATCTAACAATAATTATTAGAGATCTGATAACCAATAATCAATTTCCTAGAGCATGCAAATCTACCAATCAACACATTTGGCATTGTCATAGCAAAGGTACTCTGTTATTCCTAGTGGGCATACAAAGAGAGGAGTGCAACAACCACCCACCTGAAGCGCAACTGTCCCAACTCGTACAGTCAGAAAATACCCAAAATTCCAATTCCGCGCTCCCACAATTTTAGCACACCCGCAATACTCCTGGTACAACAAGGAATCCACTAATTACACTAGGGTCTCAATTACAGCACTAATTACCACATACAAACACAAGTACCAAACTGTCAAATTATCACCTGCAACAAAAATCTAGAAAATTCCAATAAAAATACCACGGCGATCCTCGCGACGATAGCTTCGCAACGGTACCTTGCACGCCCAAATCCGAGTTCTGTACACCAAGATAAAAATTCAGCAAGAGGGCACTCTCAGAAGATCCAGCCTGTCCTCGCTCAACAGGGGGTGTAGGGGCACCCCGGGTAGGAATCCGACGTCGAGGAGGCATCCTGCCACAAGAAACCAAACATCAGCAACGAAACCCCACACGACCCAATCTGGCGAAAGTCAAAAGACATCCCCCTATTTCTGTAACCTTAGGTTGTCTGCAGCCAACATAATGGTTCAACAGAAATAGACTATGTCAATCACTCTTCACTCACTGGAAGAGTTAACAATAAAAATCACCGACTTTCGCAACAAGTCACGCTACTCACGCCCTATAATCCTAGGGTCTGTCCAAAAGCCTAGGGTTTCCTAAGTCCCAACTGACCTATCCCTAAGCTCCGATACCAACTGTGACGCCCCACTTCCCAGGGGGTCACCCATCCTAGAACTACTCTAGCTCTAGCACGCTTAACTCTCATGTTCCCTTGGATCTTGCTACCATCCAAAATGCTATAGCCGGGTTAGAGATTTAGTCCTATTATATCATTTATATAGAGGACTAATCCAAATTCCGGGGGTGTCACAAATGTCATTTCATAAGTTTGAAGTGCACCAACTAATTCTTCTACACGGATTTCGTCCGGATGTTTAACTGTTTCAATGGCCGTAACCTTGGAATGAAATCTCTCAGGAAGAGTTCTTAATATCTTTCTTACAACTTTAGATTCTAGAATTTTCTCTCCCAAGTTAGCACATGTATTCACGATGTCTTGCAATCGTGTATAATAATCTGTGAACGATTCATTTTCTGCCATAAAAATGGAGTCAAACTTGCTCGTAAGCATTTGCAGTTTTTGAATCTTCACAAGGTTTGTTCCCTCATGTGTAACTTGTAGAACATCCCAGATTTCTTTCGCAGTCTCACATGCCAAGACGCGAGAGAACTCAGTTTGCGACAAAGCATTAAATAAAGCGTTAACACCTTTGCCACTGTAAGAAGATAAATCAATCTCTTCTTTGGTCCATTTCGACCTAGGTTTGATGGTGCGAACATCAGCAATAATTTCAGTTGGATTAGACCATCCTAATTCAATTGATTGCCACACCCGTTCGTCGATGGAAATTAAAAAGGCTTTCATCCGTACTTTTCCAGTAGGCATAATTTGTTCCATCGAAGAATGGGGGTCTGTTGATGTTTCCACCTTCAACCATTGTTTACAACCCTATTCCCGCTCTGATACCACTTGTTGGATTATTAATAATTGGATCTAAATAGGGGAAAAAACACCTAGAGGGGGGGTAAATAGGTGTAAATAGTAAACACTCAAAAATCGTTGCGCAATAAAACCCAATGCGGAAATGAAAAATAACACGCAAGATTTTTACGTGAAAAAACTCCAAACCGGAGTAAAAAACCACGGGACAGATCACATGGCGAAATCCACTAGAATTGAAACACGTACAATGTGATTTACCGTACACACTTACGACTCAACCTTTTCCATACGCTCCTAGTAGATCTTCTCCGCTCGCTCCGCAATGCTTCTCGAATCCACGATCAGCGTCCAACGCCGAATCCACGACGTCCAACGTCGAGTCCACAACGTCCGACCGAATCCACGGTCTTCACCCAGTAGCACGTCTCGAATCCACGAACGTACCTCGCTCCGAATCCACGAGAGCGGTAGCACCTTGAATCCACGAGGCCACGCGAGTCCACGCACCGATTTTTGGGAAAATCGTTGTTTTTGGGTGGTGATGATCCGCCGAATACTTAGATTAGAAATAGATCGGAAATACCATCTAAGTATTCATTAATTTGATTCTACTCAAAATCTGAGTTTGGAAAACCTAGAATCAAATTAATCAATATAGATGAAGAAACATAGAATTAAATCTATTGATTTCCTTTCTTCTCTATATGTGAATTTTTCTATTTCGGTCGTATTTTTTCGTGTACCCTAAAATGAATCGTAGGGTCTATTTATAGGTTAGAAACTATTGGAAGAAGATAAGGATAAAAAACTAACCATTTCTGGAAATTTACAGGACGACAGTCCGGACTGGAATTTGGCGGTCCGGACTGTCTCAGCGAAACAGACTTTTTCCAGAAAAGAGGACATTGGGGGTCCGGACTGAAATTCCACGGTCCGGACTGTTCATGCAATTCCTTCAAATTTCACGTTCGGGGTCCGGACTGAAATACCCAAGGTCCGGACTGGAATTGCTCATGAACCAACCTCTGTTCGGGGTCCGGACTGTGATGTCCGATCCGGACTCTGTGTAGTGGCCCTAGTTCCCATGCAGCGTTTTTCCGATGAATCCACTGTTGGAACACCTAGTATTGGTGTATCTGGCCCACAGTGCATCAATAGGATGCTATTGAGGGACCTTGTGTGATTTTATTTGCTGTATTGGCCTTCGGCTGAGTTTGCAGAATTTCTGGAAAGATTTAGGCCAAACAGAGGTCGTAGATGGATTCAGCACGGAAAAACGCTTGAAAACGACTATTTATTTGCTTAATTTGGAGTCCGGATGCCCAAAAACGGACACCCGGAAGTTTTTAGTGGAAAATGGTGCATGGGAGGGGCCGTAGACCGCCGGAATGCCACGTGGCGGCCTGTCATTGGCCGGTTCAGGATGCGCGGTCCACAGAGCTGCGCGGCGGGGTGCACAGACCCGGCGCATGGACACGTGGCACCGCCTGATTGGCGGGCCCAGGGCGCGCGGTCTACCGGGTGAGCGCGGCGGTGCATGGACCAGGCGGGGGAACACGTGGCAGCCTCCGGTTGGTTGGTGCACGCGGCGCGGTCCACGGAAGGCCTGTCGAAGGCGTGGACCGGGTGCAGGGGACACGTGTCACTCCCTCATTGGCGGGTGCAGCACGCGGGTTGCACGGAGCGCGGGGCTGGTACCTCGGGATGCGTGCGCACGTGAGACCCACGTGAGAGCCGAGACTTTTAGCGAAAGTCTTGATTGGGTATTTAACTCTCCCGAGAGGATAGGGACGAGTGATAGACATGTCTTCCTTTTGTAGCGACTATGTTGGCTGCAGACAACATAGTGCTTCGGGAAGGGGGACATGCCTTTTGACTTTCGCTAAATTGGGTCGAGTGTTGCTTCTGGTTCTGATTGTTTGCTTTGTCCCTCAGGTGGGGATGCCTCCTCGACGTTCGATGGTGACGCGTTCACAGCCTTCGTCCTCAGAGCCCGAGCAGGAGGACTCGGGGCGAGGACCTCAGGCTGAGATTCTGGAGCTCCGTGCCCAGATGGCACAGATGGCTGAGGCGGCTAGACGCCAGGAGGAGGCAGTTGCGCGGCTGACGCTCTTATTGGAGCAGAGAGCACAGCCGGCAGTGGCACCCCCTGAGGCTTCGCCGGTGCCTTCTTCCCCTGTTGTGGTACCCCCTGTGGTGCAGCCGGCGCCAGCGATTCCTGCTGAGCCGGTTTCGAGTAGGCCACCGGCCGGGGCGACGGGAGCGTTGACTGAGACAGAGCAGCGGGAGGTTGTTGATTTACTGACGAGATTTCGGCGGTTCGATCCGCCCCGCTTTTCGGGCATGGGTGCTGAGCCTTGGGCAGCCGAGACTTGGATTACCACCATGGAGCGTCACTTTGAGAGCTTATTTGTGGATGAGAGGTATCGGGTTATTCTGGCTACCCATTTTCTGGAAAGCAACGCCGAGGCGTGGTGGCGGCGTGTGCGACCAGCTGGTCCACCTGGGACGCAGCTTCTTCCCTGGGCCGAGTTTCGGAGCTTGTTGTTGGGAGCCTTCTTTCCTGAGAGTGTCCGGCAGCGACTGGAGGAGCAGTTGAAGAATCTCCGCCAGGGAGATAGGCCAGTGCACATGTACATAGCGGAATTCAACCAACTGTTGGCATGTGTGCCTCATGTGGCCAGAGACGAGAGCCATCGTGTCTACATGTTTGAGAGAGGACTTCGTCGAGACATCTACCAGTTCGTCCGCTCCCGTAGACTGCAGACCGTGGAGGCCTCGATGGAGCAGGCCTTGTATGTGGAGTGTGGAGAGGCCGTGATGGATGAGGTATCTCCGGCCCCTGTAGCGACTTCTGGGGCGAAGCGCCCGGCCCCTGCGGAGGAGGGGCAGTCTAGCAGGCAGGGACCCCCGAGACCTCCGCGTTTCCACCCTCAGGGCCGGGGGCACCAGGGACGCCAGATGTCTGGGGTGTCTCGACAGTCACAGCAGCAGCAGCAGCAGCAGCAGCGTTGACCCCCGCGACAGCAGCAGTCCTCACAGCAGTCTTCTCGGCAGCAGCGCTCAGATCGGTGTGTTATCTGTCGGGGCCCTCATCCGCCGACTCAGTGCCCGCAGAGACAGGGCCGGTGTTTTCGATGCGGGGAGGCCGGCCATATCGCGAGTGCATGTCCCAGGGCCGGTCATCCAGCTCCTTCTTCTGCATCAGCATCGACCGTTCCTTACCAGCCAGCCGGTCCTTCTGCAGCCTACAGTAGGCCAGATTTTGCCTCTTCTTCTTCTCGGCAGCCAGAGCGACATCCCCCGGCTCCGAGCGGTCGTGTATATGCCGCTCAGATTGAGGACGCTTTCGCAGCAGAGCAGGTCGTCGCAGGTATTATTCTGATCTCAACAGTCCGTGCTCGGGCTCTTTTCGATACCGGTGCTTCTCATTCATTCATCAGTAGATCTTTTGCATCGTTGCATGGTATAGCGGTAGCTTCTTTGTCATGTGCATTAGAGGTTGAGATACCGGGTCATGTTCTGCATGTTGAGGAGTGCTGTAGAGATTGCCCCATACAGTTGGGATCCTGGATTCTGCCGGCCGACTTGCTGGTCTTACGACAACTCCAGGATTTCGATGTTGTACTGGGTATGGATTGGTTGTCGAGATATTATGCCACCATTGATTGCCGCGAGAGGACTGTTACTCTTCGTGAGCCGGAGCAGGAGGTGTTTGTCTTCCGGGGCTGTCAGAGTTCGTTGTTCGCCCTGACTATTTCTTCGGCGAGGGCCAGGCGGTTGATGAGTAGAGGATGCACTGCATTTCTGGCGACGATCGTAGAGGTGCCCACGGCGGCACAGGGACTCGAGGATATTCCAGTAGTCCGCGAGTTTCCCGACGTGTTTCCCCCAGAGCTGTCGACCTTGCCGCCAGAGAGGGAGATTGAGTTCGTGATTGATGTGGTACCCGGAACCGCACCAATCTCGAAGGCACCTTACAGGATGGCGCCAGCTGAGCTGAGAGAGTTGAAGGCCCAGCTACAGGATCTTCTGGACAGAGGCTTCATTCGGCCCAGTGTTTCGCCATGGGGAGCGCCTGTTTAGTTCGTGAAGAAGAAGGATGGGACACTTCGCTTATGTGTGGATTACTGGGAATTGAACAAAGTGACCATCCGGAATAAGTATCCTTTGCCTCGGATTGATGACTTGTTCGATCAGCTACAGGGAGCCTCCGTATTTTCGAAGATTGACCTCCAGTCAGGTTACCACCAGCTGAGGGTGAGGGCCGAGGACATCCCCAAGACGGCGTTTAGATCCCGGTATGGACATTACGAGTTTACGGTTATGCCGTTTGGTTTGACCAATGCCCCAGCTGCATTCATGGATCTGATGAACCGGGTTTTTCAGCCGTACTTGGATCGATTTGTGGTTGTGTTCATTGATGACATCCTGATTTACTCCCGGAGCGATGCGGAGCACGAGGAGCACTTGAGGATAGTGCTGCAGCTTCTACGTGATAAGAAGTTGTATGCCAAGCTTAAAAAGTGCGAGTTTTGGCTTCGGGAGGTTGCTTTCTTGGGCCACATTGTTTCAGCCGCTGGAGTGGCGGTCGACCCGACGAAGATTGACACAGTTCGGGATTGGCCGAGGCCGACGACGGTTACCGAGGTACGGAGTTTCTTGGGCTTGGCTGGTTATTATCGTCGGTTCGTGGAGGGCTTTGCGAAGCTCTCTACTCCCCTGACCAGTTTGACGAGGAAGGGGACGAGGTTCGTTTGGACCGAGCAGTGTCAGCAGAGTTTCGAGGAACTGAAGAGAAGACTGATCTCCGCACCTGTTCTTGCACTGCCGGTTATGGGAGAGGGTTTCGTGATCTACAGTGACGCCTCGCACAGCGGTCTGGGTTGCGTCTTGATGCAGCATGGTAGGGTAATTGCCTATGCTTCACGGCAATTAAAGGATTACGAGAAGAATTACCCTACACATGACTTAGAGCTTGCAGCTGTTGTTTTTGCACTGAAGCTGTGGCGGCATTACCTCTATGGAGAGCATTGTGAGATTTATACAGATCATAAGAGCTTAAAGTATCTGTTCACCCAAAAGGAGCTGAACCTTAGGCAACGCCGGTGGTTGGAGTTGTTAAAGGATTACGATCTGAGTATCCTTTACCACCCCGGCAAGGCCAATGTGGTGGCAGATGCTTTGAGCAGGAGGTCAGTGCATAGCTTGAGTTTGATGATTACCCAGCAGGCACAGCTGATAGAGCAGATGAGGCGACTTCAGATTGAGGTAGTATCCCCTGGGGTCTCTGCGAGGCTTATGACTATGGTCTTGCAGCCCACTCTGCTGGACAGGATCAGGGAGACGCAGAGTGAGGACCCCCACTTGGAGAGGATCAGGGCACAGATTCAGACAGATCAGAGAGGGGATTTCTCAGTGGACAGCTCGGGAGTACTACGGTACAGGGACCGAGTTTGTGTGCCATCAGACTTGGAGATTAGAGATCAGATATTGAGAGAGGCCCATTATACACCTTATACCATCCATCCTGGAGGTACTAAGATGTATAAGGACCTTAAGGCACACTTTTGGTGGTCGGGGATGAAGCGGGATATTGGAAGGTTTGTTGCTCAGTGCTTAACTTGCCAGCAAGTGAAGGCAGAGCATCGTGTTCCTGCTGGCAAGTTGCAGAGCCTTCCAATTCCCGAATGGAAGTGGGACCGTATCACCATGGATTTTGTGACTGGGCTACCGAGATCGCAGAGTGGAGCCGACGCAGTCTGGGTGATTGTTGATAGACTTACCAAGTCAGCACATTTCCTGCCTGTACAGATGACTTGGTCCTTGGAGCGCCTGGCACAGCTATACTTGGATGAGATCGTGAGGCTGCACGGTGTACCAGCGTCCATTGTTTCAGATCGAGACCCGAGGTTCGTGTCACGGTTTTGGGGGAGCTTACAGTCAGCCATGGGTACTCAGCTTAGTTTCAGCACAGCTTTCCACCCACAGACAGACGGTCAGTCAGAGCGCACCATTCAGACGCTTGAGGATATGTTGCGTGCGTGCGTCATGGATTTTGGAGGTGGTTGGCACCGACACTTACCCCTGGTTGAGTTCGCGTACAACAACAGCTTTCAAGCGAGCATTCAGATGGCTCCGTTTGAGGCGTTGTACGGACGCAAGTGTCGGTCGCCCCTATACTGGAGCGATGTGGGTGAGAGGAGGACGCTGGGGCCAGATTTACTGCTGGAGGCGGAAGAGAAGGTTCGAGTTGTACGTCGGCACTTGGAGACGGCCCAGAGTCGCCAGAAGAGTTATGCAGATGTTCGGCGGCGAGACCTTGAGTTCCAGGTTGGTGATCATGTCTTCTTAAAGGTCTCGCCCTCGAAGGGGTCCGGAGGTTTGGAGTGCGCGGGAAGCTTAGTCCCCGCTTTATTGGACCCTTTGAGGTACTCGAGAGGGTAGGCCCTGTGGCTTATAGAGTTGCTCTACCTCCCCGTTTGGCTGGTGTTCATGATGTCTTCCATGTTTCGGCCTTGAGGAGATATGTGTTCGATCCGTCTCATGTCATTGACTTCGCATCCTTGGATATTGGCGAGGACTTGGTTTACGAGGAGCGCCCGTTGCGGATTCTGGCTCGAGAGGTGAGGGAATTGCGCAACCGGGCAATACCTTATGTGAAGATCCTTTGGAGCAACCATGAGGAGCGAGAGGCTACCTGGGAGCTTGAGACGGCGATGTGTGATGCCTACCCTTTTCTATTCGAGACTTCTGGCTGAGGTACGTTCGTTTTTACTCTGTTTCGTTTCGAGGACGAAACTTTCTTTTAGTGGGGGAGGATGTAGTGGCCCTAGTTCCCATGCAGTGTTTTTCCGATGAATCCACTGTTGGAACACCTAGTATTGGTGTATCTGGCCCACAGTGCATCAATAGGATGCTATTGAGGGACCCTGTGTGATTTTATTTGCTGTATTGGCCTTCGGCTGAGTTTGCCGAATTTCTGGAAAGATTTAGGCCAAACAGAGGTCGTAGATGGATTCAGCACGGAAAAACGCTTGAAAACGACTATTTATTTGCTTAATTTGGAGTCCGGATGCCCAAAAACGGACACCCGGAAGTTTTTAGTGGAAAATGGTGCATGGGAGGGGCCGTAGACCGCCGGAATGCCACGTGGCGGCCTGTCATTGGCCGGTTCAGGATGCGCGGTCCACAGAGCTGCGCGGCGGGGTGCACAGACCCGGCGCATGGACACGTGGCACCGCCTGATTGGCGGGCCCAGGGCGCGCGGTCTACCGGGTGAGCGCGGCGGTGCATGGACCAGGCGGGGGAACACGTGGCAGCCTCCGGTTGGTTGGTGCACGCGGCGCGGTCCACGGAAGGCCTGTCGAAGGCGTGGACCGGGTGCAGGGGACACGTGTCACTCCCTCATTGGCGGGTGCAGCACGCGGGGTGCACGGAGCGCGGGGCTGGTACCTCGGGATGCGTGCACACGTGCGACCCACGTCGCGCGACAGGCGCGCACGTCGCGCGGTCGGGGTCAACGGGGGTGGACACGTGGCGCCCGCTCATGGCGGGCGCCACCGCCTTACTGTGCGGGAGGGCGGACACGTGGCGGGCGGTGAGTGGTCCGCTTCGGTGTTCGCTGTTCGGGCGACACGTGGCAGGCCTAGAGGCGGGTCGGACGGATCGTGGATCCCCTCCGACGGCGTGTATTGGGCCGGGCCGCACTGTGCGCACCCGAAAACCTTAGGCCGGGCCGCACTGTGCGCGCCCAAAAGTTTTCGGGCGCCCGAAAACTCGGGCCCGAGCCCAATTGACTTGTTTTTTTGGGCTTTTTCCTTTGAGGCCTATATAAAGGCCGGCTTGGGGTGGATTTTTCCACCCTTTCTCGTGGGATTTAGCTCTTGTGCCTTATACAAAACTTCTTCCTCTCCCTCTTGCCAATCTTCTGGTGAAGTTTCAGATTTTCTGGAAGCCGCGACGACTGCTTTTTCTGCCTCGTAGTGCGGAGCGACAGTTTACTATTGGAGGCCCATTTCCGTCGCAGTTTAGTCTGGGAGACCTGCAGAGCTACCCCGACCTCATTTTTGGACGATTTCTTCGACAGCGGTTGGACGAGAGGTATATCTACGTTTTCCGTATTGATCACTTTTCCCAGAAATGAGCTTTTATAAGGGTTTGGGGTACATTTTTATGCCTCTTTGCTACAGTCTGGATTCCTGACAGCAATATCTTCGCAGAATTTTATCTTCGCATCTGGATATCGGATTTCGACGATTCAAGAGCCTATCGACATCTACACTTCGCGAGGATCGTCGTGATATTTTTATTGGAATTTCTAGAAAAATATTTTCAGGTGAAATTCGCGTGTGAACAGTAACCTTGTTTGCAGATTTTTGGAATAGTAATTGTGTGTGTGAATTGTGTATAATTGAGATGTGTTATTGTACCCAGGACTGTAAGAGCACTTTTTTTGTGCTCTTTGCACTATGGATCTGGGCAGTTGTCGATTGCTGGACTGTTTATCTGTACCGTCCCGGACAGTTAGCGTGTTCAGGTGGGTGATCCTGCTTTCAATATCTATGGACTGCACTCTAATTCTACAATTGTAAATGCATGCATGTTAGTATTTGAGCAAATAATCTGTGCAAACTGTATGATAGTACCCACAGTTAGTAATTGCTAAATTTGATGATCTTATTGGAACTATTGCCACACATGAACCATTTTAATTGGAAAACTTGACTTAGCACATCTATTATGCATTGTATATCTTACTCAGATGACTACTGTTAGAATTATGCATCTGCTTTAGTTCTCCCACGTCATTTATTACTTTTGTCATTCTGGACATAGTGGTCTTCCCCTGAGTTGTGGGTTGGGAGGTTTAGTAGCTTTGGATGCATTGTACTCGTGTCTGGGGACCGAGTAGAGTTGGTAGCAGTCTGTAGATTGTTCATCATTGAGATAGTGACATGTGGGACTGGGATCTTTGGGAGATGATCATTGGGACAGTGTGGATTCTTAGTTAGCGAGTGAGACAGTGATTGGATCATAGCCTGCAGGAGCCTTACTTGAGATCGACAGAGATGCGCAGATACTTTGCTCGGTGGGGTCGCTACCCACGAGTGCCACTCCGGAGTTGGGCTTGCTACTTCTATCGCGGCTTGTCGATGTTGGTGTCCCTCTGGCTGAGCCAGTTTTGGCAGTCATGGACATCGTCCCTCTGGCTGAGCCAGTTTTGGCAGCTACGGACATACCTACAGCAGTAGGTAGGCGCAGGTTTGACTGGACCGTTGAGGCAGTCAGTCTGGATTGGGTGATTTTGAGTTGAGTAGCAGTAGAGACATATTGATCTTCGGTCCTTTTTCTTTGAGCATTTGGTTAGAGGCATAGTAGCAGTAGATGTTTTACTTTCCAGCTTTTCTATACTGCATTTCCCTTTTGTTACTTTATGCCTCTTGTAGACTTAGTGGGCAGGCCGTCGGGCTTGTTGGCGGCACCCACTGAGAACTACTGTGGGAGGTAGTTCTCACACCCGTTGTGGTGTCTTTTCCCCAGGGACTTCAGCTCCAGTTCCTGCGGTGCCCGTTGCTGATCCAGCTCCTTCAGACCGAGGTAAGGGAATCGCGAGGTAGATCCTTTTTCCCTTTTTAGCAGCAGCGAGAGGTAGAGGTACCCGATGTACTTTTTGGTTGTGTCTGTTAGTTTGAGAGATCTTGTAGTGAGGGATCGAGTTGTACTCTTTTATCTTTCTTTTGAGAGACTCCTGTATTCAGGTGAGGACTTTATGTATATTTTATGGGAGAGATTGTTTTATTTCTTATAGTTAGCTAGCTTTCCTTATCGCTCTGATATCTGTTAGCATAGTTGATCTCTATTTTTGCAGGTTAGACGCTACGTCTCTACAGGGCTTCCTGTAGGGGCGGCGGATCTGTTGGCGAGCCCGGGGTACAGTTCTGACCCCGGGGCGTGACACTCTGAACATGTAGTAAGTCCAGTTTTTGAACTTTATGCACTCCAACATTCAACCAAGTGTTTCTACTCTATAAGAAGTATTCGGATCACCAAAAATCTTTAGTTAAACTACCTGATCCTTTTGAATTCTTCTTGAGAGGGTAGTGATCCAAGCTTCTCATCTTCAATCTTCAAG
>CM054938.1:10359563-10545641 GCA_029168755.2 Tillandsia fasciculata
CTCTTTGTACGGAAGAAAGACGCGAAGCCTGCGTTTGCATTCTGACTACAGAGGAATAAACAAGTTTACGTCCGGTTTGTGACGAATAATTCTATCCCCCCTGACCAAGAATAGATGATCTCTTCGAACAAGCTGCGAGGGGCGACGGTCTTCTCCAAAATCGATCTGCAATCGGGTTACCACCAACTCCGGGTTCGGGACAAGGATATCCCCAAAACTGCTTTCCGAACCCGGTATGGCCACTACGAGTTCACGGTCATGCCGTTCGGACTTACGAACGCCCCCGCAGTCTTTATGGACATGATAAACCGGATCTTCAGACCTTCCTTGATCGGTTCGTAGTGGTCTTCATCGACGACATCCTGATCTATTCAACCACCGACGAGGAGCACGAGGACCATTTACGAACGATTCTCCAGACACTCAGAGAGCAGAAGCTGTTCGCTAAACTCAAGAAGTGTGAATTCTGGCTGCGCGAGGTCGGATTCCTAGGACATGTAATCTCGGCGAAGGGAATTGCCGTGGACCCTAAGAAAGTGGAATCAGTGGTCGACTGGCAGCCGCCGACGACGGTGACAGAGGTCCGTAGTTTCCTTGGCCTGGCAGGATATTACAGACGCTTCGTGGAGGGTTTCGCGAAGACTGCTACCCCTTTAAACCGGTTAACCAGAAAAGGGGAGAAGTTCATATGGACGGCCAAATGTCAGGAGAGCTTCGAGGAACTCAAAAGGAGGCTAACCAGGGCACCAATACTTGTGCTACCGACACCCGGAGAGGACTATGAAGTATACTGCGACGCATCAAGAATCGGCCTTGGGGGTGTTCTTGTTGGGTTTAGGTTAATAAGGATCTAAATAGGGGAAAAAACACCTAGAGGGGGGTGAATAGGTGTAAACAATAAACACTCAAAAAATCATTGTGCGATAAAACCCAATGCGGAAAAATAAAAGAACACACAAGATTTTTACGTGGAAAAACTCCAAACCGGAGTAAAAAACCACGGGACCGATAACACGGCGAAATCCACTAGAGTTAACACACGTACAAGGTGATATAACGTACTCACAGACGACTCAACCTTTTACCATACGCCCCTAGTAGATCTTCTCCGCTCGCTCCACGACGCTTCTCGAATCCACGATCCGCGCCCAACGCTGAATCCACAGCGTCCAACGTCGAGTCCACGACGTCCAACCGAATCCACGGTCTTCACCCAATGGTACGCTTCGAATCCACGAACGCACCTCGCTCCGAATCCACGAGAGCGGTAACACCTTGAATCCACAAGGCCACGCGAGTCCACGCGCCGATTTTGGGATAAATCGTTGTTTGTTTGGGTGGTGATGATCCGCCGAATACTTAGATCAAGAGTAGATCGGAAATACCATCTAAGTATTCATTAGTTTGATTCAACTCAAGATGTGAGTATGAAAACCTAGAATCAAACTAATCAATATAGATGAAGAACCATAGAATAGATCTAATGATTTCCGTTCTTCTCTATATGTGGATTTTTCTTTTCGGCTATTTTCTCAAATCCGAAATGCGGATCTATTTTCGATGCCCTAGAAATGAAATAGAAGGGCTATTTATAGGTTAGAAACCCTAGGAAGAATATTCGGATCAAAAACAAACTTTTCTGGAAAGTTTTACCGACGGCGATCCGGATTGCAAAGCCACGATCCGGATTGCAGAAGCACAAATGCGGTTTCCAGAAAATAGCCTGTTCGGGATCCGGATCATAATCCCCGATCCGGATCGTTCATACATTTTCACAAAAATCCCATTCGGGATCCGGATTGCA
This sequence comes from Tillandsia fasciculata, assembly GCA_029168755.2. Lineage (NCBI taxonomy): Eukaryota > Viridiplantae > Streptophyta > Magnoliopsida > Poales > Bromeliaceae > Tillandsia > Tillandsia fasciculata. The sequence goes on from CM054938.1 coordinate 10,361,368, forward strand.
CAAGCTGTGATCCGGATTGCAGCAATGTATGAACAAAACCCTTCGGGATCCGGATTGAAAGCCACGATCCGGATCCTGAACATGTCCCATGTCCAGTTTTTGATGAATAAGCAATTAAAACCTCTTCCAGGTGTTTCTACACTATAAGAAGTATTCGGATCATCAAAATTATTTAGTTAAACGTACCTGATCCTTTTGAATTCTTCTTTCTTGAGATTGAGGTATATGATCCAAAGTTTCTTCATCTTCAATCTTCAAGACTTAATACATTCACGAAATACGCCAACTCAAATTCCGTAACAATCTCCCCCTTTGGCGGTTTCGTGACAAAACACAAATCCACAAAGAAAATTCAAAAAGATATTTTTGTTGCTATCACCATACAACAAAAATTTACAAAAGAGTTCCAGAAATTAAAAACATGAGATAAACTCCTAAGACAGACTCTAGACTTAGACATCTGTAATCTCTGCACACAGAAAACATTCTTGACAAAAGAAATCGTTAGATACCTCAAGAATTGAAACATTCAAAACCAGATACAGAGATAGAGTTTTCTCATCATGACATTTGAAAATATCAGATATGTAAGAGAATCATAGTTAAAACCAACATATCTTCTAAGCAGTGAAAACCAAATGTCAAAGTATGTTAGTCCAACATCAACTTGTTAGTCATATTACATGCCCAAATAGTTAGTCAAATAGTTAGTATAGAAGCATGTCACAAATCACAAAAGAAAAACCAAAGTTGAGTTGAGATTCATACTTACCTTGATATCATCGATATTCACAATCATTGTTCATTGTTTTCTCTAACTCTCTCCCCCTTTTTGTCACAAAACAAGCCAAAACGTAGCAAAGCTACAATATGTAAGGAGAGTAAAAAAGACATAAAGTCTAAAAATATGCACAAACTGGAACTAAACTAAAAGAATCAATTAGACTAAAAATCCTGCACAAGAGGAAAAGAAAAGAAATTAGTCAAAAATGATCAGTCGTCAGAATCAGAGTCGTCAGAACTTGTGCAACCCATCTTGTAGAACATCTTTTCATCCGCTTGTTCATTGAATTTAACTTCTTCGTGATGGAAATGTGAGCTGCTGTGGTGATCTCAAGCTCATTTGCCATTCGTTGTTGTTCCTTCAAAATCCGTTCTTGCTTGACAGATAATTGTTGTTGCAACTTGAAGATCGAGGTCAATGATGCTCATCATCATGCCAGTTTCTTGTCGAGACGGTGATGCAGCCGTGCTTGTACCAGCTTCGTTCCAGATGCAGAACTTGAGTAACATGTGGCAATGTGTGAAGGATTTTACAATTGTTGACTCATCTATCATGTTCAGACATTGATGATAAGTTGTAGATGTGATGACAACTTGAAATTTCTTAAGATCCTCATTATGATCAGAGGAAATGGAATCTTTCAGTAGGATGAGGATGCTCAACATATCTCGCCATTCTATTCCAGATGATGTACGGAATGTTGATATTCAATGCCGTTGCCTCGGAAGGATGTCCTATGAGATACAGAAACAACAATCTTCCCATCTCACAACCTTCGTCTGCATATTTGGAAGTATATTGTAGCATGTGATGAAGTTAAGAAGCGATATTCCAGACGAAGTTCTTTAGATCGAACAGATTTTCCGGTTGATTGTGTTCCTCGAGACAAATTCCTGGATAACTTTTTGCCATAAAGTGTTTGTCAAATTTACCCCCTTCAAATAGTGAACTCCTGTTTTGCTGGCTTCCATTCCCAAAACTTCGCCAATCAAGTGTGGAGTGATCTTAAACCTTGTCCCTTGGATATTCGTGTAGAACTCCATAGGACCATTCTCAAACTCTCGAAGATGTCGTGCATTGGTATAGAATGTTCTCACATGGTGCAGGCAGTAGCCGAGAGTTTCTGGGAAGCGACACACTTGAATGAGATTCGCTTGTTCAATCAAAACACCAAATTCAGGCAGTGACCTCGTAGGGCCTCAATGTTTACGTGCCTTTCTCCAATGCATTCGCGATGTGCAAACGCTCTAAGACGATCAACATTAATGACTACTTCTTCGACACGTGGCGGAGAATCAGGGGCTATTGGTGAATCCACATTAGTGTCTTGTCTTAGTCCAAAACGTCGAGTAATTCGTTTCCGTTTTATGGAGATAGTTGGAGCAGACATTGGTGCTTTCGCAGAGTTCAATGGTGCTTTTCCTTTTTGCTTTAAGTCAGTAGGCAAAACCTCATCATCATCATCCGTCAACATATCCCAGTGTACTTCATCGGGTTTTCTTCAAGTTCTGTGTCACTTATAACATCGACTTCTCCTTTTCTTTGGAGTTTCTTGGCCTTTTCAACTTATTAGTTGCTCTAGTGAGCACCATCGAAACCAGTAACAGAACTAACCAGGAAAGTGCCATTGAACCTAGTGCTTTGAGTTTCGAAAAGTGTCCTGTGAAACCAACTCAAGAACATATGAAAAATTGTCAATTTTGAAAAATTTGAAACATTGTACCTAGACAATCATAATCATATAGAGAAGCCAAGAATCAAATTAGTTTTCCAAAAAGAATTTTAAAAATAGATCAATTCCATGATTTACAAAAATTCCTCTTTTATGCCCTAAAACCGAATTTTTAGAAATCGAAGCCTAAAAACTCGTTAACCAGATGAAATCCCAGCATAAAAGCAAAACTAATTGACCCAGAGTTCTTATTTCAAAAGAAATTTGATCAAAAACCATTCACAAACGAAAAAGATCCAAGATTTCAACTCACGTTTGATGAAAAACTGTGAAAAACCGAGTTTTGATCAATAAAACTTACTTGAATCCGAAGAACTTTGAGTTTTGAAGCTCCAAAAGCAAGAAATCTAGAGAGAGAAGCTCTAGAGACTTGAAAACCAGAGATTAGGGTAAAGAAATCAAAAATCTGGATGTTTCTATATAAAACCCTAGCCGTGATCCGGATCGGCCGAGAATGTGATCCGGATCGGCCACCCGCAGGAAAAATCCTGCGTTCGGGATCCGGATCACTTGACCCGATCCGGATCGGCTACACCTTTTTCTTCAGAAAAAGTTAGAAAAATACATAAAATCCAGAAAAAGTATGTAAGCACTTTACCATGTCAACTTTAAACAAATGGCATCGTTTCATACAACAAGAAATAGATTATGAAAATCTATCAAAAATATCCAAAAATGAAACGAAAATTTACGAAAGTTAAAACACTTAAAGTTGAACAACTTCAATTACATCTATCCTGATCTTATGTGTAATGCCTTTATCAAATCATCAATTTTAGTAAAGAAAATGAAATACCAAGATCAATAGATGTTTGAAATCCCAGATAAGTTAGATAATATATCTAGACAATCTGTTGAAGGAGTGGCTCTTTGAGCATCTTAAATCAAAAATCCCACCTTATACCAACCATGAAATACGACTGAGTCAAGTATTTCAATATGAGTTTCATCAACAATTTTTCAAACAAAAATTTGCTTTTCATTCATGGAGTATCTTTTTCTTTCATTTTCTCCATGTGGTGGTAGTTTTCACACTCCTCATTGGGATGTAACTCTTTCCACATCTTTTGAGCATTTCACATTTCATTGACTCCCCCTCAATTGGCTATCAATTATTTAATATATAAGGTATTCAACCAAACCATTGATCTCGAATTCATACTCGACTAAGCAATCAAATATGATAATGACTATACCAAGAGATCATTGAGAGAGAAATTGACTTTGATCACTTAAAAGATGGTTTAATTAACGTAAATGATCATTGCAACATTGAAACATTATGACATCAAAAACATAATAAATTTCTAAATGCATAAAAGGATGCAATTAAAGTCAATTATGATTTATGCTCAATTAGTGTGCTATGTACAGAACATAGATAAAGAACAAAACAAAAACAAAAACAAAACCTAATCTAAGCAAAGGTTTCAAAAGAGTTTATTTCAAGGAAAGCATGCCAATTGCTTTACGCAAGTGAATAAAACGTTTTTGATCCAAAGGTTTTGTTAAGATGTCGGCTAATTGATCCTCAGTTGAAATATATGACAGTTGAAGAATGTTTGATTCAACTAGCTCTCTAAGAAAATGATATCTAAGTTCAATATGTTTTGTTCTAGAGTGCAACACAGGGTTTTTAGAAATGTTAATAGCACTAGTGTTGTCACATAAAATGGTTACCGAAGATGTTGAAATCCGGAAATCGCTCAACACGCTCTTCATCCAAATCAATTGGGTTGAACAACTTCCTGCAGAAATGTACTCCGCTTCGGCAGTCGAGAGTGCTATGCAATTCTGTTTTTACTGTGCCATGCAACAAGGCAGTGGCCAAGATAGAAGCATGCACCACTCGTGCTTTTCCGGTCATCCACCGATCCAGCCCAATCGGCATCTGAGTATCCAACAATATCCAAAGTCGTTCCCATAGGATACCAAATTCCGAAATTGATTGTACCTTTGATATACCGGATGATCCGTTTCACCGCTTTCAGGTGAACCTCCTTCGGTGCTGATTGATATCTCGCACAAATCCCAACACTGAAGGATATATCCGGGCGACTAGCCGTGAGATATAGTAGACTTCCAATCATACTGCGGTACAGTTTCTCGTCTACATTCTCACTTTGTGATTCACTTCCAAGTCCCTTATGGCTAGTTCCCATTGGAGTCGGAAAATCCTTAGAATTTTCAAGATCAAACTTTTTGACCAACTCCAGTGCATACTTGGATTGACACAAGTGAATTCCTTCATCGTTTTGTTTAACTTGTAATCCAAGAAAATAATTCAACTCGCCCATCATGGACATCTCAAATTCGCTTTCCATGGTCTCCGCGAATTTAGAAGCATCATTATCTCTCGTTGCTCCAAAAACAATGTCATCAACATAGATTTGAGCAACTATGAAATTGTTTTGATAATGCTTCACAAAGAGAGTCCTGTCAGCTCCCCCTCGAGTGTAGCCCTTTTCCAAAAGGTGCTTTGTCAACCTTTCGTACCATGCTCGCGGTGCTTGTTTCAGACCGTAAAGAGCCTTTTTCAACGAAAAACATGGTTAGGTAGTTTATGATCCACAAAACCTTTCGGTTGAGCTACATAAACTTCCTCATTTAAAAATCCATTTAAAAAGGCGCTCTTAACGTCCATTTGAAATAATCTGATTTTAAAATGACAAGCGATCGCAAACAATATACGAATGGACTCGAGTCTAGCTACAGGGGCGAAGGTTTCATCAAAGTCTATACCTTCTACTTGAGAATAGCCTTGAGCAACTAACCTTGCTTTGTTCCTGATGATAGTACCTTCTTCGTTTTTCTTGTTCTTGAAGATCCATTTGGTACCTATCACATTGTGTTGCTTCGGAGGCTTCGTCAGTTCCCAGACTTTGTTTCGCTCAAATTGATGGAGCTCTTCCTGCATTGCTTTAATCCAGTAATCATCTTGGAGAGCTTCATCAACATTCCTTGGTTCGATTTGAGATACATAGCATGCAAATCCGCAAACCAATTGTCTCCGTGTTCTAACTCCTTCTTGTGGATCTCCAATTATGTTCGATTCAGGGTGATCCTTGGAGATGCGTAACGTTTGAGGTAGAGGAGTAGGCGGAGGTACACGAGATGATTCCTGCACATCAGATAAGCTTGAAGAACCGTTAGATGCATCAACATTATTATCGAAAGAATTGTTAGAAGAAGATGCATTAGCAGGTGTATCATCATCAAGAGAGATATCGAGGGTAGATTTTTCAGATTCAAAATGAAAAGCTTCATCTACCTTAACATTTATCGATTCTACGATCGTCTTAGATTCTAAGTTAAAAACTCGATATGCTCTGCTGTTTGTAGAATAACCTAAGAAAATCCCTTCGTCACTTCGAGAGTCAAATTTTCCAAGATTCTCACGATCACGTAAAATAAAACACCGACTCCCAAAGATGCGAAAATATTTGATGTTAGGTTTTCTACAAAACCAAAGTTCATATGGTGTATTCAAAGTCCCCGGGCGCAAATACACGCGATTGATAACATAAACAGCAGTGTTCACCGCTTCAGCCCAAAAATATAAAGGTAAGTTCCGGCTGTGAAGCATAACACGTGCCATTTCCTGTACGACCCTGTTTTTGCGCTCGACTACACCATTTTGTTGAGGTGTGTAAGGTGCGGAGAATTCATGTTTAATGCCATTAGAAATGCAAAAATCAATGAATTTGGAATTTATGAATTCCCCACCTCTATCACTCCTAACTCGAGTAATCCTATCATTCTTTTCTATCATAATACGATTGCAGATTTCGAGAAAAGAATCAAAGGTATCAGCTTTTTCTTTTAGAAAGCTACCCAAGTATATCTAGAAAAATCATCAACCAACAAGAAAATATACCATTTACCTCCCAGAGATGGTTGACGAGTTGGCCCCATTAAGTCCATATGCAAAAGTTCCAAAGGCCGTTTTGTACCTATGTGGTTCAAATTCTTGTGTGCAGTCCTAGACTGTTTTCCCTTTTGGCAACCGCCACACACAAGGTTTTGTTCAAAAGAAAGTTTGGAACCCCCTTGACCACATCTTTATTTGAAATTCTAGCAAGTTCCTTAAAGTTTATGTGACCTAGCCTTTCATGCCAAAGTGTTTCATTTTTCAAAGATGCTAGGTTACATTTTTCAGAAATCTTAGAAGGAACTACATAACAGTTGTTTTCTGATCTAACCCCCTTTAAAAAGAAAGCATGGTTCATGTCAGTTACAGTGCATTTATCAGATGAAAAATTAACTGAATAACCACTATCACACAGTTGACTTATGCTTATGAGGTTAGTCTTAAGGCCATGAACAAATAATACATTATCTAGAACCGGGCCATCTGGAATAGCTACCGTTCCCTTTCCAACAATTTTGGAAGACCGACCATCTCCGAAAACAACAAGTCCTCCGGAGTTTTTCTCAAAAGTTTGAAAACAGTTTTTATCGCCGGTCATATGACGGGAACACCCGCTATCCAGGTACCAAGACGAACTATCATATGCATGCAAAGAAACATTGGTAGCAAGACAGGGAAAGATCTCACCTTTGCGCACCCAAACCTTTTTGAAGTGCGTCGGTAATGGTCGTGAAGTTGATTTCCTAGGTGAGAGCGTCTTGCTTGAAGAATTGCTGCTCCTTGATGATGTCGTCTTGAGCGGTGTACTACCAAGGCTCTTTTCCGTCAATTGATTGGAGTTGTTTTCCGAGGAATAGCCCTTTTGGTAGTCATTGCAAGATGTGCTTGAGGTGTGCGTTTGGCTCCCATCTTGCAATTTCTTCTTATGTGCCCTGAAATGCCACAACGAAAACATACCTTGGTTCTTGTCGATTCCGAAGAAGATGTAGTAGGTTCGTTGTCGTTGCTTGTCGTGAACACCGGTGTCGGAGGAGGAGATACCGACTGAGGCACAAATACTGTACCACTCGAACTTGGAATGTCTCCAGTTTGAGTGTATCCGAGGCCGAACTTGTTTCTTTGACCGAGACCAAGAAGTCTGTCCAACTTACTCCTTCCAGAAGAAAATCTCTGTAAGTCATCCTTCAGTTGGCGTATGGTCTCTGTCATTTCCAATTTTTCCTGTCGAGCCTCGCCGTAGAGCTTCAAGAAGTAATTCGCTTTGTTCACCATATCCATATAATTCTTCTCGAATTGCTCATTGGACTCTTGAAGGGAAACATTTGTTTTAATCAGATTGTCCCTTTCCACTTCAAGATCGGTTGAGATAGAGGTTACTCTTTTTACTTCATCTTCAAGATCCTGCAATCTCTCTTTCAACCCCTTGTTTTGCTTAGCCAGTTTCTTTGAATCCCTCAAAAGTTTATGGTAGGCTAAAGCAAAATCTTCACCTTCCGAATCATCTGATTCATCGTCCGTTGCAATCTTTTCCACAGTGGAGTTGGACAGTGAATCGGATGTACTTGCCATTAAGCACATGAAGGATGAAGATGTGGTGGACGCGTGGAAAGCTGTCGCGTTGTCTTCTTCATCACTTGAGGATGACTCATTTGACGTGGAGTTGTCATCCCAAGTAACGACTTGCATCGCCTTCTTCTTAGCCGGATTCTTGTTGGGACACTCCGTTGAAATGTGGCCGTAGCCTCGACATTTGAAACACTGAACTTGTCCCTCAGAACTTTTCTTATCCTTTGAGAAGTTCTCTTGCTTTCTTGACTTGTGGCTTGAAGAACCCTTGCCTTTCTTCGACTTTCCGAAGGATGAGTTTTGCTTGAATTTCCCCTTCGAAAGTTGCGGCGAAACTTCCTTGTCAAGAGAGCGAGCTGCTTCTCAAAGTCCTCCATAGAAATGTTCTCGTCGTCGTCCGAGGAGGATGAATCCGCGTCTTCTTCTTTAGTTGATTTCAATGCGTAACCTGAAGACTTAGAAGAGGATGCCTTTCCAGAAGAATAGTTAGTAGGAAAAGTCATTTCATAAGTTTGTAAAGCACCTACTAATTCTTCTACACGCATTTCGTCCGGGTGTTTAATTGTTTCAATGGCTGCAACCTTCGGGCGAAATCGTTCAGGAAGAGTTCTTAGAATTTTTCTTACAACTTTAAATTCTGGAATCTTCTCTCCCAAGTTAGCACATGAGTTCACGATGTCTTGCAATCGTGTGTAATAGTCAGTGAAAGATTCATTCTCTGCCATAGAGATAGAGTCAAACTTGCTCGTGAGCATTTGCAGTTTCTGAATCTTCACTAAGTTAGTTCCCTCATGCGTAACTTGAAGAACATCCCAGATTTCTTTCGCAGTCTCACATGCCGAGACGCGAGAGAACTCAGTTTGTGACAAAGCATTAAATAGAGCATTAATCCCTTTGCCATTGTAAGAAGATAAGTCTATCTCTTCCTTGGTCCATTTCGACCTAGGTTTTAAGGTGCGAACATCATCTAAAATTTCAGTTGGATTAGACCATCCTAATTCAATTGATTGCCACACCCTTTCGTCGATGGAAATTAAGAAAGCTTTCATCCGTACTTTCCAGTACGCATAATTTGTTCCATCAAAGAAAGGGGGTCGATTGATGTTTCCACCTTCAACCATTGTTTACAACCCTATTCCCGCTCTGATACCACTTGTTGGGTTTAGGTTAATAAGGATCTAAATAGGGGAAAAAACACCTAGAGGGGGGTGAATAGGTGTAAACAATAAACACTCAAAAAATCATTGTGCGATAAAACCCAATGCGGAAAAATAAAAGAACACACAAGATTTTTACGTGGAAAAACTCCAAACCGGAGTAAAAAACCACGGGACCGATAACACGGCGAAATCCACTAGAGTTAACACACGTACAAGGTGATATAACGTACTCACAGACGACTCAACCTTTTACCATACGCCCCTAGTATATCTTCTCCGCTCGCTCCACGACGCTTCTCGAATCCACGATCCGCGCCCAACGCTGAATCCACAGCGTCCAACGTCGAGTCCACGACGTCCAACCGAATCCACGGTCTTCACCCAATGGTACGCTTCGAATCCACGAACGCACCTCGCTCCGAATCCACGAGAGCGGTAGCACCTTGAATCCACAAGGCCACGCGAGTCCACGCGCCGATTTTGGGATAAATCGTTGTTTGTTTGGGTGGTGATGATCCGCCGAATACTTAGATCAAGAGTAGATCGGAAATACCATCTAAGTATTCATTAGTTTGATTCAACTCAAGATATGAGTATGAAAAACCTAGAATCAAACTAATCAATATAGATGAAGAACCATTGAATAGATCTAATGATTTCCGTTCTTCTCTATATATGTGGATTTTCTTTTCGGCTAGGTTTTCTCAAATGGCCGAAATGCGGATCTATTTCCGATGCCCTAGAAATGAAATAGAAGGGCTATATATAGGTTAGAAACCCTAGGAAGAATATTCGGATCAAAAACAAACTTTTCTGGAAAGTTTTACCGACGGCGATCCGGATTGCAAAGCCACGATCCGGATTGCAGAAGCACAAAATGCGGTTTCCAGAAAATAGCCTGTTCGGGATCCGGATCATAATCCCCGATCCGGATCGTTCATACATTTTCACAAAACACCCCATTCGGGATCCGGATTGCACAAGCTGTGATCCGGATTGCAGCAATGTATGAACAAACACCTTTCGGGATCCGGATTGAAAGCCACGATCCGGATCCTGAACATGTCCCATGTCCAGTTTTTGATGAATAAGCAATTAAAACCTCTTCCAAGTGTTTCTACACTATAAAAAGTATTCGGATCATCAAAATTATTTAGTTAAACGTACCTGATCCTTTTGAATTCTTCTTTCTTGAGATTGAGGTATATGATCCAAAGTTTCTTCATCTTCAATCTTCAAGACTTAATATATTCACGAAATACGCCAACTCAAATTCCGTAACAGTTCTGATGCAGCAGGGAAAAGTAATAGCCTACGCCTCCAGACAATTGAAGGATTATGAAAAGAACTACCCGATTCACGACTTAGAGCTGGCCGCAGTGGTCTTCGTTTTAAAACTGTGGAGACACTACCTCTTCGGAGTCCACTGCAACGTCTTCTCGGACCACCAAAGTCTTAAGTACATTTTTACCCAAAAGGAGCTGAACCTGCGGCAGAGGCGGTGGCTAGAGTTACTGAAGGATTACGACTTGACGATTCAATACCACCCCGGGAAGGCAAACGTGGTTGTCACGCCCCGAGGTCGAAACTGCGACCCGGGCTCGCCAACAGATCCGCCATCTGTACGGAAACTGCCGTATAGACGAAGCGTCTACCCTGCAAGTCAGAACTAAAACTAAAAACATGTATCAGAGCTGAACTATAAATCAAAAGCTGAAGAAAGCTACACAGGAAAACTGAAATAAATAAAGCTCCACTAATACAAAAATCCTCAATACAGGTCTCTCAAATGAAAAACAAAATACAAGCCTCACCCTCTCAGTACAAATATCCAAATCTCTCAGTACAAAAGTGGAATCATAAAACAACAGGGCACGTCTACCTCTGACTCAAATGCTGGTAAGGAACTACTCGGCCACGTCCTCACCTCGATGAGCTATCTCTGCGCGAGCTAAGCCGGAACAGCAGCCTCAGAAAACCTGTCACCGCAGCGGGTGTGAGATCTACTACAGAAGGTAGATCTCAGTGGGTACCGTCATCAACATCCACGGTATGCCCACTAAGTCCACTGGAGGCACAACAAATAGGTATGCAAAAAGATAATAGGAAAGCAGGAAAGAAACTATAGCTAATATAAACCAATATCATGCTCAAGAAAACACTACTCTGATCCTGCTATGCATACACTCTCACTACAATAATATGCCTCAAGTACTATGCTCAAAGGAAAGCCCATCTATGAACATGCTATGCCATCACTCTCTCATATCACCCAATCTCAATGACTGCCTCATAGGGTCCAGTCAAGCCTGCGCCAAACCTACTGCCACCTCATCCTCACTGGGACGGGACTTACGTAGGGCGTCCCACACGGACTATATCAAGCGAACTCTAGTGTATCAACTAGTCGCATCATCGCAGCCTCGTCAGGCTCGGTATCATCACACACACCCGGGTGGTAGCTCGAGGGGAGCGACCCCACCGAACTCAAGTATCTCATCTGTATCACTGTCTCATAAGCGGCACATGCAGGCTATAGTCCACGATCAAACAGATCGGCAACACGATGCCCAGAAGCGCAACTCTGTCGGAAAAAGACTCCACGACTCAAACAGGAAGACCCAAACACTCTCACAGCTACAGTCGGAGAACCCTCAACGACTCAATCTGATAATGCACGACCCATGGCTGAGTCGGGAAACCTCCACGACTCGATCTGCCAGAACCCCCAAAACTCTCGAGGCTAAGAGGGAGAGCCATCTCCACCTCTAAATCAGAAACACAACCCATGATCTAGAATAACCTCATCAATCCCATCAAGGAAGAAGAACTCTCATGACACTAGGACTCGACAGTCAATGTGCTAAAAAAAATATACTCGGCCCTCTGGCGTAAGTACACATGCAACTCAACAATCTGGACCATTCATAATGTTCTCAATAATTAAAATAAACCCTTTTAAAAAATTGGAGTTTTATTTAAAACGGGGTACTAAAAATATATGAAGGTCCAGATGCAGCCTGAATCTCAAATGAACATGCAGTCTAGTGTCAAATAACTTCTAGATCATACTAAAAATGTTTGGGGCTCAAGAATGTCATTCTATAATTTTCTAGGCAACTATCAGATTTATCAATATAAGAAATAAGCTAAACATGATCAATATATGATAAATAAGCTAAACATGATCAATATGCTTACAGAAGCATTAGAGGGCATTCCATAAATCTCGAAGAAATTCCAACCCACCTGGAACGCTTTCCGCAGGCAATTGCTGAAGTCGGTGAAGTGCCGGAACCTCGAACTGACGAAACCTTGAAAATCGTGCCGCAAATCCGGGAAAACTCCAATTAATTCCTTCGAGTCCTCACAAAATTCCAGCATCAAAAACTGCCCACATCAAGTCCACCTCAACTCCAATGGCTTACACTGAAATGCAACTCCAATTACAAAGAATAAATAAAGTCCATAGTCTAATTAATTCCATCATAATTAAACATATAAACTCCAATTAAACAATTACATAACTTCACCATACACACAACCTGCTCCCATTGCACACTAAGGAAAACGCACACATAATAACCCACAGCACATCCTCTAATAATACCACAAAAAGCTCAGCACCTTCCAAAATTCCCTTGCACACCCAAAATAAATCCAAATACACAACCAACAGCATGCTTGAAGGCTCCCTTAGCACATACAACACTCTTCCTGTTCCCATAAGGCCACAAAATCAACATACACCAAGCACTCACATACACACACACACACTTCACACATACAAGCCCAAATCCAAAGCACTCTCCTTGCTCATCAATTGCCAACAAGCAGCACATGCACACAAGCTCCTCAACATCACTTAAACACCAAGCATTACCAAAAACACATACACATGAAGCTTTGGCAGAAATTAAATCTTGCTCCCATTTCCACACACAAGCTCCAATTACAAAGATCCATTAGCACCCAGCAGGTCCACTCCCACACATTAACATCTCACAGCATCAACTGCATGCTTATTAAAACACCATAATACAATACTCCACAATCCCCTTAAAACTCCAAGCATGCTAATAATTAAAAAACACATATACATAAACCCTTAATTCCACAATTACATGCTACATTTACAATATACCAGTCCAACCCAATCCTCTGCATGCTTATAAAAATAAAGCTTACCTTCACAAACTTTAATTGAATCCACACACAAACACTAACCTCATCATGAACCTCATCATCATCATCATCATCATAACCATCAGCTGCACCACCATAACCATCTGCACCTCGCCGAATTCGCCCCAACGGAAGCCGACCTGTGAGAGCAAAGGGAAAAACCCCGCGTCAAAACAGTCCACGCAAAGTCTTCACGATGCCCGGGCAGCCACGAGCCTCGGCGTGCGCGCGCACGGTCCACCGGCAGTGGAAAACGTCGCTCGACCAAGCGAGAAACGACTCCGCTCGCGTCGGTGCGCGCGGCTCGGTCGCCGCTGCTGCCGTGCTGTTAGAGCAGCCGCTGCGTTGCCCGGGCCCGCCGCGCGGCGCCTGGGCCCGCCGCGCGGCCTACTGCGCGCTGTGCGCAGCGCGCGCCCTCCGCGTGGCCTGCTGCGCGCTGTGCGCAGCGCACAGTGCGCAGCGCGCGCCCTCCGCGCGCGGTGCGCAGCGCGCTGCCGCCCCTGCCTACGGTGCTTGCTGCCGGGCAACCATGGACAACAGTCCATGGCTCAACTCTCACCTCTCCTGGCAGCACCCAATGGACAGCTAGTCCAACAAAAACCCAAACCACCAACAAGCCAAAACTAAGCTTCAACAAAAAGACTGAACATACCATTGCCCGAAACTCGTCGCGTGCGCGCTCCGCTTGCTCCACGCCGAAAGCAGGATGCTCCACCATCAAAGCTCAACCAAAACCCTCTTTTCCAAAGTTTCTTCTTCTTCTTCTCTCTTCATTTCATTTCCTCTGTTCAAAGCTATTTCCTCTGTTTTTGCATTGTGAAGGAGACGATGAGGTGGCATATTAATTAGCAACATGCTAATTAATAAGGTAAGGTGGTTGGTAGGCATTTAATGCACACGAAAAATATCTCCACCACTAAACCCTTTTTATAATCATAAATCCACTTAATTTCCACTCTCTTTCTTCCTTTCATTACCTGGCTCTTTCACAGACTAAAATTCAAACTTAATTAAATTAATTAATTATTCCATTTAAGCCAACCCCAAGTCACTTTTTGCCTTCGGGGCCTCCGCACGGATCCGAAACCTCCCGAACTCCGCTGTAAACTGAAAATACACATGTACACAGTTTTTTCTCCTCAAACAGCTCAATCGTTGAGTCGGGGTGCTCAATCCAAAAACCGGCTCCCAAACTGCCAGTTCCAACTCACTTTTCGCCTTCGGGTTCTCCGCGTCAGTCCGGAACCTCCCGAACCCTGCTGTAATCATAAAGTACACCTGTTCCAAGGGTTCCCAATATTTTTGCCCTCCACTGTGAAGTCGAGGCTTCACCGAAACCGGTTCTCTAACGGCGAACAATGCCCGGAAAACCCCGAATCGACCTGGGCTTCCGCGTTGATCCGAATCAACCCAAACTCAACTGTAATCCAATATGGAACACGCTCGAGACGATTTCTCCGCACCACGCCATCTTGCGAGGTCGGTGCACGATCCGAAAACCCGGTATTCTACACTCTCCCCTCCTTAAAAAGGTTTCGTCCTCGAAACCCAAAATAAATCCATAACTTAGGAGGGTGTCTCAATCAAATGGGGATAGAAAACACTCAACTCAACCTCAGGCTCTCAGGTGGACGTTCTCACTCAACACGATGGCTCCACTGAACCTACCAAAGGTATAACTTGTCTGCAAAATTTCTTAGTTCCACGAGCAAGAATTGCATCGGTTGCTTCCGACAGCTCAAATCCTTATCCAAATCCAAGGAAGTGAGAACCAAAACACGCCAGGGATCCAATATAGTTCTTCCAGCCAGAAATTTACTCGTGGACCACTTCCCGCGTAAACTCAAATCTATGTAAATCCCTGAGGCTGGTGGCCTCCAAAAATCATGGTCCCCAAATCCAAACTCTAAGCCTTCAATAGGCATAACTCCTTCGTTGCCCCCTTGCAACCAAAACACTCAAGTTCCGCAGATGCATCACTCAAAACAATTTACAGGGGCAGTAGTTCAACATCGGGAAACAATGGTCAAATTCCAACTCTCAAATCCCAAGTTCCAAAAAGGGCAACCACGGATCGAAGACCTCATTCCAACGTTGCACGCTCGCCTATCCAAGGCGTACTGACCATGAGGTCCTCGCTAGGATAATCCTATACGATCCACCTTACAATCCCAATAACTCTGTCCACCGGCGTGGACTCCACCAAAAGCCTCCTGAGTAACCAAGTACTTCAGGTTCGAGGGACCAGGGATAACCCAAGTTCTCTCTATCACTGGCAATCATCCAAAACGATGCAGGTATCAAACTCAGCTGGAACACACCATCCCTCATATCCTAAAGGCGGCAGGGTCTTAGTCAATCCACTTGACTGCACTGCAAGCTCATAATGCCCCTATCGGATTCTGATCACTTACGGGGCACAGCCCCCAGCTGTATGATTCCAAAAAGATACCTGCCTCACAAATGAGCATCTGCTGCAACACCTTCCAAGTTTGTCTGTACTCGAACCATCAAAGAACTCTCACCGTTGTGTACTCACAATGTGGCGTCACTGCCGTGCACCAACGGTGTAGCATCACCCCCGTGTATCCACGGTGTGGCCTCATACACAGTATCCATCTCTCGGATCCTCACTGTCGTAATCCCACGACGTGGTACTGGGTCACACAGACCTCTCGACCCATCAAATCCCACAGCTACACTATCAGCTCTCACTCTCTGTCTCGCAGGTGATACACCAATAGGTGCTACCATAATCGGCGCGGCTTCCAAATCCCCGTCAATCATTATCGCGGTCTTAATCTCCCTAAACGGTGGCTCGCAAACAGCTCAAGTAGACTCACTCCCGGGATCACGCAGCGGTAAGGAAGATCTTTACTCCCGGTGCCGCCGTTGCACCTCCTCTACAGTCGCAAGCCATGCTCTATAACCACGACTCAATTTTTTTTGTCGTGCTCTAGCTCCCTCTATAAGCATACTCCTCCTGACAAGGTCCACGGAGGGTCAAAGTCCTCTCTCGGCCATCCATGGTAGCATAGCATTGAGATAACCAAACTCTATCCAACCCCCCCAAAAAAAAAACACCTCAAAACTGATGTAGGACTAAAACTCAAGGAATCAAATCAAATGTCCTACTTACTCTGGCGGGACTGGCAACACTCATCCATGTGCTAAACGTGATCTGGAACCTGATCCTCACGTGTACAGACTAACAGTCCATCTCTGGCTCACATGAAGCTACCCCTGCTCTACTGATCACACACAAGCGGTATCGGCATCAACATGCTCTAACTCCGACGACTATGAGAAAGTCCACGCTTGGTAGAACACGATCCGTTATCCTGGCGCCCTCCAGCCGGCAGTACAAACTCATTCACTAGATGCTGGTGGCCGTCGCTCTATCTGACTCGGCGTCGCTGCTCTGTCAGCCCAACGGTAAGTCGGATGAACCTCTTCATCCAGAAGGGGTAGTGGGAGTGTCGTTGCAAGCGGCAAATCCAAGCGCACTACTTAGGGACACTCTGCCTGAAAAGTCCTGACACTGCTACAGGTGCTTCAACTGCCGAGAACCTCCAGGTCTCTGTCTCCTCTGAGACTCATGATCCTGAGACTGAAATTATGGCAACCTCGATCCACTCAACTATCCCAAAATCGGCGATATCGGAGGTCTCTCTCTCTGGAGCTAGTCCCTCGCTCACCGTCCCTCTCGGACGTGATCATTGATCCTCAGTCAAACCACTGAGCAAGCACAATTGCTGCATTAAAGGTCGGCGCCCACCGAGTATGCCTTGAACCAGAGATGTCACGATGCAGTATGCTCTCAAACATAAACAACTTTCTGGGCCTCATCTTGGGCGACAAGGGGTACTCTGCTCAACAATCGCAGAAACTCGCTCCCGGTCATCCTATGCGCTCCCGGTGGTCCAGCTGGACGAACTCGACGCAACCAACTCTCGGTGTCCCTATCCAAAAGTGCATAACCAAGTGCACCAGATGCTTCTCCTGAATGAACAATTCTCAAATAATTTTTCCATAGCAGCAATCCAGTCCTTGGTCTTCCAAGGCTACAAGCTCGGTCCCGAAATCTGCAGGGATGGAACTGGATGAGGTACACAACCGATCGGCAATCTCTTGCCGCTCCTGCACTATCCACAGTGCGATCTGGGTCGAAGTCGACGATGTCGCGGCCGGAGGTACTACTGGCAATACCCCGGGAGATGCTCTTAGCTCAAGCATGCGCATCACACGTTCCATGTTCTCTTCCTGGCGCCGCATCGCCTCAACGTCTGGGCTACCTGGGCTCGTAACTCTTAGACCTCTTTCTGGTCTATCCAATCAACCTTCCATTGTTCGGGCTCCTCATCCAAGGTCGGCTACGCCTTCGCCGTTGCACGGCGTCTCGGAGGCATCGAAAACCACTATAACAAAATAACATTAAGACCAAAAACTCTCTCGACCCAATCAAGCGAAAGTCTATAACATGTTACCCATACTAAAGTATTATGTTGTCTGCAGCCAACATAATCATCTTTAGAGCAATAACATGTAAAATCACTCGCCCCAATCCTCTGGGGGAGGTACAAACTCAATCAGGACTCTCGCTAAAGTCACGTCTCTCACGACAGTCATCCTACTGTCCAACCAATAACCTAGGGTCTCTAAGTCCTCAATGACCTATACACCTAGGCTCTGATACCACCTAAATCTGTCACGCCCCGAGGTCGAAACTGCGACCCGGGCTCGCCAACAGATCCGCCATCTGTACGGAAACTGCCGTACAGACGAAGCGTCTA
Source organism: Tillandsia fasciculata (assembly GCA_029168755.2). Classification (NCBI taxonomy): domain Eukaryota; kingdom Viridiplantae; phylum Streptophyta; class Magnoliopsida; order Poales; family Bromeliaceae; genus Tillandsia; species Tillandsia fasciculata. Next base: position 10,379,459 of record CM054938.1, read on the forward strand.
CCCTGCAAGTCAGAACTAAAACTAAAAACATGTATCAGAGCTGAACTATAAATCAAAAGCTGAAGAAAGCTACACAGGAAAACTGAAATAAATAAAGCTCCACTAATACAAAAATCCTCAATACAGGTCTCTCAAATGAAAAACAAAATACAAGCCTCACCCTCTCAGTACAAATATCCAAATCTCTCAGTACAAAAGTGGAATCATAAAACAACAGGGCACGTCTACCTCTGACTCAAATGCTGGTAAGGAACTACTCGGCCACGTCCTCACCTCGATGAGCTATCTCTGCGCGAGCTAAGCCGGAACAGCAGCCTCAGAAAACCTGTCACCGCAGCGGGTGTGAGATCTACTACAGAAGGTAGATCTCAGTGGGTACCGTCATCAACATCCACGGTATGCCCACTAAGTCCACTGGAGGCACAACAAATAGGTATGCAAAAAGATAATAGGAAAGCAGGAAAGAAACTATAGCTAATATAAACCAATATCATGCTCAAGAAAACACTACTCTGATCCTGCTATGCATACACTCTCACTACAATAATATGCCTCAAGTACTATGCTCAAAGGAAAGCCCATCTATGAACATGCTATGCCATCACTCTCTCATATCACCCAATCTCAATGACTGCCTCATAGGGTCCAGTCAAGCCTGCGCCAAACCTACTGCCACCTCATCCTCACTGGGACGGGACTTACGTAGGGCGTCCCACACGGACTATATCAAGCGAACTCTAGTGTATCAACTAGTCGCATCATCGCAGCCTCGTCAGGCTCGGTATCATCACACACACCCGGGTGGTAGCTCGAGGGGAGCGACCCCACCGAACTCAAGTATCTCATCTGTATCACTGTCTCATAAGCGGCACATGCAGGCTATAGTCCACGATCAAACAGATCGGCAACACGATGCCCAGAAGCGCAACTCTGTCGGAAAAAGACTCCACGACTCAAACAGGAAGACCCAAACACTCTCCACGACTCAAACAGGAAGACCCAAACACTCTCACAGCTATGTCGGAGAACCCTCAACGACTCAATCTGATAATGCACGACCCATGGCTGAGTCGGGAAACCTCCACGACTCGATCTGCCAGAACCCCCAAAACTCTCGAGGCTAAGAGGGAGAGCCATCTCCACCTCTAAATCAGAAACACAACCCATGATCTAGAATAACCTCATCAATCCCATCAAGGAAGAAGAACTCTCATGACACTAGGACTCGACAGTCAATGTGCTAAAAAAAATATACTCGGCCCTCTGGCGTAAGTACACATGCAACTCAACAATCTGGACCATTCATAATGTTCTCAATAATTAAAATAAACCCTTTTAAAAAATTGGAGTTTTATTTAAAACGGGGTACTAAAAATATATGAAGGTCCAGATGCAGCCTGAATCTCAAATGAACATGCAGTCTAGTGTCAAATAACTTCTAGATCATACTAAAAATGTTTGGGGCTCAAGAATGTCATTCTATAATTTTCTAGGCAACTATCAGATTTATCAATATAAGAAAATAAGCTAAACATGATCAATATATGATAAATAAGCTAAACATGATCAATATGCTTACAGAAGCATTAGAGGGCATTCCATAAATCTCGAAGAAATTCCAACCCACCTGGAACGCTTTCCGCAGGCAATTGCTGAAGTCGGTGAAGTGCCGGAACCTCGAACTGACGAAACCTTGAAAATCGTGCCGCAAATCCGGGAAAACTCCAATTAATTCCTTCGAGTCCTCACAAAATTCCAGCATCAAAAACTGCCCACATCAAGTCCACCTCAACTCCAATGGCTTACACTGAAATGCAACTCCAATTACAAAGAATAAATAAAGTCCATAGTCTAATTAATTCCATCATAATTAAACATATAAACTCCAATTAAACAATTACATAACTTCACCATACACACAACCTGCTCCCATTGCACACTAAGGAAAACGCACACATAATAACCCACAGCACATCCTCTAATAATACCACAAAAAGCTCAGCACCTTCCAAAATTCCCTTGCACACCCAAAATAAATCCAAATACACAACCAACAGCATGCTTGAAGGCTCCCTTAGCACATACAACACTCTTCCTGTTCCCATAAGGCCACAAAATCAACATACACCAAGCACTCACATACACACACACACACTTCACACATACAAGCCCAAATCCAAAGCACTCTCCTTGCTCATCAATTGCCAACAAGCAGCACATGCACACAAGCTCCTCAACATCACTTAAACACCAAGCATTACCAAAAACACATACACATGAAGCTTTGGCAGAAATTAAATCTTGCTCCCATTTCCACACACAAGCTCCAATTACAAAGATCCATTAGCACCCAGCAGGTCCACTCCCACACATTAACATCTCACAGCATCAACTGCATGCTTATTAAAACACCATAATACAATACTCCACAATCCCCTTAAAACTCCAAGCATGCTAATAATTAAAAAACACATATACATAAACCCTTAATTCCACAATTACATGCTACATTTACAATATACCAGTCCAACCCAATCCTCTGCATGCTTATAAAAATAAAGCTTACCTTCACAAACTTTAATTGAATCCACACACAAACACTAACCTCATCATGAACCTCATCATCATCATCATCATCATAACCATCAGCTGCACCACCATAACCATCTGCACCTCGCCGAATTCGCCCCAACGGAAGCCGACCTGTGAGAGCAAAGGGAAAAACCCCGCGTCAAAACAGTCCACGCAAAGTCTTCACGATGCCCGGGCAGCCACGAGCCTCGGCGTGCGCGCGCACGGTCCACCGGCAGTGGAAAACGTCGCTCGACCAAGCGAGAAACGACTCCGCTCGCGTCGGTGCGCGCGGCTCGGTCGCCGCTGCTGCCGTGCTGTTAGAGCAGCCGCTGCGTTGCCCGGGCCCGCCGCGCGGCGCCTGGGCCCGCCGCGCGGCCTACTGCGCGCTGTGCGCAGCGCGCGCCCTCCGCGTGGCCTGCTGCGCGCTGTGCGCAGCGCACAGTGCGCAGCGCGCGCCCTCCGCGCGCGGTGCGCAGCGCGCTGCCGCCCCTGCCTACGGTGCTTGCTGCCGGGCAACCATGGACAACAGTCCATGGCTCAACTCTCACCTCTCCTGGCAGCACCCAATGGACAGCTAGTCCAACAAAAACCCAAACCACCAACAAGCCAAAACTAAGCTTCAACAAAAAGACTGAACATACCATTGCCCGAAACTCGTCGCGTGCGCGCTCCGCTTGCTCCACGCCGAAAGCAGGATGCTCCACCATCAAAGCTCAACCAAAACCCTCTTTTCCAAAGTTTCTTCTTCTTCTTCTCTCTTCATTTCATTTCCTCTGTTCAAAGCTATTTCCTCTGTTTTTGCATTGTGAAGGAGACGATGAGGTGGCATATTAATTAGCAACATGCTAATTAATAAGGTAAGGTGGTTGGTAGGCATTTAATGCACACGAAAAATATCTCCACCACTAAACCCCTTTTTATAATCATAAATCCACTTAATTTCCACTCTCTTTCTTCCTTTCATTACCTGGCTCTTTCACAGACTAAAATTCAAACTTAATTAAATTAATTAATTATTCCATTTAAGCCAACCCCAAGTCACTTTTTGCCTTCGGGGCCTCCGCACGGATCCGAAACCTCCCGAACTCCGCTGTAAACTGAAAATACACATGTACACAGTTTTTTCTCCTCAAACAGCTCAATCGTTGAGTCGGGGTGCTCAATCCAAAAACCGGCTCCCAAACTGCCAGTTCCAACTCACTTTTCGCCTTCGGGTTCTCCGCGTCAGTCCGGAACCTCCCGAACCCTGCTGTAATCATAAAGTACACCTGTTCCAAGGGTTCCCAATATTTTTGCCCTCCACTGTGAAGTCGAGGCTTCACCGAAACCGGTTCTCTAACGGCGAACAATGCCCGGAAAACCCCGAATCGACCTGGGCTTCCGCGTTGATCCGAATCAACCCAAACTCAACTGTAATCCAATATGGAACACGCTCGAGACGATTTCTCCGCACCACGCCATCTTGCGAGGTCGGTGCACGATCCGAAAACCCGGTATTCTACAGTGGTGGCAGACGCCCTGAGCAGAAAAGGGCAACAAGAAGGGCATCGGGGAGCGTGATAACTGAACAGAACAGCCTAATTGCGGAGTTCGCACGGATGCAGTTGGAGGTGGTACCAGCAGGTACGGTTAAGCAACTTCTAGCCTTGGTGGTCAAGCCGACGCTGTTTGAGAAGATCCGGGAAAGACAACAGACTGATGCACACTTACAGCGTGTACGAGACAAGATCTCCCTGGACCAAGAGAGTGATTTCACAGTGGAAGGCGACGGCACCCTACGGTTCCGTGGTCGGATCTGCGTGCCGGATTCGTCAGAGTTGAAGGGGGAAATCTTAGCAGAGGCACACCGAGCCCCTTATGCGGCACATCCAGGGGGCACGAAGATGTACAGGGACCTCAAACAGACTTTCTGGTGGCCCAAATTGAAGGGGGACGTCACTGGACATGTAGCTCATTGCCTAGTGTGCCAACAGATAAAGGCCGAGCATCAGCGGCCAGCAGGGAAGCTACAGCCTCTACCGGTGCCAGAGTGGAAGTGGGACCAGATCACCATGGATTTTGTCATGGGTTTTCCACGCTCACAACAGGGGCACGACGCGATTTGGGTCATAGTAGACCGGTTAACCAAGTCAGCACACTTCCTGCCCATTCATACGACATGGACCCGAGAACGGTTAGCTCAAGTCTATATCAGCGAGATTGTGAGGCTACATGGAGTGCCGGCATCGATCACCTCGGACAGAGACACGCGCTTTGTCTCGAAGTTTTGGCAAAGCCTCCAGCGGGCCATGGGGACCAAACTTCAGTTCAGCACAGCCTTCCACCCCCAGACGGACGGGCAATCGGACCGAGTGATACAGACCCTCGAAGACCTGCTTCGAGCCTGTGTGCTTGACTGGGGGATCGGCTGGTCACGCTACCTACCCCTCGTGGAGTTCGCCTACAATAACAGCTACCAGGCCAGCATCCAGATGGCGCCCTACGAAGCCTTATATGGAAGACGCTGCCGATCCCCGATCTGTTGGGACGACATGGGAGAACGGAAATTCTTAGGACCCGACTTAGTGGAGGAAACTGAAGAGAAGGTACGCCTTATCAGACAGCGCTTGCTGACCGCCCAGAGTCGACAGAAGAGTTACGCAGACCAGAGGCGCCGCGACTTGGAATTCCAAGTGGGAGAGCATGTGTTTTTGCGGGTCTCGCCGTCCAGAGGAATCAAGCGTTTCGGGCTGAGGGGCAAGCTGAGCCCATGGTTTGTGGGGCCATTCGAAATTCTGGAGCGCATTGGCCCAGTGGCTTACCGCCTTGCCCTACCACCAAACCTCGACCGAGTCCATGACGTCTTCCACGTCTCGATGCTCCGGAAATACCTTTCCGGCCCCTCTCATATCCTGGACGTCTCTACACTCGAACTCAAGGAGGATCTGAGTTTCGAGAAAACCCCAGTGAGAATCCTGGCAAGGGAAACCAAAGCACTGCGAAATCGAACCATCCCCTACGTGAAAGTACTCTGGAGCAACCATGAGGAGCGTGAAGCAACATGGGAGCTAGAATCTAAAATGAGGGAGTGCTACCCCGACCTGTTCACCACCACCCGGGTTGAGTTTCGAGGACGAAACTTGTTTTTAAGAGGTGAGTGGTGTAGTAACCGCTTTAATCGTACTTCGGATTTTAATTATTTAGTTTTTATTAATCTCGTACCCCTATTAACGGTCCGGCGGTTGGATTATTAATCCACTTTTCTGGACAGACCGTCGGGGCTCGCGGGTATTTTTAGGCACTAGAGCTCGCGAAACGGAGAGCGGCAGCGCGACCGGATTCGAATTCCGACTCCGAAATCTCTCAGAATTAATTTCGGAAGGTTACCAGCAGTTCCTGGTGTTTCAAATAAGCGGTCGGGCGATTGGCACGCTTTCCGAGGTAAGTCAAACCCCGGTTTGCGCCCAAACGACTAATTAATTTTGAGTTTGGGACTTAGGGCTTTTTCCCACTCCCTTTCTTTTCTTTCTTGTGCGTTAGGCCCCGTGCGAGAAAACCCGAACCCTAGTTTCCCCCTCCATCGGTCGACGTGAAGAACCGAGGCGACGAGACGGAGAGAAGGAACACCCTGCGGAATCCGGCGAACGAGAGCGGGACGATCCTCCTCCTTCCTTACCGGCGAAAACGATGTGAGTGGTTCGGGTCTTTCCGGGTTTTTGGTGTGAGTTTTCTTTCGTGTTGGTCACGTGCGAGGCGAGTTTGGGGACCAAACGGGAGGCCGCCGCCGCCGTGGTTAAACGGGAGGCCGCCGCCGCCGTCACCGTGTTCACGGGGTCACCGCCGGAGCCGCCGTGATCGCGAGGTCGCAACCGGAGCCGAAAACGAACGCACTGTTCACGAATTGGGGATGTTTCTGGCCGCGGTCCACACGCCGGCGTGCACCCGGTGCACGCTCCGCAGCCCGGGGGCGCAGACCCGGCGCACAAGGTCGTGCGCCAGGCCGCGCGGTCCACCGGGCCGGCGTGCACCCGGCGCACGCCATCGCGGCCCGGGAGCGCAGACCCGGCGCACAGGGCAGTGCGCCAGGCCGCGCGGTGCACGCCCTGGGCGTGCACCCGGCGCTCGCCACCGCAGCGGGAAACCGGTGGACCCGGCGCGCGCCCCTACCGGTGCACGGCCCGACCCAAGACGCCGGGGTCCATCCCTGTAGCGTGCTCCCGGTCCGCACCGTAGCTGCGTTTAGTCGTGGACCCGGTCCACGCCAGGACCCGTGCACCGATCTTCGGGAAAAAGCCCAGAAGCTCCGTTTTTAGCCCGTTTCGCGCTGTTTTTGAGTGTTTTTAACCACGAAGATGCTTTTAACAAGTGTAATCTTTATTGTAGCTGTCTGGGCACGCGGCGAGGGTGTTTTAGTTGGAGTTTCCACACGTCTTCTCCTTCGTGTTTGAGGTGGGTTTTATTTTGGTACTTAGCGCCGAATTCCGGCGGTCGCTTTTATTCTTAATTTTACATCATGTTGCTAACTTGATAGCGGTTATAGCTTTACCCTTGATCCTACATGACGTTGCTAACATGATAGTGGTTATACCCTTACTCTTGGTTATATATTATGATGCTAACATGATAGCGGTTATAGCTTATTCGTGATTACTGTTGGTTACTTTGCTCGAGGCTGCAGCACGCGCACCCGCGGTTTGGCCACCGCAAAGGGTGCGCTTTTTCGGAAAAGCGGTCTATGACCCGTGTATACCCACGAGGTGACGTAGTGGGGCCCCTGTAGTTGTGGGGTTTGAGGCGCCGAGGTGCGAGCGGTGCGACCCGTCGGTTTAGTTGTCCGACGTGGTCGGGTATTGCAGGTACGGTGCGACCCGTCGGTTTAGTTGTCCGACGTGGTCGGGTATTGCAGGTACGGTACGGCCCGTCGGTTTAGTTGTCCGACGTGGTCGGGTATTGCAGGTACGGTACCGCCCGTCGGTTTAGTTGTCCAATGTGGTCAGGTATTGCAGGACACAGGGGTACAGGTTATCTTTGCCCTCTTGGGAGGGTGGTTGCTCCGGTTTGCTTTACGGTTTGATTTATTACTTTTCCTGCTCTGCTATTATTCGTCACTGACTTCCCACTTCGTGACAGGGTCCAGACGGGGGGAGAGGTAGGCGACGGTGAGGACGGGGCAGGAGCTTCTGGGTCGCTGGGGACCCCGGACTGTATTTCTTTTTATCCTTGCATTTCATTTACGTTTGTAGTCATTTGCGTGGTTCTCGATACCCTCGTGGGGTCGGTGTGGATGTCGGCATGGTTTATATTTGGTTGTTTCTTATGTATTTATCTTTCCTTTGTTTCTGTTGGCCGTTTGGAAAAGAAAAAGTAAAACCAAAGAAAAGACTGCGAAAACCGTTTTTAAAAATTTAAGTGTCGTGTGGACACTGATTTCAAAACCCTGTAGATTTATGGATTGTGAAAACGGATTTCAAAACTCAAGTGTCGTGTGGGCACTGTTTTCAAAAACCCTGTGGATTTATGTTGTTTTCGAAACGTGTTTTCAAAATCTGAGTGCCGGGTAGACGCTTTTTCAACGACTGTGGATTTATCCTTTCAAAAAAAAAGAAATTCTTGGCCGTGCTTGTTATTCAGTTATGGTGCATAGTTGTTTGATAGAACTGCTTTGATTGAATGGATGATTGTATTGAACCTTGTATTAACTGCTACGCCGTGCATATACAGAGGAGACTCTGTCCGTTTGCAGAGTGATTCTGTGTATGCGGCGGGTCTGGGCACGTGCTGGGGAAGAGGGTTTAATTTCAAAAAAAAAAAATTACGCGCCAAATGTGTACCTTTTCTGAACCGTTTCTGCGAAAACAAACCCCCGGGGCGTGACAAGCTTGCTGTTCCTCATTGGCGTGGGCATCCGCAAGGGCGTGGGCATCCGCGAAGGCGTGGACGCAGGCGTGGCTGAGGAGGTCGAGAGAGAGGACAAGCTCAAAATTGAATTTTAGCTCAATTTTGAGTTTGAGGGTGTATTATTAATATTTCCGTGATTATATTTTTTTCTTGTTACTCAACTGTTATATCTGAATGTTGTGAAATTATTTCACATAATTTCCGAATGTTTTAGCTCAATATCTAGATTTTATAAAACTTGTTGGACTTTTTCATTCTGTTATGAAACTTGTTGTACAAATTTTATTTTTTTGAGTTGAAAAAAAAATCTTGTCTTTACTGTGGTTAAAGGCGCTGAACCATTCAGCACCTTTAACATTGATGCTAAAGGCGCTGAACTATTCAGTGCCTTTAACATTTAACGTTTATGTTAAAGGCGCTGAATGGTTCAGCTCCTTTAACATTAATATTAAAGGCGATGAACCGTTCAGCGCTTTTAACATTGATGTTAAAGACGCTGAATGCTTCAGTGCCTTTAGCACTTATATATGAAGACTTGACCAATTTTTGCGAAAATTGGCTAAGTCCTCAACGCCTTCAGCGTATATGCAGAAGGCGCTGAATGAATCAGCGCCTTCAACATATATGATGAAGGCGCTGAATGAATCAGCGCCTTCAGCATATGCGCAGAAGGCACTGAATCATTCAGCGCCTTCACAGGATTTTTGTGAAGGCGCTGAATGATTCAGTGCCTTCGGCAAATACACTGAAGGCGCTGAATCCTTTCCTGTTGGCAAAAGCAGGGTTAGTTTTACAAAAATAAAAAAATTTCAAAGGATCATCTTCCAAATTTTAAAAATTTTTAGGGTTATTTTTAGAAAAAGTCCGCCCAAATGATTGGAAGCATCAGTTCAGGTGCGCCAAGCTGTTAAACCACAAGCAAAGACTCGTATGATTAGGAATACCTATTTGGAGCACTGCGTTGGTATTGTGTTACGCCCTGTTTAGAGATAAACACTTGACCAACAATTATGAGGGAATCCAAGAAAATTATTGATTAACCTAGCAACTGGCACAGCATCTCCAAGCATGTAAGGAACGAGAGATTCCAAATCCATGGCGTCGATGATCTCGCAGTGTCTGGGGGCAGGCGCAGAAGAGGTGCTTCCGGTCTGCAAGCTCCTCCGCTAACTCGCTCTGGTGATTGTCTATCAAATCCTCATCCACTACCACAATTAATGGCTTACCCAACCACAACATCTCGAATACGCTTCCTGAACCTGTAAAGCATAAAATAAGAAGAAAAAAAAGAAAAAGAAAAGACAAGACAAATAATGAATTAGGAAATTCTAGTTGCATGGTTTAGAGGAAAATAGGTATTATTATCCCAGGTATCGACGGCAAAATGAAGATTGTACATTAAATTACAATCTTTCACTGCAATACGTTGTGCTCTGTCAACAAAGTAATATATGGTAGGGCCAAACAGTTCTCTTCCTCTGTGGGAAGATGCAAAATATGACATATGTAGAGCAGAATACTGCAAAAAAAACTCTCATTTTTTGGTCGAATCATCTTTGTAAATACATTTAAATAGCCACAGAAATGTATGCTAATCCATTTAATCTCCAATCAATATTAGTTCCAAAGTGCGGCTAAAAAGCAGAAGTCCATTAAAGGGGGCAAAAATGCTACCTATAAATTTCGCAAGTATATCCAATAAAGCAAAAAATAAAATAAAATAAAATAAAATAAAAATTGTAAACCTTCATGACTGATGATAAAAGACGCCGATCTCAGAAAATCAGCAATGCTTGGTGAGAAAGTGAAATAATCCACAGCAATGGATCCATCTTCTCCTGAAACCTATTTTTCAGTATACCTATGAGAGCACTTGTTTCATATATAGCAATTAGAACCAAAAAACAATAATAATAATATATAGCATTACATTTGAATAATTTGTATTCCTCCCCATTTAGAAGAGTATAAATTACTTTAGATTGCGTACGGTAGTGAGTGGTGGGACAACAACATCAATTGTGTAACTTAAACGAATGTTAAGTCCTCAAACAACAAAACAATAGTTCAAGTAGAGAGTAGCATGCCTATGCCAAAATTAAATACAACAATTTGCTTCTAATATAGTCATTTTAATAGATCTCGGAAGACATTCAAACTCATAACCCCCCAAAAAAAAAAAAAAAAAACTAAGACCACTATTATTCTAGCATCAAAATCTTCTGCTGTGTAAGAAAATATGAATAAGAAGGCGACTGCAGTGCAGAAGATTCAATAAAGGCTGCAGGTTGGTGAAGTTTTAATGGCCGACTCCCGCAAGCTCTTTCTCTGCAGTAGATAACACCAGCTTTTGAGGCTGCAATTTGAAAAAAACTTGTTACGTAGGATTTTCCTCCAATAAACTTGCTTGATAAATGTACTTCCCTATTTACTATGGATGCATGTTTGGTACCCAAGAATAGACTCAGTTAAAACAACATAAGAGAGCAATGCTAGGGTTGACGAAGGGTTTAGCGACTTAGAGGTACTGGGAGTTGCGAGAGGTTGAACTTATGGAATCAACTGGAAACTTAGTAGTGGGATGCGAGGACGCTATTGTACATCATATTGTTTAAAAATAAACCAAATTAATTTCCTCTCCTCCGATGTCATTATCCCATCTTTTCTTGTACAATTCAATCTCATATGCCAAATGAGGTTTATATTTACATTTGTATATCAAAGTATATGCATATGGTTTGCTTAGATGACGAGAAAGTTCTCCACCCATACAAGGTAATGCAACTTCTAAATTAAAATTATATATGCAAACACCCCTCGAGCAATTACACTTCTGCAAAAAGCCTCTGAATTCTACTTTCAAATCTCCTCTCTTCATGTAGTAATACAATAATAAGGAAACAACATTGGTTTTCTGAGGATTTTTTATCTTGTGTCTTCAACTTGTGTAGCAGAAACAGCCATAACAGCACTATCAATGCAGCTATTAGAGCTTTATTAATGCTGTAATATTCTCCTATTTTGAGGCTTTCTCCTGCTTTGATCATTACAGAAAGCAAGTTACCTTTCAAAGTGGAGTGCAAAACTGACTTTGTTCCAACGAAAAGACCTATTGCACTACAAAATTAGGTTTAAGGACGATTTGAAAACAGAGGAGTTTAGCATCCATTTTTAGAATTTTGGAAGTTCGAGAGATACAATTATACATCTAACTTTTAAGAGCCTCGTAACAACTAAAAGCATATCTATTTTGTAATTATATTGCAACTTTGAAAACAGAGGAAAAGGAAAGTGGTTGTCATAGACTCCAAAGGCCATATGAAAGAGAAAAAGTTAAATACTAACCTCAGCCAACTCCTCTTCGTGCTTTGGAATAAATGCAGTATCCACTTTTCCATTTCTAAAGTCCTGCAATTTTCACAATAATATGTTTTTTACAAAAAAAATGAGTTAAAAGTTAAAATTTTGAAAATGACATTCTTTGCAAGTTAATGAGACTAAGTGTAATCTTTGTGACATCGATATTCATTACCTCAATGTCAAGAATTAGCTTATGGTATTCAATAGTTGTAGGGATCCCTGTATAAGGAAAAAAGTTGATCATTAGCTATAATGTATGTATAACGAGAGAAAATAAGATAAAATTGATCGGTAATATTTTGTTATTATTCTATAACAGCATATACCTAATTCAATGCTTCATAGTTTGAAAAAAAAAACTATCAGTTTTAGTTAGTTGCAAGAATATTGAATTTCTTTAAAAGGTAAGAGATAAGGAAATAATAGTTATTAATGGTATATTGTACGAAAAAAATCCTACATCTTAAAGGTACATGATGAAAAATTGTTCCACTAGCAGTGATGCAAAATATTGCATAAGTGATAATATTAAGCCGACGAAAAAGAAAAGAGATATGATAAAAGAATTAGCAAACATCTTTCAAAGTATATAAACAAGGTGGAAGTGATTTATAAATATTTGATAGATCATAAGGTACAGAAAGTAAACAACAGAGAGAGGAAATCTGAAAGCCCAGAGCTATTTCATGAATCTTGAATAAATTATGAGTAGCCATATTTTCCAAAGAAATTTGTGTCAGAGAGTTCTAAAACCCAAAGAAAAATAAAAAATACATCGATAGTCATCTAACCTATAACGATGGTGTCATCAAGAGCTCTTTTCATTCGCTCTATTGCTTTCTCCCTTGTTGGGGCCCACACAATAAGCTGAAAAAAGGAAGAATTTAGAGCTTTCCACCCATAGAACAGATTTTACAAATTAACCAACTAAAAACTGTCATGAACTGAGATATACTAAAGAAATTAATCTGAGCATACAGATGACAATTGAGGTCGCTTAGTAGATCAGTAATTTACAATTTATACATGCTAAGCAAGAAATTAACTTGCTTACTTTTCCCAAGAGTGAGTCATAGCTTGGGGGAACCACGTAGCCCGGATAAACATGACTATCCATTCTAACAAATGGACCTCCTGACGGCAAGTATGCAGTAATCTTTCCTGCAATTCTCAACAAGTATTATCATTACGAGGGCTCTACTATTAAGAGGGCTCTAAAATAGTTGACATAAAAAACCATCTCAAGTCAAGAATGAGAAGAAACCATAAAGGTACTGACAAAGCACAGATGAATAGAGGATGTAACATAGAAAAAATATTCAAGATATATACATATATTCTGCTACACTATCATCCAAGAATTGGATGATCCCCCGACTATCGGGTATTTTTGTAAGAAATTGCCCTTTGAGAGATATATTTAGAAACTCAGGTTTCAAAGATGTAAAAATATGCAGATTATTTTGCAGGAATTGGTAATGCATAACTCCCAATAACATATAATTAGATATCCTACACCATTAGCATAATTATTAGTCATGATTACCCTGAAGTTTCCGAGGAAGGGTAGGACGAACAAAATAATTCAGAAAGAAAATAGAAAATAATAAGAAAAATGCTAAAATTGAAATTTCCTTGTCTTTCAAAATAAAAACCAAATGAAGGGAGAAAGTACCAGGTCCAGGGCGAAATCCTTTAAAGGCATCTTCGGCATTGATGCGGCACTCAATCGAATGCCCTCTCAAAACAATGTCCTCCTGAGAATAGTAGTTCTACTAACTTCCAACTAGTAACTTCATTACTTAATAATGAATTTGAGAACCGAAGTTGTACCTGTTTGTATGTAAGCCTCTCTCCAAGAGCCACACGAATTTGTTCCTCGATCAAATCAGTCGAAGATATCATTTCGGTTACAGGGTGCTCCACCTAATTTTCCATGCCCAAATATAAGAAATACATATATGAAGAAATAAATAAATAATATGTTCACAAATTTTAATGGCTTTGCTAGACTTTGGAAAACGATAAGCAGATGAATAAAATTTGTACCTGGATCCTAGTGTTCATTTCCATGAAGTAAAAGGAACCTCTTTCATCTAAGAGAAATTCCACAGTGCCAACACCAATATAGCCTATGGATGCTGCTGCGGCAACTGCGGCATCACCCATAGCTTTTCGAAGTTCTGGGGTCAAGGCAGGAGAGGGAGCTTCTTCTAAAAGTTTCTGATTCCTCCTCTGCAAAAGAAGTCATGATAGAAGGGTTTATCATCAAAAGATACACCAACAATCAATAAGTGAAAAGGCAGAGTGAGTGTAATCATAAATTCATGTTAAGAGAATTTGTCCTGCGACATCTACCAACTAATAAATTGACTACGATCAACACATAGGAAAATTTGGGAGTGGGTGTAACGAGATAAAAGCAGTAGTGATAGGCTACCTGAATGCTGCAATCACGCTCGCCAAAGTGAACGACATTTCCATACTTGTCCGCAAGAACCTATTATGAGCAAATACGATTAACATGCATAATACACCTATAAATTTTTTAATTATCCATTTCAAATTATTGTTACAATAATAATTGGGGTTAGTTTCAAAAACACAGTCAGAAACTTCTCTAATATACTAATTTTTGAGTTTTCACCGAATAAGAAGTATGATTAGTTTACCTGAAATTCAATATGCCTTGGATTCTTGATGTACTTCTCTAAATAAACTCCATCATTACCAAATGCAGCTGCTGCTTCACTCTTTGCTTGCTGCATATAGCAGAGAGCTTTGGTCAGAAAACAACCGAAAAGGTCAAATTTCCAGAAGTTAAGAAATCTTTGAGTGGTAATGAACACCATCAACTCTGTGAATTGAACAACCAAGTCTTAGTCTCCCTTTATTCATTCATGCATTGAGTAAGATATAGCAATGTCAAAACACAAAGATGCAGTAGACCCAAGTTCAGCTAATAAGAATTTCCAAACAAAATACTGTTTGGAAGATGCCACTAAACTCATAGGTAGGACCAACAAAAAAGGAACTATATTAGCAAATACCATCCTAAAATGGTTTTTGCGTGCTGTGTACCTGAAGAAGCTTTAAAATGGTTTTTGCATGCTGTGTACCTGAAGAAGCTTTACAAATTCATCAGGCTCGTTAGCTAGACGCATTCCACGTCCTCCGCCACCAGCGGTTGCCTATGAAAAATGTAAAGAAGAAAAATCATAAAATGTCGAAAAATATTTAAGCACAGAAGATATACTGGCAAACAAATGTTATCACTAGTTTCTGAAATAGTTTTCTAATGTATAATGGCACGCAAAAGTTATCTGTAAGTTGACTAGCATCACTGGAAGCAAAGAAAAAAATGGGCATCCATGCTATAGAAAATTACGCTGCAATAGTCTACTATTTTTAGATTGATATTGTGAAAATTTTGGGCGTGAAGTAAGAGATAAGAATGCAAAAGCTTTTGATAATATATAAGCAAAAGATAATGTCATTTTACATTGAAACTCTTCGATTTGCAACAATTGTTGATTTGTACTAGTATGAGGAGAACTTTCCATAGTCATTTCTTTTATATATACATATATATAGAGTAGAGCTTATATGCTTTCAAAAGCACAAGACAATCCATGCTTGTAAATTTTTTACCATTGGATTTGTATTGGGATTTGTGCTTTTTACTTTATCTTTCTCTCTCTTTAGTTGACTTTATAAAAGCACTAACCCCAATACAAATCCAATGGTAAAAAATTCACAAGCATGAATTGTCTTGTACTTTTAAAAACATATAAGCTCTACTATATATATATATATATATAGAATTAGGCTAGAATACTATCGATAGCACCAAGTCATTGGTGCTATCAAGTTTTTAGCCGTTGGATGAAAAAATATGCAGTTGGGATTATAGTGGGCCCCTAGGGTTTACTAGGTGGTTGGTTGAATAGTAAAAATCTTAGGGAACCACTATAATCCCAACCGCATATCTTTTCATCCAACAGCTGAAAACTTGATAGCACTAATTGTTTGGTGCTATCGATAGTATTCTAGCCGGACTCTATATATATATATATATATATATATATATATATATAGAGAGAGAGAGAGAGAGAGAGAGAGAGAGAGAGAGAGTCCGATTACTATGCTATCGATAGTACCAAGCATTTGGTGCTATCAAGTTTTCTATCCTTAGATCAACTCCTTTGATTATTTTCATCTGTTAGATTTTACTATTTTCCCAAAAATCCATTAAACCCAAAGGACCTACTATCATCTTAACCACACATCTTTTAATTTAATGGTTAAAAACTTAATAGCATCAATGACTTGGTGCTATTAATAGCATTCCAGCCTAGCTCTATATGTATATATATATATATATATATAACACCACTGTTTATACAAGGGCGAGGAACAGCTTGATACCTTGATCATCACGGGAAAACCAATCTCGTGGGCAAGCTTGACAGCCTCCTCTGTGGACTGCAAATTTCAGGTAGGACAAGTTTACGGAACTAAAGAGTATAATATAGGCACTTATACCAAGACCACACGAAAACTTCTTATAGCAACTCCATCCTCCTAAATTTGTTATTTACCTGCAATAATCCTTCACTCCCAGGTACAGTCGGGACTCCTGCTTTCTTCATTGTTTCTCTTGCTGTAGATTTGTCACCCATAACCCTAATGCTATCCGGCTGGGTAAGAACGAAAAAGGAAAAAATTAATTTCATGTTTCAGAAAAACATTTGATCTTCAGCGATTCAAAGTCTGCAGAAGAAACAATTCACTACACTCTTAGAAAATCTCTGAAATGAACAAATATCTATGCCAAAGATAACAAGACAAATTTACAGCAGCACACAATTACTACGTGTTCAAAGCAGGAACAGTGCAAAAAGTTTACAATTTTTTAAACAAGTAGAGGCAAACAGTACAACGACTAAAACTTCTAGGTTAGCCTAGACATCGGAATGAATAGTACTTAGAAGGGCAATTTGATAAGAGAAAAGAAATCCCAAAGAAATGCTTCTCTCCCTCTTTTCAGCATCTTTGGAATGAATTTAACTGGGTGAAAGTGTATGGCAGGCACCTATTTCAAAAAATGTGTTTGTGAATTTCAAGCATGGGTATGATGTCTTACAATTTAATAAAGCACTAAAAACATCAAACGACCTGGTAGTCCTAGATAGATGAAACATTGAACTGTAAATTCTTTATGCACCTTGAGGTCCAACTTACAAGATTGCAGAGTATCCAAAACTTAATTTTCTCCCTTATTTTAAAATTAAATCTTTTGACAATATACAAAAGCAAAAAAGTTGGTATAACTCTAATTACCGAGAGTGATATTTTTCAAAGGAGATTTGTGCATATAGGTTGCTTACATTAGGCCCAATAAAGTTGATCCCATGCTCTTTGCATATATCAACAAAACCAGCATTTTCAGCCAGAAAACCGTAACCTGGATGCAACATTGTGCATCCCCGGCTAATAGCAGCTGATAAAACATTTGGAATGAACAAATACCTGTCAAAGAAAGGAATATCAGATAAAATGTTTTCTATAGTTTAATAAGTTATTAAACTGTAGACAAGCCGCAAAGGAATACAACACCAGCTGATACTTTTATGTATACAATTCCAAAAAAAAAAGGAATGTTGAGGAAAAGAAGGGCAACTATATTAAGGGCTTATTTGGCTAGGCCAGAGCTTCGATAAAAATATTGTTTAAGTAGAGTTGTTCAAAGACGTACGGACAATATTTGTGTTAAAATCTTCCTCAATAGCTACCAAGCTGCAGCAAAAGCAAAAGGTCAATGTCGGAGCTTCCGCTTTTTGAGCTCAAAAGCTCATTTCAACTGCCCACTACAACTAAAATTTCAGGCATTATTTTTGCAAAATGCTTAGCTCCTACTTACCGGGATAGACAATTTTCTCAAAAAGCCAGGCCGGATAGGTGCTAATTAGTTTTTATTCGCATATTTTTGCTGACAAAATGAGAAGCATCACTTACGATTGACTGCTCGGTGCTTCGCCAATGCAAACAGCTTCATCTGCAAGCTTTACATGAAGTGCATCCTGATCTATTGTTGAGTGAACTGCAACACACGGAATCCCCATCTCGTGAGCAGTGCGAATCACTCGGACTGCGATTTCACCTCGATTTGCTATAAGTATCTTCTCATTCCTGCAAGTCGCACTAAGAGCTCCTCCACATCTTCTCGACTTAGTGGTCGTTCCGGAAGCCCTTTGTCTGGGAAGGCTTATCTTGAGAAAGTTTGGAGAGTTTCCTACCATCAAGCTGCATTGTGAGCTCCTAATTCCTCTAGCAGGTTTGACGAATAAACCCTTTTTCATAAAAACACCATGAAGTTAGATCCACAAAAGAAAACAGAACGAATAGTAAACTATAAATCACCAATCTAACGCTACTTGAGAGAAATTCCAAAGATAAAGAAAGTACTGGACAAAAATGAAGCTGCTGCTCTTCATGACATCATAATAAAGGACAGCAAATATTGTAACCAAAGATTTACAGTTTATCAACATTTTTACCTCTAGCCACCTAGACCCATTTCCAGATCATTTTATGGGTTTTCTGATCTTGGATATCTAAAAGCTAATAAATTCATGAAATTAATTTATTAAGAGCACGAACAAAGAATACAGTTAACACAAACGAGTAAAGTTCTCAAAAGCATAACCCATAGATATCTATAGTTTTCCAGCTGATTATGTCAGAAAAGGCCAGTTTGTACCTTTCACATGATAATCAAAAAGCGTATATATAATACGAATATATGAAACTACGGAAAAGATAATAATAAAGATCCAATTGGAGAGGAAAACAAAAGAAATTCAGCACTTACATAGGTAGCCAACGAATACTAAGAACTAAGGAATGATGCGATGCATCAATGTAATTTGACTTCCAATCCATGAGCAACATTTCTCACTGTTCCTTAAATCAACTCAAATTTTGCAGCACTTATATCCAAATCAATCAAATCTTTAAGCATTTTAACTTAAGCAGCAGAGAAACCGATAGGAGACACATACGCCTTCTGACATGTACGCCAAATCTTAAACCAGATCTTTCCCCAAATCACCATTTGAAGCTCTCAACCACAATAGCATGCACAATTAACTCAAATTCCAATTCATGCTCACTAAAATCACTTTGCGCACCAAAATAAATTAACTGAACTAGCTGAATCTGAGTAATTAAGCATCACTTACAGTGGGGGAGCAAGCGGATTTGCACATGAGCAGCGCGTCCATAGTGGAACAAACCCTAAAATCATCAAAAAGAAGCCAAAACCAATCAAAACAAAACAAAACATCATACTCGATCCATTTTAGCGGTTAAAAACGCGATTAAAGAAGAGATTAAAGGGAACTGGACGAGGAGGAGAAAGAACCTGGAGACATAGGGCGGAGAGAGAGAGTGTGTAAGGAGGAGAGAGAGGGGGGGGGATAGTTAATTAATTCGGTTCGGCAAAAAAAAATCGGTACGGAAAATTCGTAAATTCGTTGAAAAATTCGGTTAAAAACGGTTCCTCCATTATTCTATACAAAAATTATACATTCATCAATTAAAAATTTAGAATAAAAAAATCAGCTATTAAATTAAAAAAAAAAATTCTAGATTTATTCTATAGTTATAATTTTTAAGAATAATTTAATCAACCTACTTTAGAAATAAAAAAAAAAAATACTCATTCAAAAAAAAGAGAAAAAAAAATAATGAAAATACAACTCTAAGAGAAAAAAATTGGCCAATGGCTGAAAGAAACTAGTTGATAGATAAAAGAGAAAAATTAGATTAATTGAGAGAAAATATTAATTTCACTGACAAGTCACCAAAACTATGAATTAATACAAAAATTTACAAAATCACAACTCACAAACTGGTGATGGCGAGTGGGGTGGGGTGGGATAGGGTGCTGCTGTGAGCATGTGAAGGGATTTTTTTTTTTTTTTTTTGAAAGAGGAAAGTGTTTTTTTTTAGGGCAAGGATTAAGAAAAATAAGAAGAAGAAGAAGAGGAGGAGGAAGATCGATGGAATCGAGGAGATATGCTTGGGCTCGTTGGGAGCTCCGCCTGCTCACTCCAGAGTAAATTATTCGGTGCACCTGGTGTTACCCCACAACCACTGCACCGCACGAATAATTGAGCGGCACATGCAATGTTCACGATGCACCGGATTCATGCGATAATTTGTCTTCTAAAAGAGGTTTATTGGGGTAGACAGAGATTTGGAGAATTTCCAACAGACCGGCCCAGTAAGAAATCCCTACCAATAAGATACAGATAAATTACCAAATAAATAAATATATTATAATAATAATAATAAAAATATTGACATGTATTTTTTACTTTTTTTTTTTTTTTTTTTTTTTTATGGCAGGAAGAAATGAGTGGTTTCTAAGTTGTTCGTAATTTTGAATCAAATTCAATTTGAGCCCAAAATAATTTATAATATTTTAAATCCTAGCCCAGTCCAAAGATCACGGACTGGGGCGAGTCAAGTTGAATCAAGCAATGAAATATCGGGCCATACTAGTACATCACATAATATATTTCTTTATATAACCACAAAATAATAATAATAATAATAATAATAATAATAATAATAATAACAAAGGGTATTAAGAATGTGCATAATAAAGGTCAAGTATACTAAGAATGTACATATTGCCAATCCACAAGCAAATTAAAATAGCATGCTACTCGTTTTGTTTATTTTGAAATAAATTTAGCTGAAAATATAAAGCAACTAGGCTGCAAAATCGAAAACTTGCGTATCAACCATCAAATTCTTTGTCACTTGCTATAGGGACGATTGATCGCTCCCACTATATTCAACTGTTGAATATAAGTGTGGCATGTACACTCAATGAAACAATCATCTCTTTTTCATTACTACTCCTAAAATGGAAAGTCCCGACACTTTTACCCAAAATGGTAATAAGAGTAAAACGATGTGTTAGACGTACCGCCCTGAGCCCTGGACCGGCCCGTTAAAGCCCATTTTATTTACAGAGAGTATATACCTCAAATTATGTGGGCCGTTATTGGACAATTTTCATAAGTGGGCCGGATTAGGCCCAGATCCAAAGAAGTGTACTGTGCTCTGTGCTGGCCAGTTAAGGCCCATTTTATGACTTTAGTCGGCCATTATTGGACCATTTTCCTTTAAAGGTGCGCATTAGGCCCAGCTCTAATGAACAGTACTGGGCCTTGGGCCAGCCTGTTAAGTCTTATTTTGTAAAGAGTATCATTTTGGATTAAGTGGACCATTATTGAACCCATTTTTGCTTAATGGGCCGGATTGGGCCCATTTATGATCATTAATCTTCCATTAATCTTCCATTTTAGATGAAATTGCATAACTATCTATTTTAGGTAAAATCGGAAATAATTACTCTCGTGAATAGCCCAAAATGAAATGTTTCAACTTGTCGGGCTCAATATTAGGCCGTAACTAGTGTGTGTGTGTTTTTTTAGTTTTGTCTTTTTTTCTTTTCATTTCGGAGAATGCTCACCAGATTTTTTTTTTTTTTTTATTTTTTATTTTTTAGTTAAGAGGCTATAATATAGATAATTATTATGCTTTATTAGGGGGAAAAAAAAAAAAAAAACTTATAATCCGGTATATACTTCCAGCCCTAGTACTATTGAAACTTTTCATTTTGAGCTAATTCACGAGAGTTACAATTTTCAACTTTACCGAAAATGGAAAGTCCCAAAATTTTACCCAAAATGACAATAAGAGTAAACAATGTGTTAGACGTATGCCCTAGCCCAAATTGTTAGGGCCTATTTTATTTATATAATCGATCCATCTTAAATTAAGTGGGCTGTTAATGTACCATTTTTTATAAGTGGGCCGGATTATGCCTAGCTCCAATCATTAACCTTCCATTCTCGGTAAATTATAAAAAAAAAAATTAGGTAAAGCCGAAAATAATAACTCTAGTTAATAATAGGTCAGAAAGTTTTACTTGTGTGACTTTTTATTTATTTATTTTTTTTCCTATACACAGATTATGTCAATATCTTCTAAAAATAAAATATCTAATCCCAAAATAAAATTAGTTTAAGAATATTTTTGCATTAAACATGTGAATTACCGTGTGTATTTTTTAAATAGATACCTGAAATTTAAAATTTTAATTTATCATTTAAATTTTCATTACTTTCTAATATCCCAACTAAAAGTTTAGGGTATATATAAGTATACACCTCATTTGAGGTGTACATCTTACACCCCACCCATCTTAGGATGGGGTAAATTCCACTCGTCACTTCGAAGTGACGAGTGGATAAATACCCACTCTAAGATGAGCTTAAGTATAGGATGTACAGTCCAAATGGGATGTACAGGTAGCATAGCCCAAAAGTTTACTCTCTTTTATTTATGTACAATATGATTAAAGAGAAAAAATAAAAAGAAAAAAATTTACACTTTTGATATTGGAATCTTCCAATTTGATATTGCCGCCCCAAAATTTTTCATTAAGAAATTACATCTTTTTTATTATTACTCCGGAATAGAGAAATTTTTTTTTTCTAATACATTATTAGAAAAAAAAAATTATAACCTGTATATATTTTGGGCCCAATACTTTTCATTTCAGGCTAATTCACGAGAATTACTACTTTTGACTTGGTCTGTTTGGATGCGCATGGAGTTTATAAATTATGATTTTCGTCTAAATAAAATAAAAAATTTTGTAATTCTAAAAGATTTTACGATTTCGAATTTTAAACTGTTTAGATACATATTATACAATTACAAAAAAAAATTTCAATTTATTTTTTTTTTAAAAAATAAAAATAAAAATTTAAAATTTAAAATTTAAAATTTAAAGTTTAAGGTTTAAAATTTAAAATTTAAATTTTAAAATTTAAATCCTAATTTTAGAATTTAAAATTTTAAATTTAAAAATTAAAAATTAAAAATTTATATTTTTAAATTTAATTTTTTGTGTTAAAAATTTAAATTTAAAATATTAATATTTAAAGTTTTAAATTTGCCATATCTTGGAGATGAGGGAGCCAACAATTGGTACAATTTTTTTTTTTTTATTCTTTTAGAATAAATTTTTACGTTATCCCATTTTTTTAGTGTATAGTATAACTATACTCTATAAGTTTTAATTTTTATATTACATGTTTGAGACATAATAATGAAATTTAATGCTTATTGGTAGGAGTGTCCATGTAATTATATTTAGCTTTTAAGTTTTACATAGTTATTTATAATTTAACCAAAAAAAAAAAAATTTATCAAAATACCCTTGGTAGGTGGAGGTGAGGAGAATAACTAATAAATGTATTTTGTTTATAATTATAATAATATATAACATATATATAGATACAGATAAGGCGTGAGCTTAGGAGCACAAATGAGAAAAGATCTAAAATCCAAAGGGACGTTACACTAGAATTCTACTTCCAACTCCATGCTCCAATTTGTGAAGACGATGATTGTATAGAAAACCAAACTGGACGGGCTCAAGCTGATATAATGTTCAGCTCTGTTCAATTAATATAACTAACATATAATAATAATAATAATAATAATAATAATGATGATAAAGATTACACCAGCTAAACCGCTCGGATTGGCTGCAAACTATATATGCAACTAGCACAGGTTCCACCAAACAAGCAGGTAGGAGAAAATATTTCTCGACTCAAAAGCTAGAAGCGCAATTTGCATCAACCACCTCTTTGTACGACCTCCAAACACAAATTACCGTGCCAGTGAAAATTTATCTAACAAAATTGCAACAAAATAATACATACTTGTGGACTATCAATTTCCTCTTTGTCATATGATTGATTATTCGTTAAATGGTTTGACCTCTGGTTCAATCTGGTAGGACCTGTAGAACTTTGAACCTTAGCCTCCCCAGTTAGATGGCTGGGTTAGTTTTCAAAACATCTAAGAGAATCAGTCCCGCTTCGAAGAAGGGAGCAAACAATCATACATTCTCTCCATACGGGAAATAACAGCAAGCTTGTAGAGCGTTTCCGCATCAGGTTTTGCCAGATCAACAATATCTTGTCTCAAGCTGTGAGCCAAAATATCATGTTGTGCATATTATTACCATTTCTTGAGAGACAGAAAAGTTCCACTAAAAGGCATTCAATAATGATTAATGAGATTACTCACCTTAACCACTCGCCGGTGTCCCTCGCGTGCCGCTCAACAGCCTTGTAGAGACGGTCGAGGTTATACAACATTAGTCCATACTTGCATCGTGCATCTTCCTCCTACAAAGGAAAAAGAAGGGGAAATGTATTTATCATTATTAGCTCCACAAAATTATAAAAAGAAAGAAAGGAAGAAAGAAAGGGCTTTTAAATTTTTAAATTTTTCACTAGAAAGTAAAAATGCATCCTACTTCGGCTTCTCACATATATAATTTTAGTCATTCCAAAAGGTATAGGCTTGATAACAAGCCCTTGATCAGGGTCTGAGCTTCCAATGACTCGGAAATTCTTTGCCAAAACCACAACTAACGCAAGCTTGGACCCAAAAATATAAACTAAATTTGGATTTTGGAAATCACTGCTAGACACCTAAGAATAGAGTATATGTTGTGTCCCTCACAGAACCATCCGACAATTTGATGGTAGCTGTAGACAGGAAGAAATGCTCGGATTCGACCTGTCCAAACGATGCGACGGATTGCATCAGCCGGTACACTCGGGAGGTGTTAGAAGAGAAATCCGAAAGGTCAGATGATGTGTCCAATAAGTCGGTTTGCTGGCAGAGAGATATGATAGGTCAGATAATCTATCCGATAGGTTGTATTGCTCGGTTAAACTACAAAGCAATCCAACTTGTTGGCCCAAAAATCTAAACTATCACGCCAATTTTTAAGTTTCAGTCCAAGTAGGGTATGAATCCAGGATTCTGTGGCTAATATATAGGACCCCTTGTATAGCTTTGTGAGGAATCTTTTGAGAAGCTATTTTGGGATAAACCAAGAATATCAATTGGAGAGTGCTTTAATTAAGAGAAGTTTGGAGAATGTTGATTGGAAGCATTGGCTCAACCTCAGTGTTAGAGTTGTCCCAATGAGGGTTCTTTGGTGAGATTGTTTCTATGTTGGTTTCTTTCTTTTTGTATTGAAAGTGGCATTTACCTATGCGGTGCTAGGGATGGTTTTGGACTCTTTAACTATTTTATAGCAAAGACTCCTTTCTCTACCTCTTATGGACATAGGCTTCGGCGGAACTATGTAAATCTTGCTCTCGATTGCATGAATTTTGTGATTTCTATATGTTTTACTATTACTATTGTTAGCGTGTTTTGCTCCCGCAACTTCTCAGTACGCTATCAATCCAACCAATAAGTACAAAATGTTAGAACTACATTCTTTATAAGATGCATTAAAATATTCTATGTTATGTGTGTACTGTACATAACCATTTCTCATTCTAATGTCACGAATGTTTTCTAAAAGCAAATGAAATATATTATTTATTCTAATAATTTGCATAAGAAAATCTATATTACCATTTCTCGTTCCATGCATGTTTTATATTGCATAAGCCTTTTCTCCACATCAACAAAAAGAAGCCTCCTTTGACGGCGAGCAATCCTTCCTCTTCCTTCTGCACCTTTGTCCTAAAGTTGTTGCAAGATTAAATATTGAATTATGAAGCAATAGAAGGGCGCATCAATAGGCTTATCATGTGAATATTTACAAATTAACTATAATGTTTGATCAACTAATAATGACTCAAGTGAAGTTTTGAAACAAAAAAAAAGAACAATTTATTGCAAGTTATGCAATTACATGCACAACATGTCTTCTGCACATAGATAAAGAAGAGAAAAGAACAGATATAGAAGAGAAAATAAGGCTAGTCCACAATCACCAAATCTGTTTAGCTAATTAAAAATGTCTAGAGTGCGAATTTCGACAAGTTTTATTACAAAATACTGTGTCGAAATTGTGTAAAGACATGAGATATACTATCGATATAAGAAAACAAGATATACTGCAGTGAAAAGTTTGATAATGTCAGCCTCATGGAGTTGGACTTGTTTGCGTCAATCCTGTTACTGTTCTTCAAATTATCCCACATTCATCATAGTAAAAGCCTCACATGGTTATTGGTTTTGATGCAAATTCAAGCCCTAACCCAAGGATTGTCATGCCGGGGGCACAGAAAGACATGGCACAGCAGCACACCCCATGCCAATGTCGGCATGGCCCTCCGTGCCATTGGCATGTACCTGGCACATTGGCGTAGATTGGCATGATTTTTTTTATTCTTCTTCATGGAAAAATAGTTCCTCATAGTATTTTAATCTCTCTAAAACCTTTAAAAATAGTCCAAATGTTAATATTTGACAAAGTATAGCATGAATAGCATCTTTAATAATTAAGAATACAATTTAAACATGATATGAAAGTACCCTCGCAAAGATGAAATTATAGTCATAACTAAAGAAAATGTTATAGCGAGACAATAACATCACTAAATTAAAAATGACAAAAGAAATTGGAAGCAACCGTTAAACTCATGTTATTTCAAAACAAATTGGTCTAAATATGCAGCAGGACCCTCTATTTCACCAAAAGGTTATTAAATTTATAAGATCTACATGTTTTAAGTTCAAAAGCCATTATATAACTTTTTTTTTCTCAAAAAACCTAAAAAAACCCCTAAAAATGCAAAACAGACATTTTTTCTCGATATGGTTCAACACGCCTCTGTGCCACGTACCGGCACAACCTTATCATTATACGGTATGGGCAGCACGAGACGGCACAAGCAGCACAGGCAATCCTTGCCCTAACGAAACGTATTCCAAATTCAAAAACATGCATAATTGCAATCCAAGAAACTAAAATGTGCTTATTAAGCTCAACAGCATGGTGATAATGCAATTGCAAAATGGGCATGACAGTATTCTAGATAATGATTTAATGTGAAAAAACAATGAAATGAGTTTCAAAGGAAAATCAAATATGAATAAAATGTTGATTTGAGTTTTCTAAGGTTACTTAAATATGACTAAAATGCTGAAATGAGCCTTCCATGAAAAAAGTTTAGCTGAGACCCAGCACATAAAGATGCTGGTAATAAATGATCTATTATTTCGAAGGATTTGTCAGTATAAAATGTTTCAAATAACATGATTAATGGTTTAAATATAATCAAAATTTAGAAAGGTCATATTAAAATATGATGTGGACGTTTTCTTTAACTTCCTACTATTATGGAGGTCATTCACAAACCACTAGTGATGAATCTCAAATTAGGAGTCAAATACAAATAATGAGTGCATATGGAAATGAATATTTGACTCAATAAACATTTAGACCAAACATAGAAGAAAAAAGAAAGGATAATGCACAAGGATTTATGAGTCAGTTGATGCGTGCCAACTGTTTTATACACTCTGACAAGGTGCCAGCATGATACCCCCCTTGGGCTGATGGCATGACAGATCAGCCATGACTCAAAATCCTCTTCTAGACAACTTTTCATACTACCTATCAACCAAGTACAACATGCTCCTTCAGTAGGAAAGAGACATGCTGTATACAAGATGTCTATGCAACCAAAGAGACAACGCATTAACAGAAAGTGTAATATCAATCACAAGAATAAATACAAAATTATACAAACTAGCACCCAATGCAAAAGAATTACAAACTACCAGCATGGTGATTAGTTTCAACCAATCTTGAACTCATTCTTGAGCTTCTGAATACATGTACAAAAGAAAACTAGACAACTTTATCCTAGTTTAATTATGCTTCATTTCTTTTTCTTTTCTTTTTTTCTGACTCCAATGCTATGCAATTGAATGGTTGGGGGATAGTGAATTGTTAGATCTATGCACTGATGTTTTTGTTAGGTGACAAGGAAGGAAAAAAAGAAAAAGAAACTCCACAATACTTTTTTTAAAAAAAATTCTTTAGCTTCTTTGTTTTCGCCTTTTAGAAACCATTCAACGTATAGGGTGCATGGCAACCTCATCCACCAGCAATTCAATAAGCTGGAATTTTTTTTTCTTTTTTATAGGAAAAACAAAGGGAAAAGAAAAGAGGAAGTGTAGACAAACAAGGCCATATGGTACAGGTAGAGAGTAATATGTTAGCGTAAATCATACAAACAACACTATAAACACCCACTGCATACAAAGGAAGAACTAAAAAGAAAGATATGAAAAAAATATTCACAGATAATATATACTAGTACATATAAGAACATTAAGAAGAGATTAGTGAAATGTAAACAGAACATACTTGCAGAATCCATGCCCGCACTAGCATGAGGAGGAGAAGGGAAAGACAAAAGGCCGGTAGAGCAGCAAGAATAGCAAAGTTTATTTCATTTGCCTTCAGAATCTGATCTAGCTCGAGCATCGCCCTGTTCAAGAATTCTATTTTAATGTTGTTATGGCACAAAAAATTACAAACAAATGAAGTGCTTAGACTCACGTTTCGAGATCAAGTTTTAGCTTTTGAATCTGCATATAGAGAGACAACCAATGAGCAATATTATGTTTGCTGACTAGAGGAAAAGATGATATGAAACAATTGAACAACAAAAAGAGAAGACAAACCTGAATAAGCATGGCACGAGCAAGTTCTCCACTTAGAAGATTTTGAAGCGGATGCATCACCTCCTTCTCATATCTGTGCTAAAAGCACTTAATATGAGTGTGAATGTATAAAATAAAATAAACAAGAAGTGCTAAATGTAAAGGGCTTAAAGAATCAGTCAGTAATGAATATAAATCTATAACTTCTTTAAAAAAGAATGTTAAATATAGAGTTAGGGAGAAAATTTAAGAGGAAAAAATGAGAATGAAAAAGAGGAGAATTAGAAACATGCTTTGACTTGCTCTCTCAAAGGGAACATCAAACGGAACCATTGATGTCCCCTTATTATGTCATTTGATATTTATGTCTTCATGCTAAAGAACATGTGTATTACATAAGAAATTGCAATACATGTCACTGTTTTCATGCTTTACTTTATAACTAGGGCGAGCTTCAAGAATTTTTATTGTTATAATATCACAACATAATCCAATGAACTCACAGCAGCTTATTTTCTGACCTACAACTCAAAATAAATAGTAAAGATAAACTTATTGACCCGCAAAAATGCAAGTTCCGCACTTCTATCACCAAAAGAAAGCCCAAATATGATCAGTTTCAATTAGCACAAAAATTACCGCAACTTTTTCTCATCTAGTAAACAAAAGCCTTCAAACCTGATGATCATTAAAATTAACAAATTCAGTTGGACCTCCTTGAAGAAGAAAGCATCCAACAAAGAACATTATCACAAATGAGATGAATTAAACAGTAAGATTAAAGTAAAAAAAATTATATTAAAATAGTTAAATTCTGTCATATAATTAAATTCGTGACTTTTGTTATTCAAAAACAAAGCTTCGTTCCCACATTCAAGCCCTAAGTCCACCTACTAGGAGACAAACCAGAGAGCTCACTCTTCCACTCCTTGTGCCTCACCGTTATGACCTCAATAAGGGCTCTATGATAACTCATGCCACTAGGTTAATGGCTTCTTATTCATTTTGCCCTTCAGAAGAAAGTTTTCTTCAATAAACCTTTTCTTTTTTAAATCATGTAACTATTTTTTTTACATATCTGACCATCTATCTAGCTGAGCTTGTGCACCGTGCACACATAAGTATGTATATATTTAGTAAAATTTGATGTCAGCTTACACAATTCCCAACCAAAAGCAACAAGAAATGGACGATGGCATTTAAACCCAAGGGAAAAAAAAAAAAAACTGCCTAAATGAATTCAAGATAACCAAAACTAATAGATGGTCGAAGTTTGAGATATTTCTATAGCACCAGCACAAACAGAGAAATAGAGCAGGAAATAACATAAGCAGATAAAAAACAAATAGCAACAACAGAATTTTACTAGCAGCCAAAAGAGACATAAATTGGATTTTGAGAAACCAAATCCTATGTGGTCTAATTAGGAGCACAGTTTAACTCAAATGTAGCAACAACAAAGAGATTCCCACGATTTCTCTATGATAATACTCTTACCTTGCCATGACTATTTCCAGCAATTCCTGATCTGATATATTCTCTGGCAGATTTTGACCTTTTGTTTGCTCACAGAAGGCCAACAACATTCTGCGAACACAAAAATATAACAGTACCAGTGAAAGAGAGCAACATTATGTACACATACACACATATATATATATTACGTACCTTTACACATGTATGTATGTATAGACGTCTATACTATATAGATATACTACTAAGTGACCAAGTCTCATATTTGCGTCATTGGCAAACTTTTGCAAAACTATCAACTTTTTTCATAACTTCTCTAAATTGTGAAACTGATATTACTGACAAAGGATAAGAAGAACGTAGCTTATTTGATGCTACAATATAACATTGTAAGATTCAATTAATAGCTAAGCAGTATACTGCTCTACAAGTTAACCTACTGAACCATAGCCTGCCCGTAAACTCTTGCTTTGAGATCAAATCAATATTGCTGATCTCAGACCACATACTTAGAGAAGGGTAAAGAAAAGCATTGAATGAAATTATGCTGAAGAAAACTTAAAACTCACAACCACAGTTACGCATGTGAACATTATGCCAACACTCGTATTTCTATCCTTCTAAAGACCTTTAATAAAGACTTTGAACTCTCCGCATATGCAGAGTCTGTGCTGCAACTTACAAGGACATAGACTGAAGCATTGGGAATTTGCCACACGCATAACAATCAGAAATTCAAAGATGCTAGTGAATTGCTTTGAGGGACACAAAATATAGAACGCTTGTATTGGCACCATCATTTTGAGCAGCTCACATGTTCAAAAGCTTGTTCCATCGAGTTGCCAAAAATAATATGCTAATTGGGCTACCATGAGCTGAATAATATGGGGAACAAAATCAATCCTTGACTCCCAATGCTTATATTTACTAATACCAATAGCATATAATGGAACACTTCAAAAATAAAAATAAAAATAAAAAAATGTAATATAAACCGATGAAACTTCATAGAATAGAAGAGAGTGATATATATATATATATATATATATATATATATATATATATATATATATATATATATATATATATATATATATATATATATCGTAGGGCTACTATACTCTTATGAGTATAAACCCCTTTGTACTCATAACTTTTTCACCCTTGGATGAAGGAATGTGCGGTTAGGATGATAGTGGTCCCCCTAGGGTTTACTAGGTTGTTGGAGAAATAATATAAATCCTAGGAACTTCTATAATCCTAACCGCACATTCCTTCATCCAAGGGATGAAAATTTATGAGTACAAAAAGATTTTACTCATAAGAGTATAGTAGCCGGACCCTATATATATATATATATATATATATATATATATATATATATATATATGAGTCTGGCTGCTATGCTATCGATAGCACCAAGCACTTTGTGCTACCAAGTTTTCCGCCGTTAAATCTACCCCCTTAACCATTTCCATCCCTTAGATCATACTATTCCATCAACCACCCACTAAACCCTCAGGGACCACTATCATCCTAACCGTACATCTCTTAATCCAATGGCTAAAAACCTAATAGCACCAATGACTTTGTGCTATTGATAGCATAGTAGCCTAGCTCTCCTCTCTCTCTCTCTCTCTCTCTCTCTCTCTCTCTCTATATATATATATATATATATATATATATTCCAAACCAGTTTCAACATGAAAATTGAAAAAAATATTTGCTAATTACTGTCTCGACAGGTGTTCCAAGTATTTCAACAACTTAAATGCAGTTTTCTCTCAAAAAGAACTTAAATACAGTTTATGATGAGAATGGTAAGCTAGAAGCACAACAGGATCTTCTTGATTCAATGTCAGATGGGCACGCTGAACAGAACGCAAAAAAAGATTAGACTCTTCTTCATTTAGTGCTCTCATATGCTAGAATTAGTAAGATTTCTAATTCTGGTATATGCTATGACATCGTTTTGGACAATTAATTTGACTCGGTGCTTTCTCCATCATGATTATCATGATGAGACATTGGCAATGATTAGCTTTAGACAATCTAAAATGTTATTAACCATTTTAATCCATTGGTGCTTGCACTACAACATTATTATTGAAAGAAAGATCTTTAGATTATTCAGACTTTTCCATCCTCCTGTCACAGACAACTCAGAAAAAATATACAGTTAAATAAGAGAGCAAACACATAATGGACTATAAAACCAAGATGGAGAAATCCTTTGTGTACAATTTGTATAACAAAACGGCAAGAATGTAGGCAGTAAATGCCAAATTAACTTTGGAAAAATTAATTAGGAAGTTTTAGAATAACAAATTCGATAGATTGATGGAATGCTAGAGATAACCTGCGCAGGGAATTTGCAGTCAATTGCACCTCTTCAACTTCCATAACACCTTTGTGTCTCCTCCTGAATGTCTCGAATAGCTCATCTCTAATGGAAATAAGCTGAGAATTTCCAAAGAGCAGAATTTGATAAACAAAAGCTTATGATAATAACATGCACAAGTACTATTCACACAAGTGTATGCTAACATGAAGTACAGTAATGAACAGACACATTGAGTGGAACTATAACTAAAATATGCAGGGCCCAACAAAGGGTGGATAAATAGTGAGTTAAACTTGATGAATACAACTATCAAACAAAAGAATTTATGAAGCAACATATAATGGCCAAATGAACCTGAATGATTTATAGCTCAAGGCGAATCCAATAGAATCCTATAGATATTGGAAGAGGAGAGAACCATTACTGATAGAACCTGATTTCTTGCTTAAATATGAACATGAGTATTCCAATAATTTGATAGCATAAAATGTCTCGGACCCTTAGTTACTCGGAGTACTAAGTCCTCATGGCAAAAAGAAACGAGTTGTTTGTAGTTCACCAATTATGAAAAGGAAGAATGAATGCCAACTACCATGGACAGAAAACTTGCATTGCAATATAACTCATGAATGCACATACTTGATTCCAAGTGCTATAGCAAGAACATTCACAAAGACACAACCCACTTATATTCACACACAAATATGCGTGAGCAAGAGCACTTATATCCCAATTGTTACTGTTCCTACATTAGATCTCTATAAATTGCACAAAATGAATCCATTGCCCTAGATTAACCTCACCCAAGTTCTATTAAATTTTCAAGGTCAACAACACGCAGTTCACCATTTCAACAAAAAAAAGGCATTGGCAAATATGCATAAATACTATTACTTATCTGTAGACAAACGTGCAAAACTAATGATCCAACAAAGTATATCTCTCTGAAAGTCCGAGCAAAACAATAAACTGGAAATTATTTTCAAAAGCAGAAAATATCAACATTTTATGCCTTTATGTCTTGTTAGAACAAATAGAAGTAGCTTCAGACTTTCAGTGAACCAAAAAACACAAAAAAAAGAAAAAAAGAAAAAAAGGAATTAGCACTATGTAACTAACGAGTGGGGCAGCATACTGGTTGTTCAACATGCTCTCTCCAAAATCCCGCCATTGATTCTTTTGCGTCACGAATCCAATTGTCAATGTCAGAACTCCCCATCAAACTACTATGTCGCAAAAGCCATAATGAACATGCTGAGAGACCAACAGCTCCGCCAGTATAGCGAATCCAATATAAAGTCATTTTTCTTGGTTTTTGACAGCTAGAAAGCTAGACAACATAAACAAAATAGCTTCAACTGATAACATATTATAAATAAATTATGCATGAGCAAATATAAATGATGTCCAATTTAGTCTTAAAAATATAATGTATTACTCTTAACATACGTACAATAATCCTTCACTTCATTCAAACATAGATATCTCAAGCATGAATTAAAGTGCAAAAGAAAAAGCAACTTGCTTAGCTTGAAATGATTGTTTTTGTAGAATAAATCCAAAATTTAATGTGGTTTCAACTAAAAATCTCTAGTTCCAACCACAAACCCTCCCTAGAATATAACCCTCCTCTCTATAGAATGTACCCCTTCATAGACATCTATTGTTTGCTCTACAACCTTAGTTTTTCAATTTGATTCCCCATTTACTTTGAGCATGTTTATGTGAAAAATTTTACCATAGTAATAAGGGTGAATATTCTTAATGAGAAGTTTGATTCAAAGTGTTATTCCCACTATGCCAAGTTAGGAATAGTAGGAAAAGTTAGAATATTGTTTTGCCGGTGGGAATATCCCTATCCACCTTATCCTATGAAACGATTATCCTTGGCAAGAGAATTGCCTAAGAGATATTTCGCCAACCTAATCCCAACAAGGAATTTCTACAACCTTACACCCCATTTAGTTGGGGTACAAAGGGGGAATCCCCTTTTGTACCCAAACAAGGTAAGGCTAAGGGGGGGAATAAGGTGGGATACTTGTTCCCCCCCTTAACGGTTGTCCCGGGTGGGTAACCCCCCACAACCCGGAACTACTTTTTTTTTTCCCTTTTCTTTGCACGCTCCCAAGGCAACCTCTTTTACTTTATTAATTTTTTATTTTTTAAAATTAAAATTTTAAAATTTTAAAATATATTTAAATTTTTATTTTATAAATTTTAAATTTTTTAACTTTATTTTTAATAAATCTAAAAATTTTATTTTATTTTATATTTGTAAAAAAAAATTATTAATTTTAAAATTTATACAATTTTTTTATAAAATTTTTTAAATTTATATAAATTTAAAAATTAAAATTTTTGCTCTCACTTAAAAATTTAAAATTAACTTTTTTACTCCCACTTCAAATTTTTATAAAACTTAAAATTAATAAAAATTAAAATTTGAGCAAATTTTTGAAGCTTTAATTTTTAAGAAAAAAACTAAAAAGGGAAGGGCATTTTAGTCTTTTAACACAAAAGTCAACTCTCTATTTCTCTTATTCTTCAATCACTTCCAAACACTATTTTTCTTATATCTGGTATTAACTTAAAACCCAACCAAACACAAATTTACAATAGTTCCAGCTTGTTCCAAAAGTTATACTTATCCCTGGTACTACTAGTTATCTCTTATACCTCAACCAAGCGAAGCCTTATAGTATTTGATGGGATAACATGGATTTCATCACTCGCAACACTACGTTCCCTAACAAACACTGCATTAAAATACTCAAGTAACAGATTACCTCCAATTTAATCAAATCATTATAGTCCCAAAATTAACTCAAGTTTCTTTACAAATATGACTCAACTACACTTTATTACTCAGCATTAAAGCTGTTTTTTTACTTCTCTCTCTCTCTCTCTCTCTCTCTCTCTCTCTCTATGTTACACGGACACGGACACAAGACACGACACGACTCTCTCTATGTTACACGAACAGAGGACACGACACGACTTGGATATGACGACTCGGAAACTTTGAAAAAAGTAGAACACAAACACCACGAGGGCACAAATAAATTATATTTTTAATATAATAATATAAATTTATTTATATAAAATATTAGAATAGTTTGAAATTGAATAATAAATAAATTCTAATTCTATACTCTTTGGAGCATGATCAATCCTTTAAAGAAAAAAACTCTTTGGAGCATGATCAATCCTTTAAAGAAAAAATTTATTACCTACATCCGTTGTATAAGAACATCTAATATACTACACAACAAAAATCTTATTAGAATCTAATTCATTAGACATATTCTATAATATTAAAAAATTATATATTTAAAATATAAATTTTGGGCAATAACTTTTTATAAATCAAACAACAACTTTTTTTAATATAATTGATTATTAGAACTACTTACTATCTAAGTAATAAATTTCTTAAACTTGTAATTTTTATACATGTGGCTTTCAAATATTATGACAACACATATATCAAATTATATTTTAATTTTAAAATATCAATTATCAAATATCAATTGCAGCTCAGAGAGAGAGAGAGAGAGAGAGAGAGAGAGAGAGAGAGAGAGAGAGAGAAATACATCACGTGTAGTCAGTAATATTTTTCGTTCTTGGATGCACTGCTCCCTTCTTATGCAGAGAGGACACGCATACGTGATGCAAGTCCTCTCCACATCAATTTTTTTATTTTTTTTTTTATTTTAGGACTTGCAGCAGACCCCCACGTCTGCCTCGAGTTCTGAGTTCCGAGTCCATAGTCTGACGCAAGTCAGACACAGACGTGGCTCCCTTTGAGCCACGTCCGTGTAACATAGCTCTTTATTAAGATACTCATGTAACATATAACCTTCAATTTAATCCAATTATAATAATCCCCAAATTAGCTCAAGTTTCTTTATACATATAGTTTAAGTATACTTCATTACTACGTTAAGGGAGTTTTTTTACTTTGCTCTCTCTCATAATCCCAAAATTAGCTCAAGTTTCTTTATAAATATGGCTTAACTACACTTCATTACTTTTCTTTATAAATATAGGTAACTACAAATGTAATACTCGAGAAATTCGAGTTTGAAATTTAATAAAGTACTAAATTCTGTATATATATGTGTGCAATAAGCCCTGAATGCATGTATACTGGTGAATAATGCATGACTTAAGTTATGACTAGTAACTTGTAGATTTTTTGGATTTTCGATCAAAGTTGGCCAACTCTACCGTTCTGAATCCGAATTCGATGATCCAAATACTCGATTTGAACGGTCTCGTCGATCTGAGCGCAATGGCGCAGTCGGAATTTATGTTTGACGAGCCTAGGTCATCGAAAAGCATGCCAAACAGTAAAATACACTGTATAAGATGGATTTAGAATTTATCGGAGCCTAAAGTCAACAAACCAAAATCGCTACTCAATAGGTCTCATCGAGCCGGACATCATGGCGAAGTCCCTTTTTCTGTTTGACGACACTATTGCCTCAAAAAAGGTGAAAAACAGTGAAAAATAGTGTATTTTCACAAAAGTCCCCATATTTTATGCACCGAGAAGCGTGCAACTTCTTGGGGAGGGGCCTCTGTGCATTTATTACCTACAGCAGGGGACCTAACCAAAAATATGGGTTTTTGGAGTGCCTAATTGCATTTTGTTGCAATTCTATGTATTAACTTGGTTGGGTTAACCCTAGCCGCATGCTCCACAACCTCAGAAGAAACCGCCGCCTCCTCACCTCCCTCTGATTCTCCTATGCCTTCCCCGAGTTCCAGCGCCGCCGGCCGTCGCCGGAAAAGCATCTTGGAGGTTGCTCTCGGATTGTGAAGGAGAGAACTTTCCCAAGCCGCAACCTGCTGCCTCCTGAGTTTGGTGGGGTGTTCCTTGTCATCAGGAGATACTCCCCGAGAAGTACCGTTGCCTGTGTTGGCCGCGCAACGCCGGAGAAGAAACCTTGGTTTTCTTCTTCTTCCTCAACTCCGGCTAAGGTGAGTTCTTTACTATGGCGGGGTTTCTGGCTACCTAGACACTTTGGGCATCTTCCTCACCTCTTGGAGATGTCCCCTGCCGAACCCCAGCGTCGGGAATGTATACGGTTGCCGGCGAGAGAGTTGCACCCGCCGAAACCCATGATTGCTCCGCCTCGAGCAAACTTTGCACCCGATGGCTTAGGTTCGGATTTTAAATGATGGGAACCTTCCTCTGGTCCTATAGAAGTTCTCCACAAAGTTTGATGGAGTTTGGTTTAGAGGTGAACCCACGGTGTGATGCCCTAGTCTTGGGTTGCATGAAGTTAGCCGGACTTGGCCGTACGTCGTCACCACCGCTCCTCGCCGCCGGCCAAGGGTATGGTTGACCCCCACTTGAAGGCCACAGATGCCTTTGCATGGACTGAAACCAAGGAATTAAGTGCCGTGGCACGGGGGCGTGCCGCTCGCCGCCTGGCACGGTACGGTACCGGCACGCTTGCGTGCCGACACGTTGCACGCTTGCGTGCCGATAGATACGCATGACCTCCCAGAGGCACGCTCTGGCACGATTTTTTTTTATTTTTTTTGTTCCCAATAAGCTCTTACAATATTGTTTTGAACTGTTTAGTCAAAAAATTATGAATATTGGCTATATATAGCTTACTACACTCACCAATTAACATACTGATAATTATTTTTTATATATAAAGTACAACTATATCTCACAGAGAATAGAAATAACAATATAATAAATAAATTCACAAGTATAATAAGTATTTAAATTTACATATTTATAGAGAAAAGACTGCTTAATTCCACATAGATTGTCGCGGTTGATCATATGGCATAGTGTGATCTGCAGATATCAGATTTATTTGACAATGTTGATATAAATATTCTTGGTATTGTGAAAAAGTCATATATTCGTGATATATGTTATTGTATTGACGTACGTAATGTTCATATGCAATTGGATCGCTGATATGATCGACAACAGTTATTTGTACTGGCATATGGACTGCAACATCATAAGGATAATATGGATACGCAATATTATCACTATACGATTCGGCATACGAACTTTCACTATATAAAGGTATGGATGGATCATAATCATATCTCTCTCCATAAAAGCCATGTTGATATGAGGGATACGATGAAACTGAAGTACTATCAAACTGTGTGCGCAAATTATCATCCCTTCGTGGGTGCCCAATTGACACCGCTTCCAAACCCTCTCATCTTCCTATAATCGTGTTGTGAGGGCCTATTACCTCTTCTGCGATCATATACCACTCCAGATGTTTGACGTGGTCTCGACCCATGATCAGCATCTTGAGTGGCATGAGTGAAATTTTGCTCTTCAGTAAATATAAGACCACCTCTGCCCTCATCTCCACCTTCCTGTTGTGTTGGTGGAATGCATTCACCACCATCCCCACCACCATCCTCACTGCTATTGGTGGTGTCATCGTCATCGCTACATACATTTTTGGACCGTGGTAACTCAGAATATGATGGTGCCGATGTATCGCTATCTTCATCAAGCGAGATTGCATCAGCTGCATCTAATAGATCCTTCGATGTCATAATTTTTTTACCCTTACCACTTATGACTGTTGTTGAAGGTCTCTTTGCGATAAACGATATCTTCTCTTTTTCTGACTGACTTTGAGTACGACTTGGGCGACCATGTCCTGGTCCCATCATAAGACGCTCAAATTCTGCATCAGAGTCATCCACAGAATTTTGTGATTCTTAGCCCAAAGATGCTTGTTCTTGCACATTACCTAACTGATTATGAGACCCCACTATATTCTCATTAGCCCTTCTTTCTGCATCACTAACTCCTGCTTCCTCAGCAATTATCCTGAATGGTCGTGGTGGATCTCCAGGCTCATCGAGCAAAGGGTCCTCTTGATTCTCTTTGTCTTGTAGCCAATCAAATATGGGGTCTGATTCATCATTGATAAAGCTTGCATCTAAGGGATTATAAATTTTTAATTCATTTTCCCTATCATACTCCGCTCGCATGCATCTTAAACGGAGCCTCATATTATAGTGGACATAAACTAGCTTCTCTAATCGAGCGTACGCTAATCGGTTACGCACTTTGATATGTATCAATGCGAAGGTACTCCAGTTGCGCTCACATCCACTAGACGTTGTTGTTTGAGATAAAGCGCACACAACAATTTTCTTTAAATGCTTTGCTGATCCACCGTATTGTAGCCACCACTCAGCTATCCAATTAAAAATTAAAATTATATCAGAATAAGTTTATCGTTAAATATAAAATATGTAATTATTTAGTTACTTACTGGGATCGGTGCTGTGTCTCCCATTAATTGCACCCGCATCGCCAAAAATTCCAGTGGATTCACAAAATATTTTTCCCTATATTATGATATTATAATATATTATAATAATGAGAAATTAGCATATTAACATATAATAAATTAATAATATATTAAAAAAGCTATTGTACCTCATTTATAGCAAGAGCGACATGCATTGGATCCATTTCCAATCTATTGATGACATTTCGTAATGCCTTTAATAATTCATCATCATATCCAAGATTATAACGATGGTGGTACGACGGATTAAGATAATAACCTATCATTAAAAAAAAAACAACTCCATCAACAATGCAAGAATACAATTGAATAATCACTAACAAATAGTTTTGTTATAATTTATACTTGCCTGCTAGGTGCATATCCTGACTCATCTGAACTTTTCAAGATTTGTCGATAATTTTTAGATAAGATTGACATCGCAATGGATTGACTATCTTGATAGTCTCTTTAGCTATCCTCAGTTTATGATAGATGTGTCCCATTTGAGGTATTTTGTCCTGATCCACCAATCGAAAGACCACGTATAGAGGCTCCACAATATCAACAATCTCTTTCACATAATCCCAAAATTTGGTGGACTGAATTATTTGCTCAATACTCTTTCCATCAGGCTTGGAGGCATAACGAGATATTTGCCATTCATTTGATGCAAACATAGATTTTAAACCATTTTTATTTTTAAGAAAACTATTTAGAGTGATAAAATTTGTGCCAAATCGTGTGATACCAGGACGTAGGATCTCTCCTCCAATGAATTTGGATATTAAAGCATTGACTCAATTATGATTATACAAATACTTAGATACACGTTGTGCAGTATTTATAATCTTTTTTACCCGATTTATCTTACCAAAGTCAGACATTATTAGGTTGATACAATGCGCCGCACAAGGAGTCCAAAATATGTGTGGATGCCTTTGCATCAGTAGTTTGCCAGCTTTCTTGTAGTTTGAACCATTGTCTGACACTACCTGTACCACATTTTTCTCACCAATCTCACCAAGAACTTGCTCCAATAATGCATATATATAATCAGCATCTTCAAATCGACCGGTCGCATCAACTGACTTGTGGAAGACCACCTTATCATTGCAAGAAAATAAAAAATTTATGATGCTCAAATGTGTATGTGATGTCCAACTATCACACATTAAGGTAACACCATACATCTGCCACTGTTGTTTGAAGTTTTTTATCCATGCATGGATATCATTGACCTCCGCATCAAGGTATTTGCCGGCGATCTCATACGGTGTTGGGGGTTCAACTCCTGGACCCTCCTTTTGTACAGCAGTGATCATTGATCTATAATATGAACTGTTTGCTACATAGGAAGGAATATGACTAAAGTGAAAAAACTTTACTATTGCTCGACCAATTCTGCCTTTTTTATCTTTTTTGAGCATTGTATCTATGCGCTGTTATTGAGCATCTGGACCAAGTAATGCCATTGGGTCTATATCTATAATATTTGGACCATTTTCACTTTTTTGTTTTGGTATTTTCTTTAATCTGTCGAACATGCGGCCAACAGAACCACTTCGAGATAAACCTGATGGCGCAGAGCCCGATCTAGACCCGCCACCGGCATTAAACTGAGAGGTCGCAAATTGTGCTCTATGTCGTTGGACTTCATCTTGCTGCCATCTTTCCTGTAAAGATGCTTCCATGGCAGCTCTAGTATCAATATCAAATTCATCACCTGTACCTTCATATGGGTCAACCGAGGGATACTCGGTTGCTCGTTTATCTAGTTCATCTCGATCATCCCTCGTTTTCTGTTTTGCTAATTTTGTAGATTCTAACTTAATTTTCATTGCATGTCTTATTTTCTGAGGAACTTTAGTGCATTTCGATACTTCAGAAAAACCTCCCGCGATATGTTTCTTTAAGCGGGTGACACCTCCGCCCATTCCGACCATATTACAATAATTACACTTCCAATGAAATCTGTTTCCAGCAATCATTCGTCCGTACTGCCAACCATAATCTTCTATTTTCTTAGGTGTCATTATGATCTACACAATTTTTTTACATACAAATAACTATCCTAAAATTCATTCAAAATAATAAAAAAAAGATGAGAAAATTATATATATCAATTTTGAAAATTATTTTAATTTTATCATTTTTTTTATTTTAAAAATTATAAAATATAAAATTAGAAAATATTATATTTTTTCTCAAAACTTTTCAAGATCCATTTATTGATCCATTTAATTTTGAACTATTTATAAATTATAAAGAAAGATCAATAAATGGATCCTGAAAATAGTTCAAAATTAAATAATTTAAAATTA
Organism: Tillandsia fasciculata; assembly: GCA_029168755.2. Classification (NCBI taxonomy): domain Eukaryota; kingdom Viridiplantae; phylum Streptophyta; class Magnoliopsida; order Poales; family Bromeliaceae; genus Tillandsia; species Tillandsia fasciculata. The sequence continues at coordinate 10,421,314 of CM054938.1, forward strand.
AATAATTTATAAATAACTAATTTTAATTTTTTTTTTAAAGAGCTTTATAATTATGAAATATTTAAAAATTCTAAATAAAAACTTAAATTATAACAATTTTTACTTACCTAATAAGTAGATGTTTGATTTTTACTTCCTGTGTCTTTTCTTTAGCGATGAAGAAAAAAAAAAATTACGAATTGCGTGAGAAAAAAAGAAAAGGAAAGAAAGAAAGAGAGAGAGAGGATAAAAATTGTTGCCGAGAATTATGAGGGTGAGGGGAAGGGGGAGGGGGGAGGAAAAGGAAAAAAATATTCCTTCCCCCACCCCCTGTTCACGGGTGGGAAGAGAAAGAAAAAAAAAAAAATCTAAAGGAATATATATATATATATATATATATATATATATATATATATATATATATATATATATATACTGTGCACATGTGATTTTTTTTAAAAAAAAATAAAAAAATTACTGTACACATGTGATTAAAAAAAAAAACCAAAAGGAAAAAAAATAAAAAAAAGGTACTATGCATTTGATTAAGAAAAAAAAAAACAAAAAAAAGAAAAAGAAAAAAAAGGCTGCCGTGCCGCTCGGCACGGCACGGCGTAACAGGGTATCGCCATGTCTCGAAAGGTATCGCTCGAGACGGGGGGGGGGGGGGGGGGGGGGGGGGGGGGGGGGCTCCCTGTACCGTGCCCCTATACGTGCCGCTGCGGCGCGGGCGGCACTTTAAACCTTGTCTGAAACCCATTGAATGAATCTCCACCATTGTTGTGGCTTAGAAGTGACCTTAAGGTCTTCTCCGACCATCCGCTGCCACCACACGCAGGCGCCGGACCCCAGGGTCTGCATGGACCCCGGGGTCTGCATGGTACTCTTCTCAACACCCTCCGGCTAGTGCTTACAATAGTTTCTGTCCATAGCCTTCATTTGATTGGGTTGCCCTAGACCAAGCTCTATGTTGGGTGTTTATGGCCGAGGTTGCCTTTGTCACTGTTCCGGCAGTGCTCCGGCCACCCAATGGTGAGCCCTTGGACCTCCTCGACCTCCTGAGCATAGTGCTCACCTTACTTTTGCATATGATTGAGTGGTTAGGTCAATGTGGTAACATAAGCCTTGTATGCATGATGCATGTTGACCCGAAGTTGTTCTCGGGCTCCGTGCTGCTCCCCCTCGGTTCAATTCAAAAGTCTCCAGTTGAGAAGTAATTGCTTGAGTATTGATATAATGCATGTATTTATGCAATTTTAGTAAACTCTAAGGGTCTAAATGCAAATGTGACCTCATGGGCTGCTTTGGGCAGCGTGAACATGATCTCTGAACCTTTCGTTCGAGATCCGTTGGCTTCTATTAAGCGAAAATTGGATAACGACTCATAAATCGGCGAAATTGCGATTTATCGGTTGTTTGGCGCTAATCGCACAAATCAAGAAATTTTGTTGACCAGAGGTGAGTCACAAATGTCATTGGCGGTTCCCGATGTTGTCCTGGCAGGTCCAGTGACTTTAGTTTAGCATTGGTGATTTTCGGAGCCGAAATCGGATTTCTGGAAGTAAGTTTCGGTTGTTATGGCACCGTTTGTGCACGGGATTACACAGTCAGATGTTAGTGAGTCTTTTCTAACACATGTATTTGTTGTAGGCCCCAGCTGTGGTGTCCCGGTTTTCCCGTGCGACTTGACTGGGTGGTCGGCGGCGAGAAAACACCTATTTTTGGTATATCGAGCCCGTTGTGCGTCAAACGGATGCCAAAAACGGACTCAGCGTTCGAAAACGTTGAAAATCGACTATTTTCGGGCAAAATTGGCCTAACGGGCCGGATTTTCGGGTGGGCCGGTCCACGGCCCACTTGGCGTGCACCGGGACCAGCGAGGGCCACGACGGGGACACGTGGTAGGCGCTGAGTGGTCGGGCGGCGGCACGGGAGTCGAGGCGCCGCACTCGTTGGGCGCGGCGCACCGTGGACCGCGCCAGGGCGCGGCGCACTCGCCCGTTGCGGGGCGCATGGACTCGGCAGCCGGGCGCGGACCGCGGTCCGTGCGCCTCGCCGTGAACCCCGCGCGGACACGTGTCGCGCTCGGGTGAATCCGAGCGCGCACAGTGTGGAGCCGGGGGGCGGATTTCGGGCGCCCGATTCTTGCGCCCGAATCCGCAACCCCCTTTTTTGTGGATTTGGGCTATAAATAGCCCATTTGTGCCTTCTTTTGGGGTTTTTCCGAGCCTCTCTTGAGCCCTCCTTCGACAGGAACCTTCCACGGCGACTCTTCTTTGATATTTGGGATCCCGGAAATTTTTTGGAAGACGTTCCATCAGCTTCCTCCTCGACATCGCGAGCTTCGACGCGCCTTCGATAACGAGCTTTTCCGTCGACTTTTCGTCCGCAGGCTCCCCTGGGCTGACTCGAGGGAGTTTTTGGCCGATTTCTACGGCATCGTTTCCACGAGAGGTAGATCTTCGATTTCCGTATTTACCACTCCTCTCAGTTTTGGGTTTTTATTAGGGTTTTCGGAGCACCTTTGAACCCCTTTCTTGCTGCTGATTTTTCTGGCCGGCGGACCTTGTTTGATTTTTATCTCGATGCTCGGTTATCGGATTTCAGCCCGTGAGGACTCGATCGACATCTACGCTTCGCAAGGATCGCAGCCATATTTTTATTGAAATTTTTGGAGATCATCTCGAAGGTGATATTTTTACTTCTTCTGGACTGATTTTCCGTATAGTTGGAATTTTGGGGATTTTTGCTTACCGCGGTGTTTGGTCTGTATCTCAGCGACCGGGAGGAGTTTTCTTGTGTTTTTGGGCTCGTTGGGATTTTGGGAACCTGAGGAGTATCCCCGTTCAGTGTTGGCTTATTTGGACTTCGGATCGACGCGTGCTTTCAGGTGGGTTGCTTTCGTCTCCAAAACCAGCGGACGGTTCTCTAATTCTATATGTTAGTGAGCATGCATGTTTGTGAGATATGATAGAAAGCATGTGGTGAGAGATGATATTTTCTTTTGTTGATATTGAGATCATGTTGGTTAATGTTCCCTATTTACATTCAGTTAAATTTAATGCTATTATTGGAACTTTGACCTAGCACCCTGTCATATGTTGTATGTATCAACCAGACTACTAGAAAATCCAAACTTTGGCTAGTTTATTTATGCTTTAGACACTCCTAAACATTTATTCGTTTTTCCTGGACTTAGAGCGTTCCTCGCCCGGGTAGTGGGCCGAGTAGTCGGAATGTTGTGAGATGCATGTTACACCCGTGCCTGGGGGTCGAGTGGAGTCTGGTAGCTGTGATTAGATCAGTGCTAGTCTTGGGAGCCGTCTGAGTCGACGGTGGGTCCCGACTGTCGAGTATTTCCAGCCAGTGAGTGAGAGACGTGATTTGAGTACTGTCGATCTTGTTGATCGTGGATTTGGATTATAGCCTGCATGAGCCATATTGAGCTCGACAGAGATGCGCGAATACTTTTCTCGGTGGGGTCGCGCCCCTCGAGTGCCGCTCCGGAGCTAGGCCTGCTACTTTGCTATCGCGACTTGTCGACACAGTCTTTCTGGCTGGGCCCTTTTTGAGCAGTCACGGACGCCCTACGTAAGTCTAGTCCTCCGTGGATGTAATGGCAGTAGGTGGGCGCAGGTTTGACTGGACCCTATGTGGCAGACAGTGTAGATTGGGTGATTGTTTTATCGAGAGATAGTAGATGCATCATGTTTCATCTGTATCACCCCTTGAGCATTTAGATAGAGGCATAGTAGCTGTAGAGTTATTTTCAGCCTTTCTTTTATAGTACTGCATTTGTTACCTTATGCCTCTAGTAGACTTAGTGGGCAGACCGTCGGGTTTGGTAGCGGTACCCACTGAGAACTACTATTGATTGTAGTTCTCACACCCGCTGTTGGTGACTTTTTCCAGGGACTTCTTCTCCAGTTCTTGCTGCTCCTGTTGCTGCTCCATCTGACCGAGGTAAGGGAGTCGCGAGTTAGATCCCTACCCGTTTCCAGTGCAGAGAGTAGATGTACCCCTTCCTGGTGATGTCTTAGTATAGTCAGTGGTTTTGGATGTATTTTGTATTTACTTCACTTCACTTGAGAGTTTTATTTTGGAGAGACTTTTGTTCTGTGAGGACCTGACATGTACTATTTGGAGTTGTAGTTATTTAATTCTGCTGTTTACTTTTCCGCTCTGATATCTGTATAGTAGTTAGTATTATCTTTTGTAGGTTAGTCGCTTCGTCTATACGGGGCTTCCCGTATGGGCGGCGGATCCGTTGGCGGGCCCGGGTCGCAGTTTCGACCTCGGGGCGTGACACCAGCAGTCAAGAGCCAACCCGTGAGCCATCTAGCGGATACCGCAATTGTCTACCCTGAGGTGGGTGCTTCGATCCGGGCTTTATCATATCGTCACCTGTGGGGTACTGTGGTTGGTCGGACCCCTGTGATTGATGATAGCCTTGGTCCTACAGTTGAGCCTTTCCATGTGCTTTCCTTTCTAGCATTTATATTGTTATACTTCAGCATTTAATATATCTGTATATACAGTTGGACATATGCCATGCTTGCTTGGTCACTATCTCAGTTACATCTATGTACTTTCTATTCTTCACTGCATGTTTAGAATAGGAGTTTCAATTTCAGTTACATGGCATGGATGGTATTTCAATATTTATATCCCAGTGGGGATTTTTTCAGCTTTTTGCCGATTGTCCGGTCTTTAGACCGTGAGTTGAGCATCAGCATTATGATCGCCATAAAGCCAACTTTCAGTCATGCACACCCGCATATTAGCTACCTGCTGAGGTGTTGTGGTGTCCCGGTTGCCCGTGTGATTGGCGATGAGAAAACACCTATTTTTGGTGTATCGAGTGCGTTACGCGTCAAACAGACGCTAAACTCAGCGCGCGAAAACAGTCAAAAATGGCTATTTCCGAGCAAAACGAGCTTATTGGGCTCAATGTGTAAGCGGGCCGGCTCACGGCCCATGCACGTGCACTAGGCGCAACGGAGGAAGGCTTGGACAGGTGTCGGCGTGCAGCTAGCCGACAGCCGCCACGCAGCGTGCGCCCATTGGCGCGCGCCTTCCCGCGACGCATGTCGCCCGGCCAGTGGGCGCGGCGCGCCCTCCCGAATCGGGACGCGTGGCCCGATCAATGCCGCCCAGCCGAATGGCGGGAACGGCTGGATCTGCGCCATGTGTCCCAGCATCCTTGCGGGCTTGGCCCAGCACTGTAGCTAGCCGAGGGAGATTCCTCCCCCCTCCTTTTTCTTCTTCTTTCTTCTTCTTCTTCTTCTATTTAAGTGCTTCTTCTCCTCCTTTCTCTTTTGGACTTTTGGAACCTTGGAGACTTCTACAGAGCATTCCTCCACTCCTCTACTTCATTTTCACCATCAAGAGAAAGGCTAAAGAAGCTTCATCTTCATCATTTTCTTCAAGAGTAGAGCATCAACATTGCTGCTGACTTTTGGTCAACTCCGTCGTGTTTCAATGCAAAAATCCTACAAAGATCATTTCTTGGAGATTCGAGCTGATTTTTGAAGAGGAGCTTCACAAGAGGTAGGCCTACAACTTTGGTATTCAACTCTCTTCTAGGATCATGAGATTTCTCAGAGTTTTTAAGCGATCTTTGGGACCCTTTTTCTCAACCTGGAAATCTAGACAGCCCTCAATGTTTTTCCTTTTTTGGACAGTAGGATGAGAATTTTGAGCTGATTTTTGTGGGGAAATCTTCAAGACTCGAAGCTCTACAACTTTGGTATGTATCACTCCACCCAGATCTGATGTTTTATTGGGATTTATTTGTCATCTTTGGAGAACTTTGTTGCATTCGTGCACATATTAGACTTTTTGGATTGTTCATAGTATTTATGGGTTTTCTCTTTCATTTATTCATGAAATTTGGAGTTCTTTGGCTCGATTTATATCTACTCTCGAAGAGGAATCCAATGAAGTTCTTTGGCTCGATTTATATCTACTCTCGAAGAGGAATCCAATGACACCTTGCTTACTGGATTTTGAGCTCATTTGCCCAGGTAAGTTTATCAATCTTTACGACCCTGTTTCAAATTTTGGTGCAGTCCCTGTTTTGGATTTTGAGTTGTGCATTGGACCTTTGAATGCAGATATCTTTGGATAAATTGATCTTTTTCGGAATTTCAAGTTGGGATTTCTTTTTAACTTAATGGTGAGCAATTTCTCTTTTGTAATCTGTGGGAGATTCCCTTTGGATTAGCCTCTATTAAGCTTTGAAGTTCAAGCTAAGTTTATGCTGGCAGATTGGGACAGCATGTAATGTTTGGATGTTTTGTTTATTAAAGCGAATTTATGATGGATTTTTGGAGCTTTAAAGATGTTCATATGACTGAGACACTTTATATTTGCTGTTGGAAGCTTCAATTTGAGGTACTGGATGCTACTAATGCATTTTATTTAGCATAAGCTTACTTGCTGAAATTCTGGATTTGAACCGGGCAGCGTGCATTGTTTCGGGTATTGCACCCAATCCGAGCGGCGGATTTGGATGATTTTCGTGACGTTGGACTCCTGAGAGGCTAAGAATTCTACACGCCAAATTTCAGCTTGATCGGGCATCAGATCATCAAGTTCCAGGTGGGTTGTTTTGGTCTCCAAAATCAGCGGGCGGTTCTCTAACTCTATTTGTTAGTATGCATGCATGATTTAATGTACAACCTTTATGATTGAGATGTAAGCATGAGAAATGGTCTAAATTATGTTGATTGAAGCTTACATGATGAACTGTACATGTTATTGTGGATTGAGAGTTTGCATGTTAAAGTCATCCATGTTGTTGATTTAAGTTTACATGATAAGTTATACATGCTATGTGATAGAGAGCTATATATTGAAATGATTCATGCTATGTGATTGAGAGCTATATGTTGAGATGATCCATGCTTTATAATTGAGAGCTATGTGTTGTGACAATCCATGCAATGCGCTTGAGAGTTTACATGTTGAGATGATCCATATTATGTGATTGAGAGTTTCGTGATGGAAGAGTTCACCCTATGTGATTGAGAGCTTGCATGATTATGTTCTACACACTAGTTTGATTAAGAATAGGTTGCATGAAAATGCTCACTTCATTTGTTTGAGTGCAAACTTGTATGTTAGAATTAGTGGTTTAATTATTGTTCTTAACAATAAATATTGGAACTTTGACTAGGACCCCGCCATATGTTGCATGTATTAACCAGACTAGTAAAAAACCCTCACTTGAGCTAGATTCTTTTATGCTTTAGGCATCCTCACACTTTACATTCTTATTCTCTGGATATAGAGTTTTCCTCGCCCGGGTAGTGGGCCGAGTGGTCGAAATTTCTTTTAGTATAGAATGCATGTTACGCTCGTGCCTGGGGGCCGAGTGGAGTCTGGTAGCTGTGGCTAGTCTTATACTAGTGTCGGGAGCCGTTTGGGAAAACGGTGGTCCCGGGTCGTCGAGTATTCTCCGATCTGTTGTCGCCACCAAGTTCGTAGCAGTAGTGTGCTTGTGATAGCAGAACCTTAAACCCAGAATCTTTTTGGACACACATGATTTCAGTAAACCAATGTTTTCCTTCCAAATGTCGAAGAGTCGCCGAAGCCTGTTCTTATTTGATTGGGTGAAGACATTAGCCCTTCAGGGTTTGGAAAATAAAACTTGCTTTAACTGATTTTCTTAATAGAACTAAAATTCATTCAAATGAATTTTTCTCAAATCAAGATGGTTTTGTAAAAATGAACTATTTTCGGTCCTCACCCCAAGAGGGTTCGAGTGGAAACGGTTTTTTGTAATAACTATCATCTTTCTTCTAAACTTCTTCACCCGAGAGGGTTCGAGTGATCTGGGTTCTAAGGATTGTTTTCTTCCTCGGGTCAAGAACAACGGGAAGCTATGCCTAGAGCCTGTTCTTGTTTAATGTGGGTTGTAGGTACTAGTCCTTTGGAGTTTTCGGACCCTTTGTTGTCGTCGGCTGTAGAGTATCTCTAGCCAGTGAGATTTAGCATGTTGAGTTTGATGTCCTGTTTTGGGAGCCCTTGCGTTGACGGCGGTCCCGGCTGTTGAGTACCTTCGGCCAGTAGGTTAGTGTTGTGAGTTGGACATTGTCAATCCGATTGATCGTGGATTTGGACTATAGCCTGCATGAGCCATATGGAGCTCAACAGAGATGCGCGGATACTTTCCTCCGTGGGGTCGTTCCCCTCGAGTGCCGCTCCGGAGCTGGGCCTATTACTTTGCTATCGCGACTTTTCGAAGCTGATCTCGTTGACTGGGCCCTTTTTAGGCAGCCATAGACGCCCTACGTAAGTCCAGTCCTCTGTGGATTTAATGACAGTAGGTGGGCGCAGGTTTGACTGGACCCTATGTGGCAGTCAGTTTGATTGGGTTTATTGAGTATACTGGGATAGAGTCAATGCATCATTGTCATCTGTATCACCCATTGAGCATTGTAGATAGGGACATGATAGCTGTAGATTTCTTTCCAGCTTATTCTTTCATTATTACAGTATTTCTATTATCTTATACCTCTAGTAGACTTAGTGGGCAGACTGTTGGTCTTGAAGATGGTACCCACTGAAAACTACTGTAGGATATAGTTTTCACACCCTCTGTCGGTGACAGTTTTAAAAAGGCTTTTCCCTCCGTTCTTGCTCTAGCTGGCTTGACGGACCGAGGACAAGGAGTGACGAGATAGATCCCTACCAGTGTAGTTCATTTTGGTGAGATAGATGTACCATCCCGGATTGTGGGATTTTATTATACACTGATGTATTATTGTTTTAGTTTACCACCCTTTTCTTTGGATTCATATAGGGGTGTAAAATGGGCCTGCCCGTGGCCCGCCCGGCCTGGCACGACTTCGGGCCAGGCCGTGAACCGGCACGGTTACTGTAGCTTTGTGCCGGACCGGCCCGATCCAAATTTTTGGGCCGTGCTGGGCCATTACTTCAAGGCCCGTCGGCCCGGCCTGTGACGGGCCTGGGCCGTGCCGAGCCAAGGTGCAGGCCCGTGGCCCGGCACGGCACAACCATGTGGGCCGTGCCAGCCGGGCCAGTACGGCCCGAACCCCAAAGCCCAAGGCAACTTGCCTTAGGCCTTGGGGTCAACTCTTAGGGAGAAGAGCTCTTCTTGGCTCTTCTCCCCATGAGCCTCTTGGGGAGAAGTGCTCTTCTTGGCCCTTCTCCCCATGAGCCCTCCTCCTAAAGTCTTTATGGCACCTTGGGAGACGTGGTTTTGGTCCAATGGATCAAAATTTTATGGTCCATTGGACCAAAATCTTTTTTCAAATTTATTTTTTTTAATAAAAATTTATAAATAATTTTTTAAAATTTGTTATTTTATAATTCTTTTTATAAATTTTAATTTTTTTATTAAATTATAAAATTAAATAGAAATAATTTATTATTTATATTTTTAAATTTTATATTTTAAAAAAAATAAAATAAAATAAAAAATTTAAGAAGCCGACCTGAAGCACAGCCCGGCCCGACACGGGCCAAAGGGCCGTGCCGGGCCGGATGCTTAAGAGATCCGGCCCGGCACAGCACGGCCTGGATTTGAATCCGGGGCGGGCCGGGCTGGCCCCTGGCCCGTTTTGGCCCGGAAAATGTGAGCCGTGCCGGCTCGTCCCGGCCCACATTACACCCCTAGATTCATATATGTTGTATAGGAGAATTTTTATTTGTACTATTCCTGTGGATCAGATTTTGTATTATTTATATTTGGAAGATTAACCTTGTACTTTATTTCAGTTGTACAGTGGTTTGGATTTTATTTTACAGCAGTTTATTTCTCGCTCTGATATCTGTATAGCTGTAGTACTATCTTTTGCAGGTTGGACGCTGCGTCTATACAGGGCTTCCCGTATGGGCGGCGGATCTGTTGGCGAGCCCGGGTCGCAGTTTCGACCCCGGGGTGTGACAGATGTTCTTTACCGGTAGAGAGGTCACATCGACCCGTGAGCCCAGAGAGTTCACACGGTGTGTGCAGGGTTATGATAGCATATTGGTGCATCGGTGTGGCATTAGCCTTAAGTCCTTGTGACCAAAAGTGGCATGTGATTGGGTATTTTGTATTTACAGCTTTGATGCATTATCTTATTACCCAGTTTAGTGCTTGCTTTTACTATTCAGCATGCTCAGTTTCATTATCTGTATTTGAGATATTTCAGTTCTTACTATCCACTTATTATGGTATACCAGTAGGTTACGACTTACTATTTCTCGGCCCGTCGTACCCACTAGAATACATTTATGTTGTATCTCACACTTTTTGGTGACCATTTTTTCAGATCAAATAGGTGTTGGGATCTTGGGACGAACAGGAGAGCTGACACGTTAGAGTTGTCCCTTTTCGCCAGCCTCGTCTGGCAGTATCTAGGATGTTTTACAATTTTAGTATGTTATGATCTTGAGTTGTTGTGGATTATATATATCATGTGGACTATGTGTATGATTGTGATTGTGGATGTGTAGTTGTAGAGTATTTATGTTTATGTTTATGTTTCGTTTAAAGTGATTGTCACTCCTCTGATTGAATAATTGTACTTGTCTAGCTGTGCATGTATAGGGGAGACTCTGTTCGTGTGTACAGATGATTTCTTATGCGTGTGGCGGTCTGTTCACACCTTGGTTTTCAAAATGATAAACTCTGATTTAAAAAAAAAAAAAAAAAATTAGGCTGGTTTTCAAAACTCTGGGCGTGACAACACATTATTACTGAGCATTAAGGGTGTTTTTTTACTTTGCTCTATGCACAAGAAATAAAGTGCCGCCCCGTGCCGCTCGGCACGGGGCGACACGTACCATGCCCCCAATATTAGGGGCACGGTACAAGGGGGGTGCCAAGGCACCCCCCGTGCCGCGATACCCTCGCGGGTATCGCGCGAGACGGGCAATACCCCACGGGGTATCGCCGCTCCCTTTTTTTCTTCTGTTTTTTTTTATGCAAATCCTTCTCTCTCTCTCTCTCTCTCTCACACACACACACACACACACAGAGTTAGTTTAGATTTTTTGTTACGGTTGTTTTTTTTTTTTCTCTCTCACAGTTAGTTTTGATTTTTTTTGTTGTGATTGTTTTTTACTTTGGGTGAGTTTTTGTACCTTTCATCCGTTGTTATTATTATTTTTTTTTAATATTTTTTTTTTTGGTAGATCCTTATGTCTTCCATCCAATTTTTTTGGGGATTCACCCTTATATTTCCAACGTAATTTTTTTAAAAAAAATATTTTTAATTTGTAAATTTTTTAAAAATATATATATATAATTAGGTAATTTTTTTATTTATATTTTATAAAAAGTTGAAAATAAATATAATTGATTTAATTATTATATAGTCAAAATTTTAATTATTTTAGATAAATATAGTATTTTAGATGAGATTTGCGATAAAAATATTTTTAACTTTTTAAAAGATTGAAAATACTGATAAAATTAAAAGATAAATTAAATTAATTAATACTAAAATTTGTTTAATTTATTTGTCATATAATTTATTGATAAGTTTTTATGAATAGATCTAATATTTTTTAAAAAAAATTTTAATAAAAAATATTTTCCTTCAAATATTTAAAAAATTTAAATGGAAAAAAGTTATCTAAAGCAATTATGGTCCTATTATGGTTAATCTAAATATCTAGCGGTCTCTCGTCAAATCAATATGCATCAATTATGCAAATATACATTAAAATTTTGAAAAAAATATTTCTCTAATTTTGTATATTATATTTTTTTTTAAATTTCAAGAAAAAAAAATAAAATCAAACTAATTTTAAAAGTTAAGCAATTCTCACAATTTTTCTAAAAATTTTGAAAAATATATATTTCTTTAATTTAAAAATAGTTATATATAGTCAATATTTATAATTATTTAACTAAACTTTTTAAAATAGCATTATAAAAGCTTATTGGGAACAAAAAAAAAACCGTGCCAGAGCGTGCCACTGGGAGGTCATGTGTAGTGCACCGATTTCCGCAAAATAGCAAAATTCGGTAAAAATACTTGTAACACATTTCAAATGTAATTACAAGTGGGTTAGAAGCATTTCAAATTAACGCAAAAGCCGTTGAGTCGAAAAGTGAGCTGTAGTTGAGAGTTGAAGCTTCAAATTTGCAAAAAACTTAAGTCCACGTTCGCCAAATTCGCAAAAATGCGAAATGCGGCGAAAAGACTTGTAACATATTTTAAATATGATTACAGTCGAGTTCGGTGCGTTTCGGGCCGACGCGAAGAGCATCGGGTCGAAAAGTGACTTGAACCCCGAGGACTTAGCAAAAATTCAGAAATTCTGAATTTTGTGATCGCGAAGCTTTTTCGGAGCCCTGTTTCGAAGACTTAGAGTAGTCAAAAAATTTAAAAGAAATCGTGGGGTGTCTCAGAAAAGTTTGCTGATTAAAAGAGGTGAAGTGCCGAGGTGAGCGATTGAAGGAAAATAGGAGAACGAAGCGAAGAAAAATGCTTCGAGAATTCTGAAACTGCAGTTTTTACCAACGCAGTTTATCGCGAAGCTTTTTTGGGGCTCTCTTTCGAGGTCTTAGAGTAGCCCAAAAATTTTAAAAAAATCGTGGGGAGTTTAAGAAAAGTATGTAGAATAAAAGGGAGAAGAAAAATTGCAGTTTCGATTTACCAGTTGACGGCAAAACGTGGAGAAAGAGGGGTATCCGAATTTTGCTCACTGCAGGAAATGCTGCAGAAATTGAGTGCAAATTGGGGAAAAAGGGTTATGTTTGGGGCATTTTAGTAAAATCCCCCTCTCCCTCCAACCACCCCCCTTGCATGTAATAAATGCTCTCTCTCTCTCCTGAAAACTCACCCTCTCTCTCTCTCCCTCTCTTTGTTAGAGCAGGACACGAAAGAGAGAAAGAAGAAAGAAAGAAGAAGGAAAGGAGAAAGGAAAAAGAAGAAAGAAGAAAGAAGGAAGAAGGAAGAGAAGAAGGTACTCTCTCTCACTCTCTCTCTCTCTCTTTCTTTTTCCTCTTTCTTGGCAGGAAAAGGGAAGAAACAAAAAAAGTTTATAAAAAGGGGGGGTTGGCTGCAGCAGCAGCATGTGCTGCTGCTGCTGCTTCAATGCACCAGCAGCAGCTGCACCATGCTGCTGCTCAGCTGCTGCTGGTGCTAAGCAGCAGCGGCTGGGCAGCAATGGTTGCTGCGCTGCCTTGCGCAGTGTGATGATCCAGACTTTTGTAGAGAATTTTGTAGCATTAATAGTGACTATAGGAAGCTTACATAGTGTATTGGAGCTTGTAGTATCGAAAACGGACCTCAGAAATGAACCCGGCGCGAAAATCGGATCAAGTGGGCATTTCCGGGGGCTTTCGGCAAAATTTCGGATGAGAATTTGGCAAAACAGACGGCGGATTTGGACTCAGCGCGCGAAAACGATCAAAACGGTGTATTCACTTATTTTTTTCGGCACCAAGTTACTGTTCACCGGAACAGTAACTCCGGCCGCCGGAAATACTGTTCCGGCAACCGGCGCAGGCGGCGAGCGGCGGCGCACGGCGGAGCACAGCGGCGGAGCAGGACCGCGGGCAGGCGCGGCGCGCGCGCGTGCTGCCGGTCCACAGGCAAGGCGTGCACCGAGAGCACCGAGAATGGGGGTTTGCCACGTGGCATCTCCTCATTGGTCGGACGGCGTCAAGGAGTGCGGCTTGTCTGTGACACGTGGCACGCTGTGATTGGCCGACACTTTCCGGAAGACCCGGCGCGTAGACCAGGGGCGTGGACCACGTGAACCGCGTGGTGACACGTGGCGTGCCCCTATTGGCGGGTGCACGCCGTCCACGTGCTCGAGGCACGTGGAACACGTGGGCGGCTGGGACACGTGGCACCTTCTGAGAAGCTTGCACGGCTGTTTTGTGTTTTGGGACACTTGGCGCAGTCTGGTTGGCCAATTTTGCTGTTTCCTGTTCTGGGCCTGGATCTGGTGTGGAGCCCGAATAGGAATTTGGCCCATTATAAATTTCACCTCCCTCTTCACTCTGCAATTCCGAATTCTAGAGAGAGAAAATGAGCTGGTGACCTTAATGAAAGTTGTTTCTCTCTCTGTCCTCTATCTCCCCTAGAAGTTTCAGAATTTTTGGAGTTGCCGGCAGCGAGTTATCTGCGACGCGGCGTACTGCGACGATTTTCAGTTTCGGCCCATTTTCCGTCACAGTTCAGTCGGAAAATTCCTGTGCTCTAACCGGGAGGAATTTTTGAGCGATTTCTTCGACGGCGCGTTCCTAAGAGGTAAGGCTTCGTTTTTCGTGTTGATCACTTTGCTCCGTTTCGCACTTTTGGCACGGTTCCCGAGGCACCTTTGACCCCCCTTTTTGCTGTGGTGTTTTTCTGGACAGCACTGGCTTGTCCGATTTATATCTTGGCCTAGGAGCATCGGATCAAGGCGAATAAGTAGTCGATTTCGATCTACTCGTCGCAAGGAACGCAACCATAATTTTTCTGGATTTTTCGGAGCACTATACAGAGGTGAAAATCCCTCTTTTTTCGTGCTTTTTGGAAAAACAGCAAAGGCTGTATTTCTGGGATTTGTATTTACACCGGGTGCGTTGTTTTGTGATGTAGTACACTGTTTTCGACGGATTGCGCTGTTAGAGGACTGTGGACAGCGAGAAGGCTTTTTGGGTGTGGATTTGCGTGTCTGGTGGGTAGTTGTTGCTTACCTCTTACTGTGATATACTCACTAAGTTTATTTAGAGGATTCCCCAATTGGACTTATTGATTGATCACCTCTTGACATCCATGCTTAATTCAAAATAAATATGAACCTATCATGTGAGACCAATCTTGTGGATATATCATGTTGGGAATATTATTGGGGAAATATTAAATGTGAGAACATGATTACGAGAAGATTATAGTGATGATTTAGTTGGGATCAAGTATTATAGACATGTGTAATTGGTTGGTGATTTTGGCATAATGGTTATATCTTTACGGATCTATCATTTGATACACATGTCGAACTGTTGTTTGATATTCTCTCTTTTTATCTTTCATGATGACATTTGCATGCCACTATTTATTGCTACACTATCATGTTGGGACTTGACTTAGGAGAAACCATGATTGTTTCCTTTCTCCTTTCCATTTAGACTTTTGATTCATGTTGCTCGGGTTCGAGCAGGGGATTGGGATAGTGTAGTCGGGACTTTGGAGTCTGAGACAGGTGGTACTTGATTGTGGATTGGTGGGGGAATTGCGGCAACCGTGGACAGTAGGCGGTTGACCGGATATCGATTATTTTACCAGATAGTGGATTATCGAGCATTGTGGTAACCGCGGATATTAGGCGGCTGACCAGGTGTTGGTTATTTTATCAGATTTGGACTTATGGGGTATTGCGGCGACCGCGGACATTGGGCGGTCGACCGGATGTTTATCTTTGCATCAGATTGGGGGATCGGAGTTTCATTAGTGGAGGGATTTGTTCCACTTGAGCATAGTCATGATCAAGTCCTGCTTTTATGATACATATGACATTGTTACTTTACTCGTGCGGGTCGCTCCCCTCGAGTGCCACTCCGGAGTGTGCGGGGTACTAAATAGGTACCGGACGGTATTTACTCTTTGCTATCACATCGGCGCGGCTATATTTGCCCGATGATGAGGGCGGCAGCAGGCAGTACCAGTTTTTACTGGTGGCTAGATTGGGTTTATTTGGACAGATGCGGTTATTGATGCATACATACAGTCATACTTTACGGGACAGCATTTAGAGGCATAGTAGGGGTAGTTTTCTTTTCGACAGTCTCATTGCTTATCACTTTTTCTTTTCCTTTGCCTCTGGTAGATTTAGTGGGTACGTCGGAGTTTGAGGCTTTACCCACAGGGGGAGGCTACTGGTTTACTAGTGGTTCTCACCCCCATTGTTGTTTCTTCGTCTTCTTCCCTTTGTTTTGCATATTCTTCTGCGGGAGCTGCTGGGCCATCGGCAGCTGATCGAGGTAAGGGGATCGCCAAGTAGATAGATCTCCTGTGAGGCTGAGAGCTGCTGATAGACAGACATTGTACCCATTTTACTCAGACTGTAGTAGTTTACTTCTATTTTGGGTCTAGCTTTGACCAGCTGGGTGTATTATTCTGGTGAGCTAGGAGTTTATTGTATTTATTACAGCTTGTACCGTATTTCCAGTCTGAGATATTATGTAGTTTTTTTTAGTTCAGCTCTGTATTATGCTCTGTATTGCATATCTTATATCTGAGCAGGTTACCGACGCTTCGTGTACATGGGAAATTTCGTGTGCACGGCGGATCTGTTGGCGAGCCCGGGTTCTGGTTTCCACCCGGGGCGTGACACGCAGCTGCTGGAACTGCAGCAGCAGCAGCAGCAGCTGCAAGCACTGCTGCCTGGGCAGCAGCTGTGCAAGCTGCTGCCCAGCAGCAGGTCTAGGAAGAAGAAACAAAAAAAAAAAAGGGGGGGGGGGGGAGGGGAGGGCAGCTGCACTTGCAGCTGCAGGGCTGGTTGCAGCTGCTGCTGCTACAAGCAGCAGCTGCAGCAGGAGCTGCTGCTTGGGCAGCAGCTATACATGCTGCTGCCCAGCAGCAGGGGCCTTTACAAAGAAAAAAAAAAAAAAAAAAAAAAAAAAAGAAAAAAGAAAAGAAGAAAAGAGAAGGAAGAAGAAAGAAAAGAAAAGAAAAAAAGAAGAAAGAAGGAAAATTTCTTCTTCTTCTCTTTTCTCCACTAAGAAAAATGCAATTTCTTGATTTTGCCAATGTGCAAAATCGGTAATTGGAGGGAATTGCTCAAATTGAGTTTCTCTCCAATTTTTGAATGCAATTTTTTGATTTTGCCAATATACAAAATCGATAAATTGGAGGGAATTGCTCAAATTGAGTTTTTCTCAAATTTTTGGAGCATTTTGGTCCATGGCCAAAGAGAGCAAATTTTTCTTTGGCAACATGTCAAGGGGGGATCATTCTTCTCCCATTTTTGTAAACCAATCAAAAAATAACCTTTTTGTGAGGAAAGTGATCAAATAGGGATTTTTCCCTTTTAGTTGTCAAAGGGGTTTAGTTTTATCATTTTATTGGAATTAGTGAATCATGAAAAGCAGTTGCTTCATGATTTTCTTTTCTTACAATTTAGGAAAACCTCGGAGATCAAAAGAGCGAAATTTGTCTCCTTCAAGAACCAAGAGAACATATCGAGGTGGGGGATTCTATCGAGCGAGGGTGACCTCTCCCCTTATCTTTTGCTTTTCTTTAGAAGCATGTTAATAGAGTGGCTAGGATTTTCTCTTTTATGTAGTGTAACAGTGATTTGTGGCATATGAAATTCTCGACTTAGGAGGAAAACTAGATTAGGCTCTAATGTGTGGCATTCACTATAGGACTCCATGAGTGGCATCTTTGCTTGAGTCAATTAAGTGTATACATGGAATTAGGGCTTAATTTAGAGTTAGGTCTCTAAGGGAGTCATAGTATAGTTGAGGTTAAAATCCAAAGTGAATGAAATCCCTAGAGTTGTCATAGGGAGTTGGGTTAATACACTTACACTTTAACTTCAACTTGAGCATTATAAAAATAAAGAATTAAGTTCCAAGGGACTTATTTTACCTCGAGGCATGGACCTAGGGTAAAGATATGAGTACATGAAAAAGTAAGATAAAAGCTGACTTGAAAAGAGCGAAAATAGCCAAGAGGCAATGTGAGCTATAAGCTCGAATAAAAAGGAAGCTAAGTACTTAAGAGCAAAGAGAAAGGCAAAGGCTTAAAGTGCAAAGAGGCTAAGTGCAAAAGCAAATAAAAGAGATAATAAAACGGGCGTACCTTCGGAGTGAAATGTGGTCCTTGTTGGAGTTAAGGGCAGTGTCCCTCTCCCGGACAGTGACCCGTACGACACGTTTTCCCGTAGGACGGGGTAACACTTGCGGGTGTTATCGGCAACCTTAGAGGACTTGTCTTATGGCAGCACGTCTGCCGGGCTAGGGCCCGTTGGGCAAGATTCTCCGAGGGTTAGCAACTTTAATTAAAGCACAAAGAAAAGTAAAGAAAGTGATTGGTCAAGTAAGTGGTTGGTTAGAATGGCACCTTCAACAACATTAAGTCATGTCATGGCAAAGGTAAAAGTGTTAAGCATGCTAGCTAGGATTTACAGCTTTTAATACTGTATTTCATTCTCTATTATATTGCTTCCATTAGACTAAGCGGTGCAGGGCATTCTCTCTCGGTGGTTGAACCCACTGGGAACTTTGTTATAGTTCTCACACCCTTTGGGTGACATCCCCACAACTCCAAGTACATCGAGCGAGGCACGCGACAGGGGCAAGGGCCCAGCAGAGTAGGGACCTAGCAGTCTAGAGTCGCCAATACTACTTTGGAGTTTTATTTTCTTGAGCGAAATTTTGTATGTGAGGAACAATGTAACCTTTAAATGTTTAAGTTCCATGTTGGAAAAGAAAAAAAAAAAAAAAAAAATGGATGTAATTTGTATTGTAGTTGTATGTTAAAAGAGAGTCGTAATATAAGCAAAAGTATTTGTTTTCGCTCAAGTGATGTACTTACATTTCTTCTAACTATTTGTTTGAATGATTGGAAGTTTTAAATTCATAGATATCTTCTCTGATTGCTTACTATTCCGCTACATTGAACTGTAATTGTTGGAATAAACCGTTCCTTTCGGGTCTTGAAAGGTCATGCCCGATTGGCGGGTCTGTTGGCGCGCCCGAACTGTTCAAATTGACGGTTTCGAGGCGTGACATCATGTGTATCCATCGGCACGCAAGCGTGCCACGTGTCGGCACGCAAGCGTGCCGGTACCGTACCGTGCCAGGCGGCGAGCGCCACGCCACTTAATTCCTTGTCTATGCATTGCATGCGCGCGGATGCACCAAACTCCCCAATGGACTTTGGACTTCAAGTTTCATGGCAATCACTACATTTGCTTCATAACAATCACTAAAGTCACGTACGATAACGGCAATTTGAATTACTATTTATTACCCTCTTAGTCCTCGTAAGAAACAAAAAAGAAACATTCGCTTAGTGGCCATGACAGGAAAATCATTAATTCAAATTGAAAAATTCTAGGATATGGAACACCTTACAATCAAATCTTCAATGGAATCTAGTTTATCATTTCAAAAAATTTTGTTGATATTAGAAAAAATTCAATCAATCAATCAGACACAACAATAGAAGAATACATTTTAGGCCAGTAAGACTAGATTTTACGGGAAATATTCAGAACAGACTTAGCTAAAAAAACTATCAACAGGGAAATAGGGTGCTAGTGGTTAATCCTTGATAGAATTCTTTTAAACCATTGTTATGTATATGAAGAACCACTCAATGTAAACTTTAACTTCCTCCTGATCAATAAAGAAAAATTAAAATTAAAAAGAGTAACTAAAATACATGCATACATATTAACTCAAATGCTAAAATTAATTGGCCAGAGTGTTAGATCTCTAATTTGTAAAATTACTTGCGATAAAATACTATCATAGTTTTCATCACACAAAACAAAAAAAAAAAACTCAATCTGAAGGCGAAATAAATTATAGCTTACAATGAAAGAAAGGTATGAATCTAATCTTTGAAGATTTTGATATATCAGATTGGTAGCATCTCTTATCTCTGTATCTGTCCACTGTGACCTTTCAGGGTCTATCTCAGGTAATTTTTCAAACGTAAGCGCACAAGAGTTCCCGTCATTGGACGAAAATATATTGTCGCTCTAAAAGCCAAATGACATAAAAATAAATTAGAAAAAGCATGACAAAAGAAAAACAGCTATAACTATATGAAAAGGGAAAATGAATAACCTTATAAATTTTGGATGGATGGCTAATAGTATATTCCAGCTTTGAAAAAAGTCCATTTACAATAACTAGTAATGCAGGCAAGGATTCATTTGAATCCCTGGCCAACAGTTCCCTGTATTTATCAACTTCCATGTACACCTACAAGAAAGCCAATAAAGTATTACCCAATACGAAAGAGTAACACAAAACTCAAGGCCCTTGCACTAAATTTATTACTATTCTATGCAAGTCTCGTAAGATCAGATGATTAGAGGACCTCTATAAAGATTAAACAAGTAGAAACTAAAAAAAGAACCAACTATATAGATTAGAAACTTACATTTCTAATTAGTTAGAATTTGTAAGGAAGCTGAATTTAAGAATATGATCAAAATAGTTGAACAATAAAACTAAATGTAACTGGAAGTATAAAGAAATCAAAAGTTTTCAAAGCAATACTGTCATTCACATACTATTTTATTTTAAAACACCTATGAAGATGCAGCGAACCTCTGCAAGAAACGTAGCAAGGCAATGTTGCAGACTTGTCAGAATAGCTATTTTTGTTGATATCATGTCCGATGCAGAGTGTGAAAGATATTGAATTGGAGATCCATCACCGCCTAGCTTACTGATAAGTTGATATGTTCCTTTAAAGAAAGCTCGTGGTCCTCTTTCAAAAATCATGAAATATATTTTCTGTGAACTAGTTCCCTGAAACACAGAATAGTTGAAGTATGGCAAACAAAAAAATTAAGGCCGACGGAGCAACTCAGTAGAGATTATTTTAAAGCGCTTCAAGAAATAAGGAAGTCAGAAAATGAAAATGGCAGTCACCTCAGCCCGAATCCTCCAAAATAGCAAACTTTTCTGAATACTATGCAAACTAGACAAGGTGTGATCCACAATATCTTCTAAGATGATAAATGCTTTGGATGCTTCTCCTGCTATTCTGCAAATTTCAAGTTTTAAATTGATCAGCAAAGAATGCATAAAACGACAGTTTCATCTATGGCATCACAAAGGTTACTTTTAGCTAAAGCATGCAGAACCTTCAATATTGTAATGCGAAGTGAAGCTACTTTCATTTCGCAAATACTATGGTAGTGCATTGTGACTGAATAAACAAGAAAGTCTCGGACCGATCAATCAGACAAAGAAAGCAATGATGAAAAAAGACAGTAACTGCATTGTGACTGGAATAAAGAAGAAAATATTATACCATACAATAAAATGAAAAAAAAAAAAAAAAAAACCAAAGATGAAAAAAGATAGATGTAAGATGCCTCAATTATGCATGCAGCATCTATCTTTCACTGTTTGAGATAATGCAATTGCAGAAGAATATAATATTTGCTAAATAATTGATTCTTCTTTGCATACTACATTCGATATGCATAAGCGCAAACAACAACTCAACTATTAACAGAACACAAGTATAGCAAAAGAATAGTTACTGCTTGCTTGTTCATGTGACATCTTGCCAAGCATAGCACCAGCCACTCGTTTACCAAAAGGATTCCACCACTTACCACAAAGATAAGCCAAACTCAAGCTCTCATTTCTCCTCTTAGCAATAGGCATGTTTTGCCTGTTAAGTAACTCATTAAATCTCCTTTTCAAACTCCAAATTCACCACAACTCTTGAAAAGGAGATTTAATGAGTTATTTAACAGGAAAAACAGGATAATCATTCATGATTACATATCTGGGAGGTTCTGATGTGAAAAAAGAGGTTCCAGATCATTTACAGAAGCTAAATATTACTAACTAGAAACCCCATTCAGGTGTTTGAGACTATATATCTAGCCCTCACAAAGAATAGGTTTAGCTCTCTAACCATAAATTCTACAAAGCTTGTAAAATTGCCAGACACCTGCATGTTCACAGCTCAAATTCAGTCGTTCTCTTAGCGAGCATCGAAACCCATACAATCCAACGTCAACCAAGTTTGAATTCAGAGATTTGAGAACCAATATGATTTTATGGATTCATTGTTTTTTGAGTAACTATACATTTATCGTAAATTAGGGTTAAAACCTAACAAACAGGGGTAATGGTTGTATAACAAGATACTATCTTGCTATCTTTCTCAACACCTAAAAGAGTGTTCTTCTCCTATGATCTTGAGAGAATAGTATTGTGGATCTTCCTCTAAAAGATTTGCTGCAAATTGTTTCTGCAACTCATATATTATTGTTTTGATATCAACATAGTCCTCCTACTTAACTATACAACTTCATAAATACACCGAATCTGATTCATGATTCAAGAGAAGGGTATTGGAACACTGTTCCTGAATAAGAGGAGAAGATTAAGTCCTTTTCCTTCAAATTTCAGCAGTCTAGGTACCCAATATAATTGTTCTAAACATGGCGCAAGGACCAGTATATCCACCCGCAGATGTGGAATGATACAAATGCTATTGCAATAGTTTTTTAAAAAATATTGCCACAATTTTATAATTTACAGTTAATGTAGAACAATACGAAAGTTAGCACAAAAAAGTTAGAAATGAAAATTGGCATTGGCAATTACTAGAAGAAATGTCAACTTTAACTAGTCAACTAATCGGAGAGAAATACATTTACAAACTATGCAAATTTAGATATGATTGAAAGTTAAAACTTTGCACGGATAAATTTGCAATTCCACTGCATTTTAGGAATACATAAGCAATTAACCCAAAGGATATCAAACTTCTGATGAGTTTTTTGATACTGTTAAGCTCAAATTGATGTTGTACTCAAATTTCCTGCAATCAGGAATCGACAAACTACTGTAGCTATATTCTATAGGAAAAGTCATATATAAGAGTACATAATCAAAAAATCCCTCTTTCTTCCACAAACATCATTTAGATAT
Organism: Tillandsia fasciculata; assembly: GCA_029168755.2. Classification (NCBI taxonomy): domain Eukaryota; kingdom Viridiplantae; phylum Streptophyta; class Magnoliopsida; order Poales; family Bromeliaceae; genus Tillandsia; species Tillandsia fasciculata. The sequence continues at coordinate 10,443,902 of CM054938.1, forward strand.
CATCACGTACATTCACTTCTAACCTACATTCAACATTTGAAACCCTAAATGAAAAAAAAAAAAAAAAACTCATTTTGATCAGAGAAAACTAACGAATCCACTATTAATCACAACAAAGAGGAAAAAATAAAGCGAAATCGCTCACATATACGATTCGGAACTGCTTGAACGGAGTAGAATCGGGAGACCGGGTTTTCGATGACGAGAAATGGATAGGAGGGCTCGGCGGGGGTAAAGATTGGAGAGCTTGGCGAGGAGATTGGAATCGGGGGAGGGGAGGTAGGGGATCAACGCGCTCCAGATCCGGTTTGTGTAGGAGAGGACGAGGGATTTGGGGGCGTCGGAGGAATCGCTGCCTCTTCTAGGGTTCTCGGTGATTGAGGACGCCATTTTTGGTTTCGAGGGAGTTCGTGCGATGGCGGCTCCGCAAGCTTTTTGAAACCTCGGGCGAGAGCGCTACAATCGTCGCCTGGGAATGTGATACGTCTGCATACCGAGAACACTACAAGCTTTCTTTTTTCCTTTTCTTCTTTTTTAGTAATATTATTTGTGCAGCGTTTGGTTCGAAGATAAGTAAAATTTAGTTAAACCGGAAATAGATTGCGTTTGGTTGGGTAGTTGAGTTATACCGAAGATAAAGAAAATTATATTTGATAAATTATATAGGAATAAAAAGAATAAGAGCAATAAGAAAAAATTGTGCTTGGTTGGGTATAGAGGAATAAAATGAATTGAGAGGGGATAAATATATGTTTTGACTATTTTGCCCTTTAAATTAAAGTTTAAGTTGGAGTAAAAATTTTAAGTGGGAGTAAATAAAAATTAATTTTTAAATTTTAAGTGGGAGTAAAAATTTTAATTTTTATATTTATATAAATTTTAAAAGATTTATAAAATAATTGTATAAATTTTAATAATTTAAAATTAATAATTATTTTTTACAAAAATGAAATAAAATAAAATTTTTTTTATTAAAAATAAATTTAAAAAAATTAAAATTTATAAAATAAAAAATTTTAAATTTTAAAATTTATAAATTTAAATATTTTTTAAAATTTAAAAATTCTAATTTAAAAAAATAAAAAAATTAATTTTTATTTGATGTATGTAAAAGAAAGGAAAAAAAAAAAATATGCCGTGAGTGAGAGAGAGAGAGGAGAGAGAAAGGATTGCTTGGGAGCAAGCATTCCCTCTCCCTCGATTCCCGTGCCCAAAATTTTATCCCTCTTATTCCAGCTTTTGATTGGAATAGCTAAACCCGGAAATAACTAGAATAATCCTTATACCCGGGTTGGAATAGCTAAACCCGAAAATAGCTAGAATAACCCTTAAACCCGGGTTTAGCTATTCCCTACTTTTTTAACTCCGTTTGAATATAAAATCGGAGATAAAGGGGTTATCCCCCTTATCCTCGTTACCAAACGGGGTGTAAACGAATGTTATGCATGCAACCGTATATCTTATATTTCATCCCTCAAATAAATAAATATCACTTACTAGTCATATTAAATTAATCAAATGACTAGTAAAAATATCTTATTCATTGAATCGGTAGAGAAAAATTTGCACACCCCGATAAAGATATACAAGTAACTTTTTTTCACTCTAAAATAAAATATTTTTTAAAGTAAGATATACATTTTATATCTTTTTACTTATTTTTCAGTCAAGAGTTATTATATTTTACATTTTACATCATTTTTTTTTTTTTACTAAAAATTATCTAGAATTTTATAAAGCCTAGAATAGGGATGAAAAATCTATACTCTAATCTACACCCTTTTTGGTGTGTAGGAGTAGAATTTTCCAGTCCTCATGCAAAAAAAAAATCTATTAGTTTTGTGGTTTTGCAAGAATGGCAATTACTTTAGTTTTTGGTTCAAATTTTTTATAATATGATCAAAATGCCCTCCGCCCAATATACATAGAGGGATGCCAGGTGTACACCCCTGCTAGGTGTACATCCCTTTAGGGGTGTACATCCTACACCCCACCTCATTTTAGGGTGGGTATTATTCCACTCGTCACATCGAGTGACGAGTGGAATTCACCCCACCTCGCGATGGGGTGGGGTGTAAGATATACACCCCTAAAGGGGTGTATACTTATATATACCCATGAGGGATGCTAGGTGTACACCTCTTTAGGGGGTGTACATCCTACACCCCACCCCATTCTGGGGTGGGTATTATTCCACTCGTCACATCGAGTGACGAGTGAAATTCACCCCACCCCACGATGGGGTGGGGTGTAAGATATACACCCCTAAAGGGAGATGCATGCTAGGTGTACACTCCTTTAGAGGTGTACATCCTACACCCCACCCCATTCTGGGGTGAGTATTATTCCACTCGTCACATCGAGTGACGAGTGGAATTCACCCCACCCCACGATGGGGTGGGGTGTAAGATATACACCCCTAAAGGGGTGTATACTTATATATACCCATATAGATGAGGGATGCTAGGTGTACACCCCTAAAGATATAGCGTCTATGTACCTACCTACGGGTCGCGCTCTTCGCCGCCTATGACTGGCAGTTGTGAGCGTATGATGGTGGTGGAACATTTGTTATTAGATAGTGCAAAATTTTGCAGTAATATGCAACTACTTTCTTCTCCTTCCTTTCATGTGTTCTTCTTTTTCTTCTTCTTCTCATTCTTCTTCGCATGAATAAAATATTTTCTATATAGCTTGATTTAAAAATAATGCACTATGATGGAATAAAAATTGCACATATGAAAAGAAGTATGCTTTATAAGTGGCTATATATTGTACAATTTACATACAACAATTCATAGGCAAATGGTAAAAATTATTTATTGAAATTTATTCAAAAACCTCTACAGGCATGATGGTGGTACGATGTCGTAATTAATGCAAGGAGAATAACAATGATCCATCCCAACAAGAAATAAATGCAACTTACTAAAATTGTTATTCACCTCAGGAATGTACCAGATGCTTTCAACGTTGTGAACAATACGACCACGTTTCAATTTGTTCAAAACAATGCTTAATAGTGCAATACTTTTAAAAATCATACACAAATTGTCCAAATAGTGCAATTTTATTTGAATTTAAAAATTTATTCATCCTATCACTTGAAGATCAAAACAGATTTATTGTGTTTGCTATTTTGTGTGTCACATTCGTGCATTCTGATTAGGTATTTTCAGTGTTTGTTGTTTTAGGGCTGATCTACTCCCTACTACTTCAACCGCTTTCATCATCCTATTATTGACTATGTACAACTTTTCCTCATTCCATTCGTCTCCAATTACACTCTTTTGAGACACTCTGCCGTCAGAGATCGTCATTTTGCCTCGCTCACTATTTCCATTCAATTGACTACCTACACATGTGTTTTGCCTCCCACCATATGAGAACTTAATTTAAAAGTTTAACTCATCCAAAGTGGTTTCCATAAACTTGATGAGTCGGTCTTTCAATTCTTTCGAACTGTCCCTTTCACCAACGAAGGCAAGGCGGTAGGATCCTCCAACAATTTTTAATTGTCTTTCATCATTCTTAACGAAGCCATTAAAATGGCAGTAGACTGGTGCTTCTTAGTATCCATGATTCGGAAGGAAAAGAATGAGCTACTAGCAATACAACATACAAACAAGATTAGAGAATATAAATAATGAATAGGTGTTTTGGCATGAAGACTATAAATGTTCCTATCACACCCTAGGTTGTAGTGGAAGCTCCCCGGAGCGCTAATAGACCCTCTATAATATACCGACTTTGGCTAAATTGACAAAGCGCGGATTAAATCGTGATGGACATGTGTAAGAACATTATTAAAAGCATTGGTTTAGAATGAGTTTGGATCAAATAAGAGTGAATTCGAGTCAAAACGGAGTCCAATACTCTGAGAATCAGTGTTCTGGAGGAATTTGAATGCCTAGAATTGTCATGCGGGCACCTGAAAATGAATTCGGACGCCTTTTGGAGGGACCAGTGGAGGAATCATACACTAAATATGGTGTCCCGATTTTTCTGTACGACCTGTCTGGGTGGTCGGCAGTGAGAAAACACCCATTATTGCTATATCGAGCCCGTTGTGCATCAAACGGATGCCAAAAATGGACTCAGCACGCGAAAATGTTGAAAATCGGCTATTTTCGGACGAAATGGGCCAAACGGGCTAATTTCTTGGGTGGGCTGGTCCACGGCCCACTTGGCGTGCACCGGGAGCGGCCAACGGAGGGAGCTGCCACGTGGCGCACGCGGATTGGCGGGTCAACGCACGCGCAACCACACGCGTCTTGCGCCGGGCGCGGCGCACGGTGGACCCCGCCGAGCCACGCGTCGCCCGTCCATTGGCGGGCGCAGCGACCCGGCTGGGCCGCCGTGAAACTGCGGCCCACGGTCCCCACCGTGGACCGCGCTGCCACACGGCACGCCGTGATTGGCGGGCGCGTATGCGCTGGGCGCGCGTGGCGCGAGCGGGACACGTGGCGCAACGAGCGTGTTTCGGGCCGCACTGTTCTTGGGCAGGGCCGGATTTGGGTGCCCGATTCTTGCGCCCGAATCCGAGGCCTCCCTTTGTTGGGCTTGGGCTATAAATAGCCCCCTTTCTTGAGCCTTTGGACCCTTTTCCCGAGCCCAGCTGCGACAGAGCCCTCAAGCAACCTTGTTGATTATTTTGTGCTGCATCTCTCGAGGGAGTTTCGAAATTTTTGGAGGGCACGGCATTGATGGCTTCGGCGATTCGGCGCAGTGCGACGTTTCTTCGTCCGTGGCCCATTTTCGTCGCGTTTCGGTCCACGAGGTCCACAGAGCTACTCCGAAGGAATTTTTGGACAATTTTCATGGCGTCGGTTCCACGAGAGGTAGATCTCCATTTTTCGTGTTTTCTTCTCCTCTCAGTTTTAGGTTTTTATTGGGGTTTCTAGAACATCTTTGAACCCCTTTCCTGTTGGTGGTTTTTCTAGACAGCGGAGGCTTGTCGGATTTTTGTCTCCTCACTCGGGTATCGAATTTCTGCCTGTGAGGACTCGATTGATATCTACTCTTCGCGAGGATCGCCGTCGTATTTTTATTGAAATTTTTAGAGATTATCTCGTAGGTTGTATTTAAGCATTTTCTGGACTGATTTTACAGCAGCATGTGTTTGTGGGAATTTTTGCTTATTGCAATGTTTGGACCATATCTTTGTACCCAGGAGGAGTTTTTGGGTGTTTTGGAGCCCGTTGGAATAGTGGGAATCCGAGGATTTGTCCCCGTTCAGTTTCAGCCTATTTGGATCTTAGATTGACGCGCACTTCAGGTGGGTTGCTTTGTCTCCAAAACCGGTTGACGGTTTATTAATTCTATTGTATAGAAAGCATGCATGATTGTGAGATATGTTAGAATGCATGTTAGAGAGAGAGATGTTGTCTTTCCTGTGTTGTTATTGAAATCATGTTGGTTAATGTTCCCTGATCTTGCTTTAGTTAAACTAAATGCTATTATTGGAACTTGACCTAGCACACTGTCATATGTTTGCATGTGTAAACCAGACTAGTAGAAAACCCTCACTTGGGCTAGATTTATTTATGCTTTAGACATCCACATTTTACATTCTATTCTTGTATAGTATTTTTCTCGCCCGGATAGTGGGCAGAGTCGTCGGGATTTATTTTCTAGTGTAGGATGCATGTTACACTCGTGCATGGGGGCAGAGTGGAGTCTAGTAGAGATAGCTGGTCTTATATCTGTGGCGGGAGCCGTTTGGGTAAACGGTGGTCCCGGGATGTCGTGTTTCTCTGATTTATGTCTCGCCACTGTGTTAGTGGTAGTAGTATACCAGTGATAGCAGGACCTTGAACCCAGAACCTTTTTGGACACTCATGATTTTAGTCAACCAATATTTTTCTTCCAAACATCGAAGGGTCGCCGGAGTTTGTGCTTGTCTGATTGGACGAAGGCATTATGTCACGCCCCGGCGTCGAAACTGCGACCCGGGCTCGCCAACAGATCCGCCGCCTATATGGGAAGCCCCGTATAGACGAAGCGACTAACCTGCAAAAGATCAACTATACTAAACAGATATCAGAGCTGAAAGTAAACTGCTGAAAATGAAAATATATACAACTCAAAATCCTCCCCAAAAACATAAGTCTCTCGAACAGTAAAATAAAATACAACTCTATACCTCACTACAAAGGTCTCTCAACATAAACTCTCCAAAAGTAAAAGTAGGGGGGTGGGGGGTACATCTACTCTCTGGACGACGACTGGTAGGGATCTATCTCGCGACTCCCTTACCTCGATCAGCCGGATCAACAACTGGAGCAGCAGTAACAGGAGTAGAAGTCCCTGGGGAAAAAGACACCACGACGGGTGTGAGAACTACGTCCCAAGTAGTTCTCAGTGGGTGCTGCCAACAAGCCCGACGGTCTGCCCACTAAGTCTACTAGAGGCACAAAGTAACAATATAATACTAAAATGAAAGGGCTGGAAAAGTAACTCTACAGCTACCATGCCTCTATCTAGATGCTCAAAAAGTGAAACAGATGGAAACATGATGCATCTACTAACTCTCAAAGTAAAGTCACCCAATCCACACTGACTGTCGCATAGGGTCCAGTCAAACCTGCGCCCACCTACTGCCTCACATCCTCAACAGGACGGGTCTACCGTAGGGTGTCCGTGACTGCCAAAACTGGCCCAGCCAGAGGGACAGTGTCGATAAGTCGCGATAGCGAGTAACAGGCCCAACTCCGGAGTGGCACTCGAGGGGCGCGACCCCACCGAGGAAAGTATCCGCGCATCACTGTCGAGCTCAATATGGCTCATGCAGGCTATAGTTCAAACCACGATCAACAAGATCGACTAACAATACCAACGCTCACTCACAGGCTGGAAAACCGCACAGCCGGGACCACCGTCCACCAGATGGCTCCCATAACAGAACACTAAACTCACAGAGAACACAGGAAAGACCGACACCATAAGGGTTCGGAAACCCGATAGGCCGGTGCTTAGAACCCTATCAAACAAGAACAGACTCTAGGCTCCGCCTATCGAAGTTCTCGACCCCCTTAAAGTTCGGGAACACGACAACCTCGATACAACACGCAGAAGACTCCAACAGGGCCCGAAAGTCCCGGGAGACCTACATCTACAACCCTATCAAACAAGAACAGGTTCCAGGCTCGACCCCCGTGGCTTTCGTCCCGACAAAGGAATGGCCCCTAGAACCCAGACCACTCGAATCCTTTCGAGTAGGAAAGTTTACAGGAAAAAGGTGACATTTGTTACTGAAAACCATTTTCACTCGACCCACGCGGGGTGAGGACTAAAAGTAGTACCCCTTTTTGAAAAACTATCTTGGTTTGAGGAGAAAACCTTTTTTTATGATTTTTAGTTCTTTTAGAAAAACAGTTAGAAAACAAGTATTTTACCCAAACCCCGAAGGGCTGATGCCTTTGTCCAATCAAACAAGAACAGACTCCAGCGGCCCTTCGACGCTTGGAAGAAAACATTGGTAGGCTGAAATCATGTGTATGTCGAAAGGGTTCTGGGTTCTAGGTCCGGCTAACACTGGTACACTACTGCCACTGACACAGTGGCGACAACCCAAACAGGGGAAACAAGACCTCCCGGGACCACCGTTTACCCCAAACGGTTTCCGGTACAGACAAGCGATTCACTACATCTACTAGACTCCACTCTGCTCCCAAGCACGAGTGCAAATGCATCCCACACTAAAAAGAAGTCCCGACCGCTCGGCCCACTACCCGGGCGAGGATAACACTAAGTCCAGGAATGAAACACAATGTGTGGATGTCTAAACATAAATAACCCTAGCCCAAGTGAGGGTTTTCTACTGGTCTGGTTACACATGCAACATATGACGGGGGTGCTAGGTCAAGTTCCAAGACAACTATAATTAAACAGGTGATAAAAAGGCAAAGAGGTCACAAGATCCTCAGATAATAAAAGGAATATCCATTCCTACATTCTAGCATGCTAAAAAGCACTACCATGTATGATCCTACATCAATAGAATTACTGAACAGTCCAAAGGTCATGAAGACGAGGCCACCCACCTAAAGGCGCTATCTGTCCAAAGTCCCACAGCTGATAATACCTCGAAATCAATATATCCAGATCCAACGGGTCCAGCAATACCCGCAAACTCTCCTGGGTACAACACAGGGTTCACAGTTACACTTTATTCCAACAATTAACCAAATACACGCAGTCTGAAAATCAGTCCCAAAGATGCAACTATTTCACCTGCTGAAAGGGCTCCGAAAAATCCGATAAAAATACCACAGCGATCCTCGCGTCGAGACTTTCGAAACGGGTACCTGCACGCCCAATTCCGAGCACCGTAGGCCAAGTTACAAATTCCACAACACAGGGTGCTCACAACCTCACAACAACACGACTGTAAATCCATGCACAGTTAAGGGAGAAAATTATACCTCCGGGCAAGCCTCAGAAAAATCCAAGAAAAATACAATGATAATCCTCGCGTCGCGTAGATGCAAAAAGTGTAAAGGAGCGTCTCAATCCGATGCCCGGATGCGGAGATAACGCCAGAACATCGAGCCGCTGTCCAAGACTCCACCACAAAAACCATGTCACAGTAAACTCAGAAAAACACCTCGAAAAACATGAAATGAGGGAAAATTGAAGATACCAAGATCGTAGCTCTGTCTGTCGCCGATCCAATGGTGTAAGAATCGCATGAAAAGGTGGTCGGAGTAGGCCGGGAGAGCTCGCGCACCGAAACGCGACGAAGGAGATCACAAATGGATGAGCGTCGCACCGCGCCGTAAAAATGGAAACCTTGGGAAACGTGCCATGTAAAAACCCAAAAATCCTCAGGTGGATGCAGCACTGCGTGAGGAAGAAAGTTACTGAAGGTCGCACTGCCAAAATCCGCGCGGAGAAAGAGTTATCAGGGCTGGAACAGGGGCTAGTTATAGGCTGGGAAAACATTTGAAATAATTCCCTCCTTGTCCCTGGTTTCGGGCGCCCGAATCTTTCGGGTGCCGAAAACCGGGTGCATTGTAGTGGCCCAGGTTCCCATGCAGCCTTTTTCCGGTGAATCCACTGTTAAAATGCCTAGTGTTGGTGTATCTTGTCACGCCCCGGGGTCGAACTGCGACCCGGGCTCGCCAACAGATCCGCCGTCTGTACGGAAACTGCCGTACAGACGAAGCGTCTAACCTGCAGAGGAGCTCAAAAGCTACACAAGTATCAGAGCTGTAAGGAAGCTAAACATAAAAGAAGTAGCTAAAACACGAAGTGATAAAGTCCAAGTACACAAGTTCACTACTCCCCAAAACAAAGGTACAAAAGTGGAAACCAAAAGTACAAGTGACTCTAACACAGACTCCACAGACTCGGGTAGGAACTAGTCAGCCACGCTCTTTACCCCGGTCAGAAAACTCCGAACGAGCCAAACCTGGAACGATCACCTCAGGAACACCTGTCATCACAGCGGGGGTGAGATCTACTGCCACAGGCAGATCTCAGTGGGTACCGACGCCAAAACCCGTGGTGTGCCCACTGAGTCCGCTGGAGACCAAAACAGATAGATAGATAGATAGATAGATAAATATTTATGCTGGAAAAGAAACTACCACTATGTGTTTCAATGCAATGCAGAGAAAGTTCTCAATCTCCCTTACGGGAGGCCTGGAAGTTCTGAACGACTGTCATCTACAGCCCTATCAAACGAGAACAGGTTATAGGCATAGCCGCTCATAGTTTCCGCCCCCGCACTGGAAATGCTGAACTTTCACATGACATTAAAAAGTCGTCTCCGTTTCATCCAAGTAACCACCTGGTAACTCAGCCAGGGCAAATACCCACCTGGTGACTTGGCCAGGGGCATATAGACATCTGGTAACTCGGCCAGTGGTATTCACTCATCTGGTAACTCAACCAGTGATACTTATCCATCTGGTAGCTCGGCCAGTGTTATTTACTCATCTGGTAACTCAGCCAGTGGTATTTACTCAACTGATAGCTCGGCCAGCGTTATTTACTCATCTGGTAACTCAGCCAGTGGTATTCATCCATCTGGTAACTCAGCCAGTGGTATTTACTCAACTGATAACTCAGCCAGTGATATTCATCCCTCTGATAACTCCGTCAGTGGTATTCACTCATCTGGTAACTCAGCCAGTGATACTTATCCATCTGGTAGCTCGGCCAGTGGTATTCACTCATCTGGTAGCTCAGCCAGTGTTATTTACTCATCTGGTAACTCAACCAGTGGTATTCATCCATCTGGTAACACAGCCAGTGGTATCCGCTCATCTGGTAACTCAGCCAGTGATATTCGTCCATCTGGTGACTCGGCCAGTGCTATTCATACCCATCTGGTGACTCGGCCAGGGGTATCTGTCCATCTGGTAACTCAGCCAGTGGTATCCGCTCATCTGGTAACTCCGCCAGGGATTTATACCCATCTGGTAACTCGGCCAGTGGTATCTATCCATCTGGTAACTCAGCCAGTGGTGTCTGCTCATCTGGTAGCTCAGCCAGTGATTTATACCCATCTGGTGACTCGGCGCGTGGTATCTACCCATCTGGTAACTCAGCCAGTGGTATCTGCTCATCTGGTAGCTCAGCCAGTGATTTATACCCATCTGGTGACTCGGCCAGTGGTATCTACCCATCTGGTAACTCAGCCAGTGGTATCTGCTCATCTGGTAGCTCAGCCAGTGATTTATACCCTCTGGTGACTCGGCCAGTGGTATCTGCCCATCTGGTAACTCAGCCAGTGGTATCCGCTCATCTGGTAACTCAGCCAGGGATTCATACCCATCTGGTAACTTGGCCAGTGGTATCTATCCATCTGGTAACTCAGCCAGTGGTGTCTGCTCATCTGGTAGCTCAGCCAGTGATTTATACCCATCTGGTGACTCGGCCAGTGGTATCTACCCATCTGGTAACTCAGCCAGTGGTATCTGCTCATCTGGTAGCTCAGCTAGTGATTTATACCCTCTGGTGACTCGGCCAGTGGTATCTGCCCATCTGGTAACTCAGCCAGTGGTATCCGCTCATCTGGTAACTCAGCCAGGGATTCATACCCATCTGGTGACTCGGCCAGTGGTATCTATCCATCTGGTAACTCAGCCAGTGGTGTCTGCTCATCTGGTAGCTCAGCCAGTGATTTATACCCATCTGGTAGCTCAGCCAGTGATTTATACCCATCTGGTAGCTCAGCCAGTGGTACATACTCTCAACATATCACGGCTGTCCAACAGTCAGTGGACAGAGGTATAATGTAAAAAGGGGTTACAATACCTTACATTCGGAAGTATTATGAGCATACCATACTTCCGGAAGAAAACCAACCCACCTGTGAAGAATCTGCAAAAACCGCGCGCCAAACGGGGGTCCCGATGCGATCCCACAGCTCCATGCGGCAAATACGCGCCACCGGCCGCGTAGAAGCTAACACCATGCCACAACTGTGAGAGGAGGAGGTAAATCGGGATCAGAAAACCTGCGGTCAAAACCGCGCAAACAAAGGCGAAGGAAAAACCATCCGGCGACGAGAAACGCCGCGCGTTGCGCGGAAAACCATCGCGCACACGCCGCGGCGCGTCGCCGAGTCGCAGCCTGCGCGGACAAGGCGGCGCAGCTGCACGGCTCAAAACCCAGCCCTGCGGCACAAGGGCTGCCCGCGCGGGGCCCCCTGCGGTGCCGCGCGCCCAAGCGCGCGGCCCGCAGGCCCGCGCGGCCCGCGGCCGCCCGCGCGGGGCCCCTGAGGTGCCGCGCGCCCAAGCGCGCGGCCCGCAGGCCCGCGCGGCCCGCGGCCGCCCGCGCGGGGCCCCTGCGGTGCCGCGCGCCCATGCGCGCGGCCCGCAGGCCCGCGCGGCCCGCCCGCGCGTGCGGTGCCGCGCGCCCAGCGCGCGGCCCGCAGGCCCGCGCGGCCCGCCCGCGTGCCGCGCGCCCAGCGCGCGGCCTGCCGCGCGCCCAGCGCGCGGCCTGCGGTGCCGCGCGGCCCCTAGGGCACCCGCGCGGCCCGCCCGCAGTGCCGCGTGCCCTGCGCGCGGCCTGCGGTGCCGCGCGGCCCCTAGGGCACCCGCGCGGCCCGCCCGCAGTGCCGCGCGCCCTGCGCGCGGCCTGCGGTGCCGCGCGGCCCCTAGGGCACCCGCGTGGCCCGCCCGCAGTGCCGCGCGCCCTGCCGCCCACCGCAGGGGCCGCCCGCGCGGCACCCTGCAGTGCCGCGCGCCACGCGCGCGGCCTAGGGGCGCTGCCGCCGGCGGCCCGGCGCCCTGCTGCACAGCAGCAGCAGCAGCAGCGGCAGCAGCAGCAGCAGCTGCGCGCGGCGCCCCCAAAAAAACAATTAAATAAAAATTACCTCGACGAAGTCCGCCTCGCGCGCTTCGCCCGGCTCCACGCCTTCACTCGGAGAAGAAAACGCCCAAGAACAGCCTCCTTCTTCTCCTCTTCTTCTTCCTCCTTCTCTGTTCTTCCTCTGCTTCACTCCAAGCTACAGGAGCTTCCCCCTTTGATTAGAGAAGAAGGGGTGTGAGGTGGGGCTTTTAAAGAGGGAGAGGGAGAGAGAGAGAGTGAGCTTAATTAAAGCAAATGGGTTAATCCAATCCACTAACCCAAACTAAAAATAATTAAGCCACTAACTCCCTGCCAACACCCTCACAGCAGCACTCACACACCCACACCCACAATTAAGCCAACACTTAATTAAGCAATTTAATGAATAAAATATTCCAAAAAGGGCCCCGATAACTCACTTTTTGGCTTCGGGCCCTCCGCCACAGTTCGGAACCTCCCGAACTCCGCTGTAAACTGAAAATACACATGCTCACAGCTTTTTCTCCTCAGAAAGCTCAACCGTGGAGTCGGTGTGCTCAATCCAAAGAACCGGCTCCAAAACTGCCAGTTCCGACTCACTTTTCAGCTCCGGGGTCTCCGCACGGGTCCGAAACCTCTCGAACCCCGCTGTAAATATAAAATACAGCTGCTCCAAGTGTTTTCCCAATTTTCTGCACACCACGGTGGAGTCGGTGCTTCCCAAACCAATCCTCTGACGGCGAACACTGCCCGGAAAACCCCGAATCAACATGGGGCTTCCGCGTTGATCCAAATCGACCCGATCACAATTGTAAACAAAACTGGGACACCTCCCAGGCAAACTCTCCTTCCCACGCCATCCCGCGAGGTCGGTGCGCTATCCGAAGCTCCGGTACATTACATATCTGGCTTATGGTGCATCAAAGGGATGCCACAGATGGCCCCTGTGAGGTATCTTTAGCTGTGTTGGCCTTCGGCTAGGTTTGTCAAAATTTTTAAAAAGATTTAGGCCAAACAGAGGTCGAAAATAGATTTAGCACGGAAAAACGCTTAAAAACGGCTATTTGCTTATTTGATTATGAGTCCGGATGCCCAAAAAGGACTCCCGGAAGTTTTTATTAGCTTTTGGTGCATGGGAAGGGCTGTAGACTGCCGGCATGCCACGTGGCGGCCTGTCATTGGCCGGTATTTAGCGCGCGGTCCACAGAGCAGCGCGGCTGGGTGCACAGACCCGGCGCAGGGACACGTGGCACCGCCTGATTGGCGGGCTCAAGGCGCGCGGTCTACCGGGCGAGCGCGGCGGTGCATGGGCCAAGGCGGGGGACACGTGGCAGCCTCCGATTGGTCGGTGCACGCGGCGTGGTCCACGGAATTCCAAAGCTGGATGCGTGGACCGAGTGTAGGGGACACGTGTCGCCTTGTGATTCGCGGGCGCACCGGGCGCGGTGCACGGGGGACATGGCCGGCGCCTCGGGGCGCGTGCGCACGAGGGGGCCATGCCGCGCGACCGGCGCGGGCGGCCGACCTGTCGGCGGGTTTCCCGGCTGACACGTGGCGCCCGCTCATTGGCGGGCGCCAACCGCCTTCCTGTGCGGGGAGGGGCCACGTGGCAGCCTGTGAGTGGCCCGCACAGCTGTTTGCTGTTTGGCGGGCCACGTGGCATCATCTAGTGAATTCGGGCGCAAACAGTGTTGGGCTGGTCCCAACACTGTAGCAGCCCGAATTTTCCGGGTGCCCGAAAGTTGGGCCCAAAAGCCCAATGCTTGATTTTTGGCTTTTTCCGGGTTGAGGCCTATAAATAGTCCCTTTACTCTCGTTTTTGAGGCTTTTTCCGAGCCTTCTAGCCATTGAGCCCCTCATCAAAGTTGAAGCTTACCTTCTTGTGCATCTTTCGGTGGAAGCCCAGAATTTTTGGAGGCCGTGGCGTTGACGACTTCGGCATCGTAGCGCAGAGCGACGATTTACTGTTGGAGGCCCGTTTCCGTCGCACTTCAGTCTGAGAGGTCTACAAAGCTACCCTGACTGTATTTTTGGACGATTTTCATGGCGTTGGATTCTCGAGAGGTAGGCCTATGTTTTTCGTATTGACCTCCTTCCTCAGATCCGAGCTCTTCTTGGGGTTTCTGGTACATTTTTAACCCCCATTGCTACAGGATTTCTCTCTTGACAGCAGCACCTTGCCGGATTTTATTCTTCGCGCTCGAGTGTCGGATCGAGACGAGCCTATACTCATTTTTCATCTACTCGACGCGAGGATCATCACCGTATTTTTCTTGGATTTTTCCGAGACCTTCACGGAGGTACCCGTTTCGAAGGTCTCGACGCGACGATCGCGGTGATATTTTTATTGGAATTTTCTGAGCACTTTCAGCAGGTGGAAATTAAGCATCTTTTGACTGAATTTTTGGGGACTGTGAATGACTGTGGAAATGTTGTTTAAATAGATATCGATTGGTGTAATTGCAGGGTTATTGCATTTCTTGTATTGTGGGGTGATTGTTGGAGACTGGATTTTGGCAGCGTGGGATCTTATTTTACTGTTGTTCACGCTTCTCGAGGTGGGTGGTTGTTGTATCCCTCTCCTTTGGTATGCTCATTAGGAACATCAGAATATTCCGATGTTAGAAAAGGCCGAATCTATTATTGTTAAACCTTGCATGTAATATGGGATTTAATAATCGATAGTTTATCCATGTAACTGAGATAATGGCATTTGGGCATGAGTATTATACCATAATCACTCCTGTTAAGTATTTATTTATCCGGGACAGCATGATCAGCTGTAGGTTAGCAATTAGTGATTATGCAAATAGGGATCATCATTTTGAGACATTAGTGTTGGCACTCGTTGTTTTAGCATAACTATTCATGTGAAATAGATTAAAATACTGGGACAATTGCATGCTAGAATGGTCATATATAAATAAGCCACTATTTACTGATACACTATCTTTTGGGATTTGACTTAGGAGAAACCATGCTTTCATCTATTTCTCCTATTATTTAGACTTCAGAGATAGCATGCTCGAGTTCGAGCGGGGGCTGGGATAGTGTAGTCAGATTTTTGAGATCTGGGACAGGTTGGGCTCGATGGTAGGGTATTGCGGTAATCACGAATCTTGGGTGGTTGACCGGGCTATTACTATTGTATCAGATTGGGGGATAGGATTCCTCTAGTGGATGGAGTTTTTCACTTACTGATTATTATCGCATTGCTTGGGGGTACGGGTTATCTTTAGTAGAGGGTTTTTCCCACTTTGATCAGAGTCGTGATCTAGTCCTGCTACACAGGGTTACTTGTTACAGATGTTACTTTACTCGTGTGGGTCGCTCCCCTCGAGTGCCACTCCGGAGGTGGACCTTCGATTGAGCCATGTGTGCCGGTCAGATACTTATTTTGGAATGCGAGCCATGTGTGCCGATCCCGCGGATTCGAGCCATGTGTGCAGATTCTGCTGCTGCGATCTTGAGTTCGACAGTAGAGCAGGCAGTGCCAGTTTTTACTGGTGGTTAGATTGGGTTATTCGGTCAGGCACATGTACAGATGCATTCTTATAGTTTTATATTCTGACTCTGCATTTAGAGGCCTATTAGTGGTAGCTTTTATTAGCAGTTATATACTTAGCTTACCACCTTTTTTCTCTTTTTGCCTTTGGTAGACCTAGTGGGTATGTCTGAGTTGAGGCTTTACCCACTAGGGGAGGCTACTGTTTTTATAGTAGTTCTTACCTCTATCGTCTTTTCTTGTTTTTCCCCCTTTGTTTTGCAGAGTCCTCTGCGGGAGTTGCTGGACCGTCAGCAGCGGATCGAGGTAAGAGGATTGCGGACTAGATAGAGAGTCCACCCGACAGTTGTTAGTTGGACTTTTTGG
This sequence comes from Tillandsia fasciculata, assembly GCA_029168755.2. Classification (NCBI taxonomy): domain Eukaryota; kingdom Viridiplantae; phylum Streptophyta; class Magnoliopsida; order Poales; family Bromeliaceae; genus Tillandsia; species Tillandsia fasciculata. Next base: position 10,460,058 of record CM054938.1, read on the forward strand.
TGTACCCTATTTTCTCAGACAGTTTCATTGTATTTCTTTTTGGTTCTGGCTTTAGCCAGCTAGTTGTATATTTGTGGTGAGCTGGAAGAGATATTTGTATTTATTTTTACAGTTGTTCTTTACTTACTTCCAGCCGTTGTCTGAGATGTAGTAGTTTTAGTTCAGCTTTGATTTTATGCTCCTTTATTATCATTTCTTATATCTGAGCAGGTTACCGACGCTTTGTGTACGCGGGAAATACCGTGTGCACGGCGGATCTGTAGACGAGCCCGGGTTCTGGTTTACACCCGGGGCGTGACATGCATAGACCCGTCCAACCAGTGCCCGGAATGCCCTGGGTGCACTGTCACGCCCCGGGGTCAATACTGTGCCCCGGGCTCGCCAACAGATCCGCCGCCCATACGGGAAGCCCCGTATAGACGTAGCGACTAACCTGCAAAGAAACATCTATACTAGCAGATATCAGAGCTGAAATAGTAAAAACTGAAATAAAAACATAAAGTACCACTATCTCTCAGAATAAATACAAACTATCCTCACCACAAAATACACAAGAGTCTCTCAAAACGGGAAAATAAAAGCTACAACTCGATACCTCACTACATAATCGCTCAAACATGTCACACTCCAAAATAAACATAGGGGTACCTCTAATCACACACTGAAGCTGAAGGGAAGGGATCTATCTCGCGACTCCCTTACCTCGGTCTGTAGGAGCTGGATCAGCAACTGGTGCAGCAGGAACTAGAACTGAAGTCCCTGGGGAAAAAGACACCACGACGGGTGTGAGAACTACATCCCACAGTAGTTCTCAGTGGGTGCCGCCAACAAGCCCGACGGTCTGCCCACTAAGTCTACTAGAGGCATAAAGTAATAAGAAAGTGCTGTATAGAAAAGCTGGAAAGGTAAAAGTCTATAGCTACTATGCCTCTATCTAAATGCTCAAGGAGTAGGACAGAAAGAATCAATATGCCACTACTAGTACTCATCTCAAATCACCCAATCCAAACTGACTGCCGCATCGGGTCCAGTCAAACCTGCGCCTACCTACTGCCGTCACATCCCGGAGGATCGGACTTACGTAGGACGTCCGTGACTGCCAAAACTGGCTCAGCCAGAGGGACGGTGTCCATGACTGCCAAAACTGGCTCAGCCAGAGGGACACATGCATCGACAAGCCGCGATAGAAGTAACAGGCCCAACTCCGGAGTGGCACTCGTGGGGAGCGACCCCACCGAACAAAGTATCAGCGCATCTCTGTCGAGCTCAAATGTGGCTCCTGCAGGCTATGATCCAAACACTGTCTCACTCACTAACTAAAATCCACACTGTCACTAAGACAATCTCCCATGATCCCAGATCCATCATCACTATCACTATCACAATGAAAACTGATCTACAGACTGCTACCGACTCCACTCGGTCCCCAGACGCGAGTGCAAATGCATCCACAGCTACTAGACCTCCCAGCCCACGACTCGGGGAAAACCACTATGTCTAGAATGACAAGAGTAACAAGTGATGTGGGAAATCTAAAGCAATGAATAAATCTAACCCATATTAAGGTTTACTTTTAGTCCAACTGAGTATGATATATATATATGAATGACAGGGGGTGCTAAGTTAAGTTTCGGGTTTAAAGAGTTCATATGTTGCAAGAGTTACAATAAGGTCATCAAATTTGGCAACTAGCAACTGAGGGTACACAATATAGTTTTTCACATGTCAATGAGATCATTTGCTAACATGCATGCTACTATAATCATAGAATTAGAGCACAGTCCGTAGATTTTGAAAGCAAGATCACCCACCTGAACACGCTAACTGTCCGGGGTTGTACAGATAAAAAGTCCAGAAACCGCCAAATCACCGTATCCGCTAAGCTAGAAGCACAATAGTGGTGCTCACAATGTCCTGGGTACAACAACAATCCACAATCACACAAAAATCCATACAAATTTCAAGTTCCAAAAATTCTGCATGAACAGTCCCCTTATCACGAAATTTTCACCTGAAAATCATTTTCCAAAAATTCCGATAAAAATATGAAGGCGATCCTCGCGAAGTGTAAATGTCGATAGGCTCTTGAATTGTCGAAATCCGATATCCGGATGGGGAGATAAAAATCCGCGAAGTGTATGCTGTCCAGAAACTCAAACAGTTACAAAGGGGTGTTAAAATGTACCCCAAACCCCAGGAAAAGCTCATTTCCAGGAAAAATGTCCAACACGAAAAACGTAGATTTACCTCTTGTGAAACCGCTGCCGAAGAAATAGTCCAAAAATAACGTCGGGGTAGCCCGATAGACCTCCCAGACTAAACTGCGACGAAGATGGGCCTCCAACAGTAAATCGTCGCTCCGCACCCCGATGCAGGAAATGCTGTCGTCGCGGCCTCCAAAAAATCTGAGATTTCACCAGGAGATGCGCAAGAGGGAGAGGAAGAAATCATATAAAGGGATCAAGGGATAAATCTCCCGGGAAGCACCCCAAAATCGCGGCCCAAGTGGCGTTTAAATAGGGGTTCCCGAGAAATCAGCCTAAAAACCAAGGCCCACAAATTTCGGGCCCACTTTCGGGCGCCCGAAATGTTTCGGGCGCCTACAGTGTTGGGCCCAGGCCCAACACTGTTCACGCCCGAAACTTCCCCGTGCCGCCATGTGTCCGCCGAACAGGAAACACCGGTGCAGGGCCACTCAGCGACTGCCACGTGTCCCGCCGAACAGGAAACACCGACGCGGGACCACTCACCGACAGCCACGTGTCCACACACCCACACAGTAAGGCGGTTGCGCCCGCCAATGAGCGGGCGCCACGTATCCTCCGGTTGACCCGCCGACCGGCCGCCGCACGCGCCGATCGCGCGACGTGGCTCCCACGTGCGCACGCAGCCCGAGGCGCCTACCGCGCACCCCGTGCACCGCACTTGCTGCGCCCGCGAATCAGGGAGTGACACATGTCCCATGCACCCGGTCCACGCATCTCCTTTGAAATTTCGTGGACCCCGCCGCGTGCACCGACCAACCGGAGGCTGCCACGTGTCCCCCGCCTTGGTCCATGCACCGCCGCGCTCACCCAGTAGACCGCGCGCCTTGAGCCCGCCAATCAGGCGGTGCCACGTGTCCATGCGCCGGGTCTGTGCACCCCGCCGCGCTGCTCTGTGGACCGCGCGCTGTAAACCGGCCAATGATAGGCCGCCACGTGGCATGCCGGCGGTCTACGGCCCCTCCCATGCACCAAAAATCACAGAAAACTTCCGGGGGTCCTTTTTGGGCATCCGGACTCCAAATAAAACAAACAAATAGTCGTTTTCAAGCGTTTTTCCGTGCTGAATCCATTTCCAACCTCCGTTTGGCCAAATTCTTTTCTGAAATTTCGGCAAACCCAGCCGAAGGCCAACACAGCAAGTAGAAACACACATGGTCCATCAGTAGCATCCAATTGATGCACCATGGGCCAGATACACCAATACTAGGTGTTCTAACAGTGGATTCATCGGAAGAACGCTGCATGGGAACTAGGGCCACTACATGCACCACGTCAACGCGCAACAGGAAACAGCCAACACCACCTACCACAGAGCGACACGTGGCCGCCGCAGACGCCGACGCGTGGCGCGCACTTCGCGCGGGAAGCACGGTCAACGCGCGCCTGCGCCGCCGCCTGCGCCCTCTGCACGCACGCGCCCCGAGGTCGGTGCAGCAGTTCCGTGGACCGAGCGCACAACACCGCGCCAACCACACGCTGCCACGTGTCACCCACCGGTCCACCGTACACCCGCGCCTTTTTCCGTGGACCGCGCCTGCTGCGCCGGCCAACCGGGAGCCGCCACGTGTCCCGCGCCCGGGTGCACGCCTCCGCGGTGGACCGAGCGGCAGCGCCTTAGACCGCTGCCGCGCTCCGCCGCCTGCCGCCGCCGCCGGCGCCTCTCCAGCCACCGGAACAGTACATCCACACCTCGAAAACCGTGTTTTCGCGTTCGGGCTCCGAAAAACACAAGTAAGCAGTCCATTTTCATCGTTTTTACGCGCTGAATCCAAATCCAAAGTCCGTTTTGCCCAATTCCACTTCTAAAATTTTCCAAAGGCCTCCGGTGATGCAAACTTACTTCCAAATTGCACCATAAAATCATTTCTTGGGTCCGACACGCGCACAAACACTCCCAAAGGCCACTAATCCATCAGTAATCTCTTAAGTGGGGATTCGGGTCCTTACATGCTCCCCCACTAAAAGAAAGTTTCGTCCTCGAAACTAACACGGCTCAAAAAGGGAGTCCCAAAGCCAAAGGTAAGTATCCATCAACACCGTCTCCAGCTCCCCAATCGCTACCCACACTCCGCGAAGCGAGTCCACACAAGCCAAGAGTCTAAAAGCTGGAAAAACCTCCAGAATTCCAAAAGACAGAGGACAAGGAAGAACAACCAACTCTACTCATCCAAAACTACACGAATTACGCCAACACAACCAACAAGAAAGGTAAAGGCCCCACCAGCAGGAAGGTCGTCAACCCCAACCCTCAATTTAGAAAACGGCTGAAATTAACGAAAAGTCCGAAAATTTCGAAAGGACCAGTGCCTTCGCCCCAATCAAACAAGAATAGGTTCGGGCACCGTCTCCATTTCTAGAGCAGTCTTTCGAAGTTTTCGTCCTGTTCGAAAATTTCAGCACAAAGGCGAGAAAAGGGAGAGAAGTGTTGAAGTCGTTCCTGCCGTGGCTACAAAACGGAAGCTACGATCTAACCGTGACCCCTAAGGACACAACCTCTAGTCCTAATCGTCACCAACGATCAAAAGGGTAGCACCTAGCCCCAAACCGCTGAAGCCAAAGTGCAGGAAGGATACGCCGGCAACCCGAGAAAATGAACTCCTCCTGTCCAACTCGCGGAAGGGTAACTGCTCTCATTCCACTATTAGTCGTAACACGGCACCGCACCATCCGGTCCAACCCGTGTGCTCAATCCAAGTCTTGGAGCTGTCCTTGAATCGTCACACCTGCCGGTAAAGTCCCAAGCCTCAATTGCACTGATCATGCACCGCAATCCTTCTCTACTCGTAGAATACTGGGAAGAATCCAATCGCTAAAACAGGTAGCAAAAATTCCTAACCCATACCCATGCAAAGTGTAGAGTTATTTAGGATCCACAAGGATCTAAATAGGTACTATCAAACACCTAGAGGGGGGTGAATAGGTGTAATATTTAAAAATCAAATCTCAGTGCAAAATAGAAACCAATGCGGAAATAAAAATCAACACCGAGATTTACGTGGAAACTCCAATCCAGGAGAAAAACCACGGGACCAACACGCAATAACAATCCATTAAGAAAAGAAGAATAACAAGGTGATTACCGACTCCACGGACTCAAACCCCTCCTTCAACTTCTTCGGACCTTGCGCTCACCGATTGCACGTCCACTGCACACGTTCGAATCCACGAATGCCACTCGAATCCACGAGCACACGTTTCGAATCCACGAAACGCCTTCAACACACCGAATCCACGGTGCTACGTCGAATCCACGACGCAAACTCAGCCGATAAAGAAATATAGGCTTCGATGGTGATCCTTTGCTTAGATTATCATTGAAGAACCGTAGAAAGAAATTCTAAGCAAAGTTTAGATCAATTCGACAAAAGATAGATCTTGGAAGAACCGTCGAATTGACCTAAAAGAGGCTAAAAAGAAGAACGGTAAAAACCTAGCCTCTAGGGTTGCTCTCGAGTGTTTTCGGTATTTGTCCCACGTTCTTGAGAAACCCTAAGTGTCTATTTATAGGTTAGAAACCTTTGGAAAGAGATAAGAATCAAAAACTTACCTTATCTGGAAATTTTCAGGACGGCGATCCGGATCGGATTTACTGCGATCCGGATCGTCGTAGCGTGATAGACAATTCCAGAAAAACAGGGTTCGGGATCCGGATTGCAAAGCCCGATCCGGATCGTTCATACAATTCAGCAAAATCCCATGTTCGGGATCCGGATCGGAATTGGCCTTTGATCCGGATTGAATTTGCCAATGAACAACCACCCTTCGGGATCCGGATTGGATTGTCTGATCCGGATCCTGAACATGTCCCATGTCCAGTTTTTGATTTTTATGCAATAAAAAATTCATCCAAGTGTTTCTACACTATAAGAAGTATTCGGATCACCAAAATTATTTAGTTAAACATACCTGATCAATCCGAATCCATTTTCCTTAAGATTGATGCAATTGATCCACAATTCTTCACCTTTAATCTTTAAGACTCAAAACACTGAGTGCCAACTTGAGCTCTTCTCTGAGTCTTCGATTGCTGATTGACAATTTGATCACTTCAAGACTCCGACTCAACTTACTGACTTGACTCACGAAATATGCCAACACCAAAATGCCGTAACAATCTCCCCCTTTGGCAATTTCGTGACAAAACCCAAAAATACATAAAAACGCTCAAGTCACTCATCTTAAACCAAAAATTCGAAATTCAATGTCATCACCAAAACATTGATTTTCTTTGCGTGAAAGATCCAATAAATACAAAATACATTTGAACCAAACAGTCCTAGAACATACTCTATGACTTAGGACTTGGAGTCTTAAAGTGATGTAATTCCTGCAAAACAAAACTCCAAACAAAATCAAATGTTAGTCGTTAGAAATTAAAATCCTACATTTGATTCGTCCTTTTGGTTCTTTTGTTTTTCGGCTCTTTCAATCTTTTCTTTATCTCCCCCTATCTTGAGCATCTCTAACATGTTCTCCATGTTCTCCATGTTCTCCCCCTGTCTTGAGGATTTATGTTCTCCCCCTTTGTGATACGATCATCATTTTCTGTTCTCCCCCATTTTTCCATTTTCGTTTGTCCTCTTTTGATGATCTCATCTCCGTCATTTCTCTTCTCCCCCTTTTTGTCACAAATTGTCAAACAGTGAACATACTAGACAAAAGAAAATCTAACAACATTAGTTCATAGAGAAAGAGAGATAAAAGCTCAGTTCCGGTATATAACAAAAATGCAGATTGCGTACCGGTACCAGAAAGCAAAAATTAAATAATTTCTTGAAACAAATCCAGATTTTAGAATCTTTTCAAATACCGATTTGTATTCCATCAAGAAATCAATTTAAGTGTTTTAAACAATGAATTTACACAGATGCCATTCAATCCAATTAATTTCACAAAATTAAAAAGATTTACTCCTAAATCATGAAAAATAAAGATAAAACATTATAAACAGTTTTTCATGTTATATTCATCAAACACAAGTCATCAAAAATAATCTTGAGATCCAAACTCTATCAAGATGTAACGGATTTACAAAGATGACTTACGGAGATTTCCAAATGACATCAATCTTGAATTCTACCCTTTCTTGAAATTGAGGTATATGATCCAAATTTCTTTCATCAGAATAATTTAGAAAAATTTCATAAAAACCAGAAAAAGTATGTAAGCACTTTAGCGCATCAACTTTAAACAAAAGTCATCGTTTCATGCAACAAGAAATAGATTATACCAAATCTATCAAAAATACTCAAAAATGAAACGAAAATTTATGAAAATTAAAACCCTTAAAGTTGAACAACTTCAATCACATCTAACATGATCTTATGCGTAATGCCTTTATCAAATCATCAATTTGGTAAAGAAAATGAAATACCAAGATCAATAGATGTTTGAAATCCCAGATAAGTTAGATAATATATCTAGACAATCTGTTGAAGAGAGTGGCTCTTTGAGCATCTTTCGTTAAAAATCCCACCTTATACCAACCTTGAAATTTGACAGAGTCAAGTATTTCAACATGCATTTCATCATCATTTTTTTAAAAAAAAAATGCTTGGCATACATGGGGTATCTTTTTCCTCCATGTGGTGGTAGTTTTCACACTCCTCATTGGGATGTAACTCTTTCCACATCTTTTGAGCATTTTACTTTTCTTTGACTCCCCCTCAATTGGCTATCAATTATTTAATATATAAGGTATTCAACCAAAAATTGATCCCGCATTCATACTCGACTAAATAGTCAAATAAGATAATGACTATACCAAGAGATCATTGAGAGAGAAATTGACTTTGATCACTTAAAAGATGAATTAATTAACATAAATGATCATTGTAACATCGAAATATTATGATGTCAAAAGCATAATAGATTTCTAAATGCGTGAAAAAATGCAATTAAAGTCAATATAACCAATGCTCAACTTGTGTTGTCACAAAGAATTCACACAACCGAGATAGATTAAGTATCTAAAGATCACACATGATTTCTAAAATTTGATGCTTATAACTATCAAAAAAACTCCTATAATGAAGTATCTTCATGATTATGATTATGGAGTAAAGTTGATAATCCATATAAAATTAATTTGGAGTGAATGAACGTGAAACCCTTTTTATTCAATGTACTTGTTCAATAAAAACCCTTTTGTTCAAAAACAAAGTATAAAAACGAAGAGCATTGAAAAACATGTAATGCAGAGATTAAGAAAAATATGAAAGGAAAACCAATCAAAGCATTACATACAGTCATAAGCTATTTAGAACTTAAGACAAGGAAAGATATCACCTTTCCGAATCCAAAATCGCTGGATTTTGGGTTGTCTTGATTCGTTGTGGCCGGGGGTTGTCCGCTTTGACTGTTGGTCCACCTTAGGTCTTTGCCTCGCAATGATCCACTTGTATGATTGATGATGTGGCTCGGACCTTTGGTGGGTTGAGTGAACTCCTTTGACTTGATGTGTATTTTGATTCCGTTGAGTTCGCTCCGTAGATGAAGTTGCCGAAGGACTCTTCTTTCTCTTTTTCGGGCAATTCTTCACCAAATGTCCTTCAAGTCCACATAGGTGACAAGTTTTTCCTTTCAATTTCATTGTGGAACTTGAAGCATGCACAGTTTGATCCTTTTTAAATCCCAAACCAACCTTGCTTGTTTGACCTAATCCGGACATACTTTCTAGTTTCTTGGAACCGATTGAAAGCCTTTGTATGTCGGATTTGAGTTCATGAACTTGCTTGGTCAAAGCTTGGTTGGTGACATGAATTTCTTCAAACTGTTTTTCAAGAAAACCAATCTTGTCCATATATGATTTTGCGTTCGTCTCCGATTGGTTTAACTTTTCTTGGAGGAATTTATTGTTATCCAATAACCTTTCTTGTTCCTCCTCGAGATCATGAAGTTTGATCTTTAAAGCTTGATTCTCGTCTTGAACCTCAAGTCGTTGCTTCCTCAACTTCTTGATATGCTTGGCCATCTTCTTTGATTCCGCAAGAAGTTGTTGGTATGCCTCAACGAGTTCTTCTTCGTCCGACTCCCCCTCACTTGATGACTCTCCTCCGGATGTTGATGTTTCATGCAAAATCAAAGGAATAGAGTCAGTGACTAAAGATGATAAGCACAAATTAGAAGAGGGAATTTGAGAGGCATGAAAAGCAACAATTTTTTCTTTTTCCTCTTCACTTGAGGTCGATTCATCGAAACTAGAATCGTCCCAAGTTTTCGCTTGCAAAGCCTTCTTTTTATATGATTTCTTAGAAGGACAATCCGTTGAAATATGGCCGTAGCCTTTGCATCGATAGCATCGGATTTCCCCTTCGAAATCATCTTTTTCTTTTTCTTTAGAAGGTTTTGCAACGCCTTTGAGTTTAGAGGATTTAGAACCCGATGATCCTTTAGATGGTTTCGTGGATGAAGATCCATCGGTTCGATTCTTCCAAAATTTCCGACGAAATTTCTTTGTGATCCGCGCCAATTGTTCTTCAAACTCGGCTAAAGAGATTTCATCGTCGGAACTTGATTCGCTATCTTCTTCCTTTGTTGATTTGAATGCAATACCTGTAAGCTTAGAAGAAGACTTGGAAGAAACTTGATTAGTAGGAAAAGTCATCTCATAAGTTTGCAAAGCACCTACTAATTCCTCTACACTCATCTCATCCGGATGACTAACGGTTTCAATGGCGGTAACCTTTGCCCTAAACCGTTCCGGAAGAGTCCGAAGAATCTTTCTTACAATTTTCGACTCCGGGATCTTTTCTCCTAAATTAGCACATGTATTAATTACATCTTGAAGTCTAGTGTAATAATCTGTAAACAATTCATGCTCTTCCATATGAATAGAGTCAAATTGACTTGTAAGCATCTGGAGCTTTTGAATTTTTACAAGATTAGTACCCTCATGTGTAATTTTGAGAATATCCCAAATTTCCTTCGCGGTTTCACACGCGGAAATTCTTGTAAACTCAGTCGAGGAAAGAGAATTATATAAAGCGTTCATACCTTTCCCATTGTAAGAAGATCTTTCGATTTCCTCTTTAGACCATCTAGAGCGAGGTTTTGGGGTAGTAGAATTTCCTACTTCCTCAACAGGATGCACCCAACCGTATTCCACGGTTTGCCATACCCGCTCATCAATAGAGATGAGAAAAGCTCTCATCCGCACTTTCCAATACGCATAATTGGTCCCATCAAAAAGAGGAGGTCTAAAAATATTACCACTTTCACCCGACATGATAGATAAACCTAAAACCCGCTCTGATACCAATTGTAGAGTTATTTAGGATCCACAAGGATCTAAATAGGTACTATCAAACACCTAGAGGGGGGTGAATAGGTGTAATATTTAAAAATCAAATCTCAGTGCAAAATAGAAACCAATGCGGAAATAAAAATCAACACCGAGATTTACGTGGAAACTCCAATCCAGGAGAAAAACCACGGGACCAACACGCAATAACAATCCACTAAGAAAAGAAGAATAACAAGGTGATTACCGACTCCACGGACTCAAACCCCTCCTTCAACTTCTTCGGACCTTGCGCTCACCGATTGCACGTCCACTGCACACGTTCGAATCCACGAACGCCACTCGAATCCACGAGCACACGTTTCGAATCCACGAAACGCCTTCAACACACCGAATCCACGGTGCTACGTCGAATCCACGACGTAAATTCAGCCGATAAAGAAATATAGGCTTCGATGGTGATCCTTTGCTTAGATTATCATTGAAGAACCGTAGAAAGAAATTCTAAGCAAAGTTTAGATCAATTCGACAAAAGATAGATCTTGGAAGAACCGTCGAATTGACCTAAAAGAGGCTAAAAAGAAGAACGGTAAAAACCTAGCCTCTAGGGTTGCTCACGAGTGTTTTCGATATTTGTCCCACGTTCTTGAGAAACCCTAAGTGTCTATTTATAGGTTAGAAACCTTTGGAAAGAGATAAGAATCAAAAACTTACCTTATCTGGAAATTTTCAGGACGACGATCCGGATCGGATTTACTGCGATCCGGATCGTCGTAGCGTGATAGACAATTCCAGAAAAACAGAGTTCGGGATCCGGATTACAAAGCCCGATCCGGATCGTTCATACAATTCAGCAAAATCCCATGTTCGGGATCCGGATCGGAATTGGCCTTTGATCCGGATTGAATTTGCCAATGAACAACCACCCTTCGGGATCCGGATTGGATTGTCTGATCCGGATCCTGAACATGTCCCATGTCTAGTTTTTGATTTTTATGCAATAAAAAATTCATCCAAGTGTTTCTACACTATAAGAAGTATTCGGATCACCAAAATTATTTAGTTAAACATACCTGATCAATCCGAATCCATTTTCCTTAATATTGATGCAATTGATCCACAATTCTTCACCTTCAATCTTTAAGACTCAAAACACTGAGTGCCAATTTGAGCTCTTCTCTGAGTCTTCGATTGCTGATTGACAATTTGATCACTTCAAGACTCCAACTCAGTTTACTGACTTGACTCACGAAATATGCCAACACCAAAATGCCGTAACACAAAGATGTAGATGTAGATGCTCTACTAATAATGCAGAAGGATGCAGCGGTATCGAAATGCTCAACTCAGCTAACTGAAATAAAACCATACCTGCCACGACACGATCTGCTGCCGGGGTGTCCTCCACCAGGGCTGCATAAACCCGTCCACTGGGTGCTGCAGATCGTCGTCCCGTCTGTCCCGACGTCGTGGCCCACTCTGTCTGATGGTGTGCCGGAGGGGCTTCCGCTGCATGGATAGACAAGGGGGGTGCTGTCACAATAGGCCGCACTGACAGAATGGGGTGGAGGGCCTGGAACCTGGCGCGATCCCTCAGATTGACGTGGAGGTAGAGGGCGACCAGATGCAGCCACACTCTAAGTGGAAGCAGAAGGCCTGGCAGCAAGGGCCGGCACAGATAACACTGGCGGGGTCGGGGCAGATCTTTGCGGGCAGTTGGAAGAGATATGCCCAGGCTGGCCACATTGGTTGCATCTTCCACGGCGCAGATCGCAGGTAAAGGGTCGATGATCAGCCCCATAGAAGATACAAGGCCACGTCGTTTGCTGTTGATTGCTTCCCCGAGAACTAGCCGCTTGGCTTTGGCCTCTTGGATGCCTAGGGGGTCTCCAGTTAGACCCAGAAGACCCCTCCCCATTTCCTGGGAAAGGTCGCTTCTTTCCCTTCCCTTTATCCATAGTTGCCCGCTCTGTACGGGAGATCACCACGTCTGTCTCAATTGAGAGGCAACGCTCAATGCAGTCGACGATTCGGTGAGAGGACAGCTGTCGACGAATCTCGGGCCATAATCCCTGGGAGAAAAGCCTGACTTTGTGCCGCTCATCTTGCACTGCTCGAGGTACCAGATCGGCGATTTTTGAGAATTCCTCTTCGTACTCCCGCAGAGTGCGGTCTCCTTGGCGGATAGTCTCAAGTTCACGCTCTAGTGCCTCCCTTGTTGTTTCTTTAAGGTAGCGATGGTACAACGCCGCCTTAAACTGACTCCAAGTGGGTTTGGGCATACCCTCAGCAAAATGCTCATGTTGGTGGTGGAACCACCACATACTTGCACTTATACCGAGGCAATGCACTCCCAAAGTAACCTTGTCTTGCTCCTCCGTATCTAGATCTTGGAATAATTTCTCCATGTGATTCAACAATTGTTCGACTGCCCAATGGTCCTTCTCCCGTCCAGTGAATTCCTGGGGCTTGAACTTGTTGAACTCCAACAGCACCCCCTTGATTCTCATTCTTTCCGCCTTGTACGCCGCCCTGGGATCCTCCGGGGTATCAGGCGAAACAGGCTGAGCGGCCAATCCTATATCAGGAACAGGATTGCCACCACCCGCAACCCCGGGAGCGACCCTAGCCGCAGCAACAGCTTCAGGAGTAGCGGGCACAGTCGGAGGTACGGGTGCAGGAGGAACAGAAAGTCCCTCAGGCTCGGGGGCCAGTGGTGCGGCAGGTGGTGCAGGTGCAGCGGGAACAGAAGCCTGCTGCTGGACCAACTGTTGGATCATTCCAGCCATGGCAGCAAGCTGTTCCTCCATTTGTTGCATTCTGTCTAGATTTTCAGGGCCCCGACTCTCAGCAAATGTTTGGGTAATACCCCGACCTGCGCTATTACCGTGCCTGCCACCAACACCACGCCTGGTGCGAGCCATAACTGCAATTACCAGGATGGATTTAGTATATCCGACCTACAACTTCTGTTTTCGACTATAAGACTTAGCAAAAACTACCCAACGCTCTCACGTGTCACAAGTCATCCTAGGGTTCGTTCCTAGCCAAACCTAGGCATCGTATTCCTATTGCTTTGATACCATTTAATCTGTCACGCCCCGAGTTCGAAAAATAGCGTCTAATTTTTTTTTTTTTTTTTTTTTTATATCAGAGTTTTAAAAACCAAGCCAGGGCATGACAGACCGCCACATATATAGAAGAGTCCCAATTCCTCTTGGAATTGAGCCTTTTCTATATATGCACGGCTAAGCTTTTACAACAATACCAGAATAGTCTATCACGTACTATATACAGCCTAAAATAAATATTACAACCACTTATACAATTAATTTACAATTCAACAACTTATAATAAGAATAACGGCTGTCCAGGGTCCAATCTATCGCGTCATCTCACCAACACGTCCCGACATCCCAACACCCGATCGACCTGAAAAATGGTCACCCAGGGAGTGTGAGATACATCGACAGTGTATCCCAGTGGGCACGACGAGCCGAGAAATAGCAGATCGTACCTACTGGCATACAATACTAGAGGATAGTAAAAATCAACATATTAGGTAAGCATGGTTAAGAAGCGAATAATCAATCAATATGTAAAGCAGGTAACGATTTCATCAGGAGTATACTGAAGAAGCGAATAATCAATCAATATATAAAGCAGGTAACGATTTAATCAGGAGTATACTGAAGCAAATATTGAAAGGAACTGAACAATCATAATAGGAAAGCATGCTGAACAGGCACTATGCATCAATAACCGAAATAACAAAACACCGAATCATAAGCCACCATATTGGTCTACAATACCTCAGGGAAACTGCCCAATCTGACACCAACCTGGCTAACATTCCCCCCTTGGGGGTCACGGGTCTTTCAACAAACCACTTTACCGGTAAAGAACATCGCTGCGGGTCATGACTCCGCTGATGTTCGTGAAGTACAGCGGTGCGGGCGATCATAATGCAAATGCTCAAGCTTGCGGTCCACAGACTGGGTAATCGACAACAAGCCGGGAAAATCCCCTCTGGGATGCAACAGTAAAATGCCAATAGAATCACAACTCATGTAATCAACAATAATCCGAAAAAATCCCAACAAGGATGCAATATCAGAAATCAACTGAATCTCAACTCATGTGCAGAATATAATCAACAACTACTATAGCATGGATCAGATATAATCAGGAAATACTGATAATCAGGTATAAATGTGCAAGCTAGCTAATGACCAATCAGGCATGGCAAATGTCCAGGATAAAATCATAATAACTGGAAGCAACTAAGATCAATCATGCAAGGCATCATATAATCAGGTAACTGATAAAGATCATAAATCAGGCATATAGCAGTATAAAACTGATCAAAAGGAAGGCAGGCTCAAATATACATCTAGGCTACAAGAACAGGGGTCCAACCAATACTAGACCCCAGAGGGCCGAAATGATAAAGCCCGGACCGAAGATAAACCCACCTGTCGTTCGCAGGCGACTAAACCACACCAACGGAATGCTCGAAGACCTGAGACAAACCGTGCCAACCTGAATCAAAAATGCTGATCAGGGAAAACTCAAACCCAACCAACACCTAGACCTGAATAATAATCTCAGACTTCCAAATCTGAATAAGACTTGACGATAACTTCTGGCTAGATACAACCCTATGGTAACAAAATTACCAAAATGCCCCTCCCGAGAATTCCTTTTGGATTTTCGGGAGACCCGGGCTTTAACCCTTTGCCGCTGGCTCAACCAGATTCTACTGGGACTCAACAGTCGGCTAGGCGGAACCGCTGCAATTTCCCGAATTGCGCGATTGCCACCGAGATGCCGATAAATCGACGATTTTGCCGATTCTCGGACCGATAACCGATTTTCGCTCAACGGGAGCCGTTGGATTCCTAACGAAAAGCTTAGGAATCATATACACATTGCCCTAGGCAGCACGTGCTGTTACAATTGCAATTAGACCTCTAGGGTTTCCAAAAATCGCACTTTTATAGCAAATTTGAGAGCCGTTTTCGCTCGTTCTCTTAATCGGGATATTATTTTTACGAACCGTCACCTCCAGTAGGTGACCCTCGACTCGCTGAACACCGTGCTCATCCATTTGCAGCAGCACGGAACCCGAGGAAAACTTCGGGCCGTAACTTACTATACTAACCTAGCCTTAAGGCATTTTAAAATCTTCGGCTCGACCAAACCCAAATCTAAGGTGAGTATCGTGTCCAGTGACCCCAAAATAGCCAAGAGCTCACTGTCACGATGTCACAAACTGCCCCAAAACAGACCCAAAGCCAACCTACTAGACATAAGGCTTTTAAATACGAAATCTTTAAATCTACCTGCCATTTGCAAAAACAGCTTGAGCAACTTGCTCAGGGAATCACAGGGACTCAAAGGCTTGCTATTTAGCAGCCCAGAAATTGCTGGATCAAAGAGATCCAAATCCCTAGCTCTCTAACAATTCGACAATGCCCCCCACACACATCCACTCAGACAACTTTTGATCTGA
This sequence comes from Tillandsia fasciculata, assembly GCA_029168755.2. Taxonomy (NCBI): domain Eukaryota; kingdom Viridiplantae; phylum Streptophyta; class Magnoliopsida; order Poales; family Bromeliaceae; genus Tillandsia; species Tillandsia fasciculata. Next base: position 10,476,082 of record CM054938.1, read on the forward strand.
AGTGAGCATCAAGCTCAAGGGAGTGTGTGGAGCAACTTTCATATTCAGATCAAAGCCTAAAACCAAACCTTTCTTCTTTGAGGCATTTCCTCAAACACTTGGTGGGCACAATTTCACAATACACACCCAAACCAATCCCAAGCTAGTTCTCTGCAGAGGGGCAACCTGGGGCTTCCTAAGATGGAGAGAAAAGCTCCTCCAAGTTGCAGAAGCTTTTCCCTGCAACTTGGATCAAGCTTCACCTCTCGGATTGGCTGCGGCAAGGGAAGAAAATTGAAGCTTAAACCTTGAAAATGGTGACCACTTATCCGAGGGTTCTGGGCCTCAACCACTTGCACCAACAGGTGCTACATCACCCTTCGAACTTACCTGAACCCATGCCCGGCGACAGGACACGGCGGAGGCGCGGCGGAGCAAAGCTAGGTTTTTGAGCTTCACCACCTCTAATGGTGAATTTTCACCAAGGCTGCATGGAGCCCATGTAGATGCATGGCTAGGTTACTCTTGGTCCCAGCAAGCTTCCTGACTACTCCTCATCCGCCGGCGACGGAGCAAGGAGCTCGGCCGAAGGGGTCATCTTCCCCAAACTAGGGCTTGATGCCGCGCCTCCCACAGAGCACCAAACTTCACCAAATTTGGTGGAGATGGTCAAGAGGTCCAGAAGAAGCTTCCCATCATTTTATTTTTCGTCCAAAACCGCCGAGAGCAGAGATAGCTCGAGGCGGAGCTCCGGCGGTGCAACTTGGCCGCTGGCCAACCGGAGCTTTTCCCATTTTCGGGGCTGGGTTGGAAGAATCCCCAGAGGTCTAGGAACCTACTGCTAGTGGTCTTGGGTCCAGAGAACCATTGGTTAAAGAGGACTCACCTCACCGGAGTTGGAGAAGAAGAGGAAGAAGCCGGTTCACTCCCCCCCCCCTCCCCCCACGCACCGCGCAGCACCCACAAGCTCGGTCACCTTCACCAGACACAGAAGAATCCTCCAAGGACTCCAGGGATCAAGTTGGGGCACTTGGGAGCAACCTTCCTTTCTCCCTCTCACTCTCGGATTTCTCTCTTTATGGGTGGTGTCTCCTCGGCCTCCACAGCACCCAGAGCTTTGGCTGGAAGATGCAGAGAGGGTTTGTGATGCTTAGGAATCCAACTTGACCCCTCGTGCACACACCCAAGGAATACCAAAAGCCAAGTTGGCTTTAATGCATATTTTGCAAAATTTGCAAAGAACCCCTCACATAGCTAACCTAAAGCCCTAGGGTCCCTGTTGTAGGTGACAAATGCACCTAGAACCTTCACCAAAAAGCCTCATTAAATTCGGTACATAAAAAATTAGGGTTTCTTCAAAAATACCCCCTTTTTCGACACTTTTCACGCATTTCAAGACAAACGGTTCGTCGAATCGCGAAACGGACTTCGCCACGACGTCCGGCTCGTCGAGACCTAGCAAGTAGCGTATTTGCTTGCTTGATTCGGCGCTTGAATAAAATCTCGGGCCATATAGTTTTGTATGTTTTAGAATGACGGACGTATTTCGATGCACCAAAATCGCCAAACGCAAATTCCGTCAGTGCCATTGCGTTCAGAGCATCGAAATTAGCTAGAGTTGACTACTCATACTACTATATCTGGGGTCCAGACGGCGAAACGGCCGACGTTGGTCGAGAGGGGTATTAAATCATGGGTTACTATTCACAACTTAAGTTGTGGGGCCCGTTTTTTTCTTCGAGATTTGCGGAAGATCCGACCGTCGGATCGAAGACATGTGAATATCAATCTTTCATGTTTCGACGAGACGGTGGCAATGGTGATCTCAGATTTTCGAGATCAGACCCCGATCAAAAGTCGGTATTTTCTGGCTACGATTTCACTACTAATTACCTATTTTTGCTAATTAATTAAATCCACATATTATCTAAGGTAAAGATTAGGTTTTTAAATTTCAAGGTTATTACAAATATCTTTCGTTCTGCTGCTCGATCAGCTGAGAATTGACTCTGACTCCGCCTTTTTCGTCGTTCGACTGAGGCGATTTAATATTTGCCTTCGACCGAGGTCGTTTCTGGGTGAGACGATTTCTGTTGTCGGCTGCTTTTCTTATCGGCTGATGCCTTCAGCCGACGAACGTGCGTCACGTGTCGTACTCTCGTGTGACCGAGGCCGGTCTTGGTCAAGACGTGGGTCCCTCTCTACTGATTTATTCTTCTATCGGTTGGTGTCCTCAGTCAATGGTGTACATCACGTGTCGCTTCCTTAAGTGGCGAAAATTTTGGTCTCAACACTTACATTTTTGGCTGGTGATTGACTCTGATACCAACTGTGACTCCCCAACTTTCCAAAGAGTCACCCATCCTAGAACTGCTCTAGCTTTAGCACTCTCAACCCTCTTAACCTCTTGAATTTTATTACCACCCAAAATGTTATATCCGAATTAAGAAATTTAGTCCTATTTATATCTTATATATAAGACTAATCCAAATTTTAGGATGTTACACCCCTCGTGATTGAATTCTAGCTTCAAACCTGTTGCTACTATTACCAAATAAATATTAAGCACTGAAGCAAAACTCTAATCAATACAAGTAACTTTGGAACAAATATAAAAGAAAAAGATATTAAATAAAATTATTATTTTATTTTATTAATTATTATTTTGTCTAATTAAATCATTGTTATCTTAAACGATAACTAACAAAAAATTAACGGGAGGGATATATTTATTACGGTTTAACCAATTCCCTTTTGGATTGAAAAATGCTAAGCCTACAATGAAGAAGCGGTTGCAATTCCTACAATCGCTTATCTATTGGATGCCTAGAATCTACTAACCTTTTTTAAGGTTTTAGTAAAAAATAAGAAAAGGGGTGACAGAGCAATTGAGAAAGCAGTGAAAAATTATTGTACTTTGAATGAGTTGTAAGATTATAATTCATTTTGAATTATATATCTAACAATATATATTTTGGAATTTAGTATAAAATAATAATAATAATAATAATAAGACTATTGACGACAAGCTAGTTCTCATATAATAGAGTTTAACGATTACGACCTATTTTGAATTGTAAATCCAGTATTGCTCAACCGAAAAATAGTAATTCTTACTTTTAAAACTGTAGTGGTTGTGGACTAGTCCATTCTTCCCGCCAAACAACAAACCATGAACTTCCCACAGAAATGACTTGAGGGTTGTTGGAAGAATGCCCACTGGATACATACAAAACCATTAGCTCTAACAGCTTTCAACAAGTGGACAGTGGACTCATTCTCCACAGAGTTATTGTTGGAACCCCTCTCCCCTTTGTTAATTAAGTCCAACCTGGTGGGAACTAGGGGTATGTTTGGTTCACAGTTTATAATTATAATAATTTCATAATTTTTTATATTTTTTTATTTAAAATATTTAAATTATTATCATTATTAATTATAGATTTTTAGATTGTAAGAATACTATATTATCATGAATTATAGAATATTTTTATTATAAGAATCATTAGTAGTTTATTAATAAGAATATAAAATTTTTTAACAACTTCTTATCCAAATGATTTGATAAGTTAATAACATATTTACCATTCTTAATATTAAACATATAACACTTGCAACCAAGCGATTTCTAAGTTTAATGAAATTTCCCTTTTTATAATTTAGATGCGCTTGTATAGACTACATCCCTTATAGATGATTAAAAAGGTATATTGCACGACTTAGTCTTTGAGCTTCTAAGTCAGGTGTCATTTTAGTTTTCGAATCTTTAAATTTGAAATAGACTTTAAATTTCTAGAAAGAATTTGTTTTCGTTTCTGAATTGTCAATTTTTTTTCATTTTAGTCTTTATGTTAAAACAAAAAATTATTTCTTCAGTCTAGATTGTCTGTATGTTCGTATATTATAAATTCATTAATTTTTCAATCATCTAATTTTTAATCGTGAAGAAAAAAAAAATTGTAACTCAATAAATTATAGGATTAGATATTGTGAAAATAGGTGTACAAATGTACAAGATGTAGGCAATAACTTTCTTGTACTAAAAATACATAAGAACTAAGCTGAAACTAATTATCTTTTAAGGGTGTTTTAGGGATCATTAAAGTCAAACTTGACAATCTGAGGATCAAAATGAAACTAATTGGGACGTCTACCAAACAAACCTCAACCACGTAGTCGATGTATTGACATTAGAAACAATGCTTCACAACCATCTCCTTCCACCTAACCACATCACTCTCATCTTACACCTACATGTGTGTGTATATATATGATGGATGATACCTCTCCTAGCTAGTATCATGCATTCTTCATATATATATATATATATATATATATATATATATATAGAGAGAGAGAGAGAGAGAGAGAGAGAGAGAGAGAGAGAGAGAGAGAGAGAGAGAGAGAGAGAGAGAGATAGTTATATCTTTCTATTTCAGATATAATTAATATATGGATACATTTTTCTCTTCTGTGGCCTGGGGAGTTATTGCCGTGTTGATGGGGGCACTCATCACTTACCGTCGATTCAGATTCCGCCTGCCGCCGGGGCCGAGGCCCTGGCCCGTGGTGGGGAACCTCTACGACGTAAAGCCGGACCGATTCCGGTGCTTCGCGGAGTGGGCGCGGACGCACGGACCGATCATGTCGGTGTGGCTCGGCACGACGCTCAACGTGGTGGTGTCGAGTGCAGAGCTTGCCGAGGAGGTACTGAGGGAGAACGACCAGCACCTGTCGGACCGGCCGCGGAGCCGGTCTGCGGCGCAGTTCAGCAGAGACGGCAAGGACCTCATCTGGGCAGACTACGGGCCCCACTACGTGAAGGTCCGGAGGGTGTGCAACTTGGAGCTCTTCTCCCCCAAACGTCTCGAGGCGCTACGGCCCGTCCGAGAGGACGAGGTCACGGCCATGGTGGAGTCCGTCTTCAACGCTTGCGCCAACGCAGGTATATATGTATGCTAGTAGGAATGTCAGTGGGTACAAATACCCGAAAATTTATCATCCCAATGGAATAAATTTATCCGATGTTAAACAGATATAAATTCGGATATGAATAAAAAAAATAAAAATTCGACGAATTTGAATTTAGATATGAATTTGGATTATATCCGATCCGATTCCGAATCCGACCCGATCCGAACCCGAATTGATTTTATATTATATAATATACATGTATAAAAATATTAGATATTATATTTAAATTTATATTTTAAAAATTTAAATTTAATATAATATATTTTGAAATATTATAAAGAGAACAAAATAATAATTATTTCGGGGATTTGGGTTCGGATTCGAATTTTAAATTTTTAGTCAGGTTCCGATTTGGATATGAATTTTTAAAATTTGTCGGATTCGAATTCAAATTCGAATTCGAGTTTGGTAGTCGGTTCGGATTCTGATTCAAATTTTTAAACATTCATTTCAAATCCGACCCGTTGACATCTTATATGCTAGTGAATTTGCTAAATTAAATCCTGTTAGTGAATTTGTTAAATTATCATTGTTTGTCAAACTTCATCCAACTAGGGGCTTTTTGGTTGCATTCAGTTATAAGCACTTGTAATTTCAAATTTGATGTCTTACTTGATGAGTTGCACAGTTGAAATTACGCTCAAATTAGCTACAATTCTAATTTTAACGATTGAAAAAAATAATTATTAATTTTAAATAAAATATAAACTTATATCTTTAATTATTTTTTAAACATAAATTATTATTATTATTATTATTTTACGTCAGAGACAATCTCGCAATCATAAATATAAAATAATAAAATTTTTAAAATTAACTTCTCAATCATAATCATATGCAATCAAATAAATAATTAACAGTTGCATGCAGTACTTTCTAATTTTTAAAAAGCATCTACCTAAACGAATTATAATAATAATATATAATTATAACTGTTACATCTGCAAGTGCACTGAATTTTTTACTTACCTCCAATCAAACATGGCACTTAATTAATTAGATCGGCAAGCTTGATCAATCAGCATTAATTAATTATATATATATATATATATATATATATATATATATATATATATATATATATATATATATGGTCCGGCTAGAATACTATCGATAACACTAAATAATTGGTACTATCAAGTTATTAGCTGTTGGATGAAAAGATATGCGGTTGAGATTATAATGGTCTCCTAAAATTTTTACTATTTAACCAACCATCTAGTAAATCCTAGGAAACTACTATAATTCCAACCGCATATTTTTTCATCCAACGACTAAAAACTTAATAGCACCAATAGCTTGGTGCTATCGATAATATTCTAACCTAATTATATATATATATATATATATATATATATATATATATATATATATATATATATATATATATATATATATATATATATATATATATATATATATATATATATATATATATATATATATATATATATATATATATATATATATATATATATATATATATATATATATATATATATATATATATATATATATATATATAGACACACACGTACAGTCAGTCAATCCGGGTTGATCAGAACAATAATGAATCTACTCTTCTGCAGGGAAGCTAGAGAAGAAAAGCCTGGTGGTGCGAGAGCACCTCGGCGCCGTGGCCTTCAACAACATCACAAGGCTTGTGTTCGGAAAGCGGTTTGTGAGCTCGAGGGGAATGATAAATGATCAAGGGGTCGAATTCAAGTCCATTGTGGCCAACGGGCTCAAGTTCGGAGCATCCCTGTCCCTGGGAGAATTCGTGTGGTGGTTGAAGTGGATGTTCCCTCTGGACGAAAAGGCCTACGCCAGCCACAGCGCCTGGAGGGACCGCCTCACGAAGAAAATCATGGAGGAGCACGCACAAGCTCGCGAGGAGACTGGCGGCGCCAAGCACCACTTCGTCGACGCGCTGCTCACTCTCAAGGATGAGTACGACCTCACTGAGGACACTGTTATCGGACTTCTGTGGGTGAGCCCGGCCCTCCGCCCCCCTCTCTCTCTCTTTCTTATTTTTATGCATTTTCTTGTTATATATATTCTTGCTATAGTCTGTTAATTAAATATGTTTCCAATTATGGAATGGCAGAGGCTGTATGGTTTCTCATCCTATTTTAATCTGATTATGCACAATTTTATAAAAGTTATTTTTAATTTTAGTAGTGATTTTGTATTTTGAGTTGTATTAAAATTTATTTATTATTATAAATATATTTTTACTTTATTTATTTAGTACAGTAATTAAGAGTGAGTATGAGTGTGTTATGGAGGAGGCTAAAATTTGTGTGAGAGAGACATGTTTAACAGGCAAAATGACTTCTAGCACTATATATATATGGAGTGGGAAATGAAAAATGAGCTTTTTATTTTGAATTAATTAAGAACCTAATAAGTAGTATGTTTCTTTATAAAAATAATGATAATATTTTTATCTTTTAAATAGTTGTAGTACTCATATTGCGCACATGTGGGAAGTTCAGTGCTAATTAATAAAGAGCGCCGAGGCTCTAAAGTTTCATTTGCTATATATATATATATATATATATATATATATATATATGAACCATCAATTAATTGCTGACAATTAAGTTTGTTCTCTTGTGCTTAGGATATGATTACTGCAGGAATGGACACGACCGTCATAACGGTGGAGTGGGCCATGTCGGAAGTCATTCGCAACCCTGTAGTTCAAAAGAAGGTGCAGGAAGAGTTGGACAGCGTCATTGGACGCGGGCGCATTATGACTGAGGCCGATTTTCCGAGCCTCCCCTACCTTCAGTGTGTTGTCAAAGAGTCCCTTCGGCTACACCCGCCGGCCCCTCTCATGCTCCCTCACAAGGCCAGCACCGACGTTAAGCTCGGCGGCTATGACATCCCCAAGGGCTCCAATGTGGTGGTGAGAAATACAAATTAACCATATATTTTCCTCATTGGGCATGGTATTTTAATAATCTATCTGCCCAACAGATCCATCACAGCAGAACTCGACCAGTCGACTCAAAACTTGGTTGAGCCGATTAAACTCAACAGATTTTGAGCTGATTCGATACAAAAACTCGATTGCCCCAAGTTTGAATTCAAATCGAATCAAATTTAGCCAGCTCAGTCCAAGTATATGAAACTCAAACCAAGTCCGAACAGTTCACCGAGTTACGCATAATATTACCACTCAATAATTTTCCACTGGAGAGTTAAAATACTAAGCTACACATATAAGAGAGGAACAAAATATTAATATTCAAATATTCAAAACTCAACAGTACTGAAAAACTCTACTTAGCTTACTTTCGAGTTCGAGTCGAATTTTCAAGTTTTTGAACACTAATTTTGACTACAAACATAATTCATGGATTTGAATAAATGAAAGAGAACTAACATGAAAATCAAAGTTTGAAATGATTAGTAGTTTACGAACTCTAGCATCGTGACTGCACTATAGTTTTATTTAAAAAGTTAAAGCTAGGCAATAACAATGATGCTTTAATCATTTACACTCTCAACAGGTGAACATCTGGGCAATTGCACGCGATCCGAAGCTCTGGAATGACCCATTAGAGTTTCGACCGGAGCGGTTCGCAGAGGAGGATATTGACATCAAGGGCCACGATTTTCGGGTCCTGCCGTTCGGTGCTGGGCGGCGGGTTTGCCCGGGAGCACAACTAGGCATCAATCTGGTGACCTCTATGCTGGGCCATCTGCTCCACCACTTCCAGTGGGTGTTGCCGGATGGAGTCAGCCCAGGGGACGTCGACATGGCGGAGAACCCCGGAATGGTCACCTTCATGCGCACCCCACTGCACGCTGTCGCAGTGCCAAGGCTACCGTCTCATTTGTTCAAGCGTGTGCCGGTTGGTTGATCTGTGATTCTTTGCCTGCTTGCTATGTGGATCAGTCAGGATGGTTTTTACATTTTTAAGGCTGTGATTAACATGTGTAATGGTATACAATGCTGGTTAGAGGTTTGTGATTGGAGATTTAGCCAAACTTTCAATAATTCAAATGTTTGAGAAACTGTTTGTAAAAAATTATTATTTTTTGTTTGGGAAGGTAAAAAATAAACTAGCTAGTAATATGAAAAAATTAGATTTCAAATTTAGGAACCTAGCATGCTAATCATCAAACCCTCCGCCAACTATATTAGACATAATCGGTTTTAAATATATTCTTCCAAAAATTCAAATTCTTTTAAATAAGCTTTCAAAACAGTGTTGGGAGTCTGATACTCGCTTCGATATCAAATTTTGTAATTTCGTAATCTGCTCCGGTACCACCTGGTGTTGAGATTTCGTAAAAAAAATATCAAATCAAATTTTTACCATAAATTTGTCTCCTCAGTGGAAACTGAAACCGACACCACTACAAAAAAAATGAAGAGAAAAAATCAAAATAGAAAATACAGGTGAAATAAGATTCATTAACCAAAAGAAGAATTACACTTGACTACTTTTCTACACATAATAACTTTAATCCAAGCCCTCTTCCTCAATTTCTCTCACACTTCTCTTTTTTCTATAAATTTAAAAGACTTCTCTATTTGAATGTACATGTGCACCAATCATGAACACCTCGACAATGCCATATGAGTATGGCTAAACTTTACCACCACCACTAAAATAATAGTATCTATGCTATATTTATAGCTTAGGTCAAAAACTATCCAAATGCTACTCTAAGTAGATTTATATTCTAATTAATATTTAAATCTTAATAAATTTAATCCAAACATATTTAAATATTAATCTTAATCAAACTATAATTCAACTACAATCTAGCCAAATCCTAACAATCTCCACCTTGCTTTGATTTATAGTCTTAAATTCTTGCATTGAGCTCTCCATCACTCCACCTTGATCGACTGCATCTCTGTTCGATCCGATCTTACTTTTGGACTCTCATAGCTCCATCTGAAATTGAAAACACGCCTAGCGATATCAAATTGTGATCGCTCTAGTGATAATCGGTATCCCTGTACTTGACATCAATCTCTCCTGAGTATCGATAATCTTAATTTCTGATACCATGTCATGCCCCGGGGGTTTCATTAAGCGGAAGACGACCACTGAAAAGATTTAAATTTGCGTATATTTTTTTTCTTGAAACCAAACTCCCCCGGTGCGTGCCCAGACCCGCCGCATATACAAATTCACTCCGCGAACGGGCGGAGTCTCCTTTGTATATGCACGGCGTCCTGACTACAACAACCATACAATCATCACTTTAACCACACTAGTTCAACATTCGAATACATACAACCATTTTTCATAAGTATTACAGAGGCCGACAAATTTTGAAAGGATAAATCCACAAGTTTTAAAAACGGTGCCCACATGGCACCCAGGTTTTTCAAAACGGTTTTCGAAATCCATAAATTCACAGGGTTTTAAAATGGTGCCCACACGACACCCAGATTTTCAAAACGGTTTTCGCAATCCATAAATCCACAGGGTTTTAAAACGGTGCCCACACGACACCCACATTTTTAAAACAGTTTTCGAAATATTTTCTTTTTCTTTTCCTTTGTAGTTTGAAAGCGGCCAATCCGGAAAAGCAAAACAACCACCAATAAGGATAATAAAAGACATTCCAACATCCACATCGACCCCACAAGGGTATCGCAATCCACATAGTAGCTACTAACAGGTAATGAAATGAGCAAAATAAGAAGTATATACAGTCTATGGCCTCGAAGGACCAAAAATACTCCTGCCACGGCCTCACCGTCGCCCTAGCTCTCACCCCGCTAGAAACCTGTCACAGAGTGGGGAGTCAGCGACACAAGGTATAAAAGATGAAAAGCAGGAAGATTGTTATGATGACCTGGATCTCCGCTGAGCTTCTGCAGTGTGTTTGGCAGCTTCTGGGGACCTGTAGTGTGTTTTTGGGGTGTTTGTGCACCAATTGGACCTAAGTGGTGAACTTTGGACTTCGTTTGGATCACGTGAGCGATCGGAAGATCCCGTTGGGTGTTTATAAGTAGTTTCGCGTGAAGCGGATATTAAAAATGGACTCAGCGCGAAATTTGGATCAAGAAACACCCTTCCGGATGCCTCCGGCAAATTTTGAAATTGGAATTTGGCAAAACGGACAGCGGATTTGGATTCAGCGCGCGAAAACGGTCAAAATGGGCTATTTACTTACTTTTTTTGGAATTTGGAACAGTAAAGTTACTGTTCACGGCCGGAACAGTGATTCCGGCGATCGGCCGGCGGCGGGCAGCGGCGGAGCGGGCTCGGGCAGGCGGCGGAGCGGCGGCGGGCAGGCGCGCGGGCGCGGGCAGGCGCGCGGTCCACGGGCGAGGCGTGCACCAGGGGAGGGACACGTGGTGGCTTGTTATTGGAGCGGTGCTGTGCGCGCGGTCCACGCAGGGAGCGGAGCAGGTGACCGGGGCAGGTGGCCGTACGCGCGGGGGCAGGCGCGCGTCGTGCGCGGTGTAGGGTTGCCGGTGCCACGTGGCGCGCCGTCATTGGCGGGCGCACGTGCACCGGGAGCAGCGGGGAGCGAGTGGGCTGCGCAGCGGGCCACGTGGCGGGCCGTGGCGGTTTCGGGCCTGCACAGTAATGAGCCGGGCCCATTACTGTAGCAACCCGAAATTTTCGGGCGACCGGAAGTGGGGACACAGAGGGAATTAATTGAATTGTTCAGTTTTGACTATAAATACCTCCCTTTGGCCTGCAGTTTGGGGCTTTTCCCGAGCTCTTCTCACTTGGCAACCCTAAGCAAAGTTGTTCATCTTCCTGTGGAGCATCTCGTGGAGAAGTTTGGGAATTTTGGGTGGCACGCACTTCGAGGTATGCGGCTTTTGGCGCAGTGCGACTTTCCTTCACCGATGATCCCCTTCGTCGCATTTCGGTGCGCAGGCTCCCTCGGCTTACTCAGACCTTCGTTTTCGACCATTTTTGCGGCAGCGCGTTCACGAGAGGTAAGGCTTCATTTTTTGTGTTGATCACTTCTCCGTATTTCGAGTTTTTGGCACAGTTCCCGAGGCATCTCTGAGCTACTATTTTTCTGTGGTGATTTTGCACAGCATGAGCTTGTTGGATTTATTTCTCAGCCGGGTATCGGAATGAGGTGATTCAAGTGTCGATTGATATCTACTATTCCGGGTATCGGAATGAGGTATCGGAATGACCTCATTCCGGGTATCGGAATGAGGTGATTCAAGTGTCGATTGATATCTACTATTCGAGAGGAACGCACCCGTATTTTTATTGGATTTTTATGAGGTCATTTCGAGGGTGAGAATTAAGTTTCTTTACTGCTGTTTTTCCAGCAGAATGGTGTTCTTGAGGGAATGGCTTCCAACGTTGTCCGAATTGTTTCTTGGCCTACAGGTATCAGAACGGGGCGTTTAAACAGTCGATTTGGGGCTACTCGTCGCGAGGATCGCAACCGTGATTTTTTTAGAATTTTTGGAGGTCTATATACAGGTGAAAAGGCTTCTCCACTCTGCTGGTTGGTAAAAACAGCATATGCTGTTTTTAGGATTTGTAGTGATTGGTTATTAATTGTTGGTGATGTTGTTGTTTGGATCAGAGGTCTGTGCGGCTGTTACCGAGGGTGCGATTTTGGCAGATTTTGGATTTAGTGTGGCTGCGTACTTCACCGACTTCGGCTTTGCCTGCGGAATGTGTTTCAGGTGGGTGCTTTATTCCAAGAACCGGTGGTCGGTTCTCTAAATTTTTATATGTTAGAATTGCATGCAGGTGTATGGTACAATAGCTGGGATTGATCGGTAAGCTTAACAATGTGGATTTTGTGGGAATTGCAAGTGAATTATTCATTGTATGAAAATGGTATTAATCAAACATTCATGTTGATGATTAGTAAAAGCTTACCTAAGGCAAGGTTATCCTATATGATTGATTATCATGCCATGTTAGCACATAACCTTTTATGAGGCTGGTTTATGCAATGGGATAGGATTATGTAGTTATGTGCAGGTTCTACTCTGAGGAGCGATTATGGATCGGAAACTATGGACAGGTATGGTCATTGATAAGTTGGCATGAGGTTTATATTTCTTTATTCTGCTTTGAGGACAAATGCATGCTTGTATGGACATCTAGATATGCTATCTTTTACTGCTACACTTTCATATTGGGACTTGACTTAGGAGAAACCATCTCTGATTTCTTTCTCCTTCTCTGTCAGTCGTATGGTTCATGTTGCTCGGGTTCGAGCAGGGATTAGGGATAGTGTAGCTGGGATCTTGTTGTCGGGGACAGGTCGTGCCGGATTGTGATAGGTAGGGTTATCGGCGACCGCGGATGTTGGGAGGTTGGCCGGGTGCGGGTTGTTGCACTAGGTTGTGGGTTGCGGGGTACTGCGGCAACCGCGGACATTAGGCGGTTGACCGGAGGTTGCTTATGCATCAGATTGGGTATCAGGCTTTTCTAGTGGAGGGAGTTTTCCACTTACTGTTTACTGTTGCATCAGATTGTGATCGGGTTCTCCTTTGGTGGATGGGTTTTTCCACTTTGCTCTGAGTCATGATCCAGTCCTGCTGATTTATGATACTTGTTACTGAGATACTTTCCTCGTGTGGGTCGCTCCCCACGAGTGCCACTCCGGAGTGCGCGGCTGACAGATTTTGAGTCCTTGGGACTCCTTTTGTGACACCCCCGAAATTTGGATTAGTCCTCTATATAAATGATATAATAGGACTAAATCTCTAACCCGGCTATAGCATTTTGGATGGTAGCAAGATCCAAGAGGAACATGAGAGTTAAGCGTGCTAGAGCTAGAGTAGTTCTAGGATGGGTGACCCCCTGGGAAGTGGGGCGTTAAGTTGGTATCAGAGCCATTCACCAGCCGGAAATGTGAGATGAGTCTCGGCTGAGCCAGGGTTATATAGCGGGTAGAGCGAGGCTCCCCGGCTAATGACCGTTGTGGGTGGAGTGCAGCTCCCCACAAGGTCGGCTAAGGCTAGCGAGACTCTCACATCGCCTGGTGCTTGTGAATGTGCTTGAGCCTGACGTGGACATCAGGGCTTAAAGGGGGGAAGAATGTGACACCCCCGGAATTTGGATTAGTCCTCTATATAAATGATATAATAGGACTAAATCTCTAACCCGGCTATAGCATTTTGGATGGTAGCAAGATCCAAGAGGAACATGAGAGTTAAGCGTGCTAGAGCTAGAGTAGTTCTAGGATGGGTGACCCCCTGGGAAGTGGGGCGTTAAGCCTTTGCTTCGGTGTTATGCGTTGGCTGGCATACCCATCGCGGCAGAGCAGGCAGTACCAGTTCTACTGGTGGTACCAGATTGGGTTTATTCCAGACAGTTACCTTTTTGCTGCACTCGAGTCAGGGGGGCTGTGTAGAGTCTAGTAGCTGTGTTTAGACCAGTACTAGTGTTGTTGGGAGCCGTTGGTGTAGTGGTCCAGATTTCCCAGGCAACCTTTTCGATGAATCCATTGTGCAGAACACCTAGTGATGGTGTATTAGGCCTATAGTGCATCAAGGAGCTGCCACAGATGGACCCTGTGAGATATTTTTACTGTATTGGCCTTCGGCTGTGGTTGCCAGAATTTTTAGAAGGATTTTGGCCAAACAGAGGTTGGATTTGGATTCAGCACGAAAAAACGCTTGAAAACAGCTATTTGCTTGTTTGATTTGGAGTCCGGACGACCAAAAATGGGCTACCGAAAGTTTCGGGGAATTCTGGTGCATGGGGGGTGACCGTAGACCGGCCGGAGCCACGTGGCGGCTTGTAATTGGGCCGGCTCATACCGCTCGGTCCACGGGAGTAGCGCGCTGGCGCATGAACCGCGCCTGGGGCCACGTGGCATTCCCGGATTGGCGGGTGCGCGCGGCGTGGCTCAGGGAAAAAGGCGCTGCATGGTGGACCGGGAGCTCAACGCGTGGCAGCCTGGGATTGGCGGGCTCACGTGGTCGCGGTCCACGGATCCTGCGGGTGTGTACAGGGCAGTGGCGCGGCCGACGCGTGGCGCCCCGCACTCGAGTGCGCCACGCGTCGCCCCGCAGTCGCTCCGCCCCACCTACCCCCTCGCGCGCGCTGAGGGCGACATGGCGCGCCCGGAAGCCCCTTGCACAGCTGTTTGCTGTTGCGGGGGTACGTGGCAGGCCCTCAGCATTTCGGGCGCGTCGTACGGGGTCCGTTCGACCCTGTGTTGGCGGATTCGGGCGCCCGAATTCTCCGCCCGAATCCGGCCCAACACAGGGTTGGGCTGGACTATAAATAGGGGGGCTTGGGTTTTATTTCGGGTTTTGGACTTCTCCTCCTTGTGGGCTCTTAAGGAAACTTCCTCCTCTCTCAGTGCAGCACCCTTTAGAGGATTTTGGAGATTTGTGGAGTTCATCTGTTCGACTTTATCTGCAACGCGGCGCACAGTGACGCATCTACTTCGACGACCCGTTTCGTCGCGTTTTAGTGCGCAGACTGTCCCGACTCGCTCCGATCTCCGTTTTTAGGGATTTTCACTCCGTCGGACTCACGACTAGTAGGACTTTAACTTTGATGTTCAGAGTTTTCTCAGATTCCTTTCGGATCTTGGAGGTTTTTAAGCTTCCTTTTGCCCTTTTTTCTTCGCGGATTTTTGGACAGCATTGTAGAGTTTCGGCCATAACTTTGCGTACCCACCTCGGATCGAGGTGATTCAAAAGGCAAAATTCATCTACTTCTCGTGAGGAATCTCTTGGAATTTTCTCAGAATTTACTGAGTTGAATTCGAAGGTGAAAATCTTTCTTCTTCCCGATCTCTTATCTGTGAAAATTTGTACAGTTATGAATGAGGTGTTTCTCTTGCCGGATTTATATCTCAGCGTAGAAAACTCGGAATTGGACGTGCAGGTACTCATTTCGAAGCTATCGACGCGTAGATCGCGGGGATATTTTAATTGGATTTTTCTGGTGACTGTCAGCAGGTGATTTTGGCACATCTTTGCAGCTGAATTTCAGTGTAAAATTCTGACAGATTTGGGGGAATGTAGGTGTAACGACAGCTCTGTTTTTGTACCCAGGAGCAGTTGTGGACAGTGTTGGACCCGTTGCCTCTGTGTAGCTATTTTTCTGGTATTATCAGCTGTAAGACTTTTGACAGTTCGACTTGTCAGGTGGGTGGCCTCCCTTTCAAGATTTGCGATCTGTACACTAATTCTAGCTGTATAGGGATGTGCATGTATTATTTTATCACCGGTTTAGCATGTTAGAGAGCATGAGTTGAGATTCTTTATTTATTCAGGTTATTATGTGTTCTTATTAATTTCCACACCACATCCTTAATTATTGCTATCTTTGGACTTGACCTAGCACCCCTGTCATATGCAGCATGTTCAACCAGTCTAATAGAAAACTCCAACCTGGGCTAGGTTATTTTATTGCTATAGACACTCTCACACTATCATTATTATTTCATTCTGGACTTAGATTCTGCCTCGCCCAGATAGTGGGCTGAGGGGTCGGGGTATTTGTGGGGTGCATTTACACTCGTGTCTGGGGACCGAGTGGAGTCTGATAGTCAGTTTATTGATCAGAGTGTCTTTGGGAGTTATCTGAGTGATAGTGGGTCTCGGCTGTGTAGTTTTCCAGCCAGTGAGTGAGACAGGGTTCTTTTGATTACAGTCGATCTTGTTGATCGTGGATTTGGATTATAGCCTGCATGGGCCACATTGAGCTCGACAGAGATGCGCAGATACTTTGCTCGACAGATAGTCAGTTTATTGATCAGAGTGTCTTTGGGAGTTATCTGAGTGATAGTGGGTCTCGGCTGTGTAGTTTTCCAGCCAGTGAGTGAGACAGGGTTCTTTTGATTACAGTCGATCTTGTTGATCGTGGATTTGGATTATAGCCTGCATGGGCCACATTGAGCTCGACAGAGATGCGCAGATACTTTGCTCGGTGGGGTCGCGCCCCTCGAGTGCCACTCCGGAGTTAGGCGGTTTACTTGCTTTTGCGGCTTGTCGATGCAGTCCCTCTGGCTGGCCACTTTTGGCAGTCATGGACGCCCTACGTAAGTCCGGTCCTCCGTGGATGTAACGGTCGTAGGTAGGCGCAGGTTTGACTGGACCCGTGTAGTGACCCGACCCTTAGGGGTATTTTTGAACTCACATGTAATCGCTTAAGCCTTAAGCGAAATAAAATTATTTAATTTTCAAAAGTCGGCCGGGACAAGGTGTGTGTATTTTTCTGCGATAGAGCGCGAAAAACGATGACCGACGGTGCGATCGGATTCGAAATCCGATGTCGGGATCTCCCGGAACGGGATCCTTAGCGACGCGGTAATTAGTCACACTTCGGAAACCGTGCAAAAATATCTTGCACCCGTTAGAGATGAGGTGGGTTATCTCGTAGGGGATAATTAATTAATTAATTAATCAATTATCCGGTGACGGAAATTTAAATCCTCCTACGTACGAATAAAAGGGGGGATTTTATCTCGCGGATTGGATAAGAGATAAAATCCAGATACTTAAATTTGGAAATTTATCTTTCCAAGATTATTTAATGAAGGGGATTAAATAATCGGTGACCGGAATTTGAAAATTGGAAATTTAAATAACCGATGATTTAAATCCAAGTGGGAATTTATCCCCCATGATTATTTAATGAAGGTGATTAAATAATCGGTGGCCAGGATTTAAAAGGGTGAAGATTTTATCTCGTAAGTCAGATATTTATTGGAGAAATAGAAATAGGATGTTTTGGGTTTTCCTAGTTACGCACGTGTAAGATAAAGCGGATATTAATTAAATAATTAAGTAATAGGGTTATCGGTAAGGACTAATCAATTAATAAATTGATTAATCGGAGTCAAAATATCCGAAAGAATTTTGACGGTGCGTATGCGTGAAATTGGATAAAAAGGATAAATAGATAATAAGATCTATTTATTCCCCCGTTTACCGAACGAAACCCTAGTTTAAAAATATCGCCCCTCAAATCGTCCCCTTTCGTGCGTACCGAAACCCCAACCGGTGAGGAGAGAAAAAGGGAGAGAACGGAGCCCTAACCGGAGGAAGGAGAAGGAAAAGAGAAGGAGCCGATCGTCGCAAACGCCGATCCGAAGGCAAGAAACACGACCGGACACCTTCCCGACGATCTCCGGTTAGTAGAATATTTTTTAGTAATTTTTCCGGATTTTTCCTGTCGCCTTTTCGTCAATTTCTTGAGTTTCTCCGCCGTCCCCGTTACCATCGCCGTCGTCGTGATCATGCTAGACGGACGGAACGGACGGCGGGGACGCGCGGTGCCGCTAGGGCATCGCGCGGGGAGGGGGGAAAATAATCGCGGACGACCGGACGCCGCCGCGAGCGGCGACGGCGCCGCGCGGGTCGCACCCGCGCGGGCGCCGCGCGGCCGCCGCGCGGGCGGCCCCGCGCGGGCGCCGCGCGGGGTGCCGCGCGGGGTGCCGCGCGGGCGGCCCCGCGCGGGCACCCACGCGGGGTGCCGCGCGGGCGGCCCGCGCGGGAGCCGCGCGGGCACCCGCGCGGGGTGCCGCGCGGGCGGCCCCGCGCGGGCGCCGCGCGGGGTGCCGCACGGGCGGCCCCGTGCGGGAGCCGTGCGGGCACCCGCGCGGGGTGCCGCACGGGCGGCCCCGCGCGGGCGCCGCGCGGGCACCCGCGCGGGCGGCCGCGCGGGCGCCGCGCGGGCCCGTGCCCGCGCGGGCACCGCGCGGACGCCGCGCGGGGCACTTTGCGGGCGCCGCCCGCGGAGCCACGCCGCGCGCGGCTCCGATGGGCGGCGACGGCCGCGCAAGGGGAGGGTGTCCCGCCGGACAGCGGGACGGTGCCGGACTCTTCGTTCATAATAGAGTGGGGTTTTTCTGTTGCAATATGTTAGTATGTATTCTGATCTTAGTATCCGTGCGGACTTTTTATAGGTCCAGGTGCGCAGCGGGAGAGTGCAGAGGGCTCGGGTGTCCCGTCTTCTCTCCAACCAGGTGGGTAGGGTTGCTATAAGTGCAACAAGTGCAGTAAGTGCATTTATCGCCATTAAAGTACTCTTAAATTTACCTAACAAAGTAGATGGACAGTTTAACCTTTCGCTTAATGATGTTTTATCTGACAATTTAAGCGGCTGCGGTCGCGGTGCTCACCACACGCCAATCTTGGCAATCCGGTTTCGGATGCTGCACGTACACCGGCGGATCGGGCCACCGCATGGTGTACTTTTCCGGAAAAGTGGTCTTTTTGACCCGTGTGCCTCACAAAGGGGTGGGAGCCGTGAGGACCCCTTCACGGCAGCTATAGGGGCCGCACTAGCCCCGTGAAGAGGTTAAAAGCATCAAAAGGTGTTTGTGCACGAGGGGGGACTTTAGTCTCCCCGACAGGTACTCTGGGGTTGGTGCCCAGCTTAATTAATAAATAATCTGGGGTTGGTGCCCAGTTTAAAATATGCACAGGGGTTTAACGAAAGGTTACGGTGTACTCGGTGTATTCGGTTCGTTTTTCCTTCCTTGATACTATTAGACATCTACTTTGTTTGTCACTGACGTTACCCACTCCGTGACAGGTACTGCTACTAGGTGCGTCAGCTGGGGTGACGGTGGGGCTGCGTCGTGAGGACCGTAGTCGGACACTTGGTTATTATGATTATATCTCATTTCCTTTTTCGTATAAATACTTAATTTGCTTGTGGATGGCGTTAGTTGTGAACATGTATTAATTAGCTCTGTGGATGAGGTGTATTCTTATGTTTTAATTACGTTTAGTGGCGTTCCTTTTATGCGGCATGTTTTCATGATAAATTAAAGGATTGCGAAAATGTTTTCTCAAAACGAAGTGCCGTGTGGGCACGGGTTTTGCAAACGCTGGGTTTTATCCTTTCCAAACACTGACGCCGCTTTATAAACTTGCTTTAATTGGTGATGAATGTCTACGGTATGGTTGTTGGTTGGTGATTAATGTGTGATGAATTGTATGTTGTAAATGAGACGCCGTGCATATACAAAGGAGACTCTGTCCGTGGACAGAGTGAATTTGTGTATGTGGCGGTCTGGCACGCACCGGGGTTGAGGTTTATATCACCTTATTAAGAAAAAAAAAAATAGACACGCAATTTTCCGCTTTAAATGACTCAAAAACCCCCGGGGGCGTGACAACCCGATGTGGCAGTCAGTGTAGATTGGGTGATTTGAGTTGAGAGTTAGTAGTGATACCAGACTTCCTTCTATTCCACCTTTGAGCATTTAGTTAGAGGCATAGTAGCTGTAGAGTTATTTTACCAGCTTTTCTTTCCAGTATAGCATCTTTTACTCTATGCCTCTAGTAGACTTAGTGGGCAGACCGTCGGGCTTGTTGGCGGCACCCACTGAGAACTACTTTGGGATATAGTTCTCACACCCGTCGTGGTGTCTTTTTCCGCAGGGACCTCTACTTCTGTTCCTGCCGCACCGGTTGCTGATCCAGCTGATCGAGGTAAGGGAGTCGCGAGTTAGATCCCTACCAGATGTCATCTTGAGAGTAGCTGTACCCTCACCTTTTGGGAGTTCTGGTTGAGTGATCTTGTAGTGAGGATTGAGTTGTACTCTTCTTTATTTTGGGAGACTCATGTATTTATGGTGAGGACTTGGGCTGTATTTTATGAGAGTTGTTTATTAGAGTTGTATTTATTTCATTTCAGCTTTTACTTTTTAGCTCTGATATCTGTATAGTGTAGATGATCTTTTGCAGGTTAGACGCTACGTTCATACGGGGCTTCCTGTATGGGCGGCGGATCTGTTGGCGAGCCCGGGTTGCAGTTTCGACCCGGGGCGTGACAGATTAGAGTGGTATCAGAGCCTAGGTGTTAGGTCAGTGAGGACTTAGAAACCCTAGGCTTGTGGTTGGACCCTAGGATGACTTACGTGAGAGCCGTCATCTTGTTGCGGAAGTCTTGATTGGGTTCTAAACTCTCCCTGTGGAGGGGGTGAGAGATTGACATACCTTCCTTCGATGGCGACTATGTTTGCTGCAGACAACATAGTGCTTGGGAAAGGGGGATATGCCTGTTGACTTTCGCGAGATTGGGTCGAGTTTTGTTCGGTGGTTTTGACCGTTCTTCTTTTTCTCCTCAGGGGAGTGATGTCTCCACGACGCGGGATGTCGACGCGCTCGCAGCCTTCTTCCTCGGTGCCCGAGCAGGAGGACTCGGGACAGGGACGTCAGAATGAGGTACAGGAGCTCCGTGCCCAGGTGGCACAGATGTCAGAGGTTGTCCAGCGTCAGGAGGAGACCTCTCAGCGTCAGGAGGAGACCTTACGACGCCAGGAGGAGGCTTCTCGCCGTCAGGAGGAGGCCTTGGGACGGATGATAGCTTTGTTAGAGCAGAGGTCGCAGCCAGGGGTAGCACCCCGTGATAGTTCGCCTGTACCTTCTTCCCCGGTTGCGACACCCCCTATTGTTCCTTCTGCACCGGCCGTTCCTGTTGAGCCGGTTCCTTGCAGACCACCGTCGGGGGTGACGGGACCTCTGACTTCAGCTGAGCAACGGGTGGTGGTGGATTTGCTGATGAGGTTTCGCCAGTTTGACCCACCCCGTTTTTCTGGTATGGGAGCTGAGCCGTGGGAGGCCGAGTCGTGGATCACGGCCATGGAGCGTCATTTCGAGAGCTTGTTCATCGAGGATCGCTTCCGGGTTCTCTTAGCTACCCATTTCTTGGACGGCAACGCCGAAGCTTGGTGGCGGTGTGTGCGACCGGCTGGGCCGCCGGGGACGCAGCTTCTTACTTGGACTGAGTTCCGCAGTCTTCTCCTTGGAGCCTTTTTCCCTGAGAGTGTCCGTCAGAGATTGGAGGAGCGGTTGAGGAGTCTTCGCCAGGGAGATCGGCCCGTGCACGTATATATAGCCGAATTCAATCAGTTATTGGCTAGTATGCCGCACGTGGCCAGGGATGAGGCTCATCAGATCTACATGTTCGAGCGAGGATTGCGCCGGGATATTTATCAGCTTGTTCGCTCCCGCAGACTGCAGACTTTGGAGGCCTCGATGGAGCAGGCATTGTATGTTGAGTCGGGAGAGGCGGTGATGGCAG
Organism: Tillandsia fasciculata; assembly: GCA_029168755.2. NCBI lineage: Eukaryota > Viridiplantae > Streptophyta > Magnoliopsida > Poales > Bromeliaceae > Tillandsia > Tillandsia fasciculata. The sequence continues at coordinate 10,498,023 of CM054938.1, forward strand.
AGGTGGCCCCAGCCCTCGTAGTGACTCCAGGGGCGAAGCGCCCAGCACCGTTGGATGAGGGGCAGTCGAGTGGGCAGGGACCCTCGAGACCCCCGCGACCTCCTCCTCAGGGTCGTGGGTCTCAGGGGCGCCAGAGACCAGGGGCACCCCGTCCGTGGCAGCAGCAGCGTTGACCGCCTCGACAGCAGCAGTCTCGGCAGCAGCAGCAGCCACGGCGACAGTCACGCCCAGACCGATGCGTTATTTGTGGAGGGCCGCACCTACCGTTCCAGTGTTCCCAGAGTCAGGGCCGTTGCTTCCGTTGTGGACAGGCCGGCCATTTCCAGAGTTCGTGCTCCAGAGCAGGTCTTCCAGCTCCTTCTTCAGCTTCGGCACCCACTGTTCCGTATCAGTCGGCAGGGCCTTCTACGGCCTATGGGAGGCCTGATCATGCTTCATCTTCTTCGCGACAGCCAGATCGACGACCACCAGCACCGAGTGGGCGAGTTTATGCGGCGCAGGTAGAGGATGCCACAGCCGCTGACCAGGTCATCGCAGGTATCATTTTGATTTCCGCAGTTCATACTAGAGCTCTTTTTGATACTGGCGCATCGCATTCATTTATTAGTAGAGCTTTTGCGTCCCTACACGGTATAGAGGTAGTTTCATTATCACATGCATTAGAGGTTCAGATTCCAGACCATATTTTGCATGTTGAGGAGTATAGTAGGGATTGCCCCGTACAGTTGGGACCCTGGATCCTGCCGGCAGACTTGCTCGTCTTGCGGCAGCTCCAGGATTTCGACGTAGTACTTGGCATGGATTGGCTATCTCGGTATTGCGCCACTATAGACTGTAGAGAGAGGACAGTGACTCTTCGTGAGCCTGGGCAGGAGGAGTTCGTTTTTAGGGGCTGTTAGAGTACTTTGTTTGCGATGACTATCTCGTCGTCGAGAGCTCGGCGGATGATGAGTAGGGGCTGCATTGCTTTCCTGGCGACGGTTGTAGAGGTGCCTACGGCGGCACTGGGACTCAAGGATATCCCTATTGTCCGCGAGTTTCCAGATGTATTTCCCTCAGAGTTGACGACTTTGCCGCCGGAGAGGGAGATTGAGTTTGTGATTGATGTGGTTTCTGGAACCGCACCAATCTCGAAGACACCTTATAGGATTGATGATCTGTTTGATCAGTTGCAGGGAGCGTCAGTGTTCTCGAAGATTGATCTCCAGTCAGGTTACCACCAGCTGAGGGTGAGGGCCGAGGACATTCCCAAGACGGCTTTTAGAACCCGATACGGGCATTATGAGTTTACCGTTATGCCCTTTGGACTAACTAATGCCCCTGCTGCATTTATGGATTTGATGAACAGGGTATTTCAGCCGTACTTGGATCGGTTTGTCGTTGTTTTCATTGACGACATTCTGATTTACTCCCGAAGTGATTTGGAGCATGAGGAGCACTTGAGGATAGTGCTGCAGCTTCTACGAGAGAAGAAGCTGTATGCCAAGCTTAAAAAGTGCGAATTTTGGCTTCGGGAGGTTGCTTTTCTGGGCCATGTCGTATCAGCCGCTGGAGTGGCAGTAGACCCGGCGAAGATTGAGACAGTCCGGGATTGGCCCCGATCGACGACGGTATCAGAGGTCCGCAGTTTCTTGGGCTTAGCAGGATATTACCGTCGGTTTGTGGAAGGTTTTGCGAAACTTTCCACACCCCTCACTCGTCTGACTCGTAAAGGAATCAAGTTTATCTGGAGTGAGGATTGCCATAGGAGCTTTGAGGAATTAAAGAACCGATTGATGTCAGCTCCTATCCTTTCCCTCCCTGTTATGGGAAAAGGATATGTGATTTACAGTTATGCATCGCACAGTGGACTCGGTTGCGTGCTGATGCAGGAGGGAAGGGTAATTGCTTACGCCTCTCGGCAACTGAAGGATTATGAAAAGAATTACCCTACCCATGATCTGGAGCTAGCTGCGGTGGTTTTTGCACTCAAGTTGTGGCGTCATTACCTGTATGGCGAGCACTGCGAGATTTTTACGGATCATAAGAGCTTGAAATATTTGTTCACTCAGAAAGAGCTCAATTTAAGGCAGCGAAGATGGTTGGAGTTGCTAAAGGATTACGATATAGACATTCTATACCATCCTGGCAAGGCCAATATGGTCGCTGATGCTCTGAGCAGGAGGGCAGTGCATGTTACGGAATTTGAGTTGGCGTATTTCGTGAAAGTATTAAGTCTTGAAGATTGAAGATAAAAGAACTTTGGATCATATACCTCAATCTCAAGAAAGAAGAATTCAAAAGGATCAGGTATGTTTAACTAAAGTTTTTTGGTGATCCGAATACTTCTTGTAGTGTAGAAACACCTGGAAGAAAGTTTTATTGCATAAACATCAAAAACTGGACATGGGACATGTTCAGGATCCGGATCGTGCTGGGCAATCCGGATCCCGAAGGGTGTTTGTTCATACACTGTTTCAATCCGGATCGCAGCATTTCATGATCCGGATCCCGAACACTGGTTTTACCTTTTCACTTGCATGATCCGGATCAGGATTTGCAATCCGGATCCCGAACGTGATGTTTGGTGAAACTGTATGAACGATCCGGATCGGGGACTACGATCCGGATCCCGAACTAGCATTTTTCTGGAAATCGTTTTTCTTGTTTCTGCAATCCGGATCGTCCAATTCCAATCCGGATCGCCGTCGGTAAAATCTCCAGAAAAGGCAGTTTTTGATCCCTATCTTCTTCCAATGGTTTCTAACCTATAAATAGGCCCTATATTCATTTTCTAGGGCATCCGCAAAATAGAAAAGATAGCCGTAAAGGAAAAATCCACATATAGAGAAGAAAGGAAATCAATAGAATTTATTCTATGTTTCTTCATCTATATTGATTGATTTGATTCTAGGTTTTCCATACTCACATTTTGAGTAGAATCAAATCAATGAATACTTAGATGGTATTTCCGATCTATTTCTAATCTAAGTATTCGGCGGATCATCACCACCCAAAACAAACAACGATTTACCCCAAATCGGCGCGTGGACTCGCGTGGCCTTGTGGATTCAAGGTGCAACCGCTCTCGTGGATTCGGAGCGAGGTACGTTCGTGGATTCGAAGCGTGCTACTGGGTGAAGACCGTGGATTCGGTCGGACGTCGTGGACTCGACGTTGGACGCTGTGGACTCAGCGTTGGGCGCGGATCGTGGATTCGAGAAGCGTCGTGGAGCGAGCGGGAAGATCTACTAGGAGCGTATGGTAAAAGGTTGAGTCGTCTGTGAGTACGTTATATCACCTTGTACATGTGTTAATTCTAGTGGATTTCGCCGTGTTATCGGTCCCGTGGTTTTTTACTCCGGTTTGGAGTTTTTCCACGTAAAAATCTTGCGTGTTCTTTTTATTTCCGCATTGGGTTTTATTGCGCAATGATTTTTTGAGTGTTTATTGTTTACACCTATTCACCCCCCTCTAGGTGTTTTTTTCTCCTATTTAGATCCAATTACTTATAACCCAACAGTGCAGAGTCTATCTTTGATGATTACCGATCAGGCGCCTTTACTTGAGCAGATGAGGCGGCTAGAGCTTGAGGTTGTGTCCCCTGGGGTCTCTACTAGACTTATGTCTCTAGTCGTGCAGCCCACTCTGTTGGACAGGATTAGAGAGAAACAGAGTGAGGACCCCCACCTGATGAGGATTCGAGAGCAGATCCAGACTGATGTGATAGGGGATTTTTCAGTTGATGCTTCGGGAGTACTACGGTACAGGGACCGAGCTTGTGGGCCCAGGGATATAGAGATTCGAGAGCAGATCTTGAGAGAGGCCCACTATACACCTTATACCATCCATCCTGGTGGGACTAAGATGTATAGGGACCTCAGGGCACAGTTTTGGTGGAATGGGATGAAAAGAGACATTGGGAGATTCATCGCACGCTGTTTAACTTGTCAGCAAGTAAAGGCTGAGCATCGTGTACCTGCTGGCAAGTTGCAGAGTCTCCCAATCCCTGAATGGAAATGGGAGCATATTACTATGGATTTTATCACTGGATTACCGAGAGCACAGGCTGGGGCAGATGCGATCTGGGTGATCGTGGACAGGCTCACCAAGTCCGCTCATTTTATACCGGTTCAGCTGACTTGGCCGATGGAGCGGCTGGCACAGGTGTATGTAGCTGAGATAGTGAGATTGCATGGGGTACCTGTTTCCATCATATCAGATAGAGACCCGAGGTTTGTCTCGCATTTTTGGAGGAGTTTACAGACAGCCTTAGGGACGCAGCTCCGATTTAGTACAGCATTCCACCCACAGACCGATGGACAAACAGAGCGCACTATTCAGACCCTTGAGGATATGTTGAGAGCTTGTGTTCTGGACTTTGGAGGAGGGTGGTATCGGTACTTGGGATTAGTTGAGTTCGCGTATAACAACAGCTATCAAACGAGCATCCAGATGGCTCCGTTTGAAGCGTTGTATGGACGCAGGTGTCGGTCACCCCTATATTGGAGTGACGTGGGTGAGAAGAAGACTTTGGGTCCTGATCTCCTAATTGAGGCGGAGAAAAAGGTCAGATTAATACGACGACATCTCGAGACCGCCCAGAGTCGACAGAGGAGCTATGCTGACACTCGACGGCGAGACTTGCAGTTTCAGGTGGGCGATCATGTCTTTTTGAAAGTCTCGCCCTCGAAGGGGATTCGGAGATTTGGGATTCGTGGGAAACTGAGCCCTCGTTATATTGGTCCTTTCGAGATATTGGAGCGCTTAGGGCCAGTTGCCTACAGACTTGCACTTCCTCCCAGACTTGCTGGAGTTCACGATGTGTTTCATGAGTCGACTCTGCGGAGATATGTGTATGATCCGTCGCATATCATTGATTATACCCCACTGGAGATTGCTGAGGACTTGAGCTACGTCGAGCGGCCAGTGAGGATCTTGGACCGTGAGGTTAGGAGGTTACGCAGCCGAGCCATCCCTTATGTGAAGATCCTCTGGAGCAGCCATGATGAGCGTGAGGCTACCTGGGAGCTGGAGTCAGTGATGATGGATGCTTACCCCCACCTGTTCGAGGCCCCGGCTTGAGGTATGACTTTTGTTTCGAGGACGAAACTTTTTTCTTGGGGGGGAGGATGTAGTGGTCCAGATTTCCCAGGCAACCTTTTCGATGAATCCATTGTGCAGAACACCTAGTGATGGTGTATTAGGCCCATAGTGCATCAAGGAGATGCCACAGATGGACCCTGTGAGATATTTTTACTGTATTGGCCTTCGGCTGTGGTTGCTAGAATTTTTAGAAGGATTTTGGCCAAACAGAGGTTGGATTTGGATTCAGCACGGAAAAACGCTTGAAAACGGCTATTTGCTTGTTTGATTTGGAGTCCGGATGACCAAAAACGGGCTACCGGAAGTTTCGGAGAATTCTGGTGCATGGGGGGTGACCGTAGACCGGCCGGAGCCACGTGGCGGCTTGTAATTGGGCCGGCTCACACCGCTCGGTCCACGGGAGTAGCGCGCTGGCGCATGAACCGCGCCCGGGGCCACGTGGCATTCCCGGATTGGCGGGTGCGCGCGGCGCGGCTCAGGGAAAAAGGCGCTGCATGGTGGACCGGGAGCTCGACGCGTTGCAGCCTGGGATTGGCGGGCTCACGTGGTCGCGGTCCACGGATCCTGCGGGTGTGTACGGGGCAGTGGCGCGGCCGATGCGTGGCACCCCGCACTCAAGTGCGCCACGCGTCGCCCTGCGGTCGCTCCGCCCCACCTACCCCCTCGCGCGCGCTGAGGGCGACGTGGCGCGCCCGGAAGCCCCTTGCACAGCTGTTTGCTATTGCGGGGGTACGTGGCAGGCCCTCAGCGTTTCGGGCGCGTCGTACGGGGTTCGTCCGACCCTGTGTTGGCGGATTCGGGCGCCTGAATTCTACGCCCGAATCCAGCCCAACACAGGGTTGGGCTGGACTATAAATAGGGGGGCTTGGGTTTTATTTCGGGTTTTGGACTTCTCCTCCTTGTGGGCTCTTAAGGAAACTTCCTCCTCTCTCAATGCAGCACCCTTTAGAGGATTTTGGAGATTTGTGGAGTTCATCTGTTCGATTTTATCTGCGACGCGGCGCACAGTGACGCATCTACTTCGACGACCTGTTTCGTCGCGTTTTAGTGCGCAGACTGCCCCGACTCGCTCCGATCTCTGTTTTTAGCAATTTTCGCGCCGTCGGACTCACGACTGGTAGGACTTTAATTTTGATGTTTAGAGTTTTCTCAGATTCCTTTCGGATCTTGGAGGGTTTTAAGCTTTCTTTTGCCCCTTTTTCTTCGCGGATTTTTGGACAGCATTGCAGAGTTTCGGCCATAACTTTGCGTACCGACCTCGGATCGAGGTGATTCAAAAGGAAAAATTCATCTACTTCTCGCGAGGAATCTCCTGGAATTTTCTCAGAATTTACTGAGTTGAATTCGAAGGTGAAAATCTTTCTTCTTCCCGAGCTCTTATCTGTGAAAATTTGTACAGTTATGAATGAGGTGTTTCTCTTGCCGGATTTATATCTCAGCGTAGAAAACTCAGAATTGGACGTGCAGGTACTCTTTTCGAAGCTATCGACGCATAGATCGCGGGGATATTTTAATTGGATTTTTCTGGTGAATGTCAGTAGGTGATTTTGGCACATCTTTGCAGCTGAATTTTAGTGTAAAATTCTGACAGATTTTGGGGAATGTAGGTGTAACGACAGCTCTGTTTTTGTACCCAGGAGCAGTTGTGGACAGTGTTGGACCCGTTGGAATCTGTGTAGCTGTTTTTCTGGTATTATCAGCTGTAGGACTTTTGACAATTCGACTTGTCAGGTGGGTGGCCTCGCTTTCAAGATTTGTGATCTGTACACTAATTCTAGCTGTATAGGGATGTGCATGTATTATTTTATCACCGGTTTAGCATGTTAGAGAGCATGAGTTGAGATTCTTTATTTATTCAGGTTATCATGTGTTCTTATTAATTTCCATACCACATCCTTAATTATTGCTATCTTTGGACTTGACCTAGCACCCCTGTCATATGCAGCATGTTCAACCAGTCTAATAGAAAACTCCAACCTGGGCTAGGTTATATTATTGCTATAGACACTCTCACACTATCATTATTATTTCATTCTGGACTTAGATTCTGCCTCGCCTAGATAGTGGGCCGAGGGGTCGGGGTATTTGTGGGGTGCATTTACACTCGTGTCTGGGGACCGAGTGGAGTCTGATTGTCAGTTTATTGATCAGAGTGTCTTTGGGAGTTGTCTGAGTGACAGTGGGTCTCGGCTGTGTAGTTTTCCAGCCAGTGAGTGAGACAGGGTTCTTTTGATTACAGTCGATCTTGTTGATCGTGGATTTGGATTATAGCCTGCATGGGCCACATTGAGCTCGACAGAGATGCGCAGATACTTTGCTCGGTGGGGTCGCGCCTGTAGTGCACCGATTTTTGCGAAATAGCAAAACTCGGTAAGAATACTTGAAACACGTTTCAAATATGATTACAAGTGGGTTAGAAGCGTTTCGAATCAACGCAAAAGCCGTTGAGTCGAAAAGTGAGTTGTGGTTGAGAAGCGAAGCCTCAAGTTTGCAAAATTGGGACTCGTGTTCGCCGAGTTCGCAAAATGGCAAAATTCGGCGAGAAGACTTGTAACATGTTTTAAATATGATTACAGTCGAGTTCGGTGCGTTTCGGGCTGACGCGAAGGGCATCGGGTCGAAAAGTGACTTGAACCCGAGGACTTAGCAAATTCTGGAATTTCCAGAAATTTGTGATCGCGAAGCTTTTTCGGGGCTCTCTTTCGAGGGCTTAGAGTGGCCCAAAAATTTAAAAGAATCGTGGGGTATCTCACAAAAGTTTTCTGATTGAAAGGGGTGAAAAACCTAGGTGAGCGATTAAGGAAAAATCGGAGAACGAAGCGAAGAAAAATGCTTCGTGAATTCTGAAACTGCAGTTTTTGATAGTGCAGTTTATCGCGAAGCTTTTTCGGGGCTCTCTTTCGAGGGCTTAGTGTCACGCCCCGGGTGTAAACCGGAACCCGGGCCCGTCTACAGATCCGCCGTGCACACGGTATTTCCCGCGTACACGAAGCGCCAAACCTGCTCAGATATAAGAGATAACAATAAAAGAGCAATAAAAACAGAGCTGAACTAAAATCTAATAAATCTCAGACTGAAGCTGGAAATAAAATACAATACATCTGTATAAATGATACATCAGTCACTCCCAGCTCACCAAATAAATACAACCTGCTGGCAAAAGCCAGTCCCAAATGTAAAAGTACAACCGTCTGAGGAATCCTGGGTACACCAACAGTCCAGCTAACTCGCTCATCCTGCCTCGAGATCTATCTACTCAGCCGTCCTCTCTCCTCGACCCGCCGCTAAAAGCCCAGCAGCACCCGCAGAAGGCACTGCAAAACAAGAAAGAAGAAAAAGAGGAAAGAAGAATGGGGGTGAGAACTACTAGTAAACCAGTAGCCTCCCCTAGTGGGTAAAACCTCAAACTCAGACACACCCACTAGGTCTACCAGAGGCAAAGGGGAAAGAAGAGTGGTAAGAAATAATGACTGCCGAAGAAATAAAACTACCACTACTATGCCTCTAGAAATACAATCCTAGACTGGAATAACCATAACCACAATAACCAACCGTCCCAGATTAACCCAATCTGTACCGCCCTCATCATCGGGCAAGTAAGCCGCGCCGATGTGATAGCAAAGCTCCTGCCGCCGCCCTCACCATCGGGCAAATAAGCCGCGCCGATGTGATAGCGAAGCTGTCAATAACTGTCTGGCCCCAGCCTCCGGAGGGGAACTCGAGGGGAGCGACCCACTCGAGGAAAGCACTACCGGGCAATAACCGCGCCGGTAAAATAAGTACCAAAAACAGGAGTAAATCACAACTGCAAAGCCCCGGTGGAACACACCCTCCACTAAAAGAAACACAGATCTCCCAATCTGATGCACAAATGAACATCCGGTCGATCGCCCAAAATCCGCGATCGCCGCAATACCCACAATCACAATCATGTCCCACATCCGACATCCGGTCAACCGCCTACTGTCCGCGGTAGCCGCTATAATCCCGCAACCCATAATCAAACACAACCTGTCACTAACCCTCAGGTCCTCGCTACACTATCCCAAACCCCTGCTCGAACCCGAGCAACCAGACTCAAAGGTCTAAATAAGAAGGAGAAAAGAAATCAAACATGGTTTCTCCTATGTCAATTCCAGCATGATAGTGTAGCAGAAAAAGGTGGCCTATCTAGGTGTCCAAACAAGCATGCAAGTGTTCTCAAGGAAATAAAGGAAAAGGTGTTCAATAGTGGTTCCACATGTGTAACAATTAATAACTCCGCATAGATATAACCATCATGCTAAAACATTATCCAACCACACAGGCCTATAATCCATGTTCCATGATAAAGCATCACTATCCACCTATGCATGTCATAAAATCCTCAAATAGTACCAACCACTAACAGGATAATCATATAGTCCAAAATAAATAATCCAATCCACATGCAAGGTTAAACGCTAACATTCCATCCATACCAACATGTATAAGTCCCAACCACTATCAAATATCCACAATAGTAATTTCCATATGAAGGGCTCACAATTTTATATTACTTTAAGCATGCATGTCCAGATAATGGGATCACTCTAATATTCCTAGTGAGCATGTCAAAATAGAGGTAAACAACAACCACCCACCTGATGTGTAAACTGTCCAAGTCCGCACAGCAAGAAAATACCAAAACTCCAAATCCTTGCTCCCACAATTTTAGCACACCCGTAATATTCCTGGTACAATACAAAGCTCACTAATTACACTTAGGCTCCCAATTATTGCACTTATAACCACATACAACCTCGAATTCAAAACTGCTAAATTAACACCTGCAGAAAGTGCCCAGGAAATTCCAATAAAAATATCACGGCGATCCTCGCGTCGATAGCTTCGCAACGGTACCTTGCACGCCCAAATCTGAGTTCTGTAAGTCAAGATATAAATTCGGCAAGGTGGTAATCCAAATAATAAACTGTGGAAAAGACTGCACACTGTACCCAGAGAAAACAGTGATTTTCACCTCGAAATAAATCTCACAAAAATCCAATAAAAATACGAGCGCGCTCCTTGCGATCTGTAGATGAAAAAGTTGTATAAGCTCGTCTCCGTCAGACGCTCGTGCGCGAAGATATGGCCAAAATACTCCGATGCTGTCCTCACATTCCTCACAGAAAAAGGGGGACCATTGTTACCCCGGGATCCGAGCCAAAGAAGCAAAATCAGAATGCGCGATCAAAATGAAAGATGAAGCCCTACCTGTCGTGAAGCCAACGGCGCAAAAATCACAGAAAAAGGAGCTCGGGGTAGGCCGGGGGAGCTAAAACACTGCTGCTGCGCCGAAGAAGAACACAGAAAACGCAACGTCGCGCCGCGCCGTAAAATCAAGATCTCGAAATCCGTGCCACCCAAAAATCAGAAACTTGGTAGATGCAAGCTCCTCTTCAAGGAGAAGATTTCTTCTTCTCAGGCCACAGGAAGATAGGAGCTCGAAGAAGGTGGAAATGGCCCAGCAAGCTCTCTCGGATTGCTAAAGAACGAAATCCAAAACAAAATGTCCCCAGAAAATTCGCTGCGCCCGGTGCACGTGAGCCCGCCAATGGCGGCGCGCCACGTGGCCCCAACCACCGTGCACCGCCCGTGCACCGCGCACCCCGCACGTCGCGTACGGCACCTGCTCCACCCATTGCATGGACCGCGCGCACAACACCGCACCAATAAAAAGCCGCCACGTGTCCTACCGTCGGTCCACCGTGCACCCGAAGAACTCCGTGGACCGCGCGCTGTGAGCCGCCCAACCACCATCCGCCACGTGGCACCGCCACGGTGCACGCCCGGGCCGTGGACCGCGCGCCTGCCCGCGCCCTCCGCCGCGCCTGCCCGCGCCCTCAGCGCCTGCCCGCGGCCGCGCGCCGCCTGCCCGAGCGCCCTCCGCCGCCGTCCGCCGCTGCTCGCCGCCGCCGGCCGCCGCCGGCGATCGCCGGAAACACTGTTCCGGCCGTGAACAGTAACTGATGCTCAAAAATATCAAGTAGGTAGTCCATTTTGACCGTTTTCGCGCGCTGAATCCGAATTTGATGTCCGTTTCGCCAAATTCCAACTCTAAAAATTGCCGAAGGCTCCCGAAAAGGTATTTTTAATCCGAATCTCCCGCCGAGGCTAAAACTGATATCCAATCTGCGCATAAACTCTTCCAAACATCCGACGGGGTCCCCCGATTACCCACGTGATCCACTTAAGCCCCGAGTCCACCCCTTGTGTCCAAATTGGCGCGCGAACACCGCCGTCATGCCACGTAGGCTTCCAGAAGCTGCTGGTCACACTGTAGAAGTCCTGCAAGGATCCGGGTCACCACATCCTCCCCCACTAAAAGAAAGTTTCGTCCTCGAAACTAAAGCAACTCCCAAGGAGTCTCAAAAACCTGGGGTCAAAACTCAACACCGCCGTCTCCAACTCCAAAGCCACCAACCATTCCCCGTGATTACTCCTCAGCAACAACATCAGCTACCACCAAAACGGCATAGCCCGATTGCGCAATTTCCTCACCTCACGAGCCGGAATTCGCAACGGGCGTCCCTCGTACTCTAAACTCTCACAGACCTCAAAAGGAACGAGTCAGTCACGGGCGAGGGGTCCAAAGCATAACCCTCCAGAGCTGAGACGCAGAAAAACCCCAAAACTCCAAAACCTGCAAAAGATGGTCCGAACAAACGGAAAGGTATCCTGGCGCAATCCACTCTCAACCACGCATATCCTATGCGCCTCGTCCCTCAATCATAGAGCGCGCCGATCGATAACTGCGTAAACCTTTTTGACACCAGGAGGCTCTCAAACAGTCTCTCCATCACCACCAACCACGATCCTACCCCAAAAAGGCTCCAAATTTAATCCTATGAACCGGGATGGTTTATCTGCCGAAACTGGCTCACTGATCAATGGTGTCCCATAGCTCATCAGCTGTCAACTATCCACCCTGCCTCGGCGCCTCGGCACTACACATCGGCACGAAGGGGCTACTCACTCCATCAGTACCACAGAAATCCCCGCCCTTGAGGATGCTGCAATCGGGTGGTCTCAGAAGGAAGCACTGTCGAGCTGCCCGCCACTCTGACAACTGTGTCAGAAAACCAGATACTCGCTCACTCTGCCACTGATAAACCTCTGACAATCCTGTCATCAGGGTCCGGAGCTCTCTGACTCCAATCTGGTATCCGGCCCGAAACAACTAGCTCAGACCCAACCGCTGCACCAAGTGCACCCGGGTCAGGGCCCAACGTCGGGGAGACACTGCTCGCCACGACGACCCGCAAATCCGCACATCCCAAACGCTCGACCCAATCTAGCGAAAGTCAAAGACATCCCTCTATTTTTGTAACTTTATGTTGTCTGCAGCCAACATAACTGTCCCACAAAAATAGGGTATGTCGATCCCTCTTCACTCACAGGAAGAGTCAATACCAAATCACCGACTTTCGCAAAATGTCGCGTCTCTCACGCCCTAACATCCTAGGGTCCGCCATAAGCCTAGGGTTTCCTAAGTCCCAACTGACCTATCCCTAAGCTCTGATACCAACTAATCTGTCACGCCCCGGGTGTAAACCGGAACCCGGGCCCGTCTACAGATCCGCCGTGCACACGGTATTTCCCGCGTACACGAAGCGCCAAACCTGCTCAGATATAAGAGATAACAATAAAAGAGCAATAAAAACAGAGCTGAACTAAAATCTAATAAATCTCAGACTGAAGCTGGAAATAAAATACAATACATCTGTATAAATGATACATCAGTCACTCCCAGCTCACCAAATAAATACAACCTGCTGGCAAAAGCCAGTCCCAAATGTAAAAGTACAACCGTCTGAGGAATCCTGGGTACACCAACAGTCCAGCTAACTCGCTCATCCTGCCTCGAGATCTATCTACTCAGCCGTCCTCTCTCCTCGACCCGCCGCTAAAAGCCCAGCAGCACCCGCAGAAGCACTGCAAAACAAGAAAGAAGAAAAAGAGGAAAGAAGAATGGGGGTGAGAACTACTAGTAAACCAGTAGCCTCCCCTAGTGGGTAAAACCTCAAACTCAGACACACCCACTAGGTCTACCAGAGGCAAAGGGGAAAGAAGAGTGGTAAGAAATAATGACTGCCGAAGAAATAAAACTACCACTACTATGCCTCTAGAAATACAGTCCTAGACTGGAATAACCATAACCACAATAACCAACCGTCCCAGATTAACCCAATCTGTACCGCCCTCATCATCGGGCAAGTAAGCCGCGCCGATGTGATAGCAAAGCTCCTGCCGCCGCCCTCACCATCGGGCAAATAAGCCGCGCCGATGTGATAGCGAAGCTGTCAATAACTGTCTGGCCCCAGCCTCCGGAGGGGAACTCGAGGGGAGCGACCCACTCGAGGAAAGCACTACCGGGCAATAACCGCGCCGGTAAAATAAGTACCAAAAACAGGAGTAAATCACAACTGCAAAGCCCCGGTGGAACACACCCTCCACTAAAAGAAACACAGATCCCCCAATCTGATGCACAAATGAACATCCGGTCGATCGCCCAAAATCCGCGATCGCCGCAATACCCACAATCACAATCATGTCCCACATCCGACATCCGGTCAACCGCCTACTGTCCGCGGTAGCCGCTATAATCCCGCAACCCATAATCAAACACAACCTGTCACTAACCCTCAGGTCCTCGCTACACTATCCCAAACCCCTGCTCGAACCCGAGCAACCAGACTCAAAGGTCTAAATAAGAAGGAGAAAAGAAATCAAACATGGTTTCTCCTATGTCAATTCCAGCATGATAGTGTAGCAGAAAAAGGTGGCCTATCTAGGTGTCCAAACAAGCATGCAAGTGTTCTCAAGGAAATAAAGGAAAAGGTGTTCAATAGTGGTTCCACATGTGTAACAATTAATAACTCCGCATAGATATAACCATCATGCTAAAACATTATCCAACCACACATGTCTATAATCCATGTTCCATGATAAAGCATCACTATCCACCTATGCATGTCATAAAATCCTCAAATAGTACCAACCACTAACAGGATAATCATATAGTCCAAAATAAATAATCCAATCCACATGCAAGGTTAAACGCTAACATTCCATCCATACCAACATGTATAAGTCCCAACCACTATCAAATATCCACAATAGTAATTTCCATATGAAGGGCTCACAATTTTATATTACTTTAAGCATGCATGTCCAGATAATGGGATCACTCTAATATTCCTAGTGAGCATGTCAAAATAGAGGTAAACAACAACCACCCACCTGATGTGTAAACTGTCCAAGTCCGCACAGCAAGAAAATACCAAAACTCCAAATCCTTGCTCCCACAATTTTAGCACACCCGTAATATTCCTGGTACAATACAAAGCTCACTAATTACACTTAGGCTCCCAATTATTGCACTTATAACCACATACAACCTCGAATTCAAAACTGCTAAATTAACACCTGCAGAAAGTGCCCAGGAAATTCCAATAAAAATATCACGGCGATCCTCGCGTCGATAGCTTCGCAACGGTACCTTGCACGCCCAAATCTGAGTTCTGTAAGACAAGTTATAAATTCGGCAAGGTGGTAATCCAAATAATAAACTGTGGGAAAAGACTGCACACTGTACCCAGAGAAAACAGTGATTTTCACCTCGAAATAAATCTCACAAAAATCCAATAAAAATACGAGCGCGCTCCTTGCGATCTGTAGATGAAAAAGTTGTATAAGCTCGTCTCCGTCAGACGCTCGTGCGCGAAGATATGGCCAAAATACTCCGATGCTGTCCTCACATTCCTCACAGAAAAAGGGGGACCATTGTTACCCCGGGATCCGAGCCAAAGAAGCAAAATCAGAATGCGCGATCAAAATGAAAGATGAAGCCCTACCTGTCGTGAAGCCAACGGCGCAAAAATCACAGAAAAAGGAGCTCGGGGTAGGCCGGGGGAGCTAAAACACTGCTGCTGCGCCGAAGAAGAACACAGAAAACGCAACGTCGCGCCGCGCCGTAAAATCAAGATCTCGAAATCCGTGCCACCCAAAAATCAGAAACTTGGTAGATGCAAGCTCCTCTTCAAGGAGAAGATTTCTTCTTCTCAGGCCACAGGAAGATAGGAGCTCGAAGAAGGTGGAAATGGCCCAGCAAGCTCTCTCGGATTGCTAAAGAACGAAATCCAAAACAAAATGTCCCCAGAAAATTCGCTGCGCCCGGTGCACGTGAGCCCGCCAATGGCGGCGCGCCACGTGGCCCCAACCACCGTGCACCGCCCGTGCACCGCGCACCCCGCACGTCGCGTACGGCACCTGCTCCACCCATTGCATGGACCGCGCGCACAACACCGCACCAATAAAAAACCGCCACGTGTCCTACCGTCGGTCCACCGTGCACCCGAAGAACTCCGTGGACCGCGCGCTGTGAGCCGCCCAACCACCATCCGCCACGTGGCACCGCCACGGTGCACGCCCGGGCCGTGGACCGCGCGCCTGCCCGCGCCCTCCACCGCGCCTGCCCGCGCCCTCAGCGCCTGCCCGCGGCCGCGCGCCGCCTGCCCGAGCGCCCTCCGCCGCCGTCCGCCGCTGCCCGCCGCCGCCGGCCGCCGCCGGCGATCGCCGGAAACACTGTTCCGGCCGTGAACAGTAACTGATGCTCAAAAATATCAAGTAGGTAGTCCATTTTGACCGTTTTCGCGCGCTGAATCCGAATTTGATGTCCGTTTCGCCAAATTCCAACTCTAAAAATTGCCGAAGGCTCCCGAAAAGGTATTTTTAATCCGAATCTCCCGCCGAGCCTAAAACTGATATCCAATCTGCGCATAAACTCTTCCAAACATCCGACGGGGTCCCCCGATTACCCACGTGATCCACTTAAGCCCCGAGTCCACCCCTTGTGTCCAAATTGGCGCGCGAACACCGCCGTCATGCCACGTAGGCTTCCAGAAGCTGCTGGTCACACTGTAGAAGTCCTGCAAGGATCCGGGTCACCACACTTAGAGTGGCCCAAAAATTTAAAAGAAATCGTGGGGTATCTCACAAAAGTTTTCTGATTAAAAGGGGTGAAAAACCTAGGTGAGCGATTAAGGAAAAATCGGAGAACGAAGCGAAGAAAAATGCTTCGTGAATTCTGAAACTGCAGTTTTTGACAGTGCAGTTTATCGCGAAGCTTTTTCGGGGCTCTCTTTCGAGGGCTTAGAGTGGCCCAAAAATTTAAAAGAAATCGTGGAGAGCTTAAGAAAAATTTGTACATTAAAAGCGAGAAGAAAAATTGCTGTTCCGATTTACCAGTTGACGGCAAAACGTGGTGTAAGGGGGGTATCCGATTTTGGCTCACTGCAGGAAAAACTGCAGAAATAAGGGGCAGTTTTGGAATATTTTTGAAATTTAGGGGCAAACCAGTAAATTTCTCCCCCCAACCACCACCTGCAGGAAATAAATGCTCTCTCTCTCTCTCTCCCTCTCCCTCTCACACTCACTCCCTCTCCTTCTCCCTCTGATTGAGCAGGAAACGAAAGAGAAGGGAAGAAGAAAGAAGGAAGAAAAGAGAAAGAAGAAAGAAGAGAAAAAGGTAATATACATCTCTCTCTCTTTCTCTCTTTCTCTCTCTTTCCCCTATTTCTCTCTTTCTCTCTTTCTCTCTCTTTCCCCTATTTCTTGGCAGGGAAGGTGAAGAAAAAAAAAATAAAAATAAGAAGAGGTGGGGTAAACCTGCTGCTCAGCTGCTGCTGCTGCTAGCAGCAGCAGGGCAGCCATGTTTGCTGCGCAAGGCTGTTGGGTTATAAGTAATTGGATCTAAATAGGGGAAAAAACACCTAGAGGGGGGGTGAATAGGTGTAAACAATAAACACTCAAAAAATCATTGCGCAAATAAACCCAATGCGGAAAAATAAAAGAACACACAAGATTTTTACGTGGAAAAACTCCAAACCGGAGTAAAAAACCACGGGACCGATAACACGGCGAAATCCACTAGAATTAACACACGTACAAGGTGATATACCGTACTCACAGACGACTCAACCTTTTTCATACGCTCCTAGTAGATCTTCCCGCTCGCTCCACGACGCTTCTCGAATCCACGATCCGCGCCCAACGCTGAATCCACAGCGTCCAACGTCGAGTCCACGACGTCCGACCGAATCCACGGTCTTCACCCAGTGGCACGCTTCGAATCCACGAACGTACCTCGCTCCGAATCCACGAGAGCGGTTGCACCTTGAATCCACAAGGCCACGCGAGTCCACGCGCCGATTTTGGGGTAAATCGTTGTTTGTTTGGGTGGTGATGATCCGCCGAATACTTAGATTAAAGATAGATCGGAAATACCATCTAAGTATTCATTGATTTGATTCTACTCAAAATGTGAGTATGGAAAACCTAGAATCAAATCAATCAATATAGATGAAGAAACATAGAATAAATCTATTGATTTCCTTTCTTCTCTATATATGTGGATTTTTTCTTTTCGGCTATTTTCTTCTGTAATAGCGGATGCCCTAGAAATGAATACAGGGCCTATTTATAGGTTAGAAACCCTAGGAAGAATATACGGATCAAAAACAGCCTTTTCTGGAAAGAATTACCGACGGCGATCCGGATTGGATTTGGCGATCCGGATTGCAGAAGCACAAAAGACGGTTTCCAGAAAATTGCTTGTTCGGGATCCGGATCGTAGTCCCCGATCCGGATCGTTCATACAGTTTCACCAAACATCACATTCGGGATCCGGATTGCAAATCCTGATCCGGATCGAGGAAGCAAGCAGGTAAAACTAATGTTCGGGATCCGGATCAGAGGAGGCTGCGATCCGGATTGAACCAGTGTATGAACCAACACCCTTCGGGATCCGGATTGCCGAGCACGATCCGGATCCTGAACATGTCCCATGTCCAGTTTTTGATGTTTAAGCAATTAAAACCTCTTCCAGGTGTTTCTACACTATAAGAAGTATTCGGATCATCAAAATTCTTTAGTTAAACGTACCTGATCCTTTTGAATTCTTCTTTCTTGAGATTGAGGTATACGATCCAAAGTTTCTTCATCTTCAATCTTCAAGACTTAATACATTCACGAAATACGCCAACTCAAATTCCGTAACAATCTCCCCCTTTGGCGGTTTCGTGACAAAACACAAATCCACAAAAGAAAATTCAAAAAGATATTTTTGTTGCTATCACCATACAACAAAAATTTACAAAAGAGATCCAGAAATTAAAAACATGAGATAAACTCCTAGAACAGACTCTAGACTTAGACATCTGTAATCTCTGCACACAGAAGGCATTCTTGACAAACAAAATCGTTAGATACCTCAAGAATTGAAACATTCAAAACCAACTACAGAGATAGAGTTTATTCTCATCATGACATTTGAAAAATTCAGATATGTAAGAGAATCATAGTTAAAACCAACATATCTTCTAAGCAATCGAAAACCAAATGTCAAAGTATGTTAGTCCAACATCAACTTGTTAGTCATATTACATGCCCAAATAGTTAGTCAAATAGTTAGTATAGAGGCATGTCACAAATCACAAGAGAAAAACCAAAGTTGAGTTGAGAGTCATACTTACCTTAATGATGTTACCATATTTACACATCATCATCATCATTGTTCATCATTTGTTCAAGTTCTCTCTAAACTTTCTCCCCCTTTTTGTCACAAAACAAAGCCAAAACGTAGCAAGAGCTACAATATGTAAAGAGAGTTAAAAAAAAGTTCTATTAATATGCACAAACTGAGAACTAAACTAAAAATATCAATAAGACTAAGGACTAAAAATCCTGCACAAGGAAAAAGTTTGTTTAGTCGGAGGTGTCTGAACTGGTACAGCTCAGCTTGCTTAAAATCCTTTAAGCAACTTTGAAATATTTGAAAATTTCTTCTTGATCTTCTTGTGCTCAGATGAAATGAGCTGAAGTTCTCTGGACAACTTTTCTTGTTCAGCAGAGAGTCTTTGCTGTTCTTGGCGAATGGATTCCAATGTATCTGTTTCAGCAGTCCTTCTCTTGATGTTGATGGATTCTGCGTGGATGCAGATGGTGCATTCTGTCCCGTAACCCATGGAGATTCAGTTTGTAGAATTCCAGAAAGTGAGCGTGCTCTAGTAAGAGGCTCATTAATCTGACTGCTGGACATTTTTCGTCTTGTATATTGTCTTGTCGTTGAGGCAGATTTCATTAGCCTTTTGTTCTTCAAATATGCCTATCCTCCTCATCAATTTTTTGTTGAACATCTTTGAAGAATTCTTCCCATTCTTCTTCATCATAGTCTGAGCTGTCATCAGTTTTTGTCTTGTCTCGAGGAGACATCTTGTTCCTTTTTAACAGTTGCACGGGTGTGCACCATAGTGACTAACAACAGGATTAACCATGAGAGTGCCATTGGATTAAGAGAAAGTGTCCTGTGAAGACCAACTCAAGAACACATGAAAAATCGTCAATTTTGAAAAGTTTGAAAAATTGTACCTAGACAATCATAATCATGTAGAGAAGCCAAGAATCAAATTAGTTTTCCAAAAAGAATTTTAAAAATAGATCAATTCCATGATTTTCAAAAATTCCTCTTTTATGCCCTAAACCAGAATTTTTAGAAATCGAAGCCTAAAAACTCGTTTATCTTGAGAAAACCCAGCATAAAAGCAAAACTAATTGACCCAGAGTTCTTATTTCAAAAGAAATTTGATCAAAAACCATTCACAAACGAAAAAGTTCCAAGATTTCAACTCACGTTTGATGAAAAACCATAAAAACTGTGAAAAACCGAGTTTTGATCAATAAAACTTACTTGAATCCGAAGAACTTTGAGTTTGGAAGCTCCAAAATGCAAGAAATCTAGAGAGAGAAGCTCTAGAGATTTTAGAACAAAAGATTAGGGTAAAAGAAATCAAATCCTCTTTGTTCTTATAAAAACCCTAGCCGTGATCCGGATCGGATCGAGAATGTGATCCGGATCGGCTACCCGCAGGAAGAATCCTGCGTTCGGGATCCGGATCACTTACCCCGATCCGGATCGGCTTCAACTTTTTCTCCAGAAAAATTCAGAAAAATTCCATAAAATCCAGAAAAAGTATGTAAGCACTTTACCATGTCAACTTTAAACAAAAGACATCGTTTCATACAACAAGAAATAGATTATGCAAAATCTATCAAAAATACCCAAAAATGAAACGAAAATTTACGAAAGTTAAAACACTTAAAGTTGAACAACTTCAATTACATCTATCCTGATCTTATGTGTAATGCCTTTATCAAATCATCAATTTTGGTAAAGAAAATGAAATACCAAGATCAATAGATGTTTGAAATCCCAGATAAGTTAGATAATATATCTAGACAATCTGTTGAAGGAGTGGCTCTTTGAGCATCTTTTACTAAAAATCCCACCTTATACCAACCATGAAATACGACTGAGTCAAGTATTTCAATATGAATTTCATCAACAATTTTCAAAACAAAAATTTGCTTTTCATTCATGGAGTATTTTTTTTCATTTTCTCCATGTGGTGGTAGTTTTCACACTCCTCATTGGGATGTAACTCTTTCCACATCTTTTGAGCATTTTACATTTCATTGACTCCCCCTCAATTGGCTATCAATTATTTAATATATAAGGTATTCAACCAAACCATTGATCTCGAATTCATACTCGACTAAGCAATCAAATATGATAATGACTATACCAAGAGATCATTGAGAGAGAAATTGACTTTGATCACTTAAAAGATGGTTTAATTAACGTAAATGATCATTGCAACATTGAAATATTATGACATCAAAAGCATAATAAATTTCTAAATGCATAAAAGGATGCAATTAAAGTCAATTATGATTTATGCTCAATTAATGTCCTATGTACAAAACATAGATAAAGAACAAAACAAAAACAAAAACAAAACCTAACCTAAGCAAAGGTTTCAAAAGAGTTTATTTCAAGGAAAGCATGCCAATTGCTTTACGCAAGTGAATAAAACGTTTTTGATCCAAAGGTTTTGTTAAGATATCAGCTAATTGATCCTCAGTTGAAATATATGACAGTTGAAGAATGTTTGATTCAACTAGCTCTCTAAGAAAATGATATCTAAGTTCAATATGTTTTGTTCTAGAGTGCAACACAGGGTTTTTAGAAATGTTAATAGCACTAGTGTTGTCACATAAAATGGTTACCGAAGATGTTGAAATCCGGAAATCGCTCAACACGCTTTTCATCCAAATCAATTGGGTTGAACAACTTCCTGCAGAAATGTACTCCGCTTCGGCAGTCGAGAGTGCTATGCAGTTCTGCTTTTTACTGTGCCATGCAACAAGGCAGTGGCCAAGATAGAAGCATGCACCACTCGTGCTTTTCCGGTCATCCACTGATCCAGCCCAATCGGCATCTGAGTATCCAACAATATCCAAAGTCGTTCCCATAGGATACCAAATTCCGAAATTGATTGTACCTTTGATATATCGGATGATCCGTTTCACCGCTTTCAGGTGAACCTCCTTCGGTGCTGATTGATATCTCGCACAAATCCCAACACTGAAGGATATATCCGGGCGACTAGCCGTGAGATATAGTAGACTTCCAATCATACTGCGATACAGTTTCTCGTCTACATTCTCACTTTGTGATTCACTTCCAAGTCCCTTATGGCTAGTTCCCATTGGAGTCGGAAAATCCTTAGAATTTTCAAGATCAAACTTTTTGACCAACTCCAGTGCATACTTGGATTGACACAAGTGAATTCCTTCATCGTTTTGTTTAACTTGTAATCCAAGAAAATAAGTCAATTCGCCCATCATGGACATCTCAAATTCGCTTTCCATGGTCTCCGCGAATTTAGAAGCATCATTATCTCTTGTTGCTCCAAAAACAATGTCATCGACATAGATTTGAGCAACTATGAAATTGTTTTGATAATGCTTCACAAAGAGAGTCCTGTCAGCTCCCCCTCGAGTGTAGCCCTTTTCCAAAAGGTGCTTTGTCAACCTTTCGTACCATGCTCGCGGTGCTTGTTTCAGACCGTAAAGAGCCTTTTTCAGACGAAAAACATGGTTAGGTAGTTTATGATCCACAAAACCTTTCGGTTGAGCCACATAAACTTCCTCATTTAAAAACCCATTTAAAAAGGCGCTCTTAACGTCCATTTGAAATAATTTGATTTTAAAATGACAAGCAATCGCAAACAATATACGAATGGACTCGAGTCTAGCTACAGGGGCGAAAGTTTCATCAAAGTCTATACCTTCTACTTGAGAGTAGCCTTGAGCAACTAACCTTGCTTTGTTCCTGATGATAGTACCTTCTTCATTTTTCTTGTTCTTGAAGATCCATTTGGTACCTATCACATTGTGTTGCTTCGGAGGCTTCGTTAATTCCCAGACTTTGTTTCGCTCGAATTGATGGAGCTCTTCCTGCATTGCTTTAATCCAGTAGTCATCTTGGAGAGCTTCATCAACATTCCTTGGTTCGATTTGAGATACATAGCATGCAAATCCGCAAACCAATTGTCTCCGTGTTCTAACTCCTTCTTGTGGATCTCCAATGATGTTCGATTCAGGGTGATCCTTGGAGATGCGTAACGTTTGAGGTAGAGGAGTAGACGGAGGTACACGAGATGATTCCTGCACATCAGATAAGCTTGAAGAACCGTTAGATGCATCAACATTATTATCGAAAGAATTGTTAGAAGAAGATGCATTAGCAGGTGTATCATCATCAAGAGAGATATCGAGGGTAGATTTTTCAGATTCAAAGTGAAAAGCTTCATCTACCTTAACATTTATCGATTCTACGATCGTCTTAGATTCTAAGTTAAAAACTCGATATGCTCTGCTGTTTGTAGAATAACCTAAGAAAATCCCTTCGTCACTTCGAGAGTCAAATTTTCCAAGATTCTCACGATCACGTAAAATAAAACACCGACTCCCAAAGATACGAAAATATTTGATGTTA
This sequence comes from Tillandsia fasciculata, assembly GCA_029168755.2. Classification (NCBI taxonomy): domain Eukaryota; kingdom Viridiplantae; phylum Streptophyta; class Magnoliopsida; order Poales; family Bromeliaceae; genus Tillandsia; species Tillandsia fasciculata. The sequence continues at coordinate 10,521,031 of CM054938.1, forward strand.
GGTTTTCTACAAAACCAAAGTTCATATGGTGTATTCAATGTCCCCGGGCGCAAATACACGCGATTAATAACATAAACAGCAGTGTTCACCGCTTCAGCCCAAAAATAAAAAGGTAAGTTCCGGCTGTGAAGCATAACACGTGCCATTTCCTGTACGACCCTGTTTTTGCGCTCGACTACACCATTTTGTTGAGGTGTGTAAGGTGCGGAGAATTCATGTTTAATGCCATTAGAAGTGCAAAAATCAATGAATTTGGAATTTATGAATTCCCCACCTCTATCACTCCTAACTCGAGTAATCCTATCATTCTTTTCAATCATAATACGATTGCAGATTTCGAGAAAAGAATCAAAGGTATCAGCTTTTTCTTTTAAGAATGCTACCCAAGTATATCTAGAAAATCATCAACCAATAAGAAAATATACCATTTACCTCCCAGAGATGGTTGACGAGTTGGCCCCATTAAGTCCATATGCAAAAGTTCCAAAGGCCGTTTTGTACCTATGTGGTTCAAGTTCTTGTGTGCAGTCCTAGACTGTTTTCCCTTTTGGCAACCGCCACACACAAGGTTTTGTTCAAAAGAAAGTTTCGGAACCCCCTTGACCACATCTTTATTCGAAATTCTAGCAAGTTCCTTAAAGTTTATGTGACCTAGCCTTTCATGCCAAAGTGTTTCATTTTTCAAAGATGCTAGGTTACATTTTTCAGAAATCTTAGTAGGAACTACATAACAATTGTTTTCTGATCTAACCCCCTTTAAAAAGAAAGCATGGTTCATGTCAGTTACAGTGCATTTATCAGAAGAAAAATTAACTGAATAACCACTATCACAAAGTTGACTTATGCTTATGAGGTTAGTCTTAAGGCCATGAACAAATAACACATTATCTAGAACCGGGCCATCTGGAATAGCTACCGTTCCCTTTCCAACAATTTTGGAAGACCGACCATCTCCGAAAACAACAAGTCCTCCGGAGTTTTTCTCAAATGTTTGAAAACAGTTTTTGTCACCGGTCATATGACGGGAACACCCGCTATCCAGGTACCAAGACGAACTATCATATGCATGCAAGGAAACATTGGTAGCAAGACAGGGGAAAATTTCACCTTTGCGCACCCAAACCTTTTTGGAATGCGTCGGTAATGATCGTGAAGTTGATTTCCTGGGTGAGAGCGTCTTGCTTGAAGAATTGCTGCTCCTTGATGATGTCGTCTTGAGCGGTGTACTACCAAGGCTCTTTTCCTTCAATTGAGTTGCAGTTGATTTTCGAGGAATCGCCTTCGTGGTAGTCATTGCAAGAGGTGCTTGAGGTGTGCGTTTGACTTCCGTCTTGCAATTTCTCCTTATGTGCCCTGAAATGCCACAACGAAAACATACCTTAGGTCTTGTCGATCCCGAGGAGGATGTAGTAGGCTTGTTGTCGTTGCTTGTCGTGAATTCCGGTGTCGGAGGAGGAGATACCGACTGGGGCACAAATACTGTACCACTCGAACTTGGAATGTCTCCAGTTTGAGTGTATCCGAGGCCGAACTTATTTCTTTGACCAAGACCAAGAAGTCTGTCCAACTTACTCCTTCCAGAAGAAAATCTCTTTAAGTCATCCTTCAGTTGGCGTATGGTCTCCGTCATTTCCAATTTTTCCTGTCGAGCCTCGCCGTTGAGCTTCAAGAAGTAATTCGCTTTGTTCACCATATCCATATAATTCTTCTCGAGTTGCTCATTGGACTCTTGAAGGGAAACATTTGTTTTAATCAGATTATCCCTTTCCACTTCAAGATCGGTTGAGAGAGAGGTTACCCTTTTTACTTCTTCTTCGAGATCCTGCAATCTCCCTTTCAACCCCTTGTTTTGCTTAGCCAGTTTCTTTGAATCCCTCAAAAGCTTATGGTAGGCTAGAGCAAAATCTTCACCTTCCGAATCATCTGATTCATCGTCCGTTGCAATCTTTTCAACAGTGGAGTTGGACAGTGAATCGGATGTACTTGCCATTAAGCACATGAAGGGTGAAGATGTAGTGGACGCGTGGAAAGCTGTCGCGTTGTCTTCTTCATCACTTGAGGATGACTCATTTGACGTGGAGTTGTCATCCCAAGTAACGACTTGCATCGCTTTCTTCTTTGCCGGATTCTTGTTGGGACACTCCGTTGCAATGTGGCCGTAGCCTCGACATTTGAAGCACTGAACTTGTCCCTCAGAACTTTTCTTATCCTTTGAGAAGTTCTCTTGCTTTCTTGACTTGTAAGTTGAAGAACCCTTGCCTTTCTTCGACTTTCCGAAGGATGGAGTTTTGCTTGAATTACCCCTTCGAAAGTTGCGGCGAAACTTCCTTGTCAAGAGAGCGAGCTGCTTCTCAAAGTCCTCCATAGAAAGGTTCTCGTCGTCGTCCGAGGAGGATGAATCCGCGTCTTCTTCTTTAGTTGATTTCAATGCGTAACCTGAAGACTTAGAAGAGGATGCCTTTCCAGAAGAATAGTTAGTAGGAAATGTCATTTCATAAGTTTGTAAAGCACCTACTAATTCTTCTACACGCATTTCGTCCGGGTGTTTAATTGTTTCAATGGCTGCGACCTTCGGGCGAAATCGTTCAGGAAGAGTTCTTAGAATTTTTCTTACAACTTTAAATTCTGGAATCTTCTCTCCCAAGTTAGCACATGAGTTTACGATGTCTTGCAATCGTGTGTAATAGTCAGTGAAAGATTCATTCTCTGCCATAGAGATAGAGTCAAACTTGCTCGTAAGCATTTGCAGTTTCTGAATCTTCACTAGGTTAGTTCCCTCATGCGTAACTTGAAGAACATCCCAGATTTCTTTCGCAGTCTCACATGCCGAGACGCGAGAGAACTCAGTTTGTGACAAAGCATTAAATAGAGCATTAATTCCTTTGCCATTGTAAGAAGATAAGTCTATCTCTTCCTTGGTCCATTTCGACCTAGGTTTTAAGGTGCGAACATCATCTAAAATTTCAGTTGGATTAGACCATCCTAATTCAATTGATTGCCACACCCTTTCGTCGATGGAAATTAAAAAGGCTTTCATCCGTACTTTCCAGTACGCATAATTTGTTCCATCAAAGAAAGGGGGTCGATTGATGTTTCCACCTTCAACCATTGTTTACAACCCTATTCCCGCTCTGATACCACTTGTTGGGTTATAGGTAATTGGATCTAAATAGGGGAAAAAACACCTAGAGGGGGGTGAATAGGTGTAAACAATAAACACTCAAAAAATCATTGCGCAATAAACCCAATGCGGAAAAATAAAAGAACACGCAAGATTTTTACGTGGAAAAACTCCAAACCGGAGTAAAAAACCACGGGACCGATAACACGGCGAAATCCACTAGAATTAACACACGTACAAGGTGATATAACGTACTCACAGACGACTCAACCTTTTACCATACGCTCCTAGTAGATCTTCCCGCTCGCTCCACGACGCTTCTCGAATCCACGATCCGCGCCCAACGCTGAATCCACAGCGTCCAACGTCGAGTCCACGACGTCCGACCGAATCCACGGTCTTCACCCAATGGCACGCTTCGAATCCACGAACGTACCTCGCTCCGAATCCACGAGAGCGGTTGCACCTTGAATCCACAAGGCCACGCGAGTCCACGCGCCGATTTTGGGGTAAATCGTTGTTTGTTTGGGTGGTGATGATCCGCCGAATACTTAGATTAAAGATAGATCGGAAATACCATCTAAGTATTCATTGATTTGATTCTACTCAAAATGTGAGTATGGAAAACCTAGAATCAAATCAATCAATATAGATGAAGAAACATAGAATAAATCTATTGATTTCCTTTCTTCTCTATATGTGGATTTTTTCTTTTCGGCTATTTTCTTCTGTAATAGCGGATGCCCTAGAAATGAATACAGGGCCTATTTATAGGTTAGAAACCCTAGGAAGAATATACGGATCAAAAACAGCCTTTTCTGGAAAGTTTTACCGACGGCGATCCGGATTGGATTTGGCGATCCGGATTGCAGAAGCACAAAAGACGGTTTCCAGAAAATTGCTTGTTCGGGATCCGGATCGTAGTCCCCGATCCGGATCGTTCATACAGTTTCACCAAACATCATGTTCGGGATCCGGATTGCAAATCCTGATCCGGATCGAGGAAGCAACAGGTAAAACTAATGTTCGGGATCCGGATCAAAGGAGGCTGCGATCCGGATTGAACCAGTGTATGAACCAACACCCTTCGGGATCCGGATTGCCGAGCTCGATCCGGATCCTGAACATGTCCCATGTCCAGTTTTTGATGTTTAAGCAATTAAAACCTCTTCCAGGTGTTTCTACACTATAAGAAGTATTCGGATCATCAAAATTCTTTAGTTAAACGTACCTGATCCTTTTGAATTCTTCTTTCTTGAGATTGAGGTATACGATCCAAAGTTTCTTCATCTTCAATCTTCAAGACTTAATACATTCACGAAATACGCCAACTCAAATTCCGTAACAAAGGCAGCTGCAATGCTGCCTTGCGCAGCCTGCTACAGGCCCTGCTGCCTGGGCAGCAGCTGTGCAAGCTTCTGCCCAGCAGCAGGTTTGATAGAAAACAAAAAAAAAAAAAAAAGGGGGAAAGTGGAGGGGCTGCTGCCAGGCAGCTGCATTGCAGCTGCCATGGCAGCTGTAATGTGCAGCTGCAGGGCAGCTGCCCATGCAGCAGCCCTGCGCAGCTGCAAGGAGGCAGCAGCAGCAGATGCAGCAAGAGCTGCTGCTTGGGCAGCAGCTATACAAGCTGCTGCCCAGCAGCAGGAAGCATTACAAAAAAGAAAGGAAAAGAGAAAAAGAAAGGAAGGAAAGAAAAGAAAGAAAAGAAAAGAGGAAAAGAAAGAAGTAAAAACTTCTTCTCTTCTTTTTCTCCAATGCAAAATCCCAAATTTCTCAATTTTTGCAAAATGCAAAATTGAGGAATTTGAGTGGGGGATTTGCTCAAATTGAGCTTTCCTCAAAATTTGAGACCATTATGTTTCCTTACAATATAAAAATTACAATTCTCGACTTACCAAGATGCAAAATCGATGAATTGGGGGGGGGTTTGCTCAAATTGAGCTTTTCTCAAAATTTGGAGAGCATTTTGACCCCGGATCGAGTTGAGCAAGTTTCTTTTTGGCAATAGGCCATGGGATGATCATTTTTCTCCCATTTCTGTAAACCAATCAAAAAATAGCCTTTTTGTGGAGAAAAGTGAGCTAATATGGATTGTTTCCCCTTTTCTTGCCAAAAGGGGTTAATCTTACCGTTTTGCTAAATTTTGTAAATCACGTGGAAACAATTGCTTTATTTTTCCTTCCTTACAACGTAGGGAAACCACAAAGGCATAAAGAACTGGACTTGTCTCCTCCAGGAACCCAGAAAGCACATCGAGGTGGGGGATTCTATCGAGCGAGGGTGACCTCTCCCCTTATCTTTTGCTTTTCCTTAGAAGCATGTTAATAGAGTGGCTAGGATAGTATTTACATGCTTGTGTAATAGTGGTTTGTGGTATTTGGAAATTTTGACTTAGGAGAAAACTTAGATTAGGCTCTAATGTGTGGCATTCACTATAGGACTTCACGAGTGGCATTTTTGCTTCAGTCAATTAAGTGTGTAGATGGAATTAGGGCCTAATTTAGAGTTATGTCTCTAAGGAAAGCATAGTTTAGTTGAGGTTAAAATCCAAAGAATTTGAAATCCCTAGAGTTGTCATAGGGAGTTAGGTTAATATACCTACACTTTAACTTCAACTTGAGCATAATGAAAGTTAAGAATTGAGTCTAAGGGACTTATGTACCTTGAGGCATGGACCTAGGGTAAAGGTATGAGTACATTAAAAGACAAGCTAAAAGCTTAATTGCAAAGAAAGACAAGGGCCAAGAGGCAATGTGAGCTATAAGCTCGAATGAGATGGAAGCTAAATGCTAAAGAGCAAAAGGAAAGGCAAAGGTTTAAAGAGCAAAGAGGCTAAATGCATAAGCAATAAAAGAGATAATAAAACGAGCGTACCTACGGGGTGAAACGTGGCCCATGTTGGAGTAGGGCAGTGTCCCTCTCCCGGGTAGAGACCCGTTCGGGACGTTTTCCCGTAGGACGGGGTAACACTTGCGGGTGTTATCGGCAACCTTAGAGGACTTGTCTTATGGCAGCATGTCTGCCGGGCTAGGGCCCGTTGGGCAAGATTCTCCGAGGGTTAGCAACTCTAATTAAAACACAAAGAAAGTAAAGAAAGTGGTTGGTCAAGCAAGTGTTGGTTAGAATGGCATCCTACAGCGACATAGAGCTATGTCATGGCAAAGGTAAAAGTATTAAGCATGCTAGCTAAGATTTACAGCTTTTATTACTGTATTTCATTCTCTATTATATTGCTTTCATTAGACTAAGCGGTGCAGGGCATTTTCTCTCGGTGGTTGAACCCACTGGGAACTTGGTTGTAGTTCTCACACCCTTTGGGTGACATCCCCACAGGTCCAGGCACATCGGGCGAGGCACGCGACAGGGGCAAGGGCCCAGCAGAGTAGCGACCTAGCAGTCTAGAGTCGCCAGTACCATTTTGGAGTTTTATTTTCTTGAGCGAACTTTTGTATGTGAGGAACAATGTAACTTTTAAATGTTTAAGTTTCATGTTGGAAAAGAAAGAAAAAAAAAAATATGGATGGATTTTGTATTGTAGTTTCATGTTAAAAGAGAGTTGTATTGTAAACAAAAGTGTTTGTTTTCGCTCAAGTGATGTACTTTCATTTCTTCTAACTATCTGTTGAATGATTGGAAGTTTAAATGTATAGATCTTTCCTCTGATTGCTTACTCTTCCGCTATATTGAAATGATATTGTTGGATTAAACCGTTCCTTTCGGGTCTTGAAAGGTCATGCCCAATTGGCGGGTCTGTTGGCGCGCCCGAACTGTTCAAATTGACGGTCTCGGGGCGTGACAGATAGGAGTGGTATCAGAGCCTAGGAATAGACCTAGGTGGTTAGCGAACCTTAGGAAGACCCTAGGGTTTAGGCACGAGAGCGTGTGTGGATCTTTTGGCGAAAGTACATAATTGGGTTATATGATTCCCAAGAAGGACTTTGGGAATGGATCGAGGGAAATGGACTTCCACTAGCTAACGTTATGTTGGGCGGCCGACAACGTAACGTTAGGGGTGGGAAGAAAGTATTCCTTTTTACTTTCGCATGATTGGGTTGACGAAGCCTTTTTGTGATCGTTAAATTTTCTGCATTCAATTCCGCAAATGCCTAAGTTGTAAGTGTTGGACTAATGTTTTTGTGGTGTGCAGATAGCTATGCCACCGCGAAGGGAGACACGTCTTACACGACTCGAGCTGGGGGAGGGCTCCGGATCGAGTGATGTTCGTGAATTGCGGGAGCAGATGGCCGCGCTGATCGGCGTGGTGCAGCAGCAGGCGGAGGCCTCTCAGCGACAGGAGGAGGCTTTCCGCCAATGAGAGAAGGAGACCTCTCGTAGGCTGGAGGAGGCTTCCCGCCAACGGGAGGAGGAGACTTCTCGCAGGCTAGAGGAGGCGCTGCAGCGCCAAGAGGAAGCGTCGAGGCGTCAGGCCGAGCAAATAGAGAGGCTCCAGGACATGTTGGCACGGCAGATTGAGGCGGCGCAGACGATGCATGAGCGCACAGCCTCGCCCCAAGTGGGGGCAACTACTGAAGGGGTGGCTATGGCGGCCGAGCCTATGGCGGCGCGCCCAGCACCATCTGGTGGGGCTACTAGAGGAGTGCCCCGGCGGGCCGACTCGGAGGTGGATGATGCCGAGTACGCGGCCCAGAGAGCGGAGCAAAATAGGGCGATGGAGGTCCTCGCCGACTTCCAGAAATTTCATCCTCCTACCTTCAGCGGCGACAAATCTGATCCAATGGTGGTGGAGTCGTGGATTGACTCCATGGAGCGACTGTTCCAAACCCTTCGGGTGCCGATGCGGGACCGTGTTACTATGGCGGTTCCCCACCTCGACAATGTGGCACACCGTTGGTGGAAAGCAGAATTGGAAAGAAGGGCTAGGATGGCGTTGCCGGAGCCATCGTGGGAAGAATTCAAGGAGCTTTTCTTCGCCACATACTTCCCCGACAGTGCGAAGCAACAAATGGAGGATGACTTCAAAAATCTTCGCCAGGGAAGCCGCTCAGTTCAAGAATACGAGTGCGAGTTCTCTCGCATCGTTAGTTGCTTACCCGCCGTGGTGCGCAACGAGTGGGATAAGGTGCGATGTTTCGAGAGGGGCCTTCGACCGGCAATCTACTCAAAGGTCCAACCATTCAACATCGCAACTTATCGGGAAATTGTGGATAGAGCCCGCTTGGTCGAGAGGGGCGACATGGTGGTGCGCCGAGAGCGCGAAGCCTTTGAGAAAGAAAAGGGAAAGGGAAAGGAAAAGAAGCGGCATCAAGGTGGCCCCGGGGGTCAAAGCCAATATCAACGGCCCCCGAAGCAACAGCGACAGCAGCACTATCCTCGGGAGCCCCGACAGTTCACGGCCCCCGGGCGATGTGCCATTTGTGGTGGACCGCACCGACCTACTGAGTGTGCGGAGCGCGGGGGGAGATGCTACAACTGTGGCCAGCTGGGTCACTTAGCCCGAGAGTGTTGGAGGGGCACACACCCCGCCCCGGCCGTGCCAATGATCCAGGCTGCCCCGAAGCAACACAAGAAGGCGGTGCCAGCTCTACCAGCTGCGCGCCCCGCCGCTCCACAGCGACCGCCGAGCGGGCGGGCTTTTGCCGCTCAGGCGAAGGAGGAGGAGCCCGTGGCTGACGACGTCGTGGCAGGTATAATTTTTATTAATGATGTTCGATGCAGGGCTCTATTCGATACAGGTGCATCGCATTCATTCATATGTAGATCCTTTGCCATGAGAGATGGGTTGGATGTATTACAGTCTACTAGTACTAAAATGGTCCAAGTGCCTGATGGTTCTTTAGAGATATCTGAGAGTTGTCCCGCCTGTCCAGTTCGGATTGGCGAGTGGATTATGACCGTGGACTTCTTGGTTTTGAGACGGCTAGGAGGTTATGATGTAATTTTGGGAATGAATTGGCTCTCCAAGTACTACGCCACTATCGACTGCGAGCGGAGGGTTGTCACCTTTCGGGAGCCGGGACAAGAGGAGTATGTTTTCAAAGCATGTAGAGGTTCTCTATTTGCCTCTGTGGTCTCGGCATCGCGGGCCAAGAAGCTTATCGACAGAGGGTGTGTGGCTTACTTAGCTACCGTGGTGGAAGGACACAAGGAGGAACCTAATGTGCAAGACATTCCCGTGGCGCGGGAATATCCTGATGTATTTCCTGCGGAGTTGCCGGGCATGCCGAGGGATAGGGAGATTGAGTTCATAATAGATTTGGTTCCCGGGACGGCTCCAGTTTCAAAGGCTCCTTATAGAATGGCCCCGGCGGAGTTAAAGGAGCTTAAGGCTCAATTGCAAGATTTGCTGGACAAGGGTTTCATTAGACCTAGCGTATCTCCTTGGGGAGCTCCGGTCCTATTTGTGAAGAAAAAGGACGGATCGCTGCGGTTATGTGTGGATTATCGGGAGCTCAACAAATTGACAATCAAGAACCGATACCCATTACCGAGGATCGATGATTTGTTCGACCAATTGCAAGGTTCCCGGGTATTCTCGAAAATTGACCTTCAATCGGGATACCATCAATTAAAGATTAAGCCGGAGGATGTGCACAAAACGGCTTTTAGAACGCGGTATGGACATTATGAATTCACTGTAATGCCTTTCGGGTTGACTAATGCCCCGGCGGCATTCATGGATTTAATGAACCGCGTTTTTCAGCCTTTCCTAGACCGATTTGTCGTTGTCTTCATTGACGACATTTTAGTCTACTCTCGAAGTGACGACGAGCACGAGGATCACCTACGACAGGTTCTACAAGTGCTTCGAGAGCGGAGCCTATTCGCGAAGTTGAAGAAATGCGAATTCTGGCTTCGGGAAGTGGCATTCTTAGGACATGTGATTTCTGAGACGGGGGTGTCTGTAGACCCCAAGAAAATTGAAGCAGTGAGGGATTGGCCGCGACCAACAAATGTCACCGAGATTCGAAGCTTTATCGGACTCGCGGGCTATTATAGGCGGTTTGTGGAAGGGTTTTCTAAAATTACCATTCCACTCACCGGCCTTACAAGAAAAGGAGCTCAGTTCATTTGGAGCGATGCCTGTGAGAGAAGCTTCCAATTGCTCAAGGACAAGTTGACAACGGCTCCAATTCTTGCTCTACCCGTTGCGGGAAAAGGGTTCGTGGTTTATAGTGATGCTTCGGGGACTGGGTTGGGGTGTGTACTCATGCAAGACGAGAGGGTTATAGCCTATGCCTCCCGGCAGCTGAAGAGTTATGAAAAGAACTACCCCACTCACGATCTCGAGCTTGCCGCGGTGATTTTTGCACTGAAGATATGGCGGCATTACCTCTACGGGGAACATTGCGAGATTTACACGGATCACAAAAGCCTCAAATATTTGTTCACTCAGAAGGAATTAAACCTGAGGCAGCGTCGATGGCTGGAACTCCTAAAAGATTATGATGTTAGCATCTTGTACCACCCGGGGAAAGCAAATGTGGTGGCCGACGCGCTAAGCAGGAAGTCCGTGGAAAATCTCGCCATGATCATCACCGACCAATACCCGTTGCAATCTGAAATGAGACGGATGGGCTTGGAGGTTGTGGCTTCCGGTGCACCCGCGAAGCTTATGACGCTCGTTGTGCAACCTACCTTGTTGGAGAGAATTAAAGAAAAGCAAATGGCAGATGAAAAGCTCCAAAAGGTGAGGTCTGATTTAGAAAGTGGCGAGGCAAGGGATTTTGCTGTGGACTCCGCAGGAATCTTAAGGTTTCGGGGTCGCGTGTGTGTACCTAATGACGAGGATATTCGTGAAATGATTCTTCAAGAAGCACACCGATCGCCGTATACTATCCACCCCGGCGGCACAAAAATGTATAAGGACCTGAAGGCACAGTTTTGGTGGCCAGGCATGAAGAAGGATGTTGGACACTTCGTGGCTAGATGCTTAGTGTGCCAACAAGTCAAGGCTGAACATAGACTCCCTGCGGGCAAGCTTCAAAATTTGCCGATTCCCGTGTGGAAATGGGAGAACATCGCTATGGATTTTATCGTGGGCTTGCCTCGGTCTCAAGCAGGCCACGACGCGATTTGGATGGTTGTGGATAGGTTAACCAAGGCGGCTCATTTCCTGCCTGTCCACACCACCTGGTCTAGGGATAAATTGGCGCAGTTGTATATTGATGAGATTATGCGCCTTCATGGAGTTCCTGTTTCTATAGTGTCGGATCGGGATCCCCGATTCGTGTCACAATTTTGGAAGAGCTTCCACGAGACTTTGGGAACACGCCTGGATTTCTCTACGGCTTATCATCCTCAGAGCGATGGTCAATCTGAGAGGACCAATCAAATCCTCGAAGATATGCTCAGGGCGTGTGTCCTGGACTATGGCCCAGGGTGGCAGCGATATTTGCCGATGGCGGAGTTCGCCTACAATAACAGCTATCAAGCCAGCATTGGAATGGCACCTTTTGAGGCACTATATGGCAGAAAGTGCAGGTCTCCACTGCATTGGAGTGAGGTCGGCGAGAGATCATCACTGGGTCCTGATGTATTGCAAGAAGCCGAGGAAAAGGTGCAAATTGCGCGTCAACGTCTGGTGACAGCGCAAAGTCGGCAAAAGAGCTATGCGGACAAAAGGCGGCGCGACCTAGAGTTTAAGGTCGGGGATCATGTATTTTTGAAGGCGTCGCCCACGAAGGGGGTAGTGCGATTTGGGATGCGAGGAAAGTTGAACCCTCGTTTTCTTGGACCTTATGAGGTTTTGGAGCGGGTTGGCCCAGTGGCCTATAAAATAGCTTTGCCCCCAGATTTGGCAGGAATTCATGATGTGTTTCATGTGTCACAACTCCGCCAGTATGTTCACGACCCAAGGCACATAATCAACTACCCACCGCTCGATCTACGGGAGGATATGAGCTACGATGAGTTCCCGTATAAGATTGTAGATCGGCGTGATAGGAAGCTAAGGAACCGCTCCATCCCTTATGTGAAAGTGCTTTGGACGAGGCATAGCGAGGAGGAGGCCACGTGGGAGCCTGAGGCTGTGATGCGGGAGCACTATCCTCGCTTGTTCGAGGAATAAATCCCAAGGTACGTGAGTTTTAGTTTCGCGGACGAAACTCCTAAAGGAGGGGAGGATGTAGTGCACCGATTTCTGCAAAATAGCAAAACTCGGTAAAAATACTTGAAACACGTTTCAAATATGATTACAAGTGGGTTAGAAGCGTTTCGAATCAACGCAAAAGCCGTTGAGTCGAAAAGTGAGTTGTGGTTGAGAAGCGAAGCCTCAAGTTTGCAAAATTGGGACTCGTGTTCGCCGAGTTCGCAAAATGGCGAAATTCGGCGAGAAGACTTGTAACATGTTTTAAATATGATTACAGTCGAGTTCGGTGCGTTTCGGGCTGACGCGAAGGGCATCGGGTCGAAAAGTGACTTGAACCCGAGGACTTAGCAAATTCTGGAATTTCCAGAAATTTGTGATCGCGAAGCTTTTTCGGGGCTCTCTTTCGAGGGCTTAGATTGCCCCAAAAATTTAAAAGAAATCGTGGGGTGTCTCACAAAAGTTTTCTGATTAAAAGGGGTGAAAAACCTAGGTGAGCGATTAAGGAAAAATCGGAGAACGAAGCGAAGAAAAATGCTTCGTGAATTCTGAAACTGCAGTTTTTGACAGTGCAGTTTATCGCGAAGCTTTTTCGGGGCTCTCTTTCGAGGGCTTAGAGTGGCCCAAAAATTTAAAAGAAATAGTGGGGTATCTCACAAAAGTTTTCTGATTAAAAGGGGTGAAAAACCTAGGTGAGCGATTAAGGAAAAATCGGAGAACGAAGCGAAGAAAAATGCTTCGTGAATTCTGAAACTGCAGTTTTTGACAGTGCAGTTTATCGCGAAGCTTTTTCGGGGCTCTCTTTCGAGGGCTTAGAGTGGCCCAAAAATTTAAAAGAAATCGTGGAGAGCTTAAGAAAAATTTGTACATTAAAAGCGAGAAGAAAAATTGCTGTTCCGATTTACCAGTTGACGGCAAAACGTGGTGTAAGGGGGGTATCCGATTTTGGCTCACTGCAGGAAAAACTGCAGAAATAAGGGGCAGTTTTGGAATATTTTTGAAATTTAGGGGCAAACCAGTAAATTTCTCCCCCCAACCACCACCTGCAGGAAATAAATGCTCTCTCTCTCTCTCTCCCTCTCCCTCTCACACTCACTCCCTCTCATTCTCCCTCTGATTGAGTAGGAAACGAAAGAGAAGGGAAGAAGAAAGAAGAAGGAAGAAAAGAGAAAGAAGAAAGAAGAGAAAAAGGTAATATACATCTCTCTCTCTTTCTCTCTTTCTCTCTCTTTCCCCTATTTCTTGGCAGGGAAGGTGAAGAAAAAAAAAAAAAAAAAGAAGAGGTGGGGGAAACCTGCTGCTCAGCTGCTGCTGCTGCTAAGCAGCAGCAGCAGGGCAGCCATGTTTGCTGCGCAAGGCAGCTGCAATGCTGCCTTGCGCAGCCTGCTACAGGGCCTGCTGCCTGGGCAGCAGCTGTGCAAGCTGCTGCCCAGCAGCAGGTTTGATAGAAAACAAAAAAAAAAAAAAAAAAAAAGGGGAAAGTGGAGGGGCTGCTGCCAGGCAGCTGCATTGCAGCTGCCATGGCAGCTGCAATGTGCAGGCAGCTGCAGGGCAGCTGCCCATGCAGCAGCCCTGCGCAGCTGCAAGGAGGCTGCAGCTGCTGCTGCTACAAGCAGCAGCAGCAGCAGCAGATGCAGCAAGAGCTGCTGCTTGGGCAGCAGCTATACAAGCTGCTGCCCAGCAGCAGGAAGCATTACAAAAAAGAAAAGAAAAGAGAAAAAGAAAGGAAGGAAAGAAAAGAAAGAAAAGAAATGAGGAAAAGAAAGAAGTAAAAACTTCTTCTCTTCTTTTTCTCCAATGCAAAATCCCAAATTTCTCAATTTTTGCAAAATGCAAAATCGAGGAATTTGAGTGGGGGATTTGCTCAAATTGAGCTTTCCTCAAAATTTGAGACCATTATGTTTCCTTACAATATAAAAATTGCAATTCTCGACTTACCAAGATGCAAAATCGATGAATTGGGGGGGGTTTGCTCAAATTGAGCTTTTCTCAAAATTTGGAGAGCATTTTGACCCCGGATCGAGTTGAGCAAGTTTCTTTTTGGCAATAGGCCATGGGATGATCATTTTTCTCCCATTTCTGTAAACCAATCAAAAAGTAGCCTTTTTGTGGAGAAAAGTGAGCTAATATGGATTGTTTCCCCTTTTCTTGCCAAAAGGGGTTAATCTTACCGTTTTGCTAAATTTAGTAAATCACGTGGAAACAATTGCTTTATTTTTCCTTCCTTACAACGTAGGGAAACCTCAAAGGCATAAAGAACTGGACTTGTCTCCTCCAGGAACCCAGAAAGCACATCGAGGTGGGGGATTCTATCGAGCGAGGGTGACCTCTCCCCTTATCTTTTGCTTTTCCTTAGAAGCATGTTAATAGAGTGGCTAGGATAGTATTTACATGCTTGTGTAGAAGTGGTTTGTGGTATTTGGTAATTTTGACTTAGGAGAAAACTTAGATTAGGCTCTAATGTGTGGCATTCACTATAGGACTTCACGAGTGGCATTTTTGCTTGAGTCAATTAAGTGTGTAGATGGAATTAGGGCCTAATTTAGAGTTATGTCTCTAAGGAAAGCATAGTTTAGTTGAGGTTAAAATCCAAAGAATTTGAAATCCCTAGAGTTGTCATAGGGAGTTGGGTTAATATACCTACACTTTAACTTCAACTTGAACATAATGAAAGTTAAGAATTGAGTCTAAGGGACTTATGTACCTTGAGGCATGGACCTAGGGTAAAGGTATGAGTACATTAAAAGACAAGCTAAAAGCTTAATTGCAAAGAAAGACAAGGGCCAAGAGGCAATGTGAGCTATAAGCTCGAATGAGATGGAAGCTAAATGCTAAAGAGCAAAAGGAAAGGCAAAGGTTTAAAGAGCAAAGAGGCTACATGCATAAGCAAAATAAAAGAGATAATAAAACGGGCGTACCTTCGGGGTGAAACGTGGTCTTTGTTGGAGTAAGGGCAGTGTCCCTCTCCCGGACAGTGACCCGTGCGACACGTTTTCCCGTAGGACGGGGTAACACTTGCGGGTGTTATCGGCAACCTTAGAGGACTTGTCTTATGGCAGCATGTCTGCCGGGCTAAGGCCCGTTGGGCAAGATTCTCCGAGGGTTAGCAACTCTAATTAAAACATAAAAGAAAGTAAAGAAAGTGGTTGGTCAAGCAAGTGTTTGGTTAGAATGGCATCCTACAGCGACATAGAGCTATGTCATGGCAAAGGTAAAGGTATTAAGCATGCTAGCTAAGATTTACAGCTTTTATTACTGTATTTTTATTCTCTATTATATTGCTTCCATTAGACTAAGCGGTGCAGGGCATTTTCTCTCGGTGGTTGAACCCACTGGGAACTTGGTTGTAGTTCTCACACCCTTTGGGTGACATCCCCACAGGTCCAGGCACATCGGGCGAGGCACGCGACAGGGGCAAGGGCCCAGCAGAGTTGTAATGTACCGGAGCTTCGGATAGCGCACCGACCTCGTGGGATGGCGTGGGAAGGAGAGTTTGCCTGGGAGGTGTCCCAGTTTTGTTTACAGTTGTGATCGGGTCGATTTGGATCAACGCGGAAGCCCCATGTTGATTCGGGGTTTTCCGGGCAGTGTTCGCCGTTAGAGGATTGGTTTGGGAAGCACCGACTCCACCGTGGTGTGCAGAAAATTGGGAAAACACTTGGAGCAGCTGTATTTTATATTTACAGCGGGGTTCGAGAGGTTTCGGACCCGTGCGGAGACCCCGGAGCTGAAAAGTGAGTCGGAACTGGCAGTTTGGAGCCGGTTCTTTGGATTGAGCACACCGACTCCACGGTTGAACTTTCTGAGGAGAAAAAGCTGTGAGCATGTGTATTTTCAGTTTACAGCGGAGTTCGGGAGGTTCCGAACTGTGGCGGAGGCCCGAAGCCAAAAAGTGAGTTATCGGGGCCCTTTTTGGAATATTTTATTCATTAAATTGCTTAATTAAGTGTTGGCTTAATTGTGGGTGTGGGTGTGTGAGTGCTGCTGTGAGGGTGTTGGCAGGGAGTTAGTGGCTTAATTATTTTAGTTTGGGTTAGTGGATTGGATTAACCCATTTGCTTTAATTAAGCTCACTCTCTCTCTCTCCCTCTCCCTCTTTAAAAGCCCCACCTCACCCCCCTTCTTCTCTAATCAAAGGGGGAAGCTCCTGTAGCTTGGAGTGAAGCAGAGGAAGAAGAGAGAAGGAGGAAGAAGAAGAGGAGAAGAAGGAGGCTGTTCTTGGGCGTTTTCTTCTCCGAGTGAAGGCGTGGAGCCGGGCGAAGCGCGCGAGGCGGACTTCGTCGAGGTAATTTTTATTTAATTGTTTTTTGGGGGCGCCGCGCGCAGCTGCTGCTGCTGCTGCCGCTGCTGCTGCTGCTGCTGTGCAGCAGGGCGCCGGGCCGCCGGCGGCAGCGCCCGTGGGCCGCGCGCGTGGCGCGCGGCACTGCAGGGTGCCGCGCGGGCGGCCCCTGCGGTGCGCGGCACTGCGGGCGGGCCGCGCGGGTGCCCTAGGGGCCGCGCGGCACCGCAGGCCGCGCCCAGGGCGCGCGGCACTGCGGGCGGGCCGCGCGGGTGCCCTAGGGGCCGCGCGGCACCGCAGGCCGCGCGCAGGGCGCGCGGCACTGCGGGCGGGCCGCGCGGGTGCCCTAGGGGCCGCGCGGCACCGCAGGCCGCGCGCAGGGCGCGCGGCACTGCGTGCGGGCCGCGCGGGTGCCCTAGGGGCCGCGCGGCACCGCAGGCCGCGCGCAGGGCGCGCGGCACTGCGGGCGGGCCGCGCGGGTGCCCTAGGGGCCGCGCGGCACCGCAGGCCGCGCGCGGGGCGCGCGGCGCTGCGGGCGGGCCGCGCGGGCCTGCGGGCCACGCGCATGGGCGCGCGGCACCGGAGGGGCCCCGCGCGGGCGGCCGCGGGCCGCGCGGGCCTGCGGGCCGCGCGCTTGGGCGCGCGGCACCGCAGGAGCCCCGCGCGGGCGGCCGCGGGCCGCGCGGGCCTGCGGCCGCGCGCTTGGGCGCGCGGCACCGCAGGGGCCCCGCGCGAGCGGCCGCGGGCTGCGCGGGCCTGCGGGCACCGCAGGGGCCCCGCGCGGGCGGCCGCGGGCCGCGCGGGCCTGCGGGCCGCGCGCTTGGGCGCGCGGCACCGCAGGGGCCCGCGCGGGCCTGCGGTGTGACACCCCCGGAATTTGGATTAGTCCTCTATATAAATGATATAATAGGACTAAATCTCTAACCCGGCTATAGCATTTTGGATGGTAGCAAGATCCAAGAGGAACATGAGAGTTAAGCGTGCTAGAGCTAGAGTAGTTCTAGGATGGGTGACACCCTGGGAAGTGGGGCGTTACAGTTGGTATCAGAGACATTCACCAGCCGGAAATGTGAGATGAGTCTCGGCTGAGCCAGGGTTATATAGCGGGTAGAGCGAGGCTCCCCGGCTAATGACCGTTGTGAGTGGAGTGCAGCTCCTCACAAGGTCGGCTAAGGCTAGCGAGACGAGTCTCACATCGCCTGGTGCTTGTGAGTGTGCTTGAGCCTGACGTGGACGTCAGGGCTTAAAGGGGGGAAGAATGTGACACCCCCGGAATTTGGATTAGTCCTCTATATAAATGATATAATAGGACTAAATCTCTAACCCGGCTATAGCATTTTGGATGGTAGCAAGATCCAAGAGGAACATGAGAGTTAAGCGTGCTAGAGCTAGAGTAGTTCTAGGATGGGTGACACCCTGGGAAGTGGGGCGTTACAATTATTCTACTCTTTGGTATTCGGGCTCGTACTTTATTCGACACTGGAGCGTCTCATTCTTTTATTAGTCGAGCATTTGCATCCCTGCATGACTTAGAGAGAGAGTCCTTGTCACATACTTTAGAGGTGCGGATTTCTGATCATATTTTGCATGTCGAGGAGCGTTGTGTGGCTTGCCCTGTGCAGTTGGGGCCTTGGATTTTGCCTGCAGACTTGCTTGTCTTGCAGCAGCTCCAGGATTTTGACTTGGTGTTGGGGATGGATTGGCTGTCGCGGTATTCCGCCACTATCGACTGCAGAGAGAGGACGGTGACTCTTCGCGAGCCAGGACAGGAGGAGTTCATCTTCAGAGGCTGCCAGAGCACGCTGTTCGCAGCGACCATTTCCTCGGCCAGAGCTAGGAGGATGATGAGTAGGGGTTGCACTGCCTTTTTGGCCACTGTGGTGGAGGTGCCTACGGCGGCACTGGGACTCGAGGATATCCCTATTGTCCGAGAGTTCCCAGATGTGTTTCCCCCTGAGTTGACGACGATGCCGCCGGAGAGGGAGATTGAGTTCGTGATTGATGTAGTTCCTGGAACTGCACCAATCTCAAAGGCACCCTATAGGATGGCGCCAGCTGAGTTGAGGGAGTTGAAAGCCCAGCTTCAGGATCTTTTGGATAGGGGCTTCATCAGACCCAGTGTTTCTCCGTGGGGAGCGCCTGTGTTGTTTGTGAAGAAGAAGGATGGGTCACTGCGGTTGTGTGTGGATTATAGGGAATTGAACAAAGTGACCATCCGGAACAAGTATCCCCTCCCCCGGATTGATGATTTGTTTGATCAGTTACAGGGAGCATCGGTGTTCTCGAAGATTGATCTGCAGTCCGGTTACCACCAGCTGAGGGTGAGGGCCGAGGACATCTCCAAGACGGCTTTCAGATCGCGGTACGGGCATTATGAGTTTACTGTGATGCCTTTCGGGTTGACAAATGCCCCTGCCGCATTCATGGACTTGATGAACAGGATTTTTCAGCCGTTTTTGGACCGGTTTGTGGTGGTGTTTATAGATGATATTCTGATCTACTCCCGGAGTGATTTGGAGCACGAGGAGCACTTGAGGACCGTGCTACAGCTTCTGCGAGAGAAGAAGCTGTATGCTAAGTTCAAAAAGTGCGAGTTTTGGCTCCGGGAGGTTGCTTTTCTGGGTCATGTTGTTTCAGCTGCTGGAGTGGCGGTGGATCCGGCCAAGGTGGATGCTATTCGAGATTGGCCGAGGCCGACGACTATCACTGAGGTGCGGAGCTTTCTTGGTTTGGCGGGCTACTATCGGCGTTTTGTGGAAGGCTTTGCGAAGCTTTCCTCTCCCCTCACTCGTCTGACCAGGAAAGGAGTTAAGTTTGTTTGGAGCGAGACTTGCCAGAGCTGTTTTGAGGAGCTGAAGCAGAGATTGATGACCGCTCCAATCCTTGCCCTCCCAGTTATGGGGGAAGGATTTGTGATTTACAGTGATGCCTCACATAGTGGTCTGGGGTGTGTGTTGATGCAGCAGGTAGGGTGATTGCCTATGCTTCACGGCAATTGAAGGACTATGAGAAAAATTACCCTACTCATGATCTGGAGTTGGCAGCGGTGGTGTTTGCTCTGAAGCTGTGGCGGCATTACTTGTATGGTGAGCATTGCGAGATATATACTGATCACAAGAGCTTGAAGTATCTGTTCACCCAAAAGGAGCTGAATTTGAGGCAACGCCGGTGGTTGGAGCTGCTAAAGGATTATGATCTGAGTATCCTTTATCACCCCGGCAAGGCCAATGTTGTGGCGGATGCTTTGAGCAGGAGGACGAGTCTGAGCTTATTGATCTCGCAGCAGGCGCCGTTGGTCGAGCAGATGAGGCGATTACAGCTGGAGGTAGTATCCCCTGGGGTCTCTGCTAGACTCATGTCTATGGTCTTGCAGCCCACTCTGTTGGAGAGGATCAGGGACACTCAGAGTGAGGACCCCCACTTGACGAGGATCAGGACGCAGCTTCAGGCGGATCAGACAGGGGATTTTTCTGTGGATAGCTCGGGAGTACTGCGGTACAGGGACCGAGTGTGTGTGCCTTTGGATCAGGAGATTAGAGATCAGATTTTGAGGGAGGCCCACCATACACCTTATACCGTCCATCCTGGAGGTACTAAGATGTATAAGGACCTCAAGGCACAGTTTTGGTGGCCCGGAATGAAGCGGGACATTGGGAGATTCGTAGCTCACTGTTTAACTTGTCAGCAAGTGAAAGCAGAGCATCGCGTCCCTGCTGGCAAGTTGCAGAGTCTTCCAATTCCCGAGTGGAAATGGGACCACGTCACTATGGATTTCGTCACTGGATTGCCGAGGGCGCAGAGCGGGGCAGATGCGATCTGGGTTATTGTTGACAGACTCACCAAGTCGGCGCACTTCTTACCGGTTCAGATGACTTGGTCATTGGAGCATTTGGCACAGTTATATATGGATGAGATAGTGAGGCTTCACGGTATACCTGCTTCGATTGTGTCAGATCGAGACCCGAGATTCGTATCACGCTTTTGGGGGAGTTTGCATTCTGCATTGGGGACTCAGCTCAGGTTTAGCACCGCTTTCCACCCACAGACCGATGGGCAGTCAGAGCGCACCATACAGACCCTCGAGGATATGCTTAGAGCGTGCGTTATGGATTTTGGAGGAGGGTGGTACCGGCACTTATCTTTGGTTGAGTTCGCGTACAACAACAGCTATCAGGCGAGCATCCAGATGGCTCCGTTTGAAGCGTTGTATGGACGCAAGTGTCGGTCTCCCTTATATTGGAGTGACGTGGGTGAGAGGAGGACTTTGGGACCGGAGTTACTTTTGGAGGCAGAGGAAAAAGTCAGGATTATTCGCCGGCATCTTGAGACAGCCCAGAGTCGTCAGAAGAGCTACGCAGATACTCGACGGCGAGACCTGGAGTTTCAGGTTGGTGATCATGTCTTCTTGAAGGTCTCGCCCTCGAAAGGGGTCCGGAGATTTGGAGTACGGGGGAAGCTCAGTCCCCGCTTTATTGGACCCTTTGAGGTACTTGACAGAGTTGGTCCTGTGGCATACAGAGTTGCCTTACCCCCGCGCCTGGCCGGAGTTCATGATGTCTTCCACGTCTCAGCTCTGAGGAGATATGTTTTTGACCCGTCGCACGTGATTGACTTCACTTCGTTGGAGATCGGCGAGGACTTGGTCTACGAGGAGCGCCCGTTGCGGATTCTTGCTCGTGAGGTGAGGGAATTGCGCAATCGGGCCATTCCATATGTGAAGATCCTGTGGAGCAATCATGAGGAGCGAGAGGCTACATGGGAGCTGGAGACAGAGATGAGAGATGCCTACCCCTTCTTGTTCGAGGCGCAGTTTGAGGTACGTCTGCTTTGTTTCTTTGTTTCGGGGACGAAACTTTTTTTAGTGGGGGAGGATGTAGTACCCGAACCCCCATGCAGCTTTTTCCCGTGAATCCACTGTTTAAACACCTGTTGATGGTGTATCTGGCCCATAGTGCATCAAAGGGATGCCACAGATGGACCCTGTGAGCTTTGGTTAGCTGTTTTGGCCTTCGGCTGCTTTTGCCGAATTTTAGAAAAGGATTTAGGCCAAACGGAGGATGGATTTGGATTCAGCGCGGAAAAACACTTGAGATTGGCTTTTTGTTTGCCCAATTCTGAGTCCGGATGTCCAAAAGCGGACTCCCGGAAGTTTTGGCAGTTTTGGCGCTTGCGGGAGCCTCCGGCAAATTTTGGAGGCGGAATTTGGCAAAACGGACCTCGTTTTTGGAATCAGCGCGCGAAAACGGTCAAGATGGGCTATTTACTTGTCATTTTTGAGCTTGCGGGTACTGTTCACGCCGGAACAGTGTCGCCGGCGATCGCCGGCGGCGGCGGCGGCGGCCTCGGGCAGGCGGCGGGCGGCGGCGCGCGGCGCGGGCAGGCCGCGGGCAGGCGCCCGGGCGCCGGGCAGGCGCGCGTGCACCAGGCGGTGGCCACGTGGCGAGGCCTTGTTGGTCCGGTTCTGTGCTCCCGGTCCACGCAACCGGCTGAGATGGTGACCGGGGCAGGTGGCCGTACGCCCGGGTCAGCCGCGACGTGCGCGGTCCACGGCGCGACGTGCGCGGTGCACGGGTTGCCGGCCACGTGGCGCGCGCCATTGGCGGGCTCTGGTGCTCCGGGTGCAGCGGGGTCTGAGGAGTGGTGGACTGGGCTGCGCGGTGGACCGGCCGCACTGTGCGCGCCCGGAAGTTCTGGGCCGGGCCGCACTGTGCGCGCCCGAAATGGGGCCGGCGCCCGAAAGTGGGGACATGGTTGGGTATTAATCCAATTGTTTTTCTCAGCCTATATAAGCCAATCCGAGCTCACTCTTTGGGGTTTTTCTCCCAAACCGAGCCTCTTCAGCCCGAGCACCTTTAAGCAAAGATTTCATCTCTTTGTGCTTGATCTCCCTGCCAAGTTTCAAGAGTTTTGGAGGCACGAATCCCGAGGTTCCCCATTTTACGGTGCGGCGCGACGTTGCTTCCTAGTGTTCTTCTTCGGCGCAGCGATCGTATTTTTGCTCCCCTGGGCTACCCCGACATCATTTTCCTGTGATTCTTGCACCAGTGGACTCCTAAGAGGTAGGACTTCATCTTTCGTTTTGGTCGCGCTTTCCCGTTTCGAGGTTTTGGCACGGATTTCGAGGCAAAAGTGACCCCTTTTTCTGTATGGAATTCCTTGACAGCAGCGGAGTATTTTGGCCATATCTTTGCGCACGAGCGTCTGACGGAAACGAGCTTATACAACTTTTTCATCTACGGATCGCAAGGAACGCGCTCGTATTTTTATTGGATTTTTGTGAATTTTCTTTCGAGGTGAAAATTAATGATTTCTCAGTGAACAGTAATCAGTCCTTAATACAGATTTTTGTATGAGAGTGCCCTCTTGCCGAATTTTTATCTTGACTTACCGAACTCGGATTTGGGCGTGCAAGGTACCGTTTCGAAGCTATCGACGCAAGGATCGCCGTGATATTTTTATTGGAATTT
Organism: Tillandsia fasciculata; assembly: GCA_029168755.2. Classification (NCBI taxonomy): domain Eukaryota; kingdom Viridiplantae; phylum Streptophyta; class Magnoliopsida; order Poales; family Bromeliaceae; genus Tillandsia; species Tillandsia fasciculata. The sequence goes on from CM054938.1 coordinate 10,543,944, forward strand.
TCTGGGCATTTCTGCAGGTGATAATTTGACAGTTTGGTACTCGTGGTTGTATGTGGTTATTAGTGCTGAATTTGGGAGTCTAGTGTAATTAGTGGATTTTTGATGTACCAGGAGTGTTGCGGGTGTGCTGAAATTGTGGGAGCAAGGATTTGGAATTTTGGTATTTTCTGACTGTACGAGTTTGGACAGTTGCGCTTCAGGTGGGTGGTTGTTGTACTCCTCTCTTTGTATGCCCACTAGGAATATCAGAGTACCCTTGATATGACAATGCTAAATGTGTTGATTGGTAGACTTGCATGCTCTAGGAAATTAATTATTGGTTATCAGATCTCTAATAAATTATTGTTAGATTAATCACTTGATTTAATCGCTTATTGATTCTGGACTGTATGCTTGGAGACAAATAGAAATAGAGGACTGCAAAACTGATGTTTGTTCATGTGAGACGGTCACCCTAGCTTATGTCACTTCAACTGTTTATACTTGGAAATTGGACAAAATATTGGAACACTGCATGATTAAATTGGTCACATAATTATGTCATCTTTTACTGCTACACTATTTTGGGACTTGACTTAGGAGAAACCATGCTTTTACTCTTTTCTTCTCCTATTGGACACTTAGCGGCTTAGTCGCTCAGGTTCGAGCGTATGTTGGACAGTGTAGTCAGGTATTGGGGATTGGGACAGGTTGGGGTATGGCAGGGTGTTGCGGCGACCACGGATCTTGGGTGGTTGACCGGTTTGTACTATTGCATCAGATTGGGTGTTTTGGGGATCGGGCTTTCTTTAGTGGAGGGTTGTTCCCACTTCTTGAGTCTCGATCCAGTCCTGCTATTATGAGACAGTGGTTACAGAGATGCTTGATACAGTGATATTTTACTCGTGTGGGTCGCTCCCCTCGAGTGCCACTCCGGAGTAGGCTTTCCACGGTGCAGAGCGCCGGGCACCTGCTGCTTTCCACGGTGTGAGCGCCGGGCACCATGCTGGTTTCTTGAGTTCGACAGCAGAGCAGGCAGTGCCAGTGTTCACTGGCTGTCAGATTGGGTCATTATGACAGGCTTCTTGATTCTGATGCATCACTTTCTCCATCCTTATTGGTTGGTCATATAGAGGCATATTAGGGATAGCACTTTATCAGTTGCTTTATTTATCTGCATCCCCTTTCTTTCCTTTCCCTTTTTCGCCTCTGATCACCTGGTGGGCATATCTGAGCTGAGGCTTTACCCACTAGGGGAGGCTACTGTTTATAGTAGTACTTACCCCCATTGTTTTTCTTGTTTCTTTCTTTCCCCTTGTTTTGCAGAGTCCTCAGTGGGAGTTGCTGGGCCGTCAGCAACTGATCGAGGTAAGCGAATTGCGGACTAGATAGAGAGCCACCGAGGGTCGTAGCTGGAGATTTTTGGGTACCAGGACTTCTCAGACAGTGTTTTTGTATTTCTTTTGGGACTGGCTTCTGCCAGCTGTTTGTATTATAGTAGTGAGCTGGGAGAGACATCTGTATTTTATTTACTGTTGTACCTTTTACTTCCAGCATCTGTCTGAGATACAGTAGTTTTATTTAGCTCTGATTATTATGCTCTTTTATTATTATTTCTTATCTGAGCAGGTTACCGACGCTTCGTGTATGTGGGAAATACCGCATGCACGGCGGATCTGTAGACGGGCCCGGGTTCTGGTTTACACCCGGGGCGTGACC
>CM054938.1:10545741-10595496 GCA_029168755.2 Tillandsia fasciculata
AGCTGAGACGTGGAAACATCATGAACTCCGTGCCAAGGCGCGGGTAAGGCAACCTCTGTATGCCACAGGACCAACCCCGTCAAGTACCTCAAGGGTCCATAAAGCGGGGGCTGAGCTTCCCCAGTACTCCAAATCTCCGGACCCCTTTCGAGGGCGAGACCTTCAAGAAGACATGATCACCAACCTGAAACTCCAGGTCTCGCCGTCGATATCTGCGTAGCTCTTCTGACGACTCTGGGCTGTCCTCAAGATGCCGGGCGAATAATCCCTGACTTTTTCCTCTGCCTCCAAAAGTAACTCCGGTCCCAAAGTCCCCTCCTCTCACCCACGTCACTCCAGTATGGGGAGACCGACACTTGCGTCCATACACGCTTCAACGGAGCCATCCGATGCTCGCCTGATAGCTGTGTTGTAAGCGACTCAACCAAAGATAAGTGCCGGTACCACCCTCCTCCAAAATCCATAACGCACGCTCTAAGCATATCCTCGAGGGTCTGTATGGTGCGCTCTGACTGCCCATCGGTCTGTGGGTGGAAAGCGGTGCTAAACCTGAACTGAGTCCCCAAAGCAGAATGCAAACTCCCCCAAACGTGATACGAATCTCGGGTCCCGATCTGACACAACGAATCAGGTATACCGTGAAAGCCTCACTATTCATCCATATATAACTGTGCCAAATACTCCAATGACCAAGTCATCTGAACCGGTAAGAAGTGCGCCGACTTGGTGAGTCTGTCAACAATAACACCCAGATCGCATCTGCCCCGCCTGCGCCCTCGGTAATCCAGTGACAAATCCATAGTGATGTGGTCCCATTTCCACTCGGGAATTGGAAGACTCTGCAACTTGCCAGCGGGACACGATGCTCAGCTTTCACTTGCTGACAAGTTAAACAGTGAGCTACGAATCTCCCAATGTCCCGCTTCATTCCGGGCCACCAAAACTGTGCCTTGAGGTCCTTATCATCTTAGTACCTCCAGGGTGGACGGTATAAGGTGTATAGTGGGCCTCCCCTCAATCTGATCTCTAATCTCCTGCTCCAAGGCACACACACTCGGTCCCTGTACCGCAGTACTCCGAGCTATCCACAGCAAAATCCCCTGTCTGATCCGCCTGAAGCTGCGTCCTGATCCTCACCAAGATGTTACGGCATTTTGGTGTTGGCATATTCGTGAGTCAAGTCAGTGAGTTGAGTCGGAGTCTTAAAGGGATCAAATTGTCAATCAGCAATCAAAGACTTAGAGAAGATTCAACAAGAGCTCAAGTTGACACTCAGTGTCTTGAGTCTTGAAGATTGAAGATGAAGAATTGTGGATCAGTTACATCAATCTCAAGAAGAAAGTATTCAAAAGGATCAGGTATGTTTAACTAAATAATTTTGGTGATCCGAATACTTTCTTATAGTGTAGAAACACTTGGATGAATTTTTAATTGCATAAAAATCAAAAACTGGACATGGGACATGTTCAGGATCCGGATCAGATGATCCAATCCGGATCCCGAAGGGTATTAGTTCATGTGCAAATCCAATCCGGATCCAAGCCTATTCCGATCCGGATCCCGAACATTGGATGTTGCTGAAATTCATGAACGATCCGGATCGGCCTTGCGATCCGGATCCCGAACCCTTGGATTTCTGGAATCGTCAATCTCGTTACGACGATCCGGATCGCAGTAAATCCGATCCGGATCGCCGTCCTGAAAATTTCCAGATAAGGTAAGTTTTTGATTCTTATCTCTTTCCAAAGGTTTCTAAACTATAAATAGACATTTAGGGTTTCTCAAAAACGTGGGAGCACGGCCGATCAATTTATAAAACACTTGAGAGCAACCCTAGAGGCTAGGTTTTTATCGTTCTTCTTTTAGCCTCTTTTAGGTCAATTCGACGGTTCTTCCAAGATCTATCTTTTGTCGAATTGATCTAATCTTTGCTTAGAGATTTCTTCTATGGTTCTTCATTGATAATCTAAGCAAAGGATCACCATCGAAGCCAATATTCTTACCGGCTGAGTTTGCGTCGTGGATTCGACGTGGCACCGTGGATTCGGTGTGTTGAAGGCGTTTCGTGGATTCGAAACGTGTGCTCGTGGATTCGAGTGGCGTTCGTGGATTCGAACGTGTGCAGTGGACGTGCAAACGGTGGAGCGCAAGGTCCGAAGAAATTGAAGGAGGGGTTAAATCCGTGGAGACGGTAATCACCTTGTTATTCTTCTTTCTTAGTGGATTGTTGCGTGGACATCCAACCGGTCAGCGCAAGGTCCGAAGAAGTTGAAGGAGGGGTCGAGTCCGTGGAGTCGGTAATCACCTTGTTATTCTTCATTCTTAGTGGATTGTTATTGCGTGTTGGTCCCGTGGTTTTTCTCCTGGATTGGAGTTTCCACGTAAATCTCGGTGTGTTGATTTTTATTTTCCGCATTGTTTTTATTTTTGCACTGAGATTGGTTATAATATTACACCTATTCACCCCCCTCTAGGTGTTTGATAGTACCTATTTAGATCCTTGTGGATCCTAAATAACTCTACAATTGGTATCAGAGCGGGTTTTAGGTTTATCTATCATGTGGGTGAAAGTGGTAATATTTTTAGACCTCCTCTTTTTGATGGGACCAATTATGCATATTGGAAAGTGCGGATGAGAGCTTTTCTCATCTCTATTGATGAGCGGGTATGGCAAACCGTTGAATACGGTTGGGTGCATCCGGTTGAGGAAGTAGGAAATTCTACTACCCCAAAACCTCGCTCTAGATGGTCTAAAGAGGAAATCGAAAGATCTTCTTACAATGGGAAAGGTATGAACGCTTTATTTAATTCTCTTTCCTCGACTGAGTTTACAAGAATTTCCGCGTGTGAAACCGCGAAGGAAATTTGGGATATTCTCAAAATTACACATGAGGGTACTAATCTTGTAAAAATTCAAAAGCTCCAGATGCTTACAAGTCAATTTGACTCTATTCATATGGAAGAGCATGAATTGTTTACAGATTATTACACTAGACTTCAAGATGTAATTAATACATGTGCTAATTTAGGAGAAAAGATCCCGGAGTCGAAAATTGTAAGAAAGATACTTCGGACTCTTCCGGAACGGTTTAGGGCAAAGGTTACCGCCATTGAAACCGTTAGTCATCCGGATGAGATGAGTGTAGAGGAATTAGTAGGTGCTTTACAAACTTATGAGATGACTTTTCCTACTAATCAAATTTCTTCCAAGTCTTCTTCTAAGCTTACAGGTATTGCATTCAAATCAACAAAGGAAGAAGATACGAATCGAGTTCCGACGATGAAATCTCTTTTGCCGATTTTGAAGAACAATTGGCGCGGATCACAAAGAAATTTCGTCGGAAATTTTGGAAGAATCGAACCGATGGATCTTCATCCACGAAACCATCTAAAGGATCATCGGGTTCTAAATCCTCTAAACTCAAAGGCGTTGCAAAACCTTCTAAAGAAAAAGAAAAAGATGATTTCGAAGGGGAAATCCGATGTTATCGATGCAAAGGCTACGGCCATATTTCAACGGATTGTCCTTCTAAGAAATCATATAAAAAGAAGGCTTTGCAAGCAAAAACTTGGGACGATTCTAGTTTCGATGAATCGACCTCAAGTGAAGAGGAAAAAGAAAAATTTGTTGCTTTTCATGCCTCTCAAATTCCCTCTTCTAATTTGTGTTTATCATCTTTAGTCACTGACTCTATTCCTTTGATTTTGCATGAAACATCAACATCCGGAGGAGAGTCATCAAGTGAGGGGGAGTCGGACGAAGAAGAACTCGTTGAGGCATACCAACAACTTCTTGCGGAATCAAAGAAGATGGCCAAACTTAACAAGAAGTTGAGGAAGCAACGACTTGAGATTCAAGACGAGAATCAAGCTTTAAAGATCAAACTTCATGATCTCGAGGAGGAACGAGAGCTTTTATTGGATAACAATAAAATCCTCCAAGAAAAGATAAACCAATCGGAGACAAACGTTAATTCATATATGGACAAGATTGATTTTCTTGAAAAGCAGTTTGAGGAGATTCATGTCACCAACCAAGCTTTGACCAAGCAAGTTCATGAACTCAAATCCGACATACAAAGGCTTTCAACCGGTTCCAAGAAACTAGATTGTATGTCCGGATTAGGTCAATCAAGCAAGGTTGGTTTGGGATTTAAAAAGGACCAAACTGTGCATGCTTCAAGTTCCACAAAGAAATTGAAAGGAAGAACTTGTCACCTATGTGGACTTGAAGGACACTTGGTGAAGAATTGCCCGAAAAAGAAAAGAAAAATACTTCGGCAACTTCATCTACGGAGCGGACTCAACGGAATCAAAAGACACATCAAGTCAAAGGAGTTCACTCAACCCACCAAAGGTCCGAGCCACAACATCAATCATACAAGTGGATCATTGCGAGGCAAAGACCTAAGGTGGACCAACAGTCAAAGCGGACAACCCCCGGCCACAACGAATCAAGACAACCCAAAATCCAGCGATTTTGGATTCGGAAAGGTGATATCTTTCCTTGTCTTAAGTTCTAAATAGCTTATGACTGTGTGTAATGCTTTGATTGGTTTTCCCTTCATATTTTTCTTAATCTCTGCATTACATGTTTTTCAATGCTCTTTGTTTTTATACTTTGTTTTTGAACAAAAGGGTTTTTAACGAACAAGTGCATTGAATAAAAAGGGGCTTCACGTTCATTCACTCCAAATTAATTTTCTTGGATTATCAACTTGACTCCATATTCATAATCTTGAAGACACTTCATTTAAGGAGTTGTTTAATTGAGCATTGGCTAAATTGACTTTAATTGCATCCTTTCACGCATTTAGAAATTTATTATGCTTTTGATATCATAATATTTCAATGTTGCAATGATCATTTATGTTAATTAATTCATCTTTTAAGTGATCAAAGTCAATTTCTCTCTCAATGATCTCTTGGTATAGTCATTATCATATTTGATTGCTTAGTCGAGTATGAATGCGAGATCAATTTTTGGTTGAATACCTTATATATTAAATAATTGATAGCCAATTGAGGGGGAGTCAAAGAAAAGTAAAATGCTCAAAAGATGTGGAAAGAGTTACATCCCAATGAGGAGTGTGAAAACTACCACCACATGGAGAAAAAAAAAAAAAAAGATACTCCATGAATGAAAAGCAAATTTTTGTTTTAAAATGTTGATGAAATGCATAATGAAATACTTGACTCAGTCATATTTCATGGTTGGTATAAGGTGGGATTTTTGATAAAAGATGCTCAAAGAGCCACTCCTTCAACAGATTGTCTAGATATATTATCTAACTTATCGGGATTTCAAACATCTATTGATCTTTGTATTTCATTTTCTTTACCAAATTGATGATTTGATAAAGGCATTACGCATAAGATCAAGTTAGATGTAATTGAAGTTGTTCAACTTTAAGAGTTTTAATTTTCATAAATTTTCGTTTCATTTTTGAGTATTTTTGATAGATTTGGTATAATCTATTTCTTGTTGCATGAAACGATGACTTTTGTTTAAAGTTGATGCGCTAAAGTGCTTACATACTCTTTCTGGTTTTTATTTTTCTAAATTATTCTAATGAAAGAAATTTGGATTGAATGACTGTGAATTCATTGTTTAAAGCACTTAAATTGTTTTCTTGATGGAATACAAATCGGTAATTCAAAGATTTCAAAATCTGGATTTGTTTCAAGAAATTATTTGATTTTTTGTTCTGGTACCGGTACGCAATCTGCATTTTTGTTATATACCGGAACTGAGCTTTTATCTCTCTTTCTCTATGAACTAATGTTGTTAGTGATTTCCTTTTGTCTAGTATGTTCACTGTTTGACAATTTGTGACAAAAAGGGGGAGAAGAGAAATGACGGAGATGAGATCATCAAGAGAGGACAAACGAAAATGGAAAAAGGGGAGAACGGAAAATGATGATCGTATCACAAAGGGGGAGAACATAGATGCTCAAGAACATGGAGAACATGGAGAACATGTTAGAGATGCTCAAGATAGGGGGAGACAAAGAAAAAATTGAAAGAGCCGAAAAACAAAAGAACCAAAAGGACGAATCAAATGTAGGATTTTAATTTCTAACGACTAACGTTTGATTTTGTTTGGAGTTTTGTTTTGCAGGAATTACATCACTTTAAGACTCCAAGTCCTAAGTCATAGAGTATGTTCTAGGACTGTTTGGTTCAAATGTAATTTTGTATTTATTGGATCTTTCACGCAAAGAAAATCAATGTTTTGGTGATGACATTGAATTTCGATTTTTTGGTTTAAGATGAGTGACTTGAGCGTTTTTATGTATTTTTGGGTTTTGTCACGAAATTGCCAAAGGGGGAGATTGTTACGGCATTTTGGTGTTGGCATATTTCGTGAGTCAAGTCAGTGAGTTGAGTCGGAGTCTTAAAGGGATCAAATTGTCAATCAGCAATCAAAGACTTAGAGAAGATTCAACAAGAGCTCAAGTTGACACTCAGTGTCTTGAGTCTTGAAGATTGAAGATGAAGAATTGTGGATCAGTTACATCAATCTCAAGAAGAAAGTATTCAAAAGGATCAGGTATGTTTAACTAAATAATTTTGGTGATCCGAATACTTTCTTATAGTGTAGAAACACTTGGATGAATTTTTAATTGCATAAAAATCAAAAACTGGACATGGGACATGTTCAGGATCCGGATCAGATGATCCAATCCGGATCCCGAAGGGTATTAGTTCATGTGCAAATCCAATCCGGATCCAAGCCTATTCCGATCCGGATCCCGAACATTGGATGTTGCTGAAATTCATGAACGATCCGGATCGGGCCTTGCGATCCGGATCCCGAACCCTTGGATTTCTGGAATCGTCAATCTCGTTACGACGATCCGGATCGCAGTAAATCCGATCCGGATCGCCGTCCTGAAAATTTCCAGATAAGGTATGTTTTTGATTCTTATCTCTTTCCAAAGGTTTCTAAACTATAAATAGACATTTAGGGTTTCTCAAAAACGTGGGGAGCACGGCCGATCAATTTATAAAACACTTGAGAGCAACCCTAGAGGCTAGGTTTTTATCGTTCTTCTTTATAGCCTCTTTTAGGTCAATTCGACGGTTCTTCAAGATCTATCTTTTGTCGAATTGATCTAATCTTTGCTTAGAGATTTCTTCTACGGTTCTTCATTGATAATCTAAGCAAAGGATCACCATCGAAGCCAATATTCTTACCGGCTGAGTTTGCGTCGTGGATTCGACGTGGCACCGTGGATTCGGTGTGTTGAAGGCGTTTCGTGGATTCGAAACGTGTGCTCGTGGATTCGAGTGGCGTTCGTGGATTCGAACGTGTGCAGTGGACGTGCAAACGGTGGAGCGCAAGGTCCGAAGAATTGAAGGAGGGGTTAAATCCGTGGAGACGGTAATCACCTTGTTATTCTTCTTTTCTTAGTGGATTGTTATTGCGTGGACATCCAACCGGTCAGCGCAAGGTCCGAAGAAGTTGAAGGAGGGGTCGAGTCCGTGGAGTCGGTAATCACCTTGTTATTCTTCATTTCTTAGTGGATTGTTATTGCGTGTTGGTCCCGTGGTTTTTCTCCTGGATTGGAGTTTCCACGTAAATCTCGGTGTGTTGATTTTTATTTTCCGCATTGTTTTTATTTTTGCACTGAGATTGGTTTTTATAATATTACACCTATTCACCCCCCTCTAGGTGTTTGATAGTACCTATTTAGATCCTGGTGGATCCTAAATAACTCTACAAAGTGGGGGTCCTCACTCTGAGTGTCCCTGATCCTCTCCAACAGAGTGGGCTGCAAGACCATAGACATAAGTCTAGCAGAGACCCCGGGGATACTACCTCTAGCTGCAATCGCCTCATCTGCTCGACCAACGGCGCCTGCTGCGAGATCAATAAACTCAGACTCGTCCTCCTGCTCAAAGCATCCGCCACAACATTGGCCTTGCCGGGGTGATAAAGGATACTCAGATCATAATCCTTTAGCAGCTCCAACCACCGGCGTTGCCTCAAATTCAGCTCCTTTTGGGTGAACAGATACTTCAAGCTCTTGTGATCAGTATATATCTCGCAATGCTCACCATACAAGTAATGCCGCCACAGCTTCAGAGCAAACACCACCGCTGCCAACTCCAGATCATGAGTAGGGTAATTTTTCTCATAGTCCTTCAATTGCCGTGAAGCATAGGCAATCACCCTACCCTGCTGCATCAACACACACCCCAGACCACTATGTGAGGCATCACTGTAGATCACAAATCCTTCCCCCATAACTGGAAGGGCAAGGATTGGAGCGGTCATCAATCTCTGCTTCAGCTCCTCAAAACAGCTCTGGCAAGTCTCGCTCCAAACAAACTTAACTCCTTTCCTGGTCAGACGAGTGAGGGGAGAGGAAAGCTTCGCAAAGCCTTCCACAAAACGCCGATAGTAGCCCGCCAAACCAAGAAAGCTCCGCACCTCAGTAATAGTCGTCGGCCTCGGCCAATCTCGAATAGCATCCACCTTGGCCGGATCCACCGCCACTCCAGCAGCTGAAACAACATGACCCAGAAAAGCAACCTCCCGGAGCCAAAACTCACACTTTTTGAGCTTAGCATACAGCTTCTTCTCTCGCAGAAGCTGTAGCACGGTCCTCAAGTGCTCCTCGTGCTCCAAATCACTACGGGAGTAGATCAGAATATCATCTATGAACACCACCACAAACCGGTCCAAAAACGGCTGAAAAATCCTGTTCATCAAGTCCATGAATGCGGCAGGGGCATTAGTCAACCCGAAAGGCATCACAGTAAACTCATAATGCCCGTACCGCGATCTGAAAGCCGTCTTGGAGATGTCCTCGGCCCTCACCCTCAGCTGGTGGTAACCGGACTGCAGATCGATCTTCGAGAACACCGATGCTCCCTGTAACTGATCAAACAAATCATCAATCCGGGGGAGGGGATACTTGTTCCGGATGGTCACTTTGTTCAATTCCCTATAATCCACACACAACCGCAGTGACCCATCCTTCTTCTTAACAAACAACACAGGCGCTCCCCACGGAGAAACACTGGGTCTGATAAAGCCCCTATCCAAAAGATCCTGAAGCTGGGCTTTCAACTCCCTCAACTCAGCTGGCGCCATCCTATAGGGTGCCTTTGAGATTGGTGCAGTTCCAGGAACTACATCAATCACGAACTCAATCTCCCTCTCCGGCGGCATCGTCGTCAACTCTGGGGGAAACACATCTGGGAACTCTCGGACAATAGGGATATCCTCGAGTCCCAGTGCCGCCGTAGGCACCTCCACCACAGTGGCCAAGAAGGCAGTGCAACCCCTACTCATCATCCTCCTAGCTCTGGCCGAGGAAATGGTCGCTGCGAACAGCGTGCTCTGGCAGCCTCTGAAGATGAACTCCTCCTGTCCTGGCTCGCGAAGAGTCACCGTCCTCTCTCTGCAGTCGATAGTGGCGGAATACCGCGACAGCCAATCCATCCCCAACACCAAGTCAAAATCCTGGAGCTGCTGCAAGACAAGCAAGTCTGCAGGCAAAATCCAAGGCCCCAACTGCACAGGGCAAGCCACACAACGCTCCTCGACATGCAAAATATGATCAGGAATCCGCACCTCTAATGCATGTGACAAGGACTCTCCTCTAGACCATGCAGGGATGCAAATGCTCGACTAATAAAAGAATGAGATGCTCCAGTGTCGAATAAAGTACGAGCCCGAATACCAAAGAGTAGAATAATACCTGCCACCACCTGGTCTGCCGCTGAAGAATCCGCCAACTGGGCGGCATACACCCGCCCGCTCGGTGCTGGAGGTCGAGAATCCACAGGATGAGAAGTGGACGGCCTGCTCGCTAGAGCATAAGGCCGCTGAGCTGGTGGCCGCTGCTGCTGAGGGGGATATGGAGCCGATGCCGATGACGGTGCCGAGAAGTAGAAAGGGGGCAAGTAGCTCGCACATGCCCTGGCTGTCCACAACGGAAGCATCGACCCCATCTCTGGTCACAAGTAATGGCGGCATGCTGACCTCCACAGAAAATACATCGGTCAGAAGATCGGGGCTGTCTCGGCTGCTGCTGCTGCTGTCTCGAGGACTGCTGCTGGGATCTCTGCTGCCCCTGATGCGATCTCTGCTGCTGGTGCTGCTGCTGATGCGGCTGCGGTCTCTGGGGTCCCCCAGGCCCTCTCCTATCAGATCACCCACGGCCATAGGACTGGGACTGCGGCGGCCGTGGCGGTCTCCAAGAGCTGGCCTGTCCCCCGTCCTCTGGGGCTGGTCGCTTCCTGTCGGAACTCTGCGCGACCGCGGCCCTCCGTCTGGCCACCTCCTGATCGCCTCTCTCCACCCACTGTGCATGCTCCGCGGCTGCCTCCAAGGTCTGAAATCTCTGAGCATGCACAAGTGTAAAAATCTCTGGACGAAGGCCTCCCTCGAACAACTCAACCTGGTGCGGACCGTCACGAGCGACGTAGGGCACACAGTTCAGCAACTCCCGGAACTCCTGAAAATAGGCCTGGGCCGGTCGATCGCCCTGCTGCAGATTCTTCAAATCGTCCTCCAATTCTTCTTCACACTGGTAGAGAAATAGGTGTCCAACACCATCCGTCTGAACTCCTCCCAAGGTAACTGCCTGGTGATCCGGAACTCCAGTGGCTCAACTCGCTGCCACCAGAAATCAGCATCTCCGTCCAAACAGTGCACCGCCATGTGCACTCGGTACTTCGGGTCGATGAAGAAGTCCCGAAAAAGCTTCTCCATCGCAGAAAGCCAAATCCCAACAGCCCGGGGCTGAGCATCCCGCCCCGAGAATCTAGGTGGTCCCCGCTTAACAAACGCAGCGAGTCTGTCAGCAAAATCCCGCTCCTCCTCCGCAGTCAAGGGCTGAAATGCCGCAGGAGCCCCACTACTCGAAGATGGCGCTGACGGCACAAAAGGTGCAACAAGAGGCACAGGGACCTCCGGAACAGCTGGGGGTGGTGCCTCCCTCTGAGCAAGCAGCTGCTCAATCCTCTGCTCCTGGCGGCGCTGACCCTCCGCCAACTGGGCCACCAAGGCCCTCAACTCAGTAAGCTCGGGTGGTGTAGGCTGCTCTGGCTCAACAGGGGGCGAAGGAACACCCCGAGTGGGAATCCGACGTCGTGGAGGCATCCTGCCACAAGAAACCAAACATCAGCAACAAACTCCACACGACCCAATCTGGCGAAAGTCAAAAGACATCCCCCTATTTCTGTAACCTTATGTTGTCTGCAGCCAACATAATGGTTCAACAGAAATAGACTATGTCGATCACTCTTCACTCACAGGAAGAGTTAACAGTAAAAATCACCGACTTTCGCAACAAGTCACGCCACTCACGCCCTATAATCCTAGGGTCTGTCCAAAAGCCTAGGGTTTCCTAAGTCCCAACTGACCTATCCCTAAGCTCTGATACCAACTTAATCTGTCACGCCCCGGGTGTAAACCAGAACCCGGGCCCGTCTACAGATCCGCCGTGCATGCGGTATTTCCCACATACACGAAGCGTCGGTAACCTGCTCAGATAAGAAATAATAATAAAAGAGCATAATAATCAGAGCTAAATAAAACTACTGTATCTCAGACAGATGCTGGAAGTAAAAGGTACAACAGTAAAATAAAATACAGATGTCTCTCCCAGCTCACTACTATAATACAAACAGCTGGCAGAAGCCAGTCCCCAAAAAGAAATACAAAAACACTGTCTGAGAAGTCCTGGTACCCAAAATCTCCAGCTACGACCCTCGGTGGCTCTCTATCTAGTCCGCAATTCGCTTACCTCGATCAGTTGCTGACGGCCCAGCAACTCCCACTGAGGACTCTGCAAAACAAGGGGAAAGAAAGAAACAAGAAAAACAATGGGGGTCAGTACTACTATAAACAGTAGCCTCCCCTAGTGGGTAAAGCCTCAGCTCAGATATGCCCACCAGGTGCTCAGAGGCGAAAAAGGGAAAGGAAAAGAAAGGAGATGCAGATAAATAAAGCAACTGATAAAGTGCTATCCCTAATATGCCTCTATATGACCAACCAATAAGGATGGAGAAAGTGATGCATCAGAATCAAGAAGCCTGTCATAATGACCCAATCTGACAGCCAGTGAACACTGGCACTGCCTGCTCTGCTGTCGAACTCAAGAAACCAGCATGGTGCCCGGCGCTCACACCGTGGAAAGCAGCAAGGTGCCCGGCGCTCTGCACCGTGGAAAGCCTACTCCGGAGTGGCACTCGAGGGGAGCGACCCACACGAGTAAAATATCACTGTATCAAGCATCTCTGTAACCACTGTCTCATAATAGCAGGACTGGATCGAGACTCACAGAAGTGGGAACAACCCTCCACTAAAGAAAGCCCGATCCCCAAAACACCCAATCTGATGCAATAGTACAAACCGGTCAACCACCCAAGATCCGTGGTCGCCGCAACACCCTGCCATACCCCAACCTGTCCCAATCCCCAATACCTGACTACACTGTCCAACATACGCTCGAACCTGAGCGATTAAGCCGCTAATGTCCATAATAGGAGAAGGAAAGAGTAAATGCATGGTTTCTCCTAAGTCAAGTCCCAAAATAGTGTAGCAGTAAAAGATGACAATAATTATGTGACCAATTTAATCATGCAGTGTTCCAATATTTTGTCCAATTTCTAAGTATAACAGTTTGAAGTGACATAAGCTAGAGTGACCGTCTCACATGAACAAACATCAGTTTTGCAGTCCTCTATTTCTATTTGTCTCCAAGTATACATTCCAGGATCAATAAGCGATTAAATCGAGTGATTAATCTAACAATAATTTATTAGAGATCTGATAACCAATAATCAATTTCCTAGAGCATGCAAGTCTACCAATCAACACATTTAGCATTGTCATAGCAAGGGTACTCTGATATTCCTAGTGGGCATACAAAGAGAGGAGTACAACAACCACCCACCTGAAGCGCAACTGTCCAAACTCGTACAGTCAGAAAATACCAAAATTCCAAATCCTCGCTCCCACAATTTTAGCACACCCGCAACACTCCTGGTACATCAAGAAATCCACTAATTACACTAGACTCCCAAATTCAGCACTTATAACCACATACAATCACGAGTACCAAACTGTCAAATTATCACCTGCAGAAAATGTCCAGAAAATTCCAATAAAAATATCACGGCGATCCTTGCGTCGATAGCTTCGAAACGGTACCTTGCACGTCCAAATCGGAGTTCGGTAAGTCAAGATAAAAATTCGGCAAGAGGGCACTCTCATACAACAATCTGTATTAAGGACTGATTACTGTTCACAGAGAAATCATTAATTCTCACCTCGAAAGAAAATTCACAAAAATCCAATAAAAATACGAGCGCGTTCCTTGCGATCCGTAGATGAAAAAGTTGTATAAGCTCGTTTCCGTCAGACGCTCGTGCGCAAAGATATGGCCAAAATACCCCGCTGCTGTCAAGGAATTCCATACAGAAAAAGGGGTCACTTACTGCCTCGAAAACCGTGCCAAAACCTCGAAACGGGAAAGCGCGACCAAAACGAAAGATGAAGTCCTACCTCTTAGGAGTCCACTGGTGCAAGAATCACAGGAAAATGATGTCGGGGTAGCCCAGGGGAGCAAAAATACGATCGCTGCGCCGAAGAAGAACACTAGGAAGCAACGTCGCGCCGCACCGTAAAATGGGGAACCTCGGGATTCGTGCCTCCAAAACTCTTGAAACTTGGCAGGGAGATCCAGCACAAAAAGATGAAAATCTTTGCTTGAAAGGTGCTTGGGCTGAAGAGGCTCGGTTTGGGAGAAAAACCCCAAAAGAGTGAGCTCGGATTGGCTTAAATAGGCTGAGGGAAAAAACAATTGGATTAATACCCAACGAGTCCCCACTTTCGGGCGCTCGGCCCATTTCGGGCGCGCACAGTGCGGCCCGGCCCAGAACTTCCGGGCGCGCACAGTGCGGCCCGGTCCACCGCGCAGCCCAGTCCACCACTCCCTCAGACCCCGCTGCACCCGGAGCACCAGAGCCCGCCAATGGCGCGCGACACGTGGCCCGGCAACCCGTGCACCACGCACGTCGCGCCGTGGACCGCGCACGTCGCGGCTGACCCGGGCGTACGGCCACCTGCCCCGGTCACCATCTCAGCCGGTTGCGTGGACCGGGAGCACAGAACCGGACCAACAAGGCCTCGCCACGTGGCACCGCCTGGTGCACGCGCGCCGCCGTGGACCGCGCGCCTGCCCGCGCGCCCGGGCGCCTGCCCGCGCCCTGCCCGCGCCGCGCGCCGCCGCCCGCCGCCTGCCCGAGGCCGCGCCGCCGCCGCCGGCAGCCGCCGGCGATCGCCGGCGACACTGTTCCGGCGTGAACAGTACCCGCAAGCTCAAAAATGACAAGTAAATAGCCCATCTTGACCGTTTTCGCGCGCTGATTCCAAAAACGAGGTCCGTTTGGCCAAATTCCGCCTCCAAAATTTGCCGGAGGCTCCCGCAAGCGCCGAAAACTGCCAAAACTTCCGGGAGTCCGCTTTTGGACATCCGGACACAGAATTGGGCAAACAAAAAGCCAATCTCAAGTGTTTTTCCGCGCTGAATCCAAATCCATCCTCCGTTTGGCCTAAATCCTTTTCTAAAATTCGGCAAAAGCAGCCGAAGGCCAAAACAGCTAACCAAAGCTCACAGGGTCCATCTGTGGCATCCCTTTGATGCACTAGGGGCCAGATACACCATCAACAAGTGTCTAAACAGTGGATTCACGGGAAAAAGCTGCATGGGGGTTCGGGGTACTACACCCTCCCCCACTAAAAAAGTTTCGTCCCCGAAACAAAGATAAACAAAGCAGACGTACCTCAAACTGCGGCCTCGAACAAGAAGGGGTAGGCATCTCTCATCTCTGTCTCCAGCTCCCAAGTAGCCTCTCGCTCCTCATGATTGCTCCACAGGATCTTCACATATGGAATGGCCCGATTGCGCAATTCCCTCACCTCACGAGCAAGAATCCGCAACGGGCGCTCCTCGTAGACCAAGTCCTCGCCGATCTCCAACGAAGTGAAGTCAATCACGTGCGACGGGTCAAAAACATATCTCCTCAGAGCTGAGACGTGGAAGACATCATGAACTCCGGCCAGGCGCGGGGGTAAGGCAACTCTGTATGCCACAGGACCAACTCTGTCAAGTACCTCAAAGGGTCCAATAAAGCGGGGGCTGAGCTTCCCCCGTACTCCAAATCTCCGGACCCCTTTCGAGGGCGAGACCTTCAAGAAGACATGATCACCAACCTGAAACTCCAGGTCTCGCCGTCGAGTATCTGCGTAGCTCTTCTGACGACTCTGGGCTGTCTCAAGATGCCGGCGAATAATCCTGACTTTTTCCTCTGCCTCCAAAAGTAACTCCGGTCCCAAAGTCCTCCTCTCACCCACGTCACTCCAGTATAGGGGAGACCGACACTTGCGTCCATACAACGCTTCAAACGGAGCCATCCGGATGCTCGCCTGATAGCTGTTGTTGTACGCGAACTCAACCAAAGATAAGTGCCGGTACCACCCTCCTCCAAAATCCATAACGCACGCTCTAAGCATATCCTCGAGGGTCTGTATGGTGCGCTCTGACTGCCCATCGGTCTGTGGGTGGAAAGCGGTGCTAAACCTGAGCTGAGTCCCCAAAGCAGAATGCAAACTCCCCCAAAAGCGTGATACGAATCTCGGGTCCCGATCTGACACAATCGAAGCAGGTATACCGTGAAGCCTCACTATCTCATCCATATATAACTGTGCCAAATACTCCAATGACCAAGTCATCTGAACCGGTAAGAAGTGCGCCGACTTGGTGAGTCTGTCAACAATAACCCAGATCGCATCTGCCCCGCTCTGCGCCCTCGGCAATCCAGTGACGAAATCCATAGTGATGTGGTCCCATTTCCACTCGGGAATTGGAAGACTCTGCAACTTGCCAGCAGGGACGCGATGCTCAGCTTTCACTTGCTGACAAGTTAAACAGTGAGCTACGAATCTCCCAATGTCCCGCTTCATTCCGGGCCACCAAAACTGTGCCTTGAGGTCCTTATACATCTTAGTACCTCCAGGATGGACGGTATAAGGTGTATGGTGGGCCTCCCTCAAAATCTGATCTCTAATCTCCTGATCCAAAGGCACACACACTCGGTCCCTGTACCGCAGTACTCCCGAGCTATCCACAGAAAAATCCCCTGTCTGATCCGCCTGAAGCTGCGTCCTGATCCTCGTCAAGTGGGGGTCCTCACTCTGAGTGTCCCTGATCCTCTCCAACAGAGTGGGCTGCAAGACCATAGACATAAGTCTAGCAGAGACCCCAGGGGATACTACCTCTAGCTGTAATCGCCTCATCTGCTCGACCAACGGCGCCTGCTGCGAGATCAATAAACTCAGACTCGTCCTCCTGCTCAAAGCATCCGCCACAACATTGGCCTTGCCGGGGTGATAAAGGATACTCAGATCATAATCCTTTAGCAGCTCCAACCACCGGCGTTGCCTCAAATTCAGCTCCTTTTGGGTGAACAGATACTTCAAGCTCTTGTGATCAGTATATATCTCGCAATGCTCGCCATACAAGTAATGCCGCCACAGCTTCAGAGCAAACACCACCGCTGCCAACTCCAGATCATGAGTAGGGTAATTTTTCTCATAGTCCTTCAATTGCCGTGAAGCATAGGCAATCACCCTACCCTGCTGCATCAACACACACCCCAGACCACTATGTGAGGCATCACTGTAAATCACAAATCCTTCCCCCATAACTGGGAGGGCAAGGATTGGAGCGGTCATCAATCTCTGCTTCAGCTCCTCAAAACAGCTCTGGCAAGTCTCGCTCCAAACAAACTTAACTCCTTTCCTGGTCAGACGAGTGAGGGGAGAGGAAAGCTTCGCAAAGCCTTCCACAAAACGCCGATAGTAGCCCGCCAAACCAAGAAAGCTCCGCACCTCAGTGATAGTCGTCGGCCTCGGCCAATCTCGAATAGCATCCACCTTGGCCGGATCCACCGCCACTCCAGCAGCTGAAACAACATGACCCAGAAAAGCAACCTCCCGGAGCCAAAACTCACACTTTTTGAGCTTAGCATACAGCTTCTTCTCTCGCAGAAGCTGTAGCACGGTCCTCAAGTGCTCCTCGTGCTCCAAATCACTCCGGGAGTAGATCAGAATATCATCTATGAACACCACCACAAACCGGTCCAAAAACGGCTGAAAAATCCTGTTCATCAAGTCCATGAATGCGGCAGGGGCATTTGTCAACCCGAAAGGCATCACAGTAAACTCATAATGCCCGTACCGCGATCTGAAAGCCGTCTTGGAGATGTCCTCGGCCCTCACCCTCAGCTGGTGGTAACCGGACTGCAGATCAATCTTCGAGAACACCGATGCTCCCTGTAACTGATCAAACAAATCATCAATCCGGGGGAGGGGATACTTGTTCCGGATGGTCACTTTGTTCAATTCCCTATAATCCACACACAACCGCAGTGACCCATCCTTCTTCTTCACAAACAACACAGGCGCTCCCCACGGAGAAACACTGGGTCTGATAAAGCCCCTATCCAAAAGATCCTGAAGCTGGGCTTTCAACTCCCTCAACTCAGCTGGCGCCATCCTATAGGGTGCCTTTGAGATTGGTGCAGTTCCAGGAACTACATCAATCACGAACTCAATCTCCCTCTCCGGCGGCATCGTCGTCAGCTCTGGGGGAAACACATCTGGGAACTCTCGGACAATAGGGATATCCTCGAGTCCCAGTGCCGCCGTAGGCACCTCCACCACAGTGGCCAAGAAGGCAGTACAACCCCTACTCATCATCCTCCTAGCTCTGGCCGAGGAAATGGTCGCTGCGAACAGCGTGCTCTGGCAGCCTCTGAAGATGAACTCCTCCTGTCCTGGCTCGCGAAGAGTCACCGTCCTCTCTCTGCAGTCGATAGTGGCGGAATACCGCGACAGCCAATCCATCCCCAACACCAAGTCAAAATCATGGAGCTGCTGCAAGACAAGCAAGTCTGCAGGCAAAATCCAAGGCCCCAACTGCACAGGGCAAGCCACACAACGCTCCTCGACATGCAAAATATGATCAGGAATCCGCACCTCTAAAGTATGTGACAAGGACTCTCTCTCTAAGTCATGCAGGGATGCAAATGCTCGACTAATAAAAGAATGAGATGCTCCAGTGTCGAATAAAGTACGAGCCCGAATACCAAAGAGTAGAATAATACCTGCCACCACCTGGTCTGCCGCTGAAGAATCCGCCAACTGGGCGGCATACACCCGCCCGCTCGGTGCTGGAGGTCGAGAATCCACAGGATGAGAAGTGGACGGCCTGCTCGCTGGAGCATAAGGCCGCTGAGCTGGTGGC
The DNA here is from genome assembly GCA_029168755.2 of Tillandsia fasciculata. Lineage (NCBI taxonomy): Eukaryota > Viridiplantae > Streptophyta > Magnoliopsida > Poales > Bromeliaceae > Tillandsia > Tillandsia fasciculata. The sequence goes on from CM054938.1 coordinate 10,564,078, forward strand.
CGCTGCTGCTGAGGGGGATATGGAGCCGATGCCGATGACGGTGCCGAGGAAGTAGAAAGGGGGCAAGTAGCTCGCACATGCCCTGGCTGTCCACAACGGAAGCATCGACCCCATCTCTGGTCACAAGTAATGGCGGCATGCTGACCTCCACAGAAAATACATCGGTCAGAAGATCGGGGCTGTCTCGGCTGCTGCTGCTGCTGTCTCGAGGACTGCTGCTGAGATCTCTGCTGCCCCTGATGCGATCTCTGCTGCTGGTGCTGCTGCTGATGCGGCTGCGGTCTCTGGGGTCCCCCAGGCCCTCTCCTATCAGATCGCCCACGGCCATAAGACTGGGACTGCGGCGGCCGTGGCGGTCTCCAAGAGCTGGCCTGTCCCCCGTCCTCTGGGGCTGGTCGCTTCCTGTCGGAACTCTGCGCGACCGCGGCCCTCCGTCTGGCCACCTCCTGATCGCCTCTCTCCACCCACTGTGCATGCTCTGCGGCTGCCTCCAAGGTCTGAAATCTCTGAGCATGCACAAGTGTAAAAATCTCTGGACGAAGGCCTCCCTCGAACAACTCAACCTGGTGCGGACCGTCACGAGCGACGTAGGGCACACAGTTCAGCAACTCCCGGAACTCCTGAAAATAGGCCTGGGCCGGTCGATTGCCCTGCTGCAGATTCTTCAAATCGTCCTCCAAATTCTTCTTCACACTGGTAGAGAAATAGGTGTCCAACACCATCCGTCTGAACTCCTCCCAAGGTAACTGCCTGGTGATCCGGAACTCCAGTGGCTCAACTCGCTGCCACCAGAAATCAGCATCTCCGTCCAAACAGTGCACCGCCATGTGCACTCGGTACTTCGGGTCGATGAAGAAGTCCCGAAAAAGCTTCTCCATCGCAGAAAGCCAAATCCCAACAGCCCGGGGCTGAGCATCCCGCCCCGAGAATCTAGGTGGTCCCCGCTTAACAAATGCAGCGAGTCTGTCAGCAAAATCCCGCTCCTCCTCCGCAGTCAAGGGCTGAAATGCCGCAGGAGCCCCACTACTCGAAGATGGCGCTGACGGCACAAAAGGTGCAACAAGAGAAATAAAAGAGTACAACTCGATCCCTCACTACAAGATCTCTCAAACATAAAGATACAACCAAAAAGAACATCGGGTACCTCTATCTCTCGCTGAAGATGAAAGGGGAAAAGGGATCTATCTCGCGATTCCCTTACCTCGGTCTGTCGGAGCTGGATCAGCAACAGGCACCGCAGGAACTGGAGCTGAAGTCCCTGGGGAAAGAGACACCACAACGGGTGTGAGAACTACCTCCCACAGTAGTTCTCAGTGGGTGCCGCCAACAAGCCCGACGGCCTGCCCACTAAGTCTACAAGAGGCATAAAGTAACAAAAGAAAATGCAGTATAGAAAAGCTGGAAAGTAAAACATCTACTGCTACTATGCCTCTATCTAAATGCTCAAAGAGAAGAGGACCGAAGATCAATATGTCTCTACCGATACTCGACTCAATCACCCAATCCAACTGACTGCCATAACGGTCCAGTCCAACCTGCGCCTACCTACTGCTGTAGGTATGTCCATAGCTGCCAAAACTGGCTCAGCTAGAGGGACGATGTCCATGACTGCCAAAACTGGCTCAGCCAGAGGGACACCAACATCGACAAGCCGCGATAGAAGTAGCAAGCCCAACTCCGGAGTGGCACTCGTGGGTAGCGACCCCACCGAGCAAAGTATCTGCGCATCTCTATCGATCTCAAGTATGGCTCCTGCAGGCTATGATCCAATCCCTGTCTCACTCACTAACTAAGAATCCACACTGTCACTATGATCATCTCCCAAAGATCCCCGATCCAACATGTCACTATCTCAATGATAAACAATCTACAGACTGCTACCAACTCTACTCGGTCCCCAGACGTGAGTACAATGCATCCACAGCTACTAGACCTCCCAATCCACGACTCAGGGGAAAACTACTATGTCCAGAGTGACAAGGGTAACAAGCAAAGTGGGAGACCTAAAGCAATGCATAAATCTAACTGTAGTCGTCTGAGTATGATATACAATGCATAAATGATGTGCTAAGACAAGTTCTCAGATTAAAATGATTCATATGTTGCAAGAGTTCCAATTTAATTATCAGATTTAGCAATTATCAACTGTGGGTACTAACATACAGTTTGCACAGATTAATTAGCCCAAATACTATCATGCATGCATTTAATATCGCAGATTTAGAGAGCAGTCCATAGATATTGAAAGCAGGATCACCCACCTGAACACGCTAACAGTCCGGGACGGTACAGATAACAAGCCCAGCAACCGACAAATCTCCAAGTCCACAAAGCGAAGAGCACAATAACGGTGCTTACAGAGTCCTGGGTACAACAACCATTCCAATTACACACAATTCACACACAACAATCAACATTCCCAAAATCTGCATACACAGCTACTGTTCACACGAAAATTTCACCTGAAAATAATTTTCCAGAAATTCCAATAAAAATATCAAGACGATCCTCGCGAAGTGTAGATGTCGATAGGCTCTTGAATCGTCGAAATCCGATATCCAGAAGTGAAGATAAAATTCTGCGAAGTTGCTGCTGTCAGGATTCCAAACTGTTGCAATGAGGTGTAAAAATGTACCCCAAACCCTTATAAAAGCTCATTTCTGGGAAAAATGATCAACACGGAAAACGTAGATGTACCTCTCGTGCAACCGCTGTCATAGAAATTGTCCAAAAATGAGGTCGGGGTAGCTCTGCAGGTCTCCCAGAGTAAAATGTGACGGAAATGGGCCTTCAACAGTATACTGTCGCTCCGCACTACGAGGCAGAAAAAGCTGTCGTCGCGTCTTCCAGAAAATATGAAACTTCACCAGAAGATTGGCAAGAGGGAGAGGAAAATCTTTCATAAAAGGCTCAAGAGCTAAATCCCACGAAAAAAGGGTGAAAAACTCGGCCCCAACCGGCCTATTTATAGGCTCCAAGGAAAACAGCCCAAAAAAATAAGCTAATGGGCTTTTCGGGCCGACTTTTCGGGCGCCCGAAAGATTCGGGCGCCTACAGTACTGGGCCCAGCCCAATACTGTTCACGCCCGAATCGCAGAGGTGCCACCACGTGTCCCGCCGAACAGCGGACACCGTGCAGGGTTACTCATCGCGCGCCACGTGGCATTCCACCAAAACAGTAAGGCGGTGGCGCCCGCCAATGAGCGGGCGCCACGTGGCACCCCCGGTTGACCCGCTGCCCCGACGTGCGCACGGATCCCGATAAACCTGCCACACGTTCGGTGGACCGCGCCAGCTGCGCCCGCGAATCAGGGATCGACACGTGTCCCCTGCACCTGGTCCACGCTTTCCGCAGAGATCCCGTGGACCGCGCCGCGTGCGCCGACCAGTCGGAGGATGCCACGCGTCCCCGCCTTGGTCCATGCACCGGCGCGCTCACGCGGTGGACCGCGCGCCCTGGGCCCGCCAATCAGGCGGCGCCACGTGTCCCTGCGCCGGGCCCATGCACCCCGCCACTCAGCTCTGTGGACCACGCACCACAGACCGGTCAATCCGAGCCTGCCACGTGGCATTCCGGCAGTCCACGGCCCCTCCCATGCACCAAAACCCACTAAAAACTTCCGGGTGTCCGTTTTTGGGCATCCGGACTCCAAATTAAGCAAATAAATAATCGTTTTCAAGCGTTTTTCCATGCTGAATCCATCTACGACCCCCGTTTGGCCTAAATCTTTACAGAAATTTCGGCAAACCCAGCCGAAGGCCAATACAGCAAATAAAAGCACACAGGGTCCATCAGTAGCATCCTATTGATGCACTGTGGGCCAGATACACCAATACTAGGTGTTCCAACAGTGGATTCATCAGAAAAACACTGCATGGGAACTAGGGCCACTACATGTACCTCTAGTGCACGTGGTAACAACTCTACCTCTAGTCCATGCCGGAATGCGAAGTGCACCAACTCTGACTACCGTGACGAAATCACCTCTGCGACAATCCGATCCATTGCCGTGGCGCCCTCCAGCCAGACAGCATAATCTCATCACACGATGCAAGCGGTTGTCGATCAGTCTGCCAGAAAATATCCAAACCAATCACAAAGGGAGCACGACCTCTGTCTCTGCTCACCCTGAAGCAACAGATACGGTCTTCCGCTGACAACCAAACCACGCTACCACTGCGCTACTCTGATAGATGCTGATACTGCCATCGGGGTCCACCCGATCTCCAACATCTCAGAAATCCATTATTGCAACCGTCAAAAGATAAAACACCAATGATTCACGCGATTTCTTATACAATTATCCTTACTAAGCTCACCCCTCAATCACATATATTATACCCCAACATGCATGCTATTAATCACAAAGGGTAACATTCCCTTGGGTAAGCTTTACATTAACCGTCCACAAGGATATCCACCATCCCGATACGCAAAACGAAAAATGCCTCTGCCGGCCGATCTGTCCTCCATCACCTAGCGCCAAGCGCCTCCATCCCGAACTCGCCTCTAGCGGCAGATCCCCATCCAAAGGAACTGCAGTGCCCAGCTTCAAACACAATGCCTACTCCGTCGAGGCATCCACAATCCAAAATCCAAACAGGAGGGACCGAAAAGAAACTAAAAAGTATCCTGGCGCAATCCACTCCCAGTCTCACATATCCTATGCGCCTCGTCCCTCGAAACCTGGAGCGCCAGTTCAACAACTACACGAACTCTCTAGCACAGGGAGGCTCTCAATTAATCACTCCATCACCACCGACCACGACTCTGCCTCCAAAGGCTCCAAACTCAATCTTACGAGTCGGGGTGGTTCATCAGCCAAATCTGGCTCACTTAATCAAACATGCCCCACAACTCCTCTGCTGTCAACCATCCACCCTGCCTCAGTGCCTTGGCACTAAACATTGGCACGGAGGGGGCCACTCGCTCCATTGGCACCACCGAAATCCCCGCCGCTGAGGGTACTGCAACCTGGCGGTCTCAGAAAGTAAGCACTGCCGGGCTGCCCACTGCTCCGACGACTGTGTCACCAAAACAAGCTGCTCACCCAATCGCTGATATGCCTCTAACAATCCTGTCATCTGGGTCCGGAGCTCTTTGACCTCAATCCGGGTATCCGGCCCAAAACCAACTGCTCAAACTCAACTGCCATGACAGGATGCACAAGGGTCCCAAACCCAGCGTCGAGGAGACACCGCTCGCCACGACGAAACCACAAATCAGCACACCACAACGCTCGACCCAATCCGGCGAAAGTCTAGAGCATGTCACCTATTCCACAGCGTTATATTGTCTGCAGCCAACATAACTACATAGGAGAATAAACATGCCAATCACTCATCCCGTCCCTTGGGAGAGGTGTGAGACTCAATCAGGACTCTCGCTACAAATCACGACTATCACGAAGTCATCCTAGGGTCCAACCACAAGCCTAGGGTTTCTAAGTCCACCATGATCTACAACCTAGGCTCTGATACCACTCTAATCTGTCACGCCCCGGGGTCGAAACTGCGACCCGGGCTCGCCAACAGATCCACCACCTATGCCAAGCCCGCATAGGCGAAGCGTCCTACCTGCAAGAAAAGTGCTACAGCTAAACAGATATCAGAGCTGAAAGATAAAACAGCTGAAAAAAATTAAAACCAAAGGTCTGAACAACTGGAAATAAAGGTACAAAGTCCATCTCCCATACATGATAATCATACAATAACCTCAAGTACAGAACCCCAAACTCAACAGGGAGGTAATCCTGAATAGATAAATGATACATCCATGCACAGCCTCTCAGTACAAGTCAAATCCTCACAATACATCACTCTCTCAAAGAGAAAGAAAATAAAATACTAATCTACCGACTGTACTGAAGATCTCCTCCGAAAGGGGTACCGCTACTCTCCAAAGATAGATAGGTATCTAACTCGCGACTCCCTCGCCTCGGACAGCCACCGCAGAAACAGCAACAACAGCTAAGACTCTGCAAAACAAAGGAGAGAAGGGACAAAAAAGAAGGGGAAAACCCCCAACGGGTGTGAGAACTACACCAAAAGGGAGTTCTCAGTGGATATCGTCATCGGGTTCGACGATCTGCCCACCAAGACAACAAGAGGCAAAAGATAATCAATGCAGTAAAACTGAAGAAAGAAGCTGAAGACACTCTACAGCTACCATGCCTCTATCTAAATGCTCAAATAGGGAACTCTGATAAAGATATGCAACAATCGTACGCGAGGTGCTCACTCGACCCAATCGAACTGACTGCCACATCGGATCCAGTCAAACCTGCGCCCACCTACAACCACCTCCCGCTAATGGGCAGGAATTATGTAGGGCGTCCAATCGGACTAACTCGCTATCGAGTAATGGCTCATGCGGGCTATAGTCAGAATCCAAACTCCCTCTCTCAGACTGGATGGACCCAAGATCACCAACCTCTCAAAACAACGATCCAGATACTCACAACGATACGGGATCACCGTCAAACCCCAACTGTCACGCCCAGGGTCGAAACTGCAACCCGGGCTCGCCAACAGATCCGCCGCCCATACAGGAAGCCCCGTATGAACGTAGCGTCTAACCTGCAAAAGATCATCTACACTATACAGATATCAGAGCTGAAAAGTAAAAGCTGAAATGAAATAAATACAACTCTACTAATAAACAACTCTCATAAAATACATCCCAAGTCCTCACCATAAATACATGAGTCTCCCAAAATAAAGAAGAGTACAACTCAATCCTCACTACAAGATCACTCAACCAGAACTCCCAAAAGGTGAGGGTACAGCTACTCTCAAGATGACATCTGGTAGGGATCTAACTCGCGACTCCCTTACCTCAATCAACTGTATCAGCAACCGGTGCGGCAGGAACAGAAGTAGAGGTCCCTGGGGAAAAAGACACCACGACGGCTGTGAGAACTACATCCCAAAGTAGTTCTCAGTGGGTGCCGCCAACAAGCCCGACGGTCTGCCCACTAAGTCTACTAGAGGCATAGAGTAACAGATGCTATACTGGAAAGAAAAGCTGGTAAAATAACTCTACAGCTACTATGCCTCTAACTAAATGCTCAAAGGTGGAATAGAAAGAAGTCTGGTATCACTACTAACTCTCAACTCAAATCACCCAATCTACACTGACTGCCACATCGGGTCCAGTCAAACCTGCGCCTACCTACGGCCGTTACATCCACGGAGGACCGGACTTACGTAGGGCGTCCGTGACTGCCAAAAGTGGCCAGCCAGAGGGACTGCATCGACAAGCCGCAAAAGCAAGTAAACCGCCTAACTCCGGAGTGGCACTCGAGGGGCGCTGTCACGCCCCGAGACCGTCAATTTGAACAGTTCGGGCGCGCCAACAGACCCGCCAATCGGGCATGACCTTTCAAGACCCGAAAGGAACGGTTTAATCCAACAATATCATTTCAATATAGCGGAAGAGTAAGCAATCAGAGGAAAGATCTATACATTTAAACTTCCAATCATTCAACAGATAGTTAGAAGAAATGAAAGTACATCACTTGAGCGAAAACAAACACTTTTGTTTACAATACAACTCTCTTTTAACATGAAACTACAATACAAAATCCATCCATATTTTTTTTTTTCTTTCTTTTCCAACAAGAAACTTAAACATTTAAAAGTTACATTGTTCCTCACATACAAAAGTTCGCTCAAGAAAATAAAACTCCAAAATGGTACTGGCGACTCTAGACTGCTAGGTCGCTACTCTTGTCACGCCCCGGGGTCGAACTGCGACCCGGGCTCGCCAACAGATCCGCCGTCTGTACGGAAACTGCCGTACAGACGAAGCGTCTAACCTGCAGAGGAGCTCAAAAGCTACACAAGTATCAGAGCTGTAAGGAAGCTAAACATAAAAGAAGTAGCTAAAACACGAAGTGATAAAGTCCAAGTACACAAGTTCACTACTCCCCAAAACAAAGGTACAAAAGTGGAAACCAAAAGTACAAGTGACTCTAACACAGACTCCACAGACTCGGGTAGGAACTAGTCAGCCACGCTCTTTACCCCGGTCACAAAACTCCGAACGAGCCAAACCTGGAACGATCACCTCAGGAACACCTGTCATCACAGCGGGGGTGAGATCTACTGCCACAGGCAGATCTCAGTGGGTACCGACGCCAAAACCCGTGGTGTGCCCACTGAGTCCGCTGGAGACCAAAACAGATAGATAGATAGATAGATAGATAGATAAATATTTATGCTGGAAAAGAAACTACCACTATGTGTTTCAATGCAATGCAGAGAAAGTTCTCAATCTCCCTTACGGGAGGCCTGGAAGTTCTGAACGACTGTCATCTACAGCCCTATCAAACGAGAACAGGTTATAGGCATAGCCGCTCATAGTTTCCGCCCCCGCACTGGAAATGCTGAACTTTCACATGACATTAAAAAGTCGTCTCCGTTTCATCCAAGTAACCACCTGGTAACTCAGCCAGGGCAAATACCCACCTGGTGACTTGGCCAGGGGCATATAGACATCTGGTAACTCGGCCAGTGGTATTCACTCATCTGGTAACTCAACCAGTGATACTTATCCATCTGGTAGCTCGGCCAGTGTTATTTACTCATCTGGTAACTCAGCCAGTGGTATTTACTCAACTGATAGCTCGGCCAGCGTTATTTACTCATCTGGTAACTCAGCCAGTGGTATTCATCCATCTGGTAACTCAGCCAGTGGTATTTACTCAACTGATAACTCAGCCAGTGATATTCATCCCTCTGATAACTCCGTCAGTGGTATTCACTCATCTGGTAACTCAGCCAGTGATACTTATCCATCTGGTAGCTCGGCCAGTGGTATTCACTCATCTGGTAGCTCAGCCAGTGTTATTTACTCATCTGGTAACTCAACCAGTGGTATTCATCCATCTGGTAACACAGCCAGTGGTATCCGCTCATCTGGTAACTCAGCCAGTGATATTCGTCCATCTGGTGACTCGGCCAGTGCTATTCATACCCATCTGGTGACTCGGCCAGGGGTATCTGTCCATCTGGTAACTCAGCCAGTGGTATCCGCTCATCTGGTAACTCCGCCAGGGATTTATACCCATCTGGTAACTCGGCCAGTGGTATCTATCCATCTGGTAACTCAGCCAGTGGTGTCTGCTCATCTGGTAGCTCAGCCAGTGATTTATACCCATCTGGTGACTCGGCCGTGGTATCTACCCATCTGGTAACTCAGCCAGTGGTATCTGCTCATCTGGTAGCTCAACCAGTGATTTATACCCATCTGGTGACTCGGCCAGTGGTATCTACCCATCTGGTAACTCAGCCAGTGGTATCTGCTCATCTGGTAGCTCAGCCAATGATTTATACCCTCTGGTGACTCGGCCAGTGGTATCTGCCCATCTGGTAACTCAGCCAGTGGTATCCGCTCATCTGGTAACTCAGCCAGGGATTCATACCCATCTGGTAACTCGGCCAGTGGTATCTATCCATCTGGTAACTCAGCCAGTGGTGTCTGCTCATCTGGTAGCTCAGCCAGTGATTTATACCCATCTGGTGACTCGGCCAGTGGTATCTACCCATCTGGTAACTCAGCCAGTGGTATCTGCTCATCTGGTAGCTCAGCCAGTGATTTATACCCTCTGGTGACTCGGCCAGTGGTATCTGCCCATCTGGTAACTCAGCCAGTGGTATCCGCTCATCTGGTAACTCAGCCAGGGATTCATACCCATCTGGTGACTCGGCCAGTGGTATCTATCCATCTGGTAACTCAGCCAGTGGTGTCTGCTCATCTGGTAGCTCAGCCAGTGATTTATACCCATCTGGTAGCTCAGCCAGTGATTTATACCCATCTGGTAGCTCAGCCAGTGGTACATACTCTCAACATATCACGGCTGTCCAACAGTCAGTGGACAGAGGTATAATGTAAAAGGGGTTACAATACCTTACATTCGGAAGTATTATGAGCATACCATACTTCCGGAAGAAAACCAACCCACCTGTGAAGAATCTGCAAAAACCGCGCGCCAAACGGGGGTACCGATGCGATCCCACAGCTCCATGCGGCAAATACGCGCCACCGGCCGCGTAGAAGCTAACACCATGCCACAACTGTGAGAGGAGGAGGTAAATCGGGATCAGAAAACCTGCGGTCAAAACCGCGCAAACAAAGGCGAAGGAAAAACCATCCGGCGACGAGAAACGCCGCGCGTTGCGCGGAAAACCATCGCGCACACGCCGCGGCGCGTCGCCGAGTCGCAGCCTGCGCGGACAAGGCGGCGCAGCTGCACGGCTCAAAACCCAGCCCTGCGGCACAAGGGCTGCCCGCGCAGGGCCCCCTGCGGTGCCGCGCGCCCAAGCGCGCGGCCCGCGGCCGCCCGCGGGGCCCCTGCGGTGCCGCGCGCACAAGCGCGCGGCCCGCAGGCCTGCGCGGCCCGCGGCCGCCCGCGCGGGGCCCCTGCGGTGCCGCGCGCCCATGCGCGCGGCCCGCAGGCCCGCGCGGCCCGCGGCCGCCCGCGCGGGGCTCCTGCGGTGCCGCGCGCCCAAGCGCGCGGCCCGCAGGCCCGCGCGGCCCGCGGCCGCCCGCGCGGGGCTCCTGCGGTGCCGCGCGCCCAAGCGCGCGGCCCGCAGGCCCGCGCGGCCCGCGTTCCCCGCGCGGGGCCCCTGCGGTGCCGCGCGCCCATGCGCGCGGCCCGCAGGCCCGCGCGGCCCGCCCGCAGTGCCGCGCGCCCAGCGCGCGGCCTGCGGTGCCGCGCGGCCCCTAGGGCACCCGCGCGGCCCGCCCGCAGTGCCACGCGCCCTGCGCGCGGCCTGCGGTGCCGCGCGGCCCCTAGGGCACCCGCGCGGCCCGCACGCAGTGCCGCGCGGCCTGCGTTTGCCGCGCGGCCCCTAGGGCACCCGCGCGGCCCGCCCGCAGTGCCGCGCGCCCTGCGCGCGGCCTGCGGTGCCGCGCGGCCCCTAGGGCACCCGCGCGGCCCGCCCGCAGTGCCGCGCGCCCTGCGCGCGGCCTGCAGGGCCGCCCACCGTAGGGGCCGCCCGCGCGGCACCCTGCAGTGCCGCGCGCCACGCGCGCGGCCCAGGGGCGCTGCCGCCGGCGGCCCGGCGCCCTGCTGCACAGCAGCAGCAGCGGCAGCGGCAGCAGCAGCAGCAGCTGCGCGTGGCGCCCCCAAAAAAACAATTAAATAAAAATTACCTCGACGAAGTCCGCCTCGCGCGCTTCGCCCGGCTCCACGCCTTCACTCGGAGAAGAAAACGCCCAAGAACAGCCTCCTTCTTCTCCTCTTCTTCTTCCTCCTTCTCTCTTCTTCCTCTGCTTCACTCCAAGCTACAGGAGCTTCCCCCTTTGATTAGAGAAGAAGGGGGGTGAGGTGGGGCTTTTAAAGAGGGAGAGGGAGAGAGAGAGAGTGAGCTTAATTAAAGCAAATGGGTTAATCCAATCCACTAACCCAAACTAAAAATAATTAAGCCACTAACTCCCTGCCAACACCCTCACAGCAGCACTCACACACCCACACCCACAATTAAGCCAACACTTAATTAAGCAATTTAATGAATAAAATATTCCAAAAAGGGCCCCGATAACTCACTTTTTGGCTTCGGGCCCTCCGCCACAGTTCGGAACCTCCCGAACTCCGCTGTAAACTGAAAATACACATGCTCACAGCTTTTTCTCCTCAGAAAGCTCAACCGTGGAGTCGGTGTGCTCAATCCAAAGAACCGGCTCCAAAACTGCCAGTTCCGACTCACTTTTAAGCTCCGGGGTCTCCGCACGGGTCCGAAACCTCTCGAACCCCGCTGTAAATATAAAATACAGCTGCTCCAAGTGTTTTCCCAATTTTCTACACACCACGGTGGAGTCGGTGCTTCCCAAACCAATCCTCTAACGGCGAACACTGCCCGGAAAACCCCGAATCAACATGGGGCTTCCGCGTTGATCCAAATCGACCCGATCACAACTGTAAACAAAACTGGGACACCTCCCAGGCAAACTCTCCTTCCCACGCCATCCCGCGAGGTCGGTGCGCTATCCGAAGCTCCGGTACATTACACTCTCCCCTCCTTAAAAAGGGTTTCGTCCTCGAAACCCACTAAATCCATACTTAGGAGGGTACCTCATCGATGACAAAAAGGGATAGGAGATCCACAACTCATCCTCAGGCTTTCAGGCGGTCACTCCCACTCTTCCAGATGACTCCACTGAACCTTCCCTCAAGGTAAAATCTGAAAGCACAAAACTTCTGCCTCACTCAAGGTATCACTCAGATCCTCGCTCTTCTCCAAGGAAACGAAATCCAAACAAGCGAGTGATCAAAACCATATACTCCTCAGAATAAATGGTAAACTATCGCTGTCCACACAGCCACCCACTGCCCAAACTCAGTGAAAAACTCTCGTATCCATCAATAGAAAAGCAACCAACACCAGGAACATTCCTTAACCCCTAACTCCCGATTTGAGAACCAGCCGGCAACGGCGAAAAGTTCGAAAATCCCGAATGGCGAGTGCCTTCACCCCAATCAAACAAGAACAGGCTCCGGCACCTTTTCCATTTCTGGAGTAGCCTTCTGAAATCATCGATCAGTTCGTTAAGCCTCGGCATAAACAGAAAAAGGGAGAGGGCATTGGAGTCGTCCCTGGCACAGCTAACACTCCACAATACAAGGTTCCAACAGTGGCAACCATTGAACAGTTATCTCACTCAAAGCTTGCACTACTTGCTAAACAAGGCGAATCTGACCATAAGGTCTTCGCCGGGATAGCAGTGAGGTATCAAACGCACGTCTTGCAACTCTCACTGCTGACGTTTCCTCGAACCAACTCTTCCTCAGCTTTATCTCCGTCGCTAAAAGGCCATGGGCAAAATCACCCGAGGTCAGAAAGCAGACACCCTCAACATGGATTACAACTTCTTCCCTCATAGAAGTTGTAGCACTATCCTCATGTGCCCCACACGCTCCACGTCGCTTCGGAGATAATACAAGTATCCACGACGGGTTATACCACCAACCCGTCCAAACACAGCTGGGGAAAGTACAGTTCTTAAGTCGGTAGGGCAATAGTCAATCTACTTGACCTTGCTAACAGCTTAAATTGCCCATACAGGTTCCTGAACACTATCCCGGCACAGCCCTCGGCTGTACGGTTCCACAATGTTGTCAATCACCCGAAGGCATCTGCCCAAGCACCATCCGAGTCTGACCGTGTTCGAACCTTCCAAGAATTCTCACCGTTGTGTACCCACAACGTGGCATCACTGCCGTGCGACAACGGCGTGGCATCACCACCGTGCATCAACGGTGTGGCATCACGGTCTCAGAACCTCGCGGCACAACATCCACGACGTGGCTCTGGGTCACTCCGACCCTACTCACCAAGGGTCACAGTCCTCTCTCAACAATCGAAGGCCGCATAACTGAGTCAACCAATCCAAACCCAGTACTATAACAAAATCCCGGAGCTGGCGAAGGGCCAAAGATCATCAGGCAAAAACCTGGGCCCTAACTGCGCTGGGCAGGACCAACAACACTCATCTAGGTGCAATCACGTGATCGGGTAACAGAACCTCACGAGCACCAACAAGCGGTCCAATCTCTAGCCCATGCAACAAAGCAAAAGCTCCAGTAACAATAAAAACTCAAGTGCGAGTAGGGGAGATAAGGCCAAACCTGCCACCACGTGGCTAATTGCCTCTGAGTCCTCGACCTGAGCGGCACAAACTTGCCTGCTCGGAGGCGGTCGCCTGTCTGACTGCTGCGATGGAGTGGCCCTCTCACTCAACATATAACACCCAAACTCAAAGACTACCTCGTAGGGTCCAGTCGAGCCGGCGGATGTCGTCTAGGAACGCACCTGCCCACTACCTCGCATCCACAAGAGGACGGGATTTACGTGGGGCGTCCTAAGCTGACTATCTCAAGCGAACTCTAGTGTAATAACTAGTCGCGCCATCGCAGCCTTGTCAGGCTCGGTGTCATCATCGCACCCGGGCGTAGCCCGAAAGGAGCGATCCCTCCGAACTCAAGTATCACACAACTGGTATCAAAATACCAGGCTCAACAGGCCACAATCCCCTGAAAGAAGGTACACCACAGCTGGGACCGCCGTCCATCCAAACGGCTCCCAAAACGACACCCCACTCACAGACGAGAAGAACCGACTGAGGCCACAACGGTCCGAGAATCCCGTCAGGCCGGTGCCTAGAATCCCAATCAAACAAGAACAGCCTCTAGACTCAGCCCATCGAAGTTCTCGATCCTTTACCGTTCAGGGATTCGGCCCCTCTCGGTTAAAGTGGGAAACCGCCTTAACATATGGCCCAGGAGGTCCTCCTGGCGCCACAAGGCCTCGGACATCTGGGCTACCTGGGCCCGTAGCTCCTGGGTCTCGCCCTGTCCTGCCTCCCGGTGCTTGGGCTCCACATCTGACACGGAGTGCGCCTCCACTCCGCGCGACGGTATGGAGGCCCCGCAAGCAACCACCAACAAAGTAAGGATGTCAGAGAGTAAAAACCTCTCGACCAAAGCAAGCGAAAGTCTAAAACACGTCATCCCTTCTAAAGTATTATGTTGTCCACAGCCAACATAACTACTTTAGAGAACAGACATGTTAGAATTACTCGCCCCAATCCCCTGGGGAAGTTACAGATTCAAACAAGACTCTCGCCACAGTCACGTTTCTCACGACAGTCCCCTTACTGTCCAACCAAAAGCCTAGGGTCTCTAAGTCCTCAACGACCTATCTTCCTAGGCTCTGATACCACCTAATCTGTCACGCCCCGGGGTCGAACTGCGACCCGGGCTCGCCAACAGATCCGCCGTCTGTACGGAAACTGCCGTACAGACGAAGCGTCTAACCTGCAGAGGAGCTCAAAAGCTACACAAGTATCAGAGCTGTAAGGAAGCTAAACATAAAAGAAATAGCTAAAACACGAAGTGATAAAGTCCAAGTACACAAGTTCACTACTCCCCAAAACAAAGGTACAAAAGTGGAAACCAAAAGTACAAGTGACTCTAACACAGACTCCACAGACTCGGGTAGGAACTAGTCAGCCACGCTCTTTACCCCGGTCACAAAACTCCGAACGAGCCAAACCTGGAACGATCACCTCAGGAACACCTGTCATCACAGCGGGGGTGAGATCTACTGCCACAGGCAGATCTCAGTGGGTACCGACGCCAAAACCCGTGGTGTGCCCACTGAGTCCGCTGGAGACCAAAACAGATAGATAGATAGATAGATAGATAATATTTATGCTGGAAAAGAAACTACCACTATGTGTTTCAATGCAATGCAGAGAAAGTTCTCAATCTCCCTTACGGGAGGCCTGGAAGTTCTGAAACGACTGTCATCTACAGCCCTATCAAACGAGAACAGGTTATAGGCATAGCCGCTCATAGTTTCCGCCCCGCACTGGAAATGCTGAACTTTCACATGACATTAAAAAGTCGTCTCCGTTTCATCCAAGTAACCACCTGGTAACTCAGCCAGGGCAAATACCCACCTGGTGACTTGGCCAGGGGCATATAGACATCTGGTAACTCGGCCAGTGGTATTCACTCATCTGGTAACTCAACCAGTGATACTTATCATCTGGTAGCTCGGCCAGTGTTATTTACTCATCTGGTAACTCAGCCAGTGGTATTTACTCAACTGATAGCTCGGCCAGCGTTATTTACTCATCTGGTAACTCAGCCAGTGGTATTCATCCATCTGGTAACTCAGCCAGTGGTATTTACTCAACTGATAACTCAGCCAGTGATATTCATCCCTCTGATAACTCCGTCAGTGGTATTCACTCATCTGGTAACTCAGCCAGTGATACTTATCCATCTGGTAGCTCGGCCAGTGGTATTCACTCATCTGGTAGCTCAGCCAGTGTTATTTACTCATCTGGTAACTCAACCAGTGGTATTCATCCATCTGGTAACACGGCCAGTGGTATCCGCTCATCTGGTAACTCAGCCAGTGATATTCGTCCATCTGGTGACTCGGCCAGTGCTATTCATACCCATCTGGTGACTCGGCCAGGGGTATCTGTCCATCTGGTAACTCAGCCAGTGGTATCCGCTCATCTGGTAACTCCGCCAGGGATTTATACCCATCTGGTAACTCGGCCAGTGGTATCTATCCATCTGGTAACTCAGCCAGTGGTGTCTGCTCATCTGGTAGCTCAGCCAGTGATTTATACCCATCTGGTGACTCGGCCCGTTGTAGTAACCGCCGGTTTAAAATAATTGCTAGGGTCCACTTTTGGTTTTATTTATTTTCATTTAGACTCGGAGGGCGATCCATAATTTCTTGTTCCCGGCCAGACCGTCGGGACCGCGGGTATTTCTAGTTAATAAAGCTCGCGAAACGGAGAATGGCGGTGCAATCGGATTTGAATTCCGACGTCGGGTGCTTCCAGAATAAATTCCGGAAGTTGGCTAACGATTCAGGCAACCAGCACGGTTTTTGAGGCGGGTCGGACCCCGGTTCGCACCCGTTTTAATCAATTCCGCGTTTTTTTTTTATTTCCGTCGTACAACTCCCGCCCCAACTTCCCACCACTTCCCACAACTACCCACTAACCGCCCCAACTTCCCACCACTTCCCCACAACTACCCACTAACCGCCCCAACTTCCCACCACTTCCCCACAACTACCCACTAACCGCCCCAACTTCCCACCACTTTCCCACAACTACCCACTAACCGCCCCAACTTCCCACCACTTCCCCACAACTACCCACTAACCGCCCCACTTCCCACCACTTCCCCCAATACCGGCCACTTCCCCACAACTCCCCTTAAACCCCCTGCGTACGAAACCCCAAAAGAAAAGCGAAAACCATTTCCCAAACTTTCGATTCCCCAAACCTTCCTTACCGCTGTCAATCGGCGTGGAGTAACCGGTGGAGCAATCAAGGAGGAGGAGGAACACCGTACATCCTTTGCCTTGGGACCGGGCACACCAGACGGGGCGAGTCTTCCCTCGTTCAACCCTAGCCAACGAAATCGAGATTCGTGTAGGCCCGGGCGGGTACCCGAGACGCGAGAGAACCTAACATCGGTCAGGAGCGCGACAACAAGGTGGGTTTTTCTCCCGAGGTTTAGTAATGTTAGTGTTCCGGGGAGGATATTAATATTATGTTAACCTGTACTAACACTGATGGCTCTATGGTTTACTATATTACCCCGTGTTTTGTTACTATGCTCGAGTGCGACACGCGCATCCGCGGTTTGGCCACCGCAAAGGGTGCTCTTTTCCGGAAAGGCGGTCTTTGACCCGTGTTTACCCACGAGGTGACGTAGTGGGGCCCCCGTAGGTGTGGGGTTTGAGGCACGAAGGTGCGAGCGGTGGGACCTATAGGGATTGGATCCCGATAAGGTCAGGTGTGGGACCGCCGGGATTGGATCCCGACGCGGTCAGGTGTTACAGGTGTTACCGGGGTTGCAGATGTTACAGGTGGTACAGGTGGTTGCGAGTTACCGTTACGAGTAGAGCGGTTGTTTCGGCTAGTCTTACTTTATGGTTTGGTACTACTTTACTGCTTTAGTACTATTTTTGTGATAGTGTCGCTGACTACCTACTCTGTGACAGGTACCTCCAGGGGGTAGAGGTAGGCGACGGTGAGGCCGAGGCGGTAGCAGTCGGGCCGAGGCGGCCCTAGTATGCTGTTGTACTTACTTTCTCTGCATTTCATTCGGATTTGTAGGTTATTGTGTGGTTCTCGATACCCTCGTGGGGTCGTGTGGATGTTGAGTACTTTCATTCTGGTTACGCACTACTGTTTCCTTATCATTCCCGGTTGGCCGTTTTCTAAACAAATCAACTAGAAAACAAAAGAAAAAGGACTTCGTAAACTGTTTTCAAAAGTCTAGGGTCGGGTGGGCCCGTTTTCCCAAACCTTGTGGATTTATGCTGTTTTCCAAATCGGTTTTCAAAACCTCAGACCGTGTGGGTCTGTTTTCAAAACAGTGAGTTTATACTTTCAACTTGACTGGCCACGGGTATTGTTTGTCTTCATGCACCATACTACTTCGAACTGTTGTGATTAATTGGAAGTGATTGCTTGTGTTTGAGGGTTGTAATAGCCGCGACGCCGTGCATATACAGAGGAGACTCTGCCCGACTTTCGAGTGAATCTGTATATGTGGCGGGTCTGGGCACGCGCCGGGGAAGGAGGTTTTAAAGAAAAAATTTTGTACGCACCTTACGCTTACCTCTGTGTACCGTTTCCGCTAAAATATAACCCCCGGGGCGTGACACCCGTGGTATCTACCCATCTGGTAACTCAGCCAGTGGTATCTGCTCATCTGGTAGCTCAGCCAGTGATTTATACCCATCTGGTGACTCGGCCAGTGGTATCTACCCATCTGGTAACTCAGCCAGTGGTATCTGCTCATCTGGTAGCTCAGCCAGTGATTTATACCCTCTGGTGACTCGGCCAGTGGTATCTGCCCATCTGGTAACTCAGCCAGTGGTATCCGCTCATCTGGTAACTCAGCCAGGGATTCACACCCATCTGGTGACTCGGCCAGTGGTATCTATCCATCTGGTAACTCAGCTAGTGGTGTCTGCTCATCTGGTAGCTCAGCCAGTGATTTATACCCATCTGGTAGCTCAGCCAGTGATTTATACCCATCTGGTAGCTCAGCCAGTGGTACATACTCTCAACATATCACGGCTGTCCAACAGTCAGTGGACAGAGGTATAATGTAAAAAGGGGTTACAATACCTTACATTCGGAAGTATTATGAGCATACCATACTTCCGGAAGAAAACCAACCCACCTGTGAAGAATCTGCAAAAACCGCGCGCCAAACGGGGGTCCCGATGCGATCCCACAGCTCCATGCGGCAAATACGCGCCACCGGCCGCGTAGAAGCTAACACCATGCCACAACTGTGAGAGGAGGAGGTAAATCGGGATCAGAAAACCTGCGGTCAAAACCGCACAAACAAAGGCGAAGGAAAAACCATCCGGCGACGAGAAATGCCGCGCGTTGCGCGGAAAACCATCGCGCACACGCCGCGGCGCGTCGCCGAGTCGCAGCCTGCGCGGACAAGGCGGCGCAGCTGCACGGCTCAAAACCCAGCCCTGCGGCACAAGGGCTGCCCGCGCGGGGCCCCCTGCGGTGCCGCGCGCCCAAACGCGCGGCCCGCAGGCCCGCGCGGGCCCCTGCGGTGCCGCACGCCCAAGCGCGCGGCCCGCAGGCCCGCGCGGCCCGCGGCCGCCCGCGCGGGGCCCCTGCGGTGCCCGCAGGCCCGCGCAGCCCGCGGCCGCTCGCGCGGGGCCCCTGCGGTGCCGCGCGCCCAAGCGCGCGGCCCGCAGGCCCGCGCGGCCCGCGGCCGCCCGCGCGGGGCTCCTGCAGTGCCGCGCGCCCAAGCGCGCAGCCCGCAGGCCCGCGTGGCCCGCGGCCGCCCGCGCGGGGCTCCTGCGGTGCCGCGCGCCCAAGCGCGCGGCCCGCAGGCCCGCGCGGCCCGCGGCCGCCCGCGCGGGGCCCCTGCGGTGCCGCGCGCCCATGCGCGTGGCCCGCAGGCCCGCGCGGCCCGCCCGCAGTGCCGCGCGCCCAGCGCGCGGCCTGCGGTGCCGCGCGGCCCCTAGGGCACCCGCGCGGCCCGCCCGCAGTGCCGCGCGCCCTGCGCGCGGCCTGCGGTGCCGCGCGGCCCCTAGGGCACCCGCGCGGCCCGCACGCAGTGCCGCGCGCCCTGCGCGCGGCCTGCGGTGCCGCGCGGCCCCTAGGGCACCCGCGCGGCCCGCCCGCAGTGCCGCGCGCCCTGCGCGCGGCCTGCGGTGCCGCGCGGCCCCTAGGGCACCCGCGCGGCCCGCCCGCAGTGCCGCGCACCCTGCGCGCGGCCTGCGGTGCCGCGCGGCCCCTAGGGCACCCGCGCGGCCCGCCCGCAGTGCCGCGCACCGCAGGGGCCGCCCGCGCGGCACCCTGCAGTGCCGCGCGCCACGCGCGCGCCCA
Organism: Tillandsia fasciculata; assembly: GCA_029168755.2. Lineage (NCBI taxonomy): Eukaryota > Viridiplantae > Streptophyta > Magnoliopsida > Poales > Bromeliaceae > Tillandsia > Tillandsia fasciculata. Next base: position 10,583,999 of record CM054938.1, read on the forward strand.
CGGGCGCTGCCGCCGGCGGCCCGGCGCCCTGCTGCACAGCGGCAGCAGCAGCAGCAGCTGCGCGCGGCGCCCCCAAAAAAACAATTAAATAAAAATTACCTCGACGAAGTCCGCCTCGCGCGCTTCGCCCGACTCCACGCCTTCACTCGGAGAAGAAAACGCCCAAGAACAGCCTCCTTCTTCTCCTCTTCTTCTTCCTCCTTCTCTCTTCTTCCTCTGCTTCACTCCAAGCTACAGGAGCTTCCCCCTTTGATTAGAGAAGAAGGGGGGTGAGGTGGGGCTTTTAAAGAGGGAGAGGGAGAGAGAGAGAGTGAGCTTAATTAAAGCAAATGGGTTAATCCAATCCACTAACCCAAACTAAAAATAATTAAGCCACTAACTCCCTGCCAACACCCTCACAGCAGCACTCACACACCCACACCCACAATTAAGCCAACACTTAATTAAGCAATTTAATGAATAAAATATTCCAAAAAGGGCCCCGATAACTCACTTTTTGGCTTCGGGCCCTCCGCCACAGTTCGGAACCTCCCGAACTCCGCTGTAAACTGAAAATACACATGCTCACAGCTTTTTCTCCTCAGAAAGTTCAACCGTGGAGTCGGTGTGCTCAATCCAAAGAACCGGCTCCAAAACTGCCAGTTCCGACTCACTTTTCAGCTCCGGGGTCTCCGCACGGGTCCGAAACCTCTCGAACCCCGCTGTAAATATAAAATACAGCTGCTCCAAGTGTTTTCCCAATTTTCTGCACACCACGGTGGAGTCGGTGCTTCCCAAACCAATCCTCTAACGGCGAACACTGCCCGGAAAACCCCGAATCAACATGGGGCTTCCGCGTTGATCCAAATCGACCCGATCACAACTGTAAACAAAACTGGGACACCTCCCAGGCAAACTCTCCTTCCCACGCCATCCCACGAGGTCGGTGCGCTATCCGAAGCTCCGGTACATTACAACTCTGCTGGGCCCTTGCCCCTGTCGCGTGCCTCGCCCGATGTGCCTGGACCTGTGGGGATGTCACCCAAAGGGTGTGAGAACTACAACCAAGTTCCCAGTGGGTTCAACCACCGAGAGAAAATGCCCTGCACCGCTTAGTCTAATGGAAGCAATATAATAGAGAATAAAAATACAGTAATAAAAGCTGTAAATCTTAGCTAGCATGCTTAATACCTTTACCTTTGCCATGACATAGCTCTATGTCGCTGTAGGATGCCATTCTAACCAAACACTTGCTTGACCAACCACTTTCTTTACTTTCTTTTATGTTTTAATTAGAGTTGCTAACCCTCGGAGAATCTTGCCCAACGGGCCTTAGCCCGGCAGACATGCTGCCATAAGACAAGTCCTCTAAGGTTGCCGATAACACCCGCAAGTGTTACCCCGTCCTACGGGAAAACGTGTCGCACGGGTCACTGTCCGGGAGAGGGACACTGCCCTTACTCCAACAAAGACCACGTTTCACCCCGAAGGTACGCCCGTTTTATTATCTCTTTTATTTTGCTTATGCATGTAGCCTCTTTGCTCTTTAAACCTTTGCCTTTCCTTTTGCTCTTTAGCATTTAGCTTCCATCTCATTCGAGCTTATAGCTCACATTGCCTCTTGGCCCTTGTCTTTCTTTGCAATTAAGCTTTTAGCTTGTCTTTTAATGTACTCATACCTTTACCCTAGGTCCATGCCTCAAGGTACATAAGTCCCTTAGACTCAATTCTTAACTTTCATTATGTTCAAGTTGAAGTTAAAGTGTAGGTATATTAACCCAACTCCCTATGACAACTCTAGGGATTTCAAATTCTTTGGATTTTAACCTCAACTAAACTATGCTTTCCTTAGAGACATAACTCTAAATTAGGCCCTAATTCCATCTACACACTTAATTGACTGAAGCAAAAATGCCACTCGTGAAGTCCTATAGTGAATGCCACACATTAGAGCCTAATCTAAGTTTTCTCCTAAGTCAAAATTTCCAAATACCACAAACCACTTCTACACAAGCATGTAAATACTATCCTAGCCACTCTATTAACATGCTTCTAAGGAAAAGCAAAAGATAAGGGGAGAGGTCACCCTCGCTCGATAGAATCCCCCACCTCGATGTGCTTTCTGGGTTCCTGGAGGAGACAAGTCCAGTTCTTTATGCCTTTGAGGTTTCCCTACGTTGTAAGGAAGGAAAAATAAAGCAATTGTTTCCACGTGATTTACTAAATTTAGCAAAACGGTAAGATTAACCCCTTTTGGCAAGAAAAGGGGAAACAATCCATATTAGCTCACTTTTCTCCACAAAAAGGCTACTTTTTGATTGGTTTACAGAAATGGGAGAAAAATGATCATCCCATGGCCTATTGCCAAAAGGAAACTTGCTCAACTCGATCCGGGGTCAAAATGCTCTCCAAATTTTGAGAAAAGCTCAATTTGAGCAAACCCCCCCCCAATTCATCGATTTTGCATCTTGGTAAGTCGAGAATTGCAATTTTTATATTGTAAGGAAACATAATGGTCTCAAATTTTGAGGAAAGCTCAATTTGAGCAAATCCCCCACTCAAATTCCTCGATTTTGCATTTTGCAAAAATTGAGAAATTTGGGATTTTGCATTGGAGAAAAAGAAGAGAAGAAGTTTTTACTTCTTTCTTTTCCTCATTTCTTTTCTTTCTTTTCTTTCCTTCCTTTCTTTTTCTCTTTTCCTTTTCTTTTTTGTAATGCTTCCTGCTGCTGGGCAGCAGCTTGTATAGCTGCTGCCCAAGCAGCACCTCTTGCTGCATCTGCTGCTGCTGCTGCTGCTTGTAGCAGCAGCAGCTGCAGCCTCCTTGCAGCTGCGCAGGGCTGCTGCATGGGCAGCTGCCCTGCAGCTGCCTGCACATTGCAGCTGCCATGGCAGCTGCAATGCAGCTGCCTGGCAGCAGCCCCTCCACTTTCCCCTTTTTTTTTTTTTTTTTTTTTTTGTTTTCTATCAAACCTGCTGCTGGGCAGCAGCTTGCACAGCTGCTGCCCAGGCAGCAGGCCCTGTAGCAGGCTGCGCAAGGCAGCATTGCAGCTGCCTTGCGCAGCAAACATGGCTGCCCTGCTGCTGCTGCTTAGCAGCAGCAGCAGCTGAGCAGCAGGTTTCCCCACCTCTTCTTTTTTTTTTTTTTTTTTTCTTCACCTTCCCTGCCAAGAAATAGGGGAAAGAGAGAGAAAGAGAGAAAGAGAGAGAGATGTATATTACCTTTTTCTCTTCTTTCTTCTTTCTCTTTTCTTCCTTCTTCTTTCTTCTTCCCTTCTCTTTCGTTTCCTACTCAATCAGAGGGAGAATGAGAGGGAGTGAGTGTGAGAGGGAGAGGGAGAGAGAGAGAGAGAGCATTTATTTCCTGCAGGTGGTGGTTGGGGGGAGAAATTTACTGGTTTGCCCCTAAATTTCAAAAATATTCCAAAACTGCCCCTTATTTCTGCAGTTTTTCCTGCAGTGAGCCAAAATCGGATACCCCCCTTACACCACGTTTTGCCGTCAACTGGTAAATCGGAACAGCAATTTTTCTTCTCGCTTTTAATGTACAAATTTTTCTTAAGCTCTCCACGATTTCTTTTAAATTTTTGGGCCACTCTAAGCCCTCGAAAGAGAGCCCCGAAAAAGCTTCGCGATAAACTGCACTGTCAAAAACTGCAGTTTCAGAATTCACGAAGCATTTTTCTTCGCTTCGTTCTCCGATTTTTCCTTAATCGCTCACCTAGGTTTTTCACCCCTTTTAATCAGAAAACTTTTGTGAGATACCCCACTATTTCTTTTAAATTTTTGGGCCACTCTAAGCCCTCGAAAGAGAGCCCCGAAAAAGCTTCGCGATAAACTGCACTGTCAAAAACTGCAGTTTCAGAATTCACGAAGCATTTTTCTTCGCTTCGTTCTCCGATTTTTCCTTAATCGCTCACCTAGGTTTTTCACCCCTTTTAATCGGAAAACTTTTGTGAGATACCCCACGATTTCTTTTAAATTTTTGGGCCACTCTAAGCCCTCGAAAGAGAGCCCCGAAAAAGCTTCGCGATCACAAATTTCTGGAAATTCCAGAATTTGCTCAGTCCTCGGGTTCAAGTCACTTTTCGACCCGATGCCCTTCGCGTCAGCCCGAAACGCACCGAACTCGACTGTAATCATATTTAAGACATGTTACAAGTCTTCTCGCCGAATTTCGCCATTTTGCGAACTCGGCGAACACGAGTCCCAATTTTGCAAACTTGATGCTTCGCTTCTCAACCACAACTCACTTTTCGACTCAACGGCTTTTGCGTTGATTCGAAACGCTTCTAACCCACTTGTAATCATATTTGAAACGTGTTTCAAGTATTCTTACCGAGTTTTGCTATTTCGCAGAAATCGGTGCACTACATCCTCCCCTCCTTTAGGAGTTTCGTCCGCGAAACTAAAACTCACGTACCTTGGGATTTATTCCTCGAACAAGCGAGGATAGTGCTCCCGCATCACAGCCTCAGGCTCCCACGTGGCCTCCTCCTCGCTATGCCTCGTCCAAAGCACTTTCACATAAGGGATGGAGCGGTTCCTTAGCTTCCTATCACGCCGATCTACAATCTTATACGGGAACTCATCGTAGCTCATATCCTCCCGTAGATCGAGCGGTGGGTAGTTGATTATGTGCCTTGGGTCGTGAACTTACTGGCGGAGTTGTGACACATGAAACACATCATGAATTCCTGCCAAATCTGGGGGCAAAGCTATTTTATAGGCCACTGGGCCAACCCACTCCAAAACCTCATAAGGTCCAAGAAAACGAGGGTTCAACTTTCCTCGCATCCCAAATCGCACTACCCCCTTCGTGGGCGATGCCTTCAAAAATACATGATCCCCGACCTTAAACTCTAGGTCGCGCCGCCTTTTGTCCGCATAGCTCTTTTGCCGACTTTGCGCTGTCACCAGACGTTGACGCGCAATTTGCACCTTTTCCTCGGCTTCTTGCAATACATCAGGACCCAGTGACGATCTCTCGCCGACCTCACTCCAATGCAGTGGAGACCTGCACTTTCTGCCATATAGTGCCTCAAAAGGTGCCATTCCAATGCTGGCTTGATAGCTGTTATTGTAGGCGAACTCCGCCATCGGCAAATATCGCTGCCACCCTGGGCCATAGTCCAGGACACACGCCCTGAGCATATCTTCGAGGATTTGATTGGTCCTCTCAGATTGACCATCGCTCTGAGGATGATAAGCCGTAGAGAAATCAAGGCGTGTTCCCAAAGTCTCGTGGAAGCTCTTCCAAAATTGTGACACGAATCGGGGATCCCGATCCGACACTATAGAAACAGGAACTCCATGAAGGCGCATAATCTCATCAATATACAACTGCGCCAATTTATCCCTACACCAGGTGGTGTGGACAGGCAGGAAATGAGCCGCCTTGGTTAACCTATCCACAACCATCCAAATCGCGTCGTGACCTGCTTGAGACCGAGGCAAGCCCACGATAAAATCCATAGCGATGTTCTCCCATTTCCACACGGGAATCGGCAGATTTTGAAGCTTGCCCGCAGGGAGTCTATGTTCAGCCTTGACTTGTTGACACACTAAGCATCTAGCCACGAAGTGTCCAACATCCTTCTTCATGCCTGGCCACCAAAACTGTGCCTTCAGGTCCTTATACATTTTTGTGCCGCCGGGGTGGATAGTATACGACGATCGGTGTGCTTCTTGAAGAATCATTTCACGAATATCCTCGTCATTAGGTACACACACGCGACCACGAAACCTTAAGATTCCTGTGGAGTCCACAGCAAAATCCCTTGCCTCACCACTTTCTAAATCAGACCTCACCTTTTGGAGCTTTTCATCTGCCATTTGCTTTTCTTTAATTCTCTCCAACAAGGTAGGTTGCACAACGAGCGTCATAAGCTTCGCGGGTGCACCGGAAGCCACAACCTCCAAGCCCATCCGTCTCATTTCAGATTGCAACGGGTATTGGTCGGTGATGATCATGGCGAGATTTTCTACGGACTTCCTGCTTAGCGCGTCGGCCACCACATTTGCTTTCCCCGAGTGGTACAAGATGCTAACATCATAATCTTTTAGGAGTTCCAGCCATCGACGCTGCCTCAGGTTTAATTCCTTCTGAGTGAACAAATATTTGAGGCTTTTGTGATCCGTGTAAATCTCGCAATGTTCCCCGTAGAGGTAATGCCGCCATATCTTCAGTGCAAAAATCACCGCGGCAAGCTCGAGATCGTGAGTGGGGTAGTTCTTTTCATAACTCTTCAGCTGCCGGGAGGCATAGGCTATAACCCTCTCGTCTTGCATTAGTACACACCCCAACCCAGTCCCCGAAGTATCACTATAAACCACGAACCCTTTTCCCGCAACGGGTAGAGCAAGAATTGGAGCCGTTGTCAACTTGTCCTTGAGCAATTGGAAGCTTCTCTCACAGGCATCGCTCCAAATGAACTGAGCTCCTTTTCTTGTAAGGCCGGTGAGTGGAATGGTAATTTTAGAAAACCCTTCCACAAACCGCCTATAATAGCCCGCGAGTCCGATAAAGCTTCGAATCTCGGTGACATTTGTTGGTCGCGGCCAATCCCTCACTGCTTCAATTTTCTTGGGGTCTACAGACACCCCCATCTCAGAAATCACATGTCCTAAGAATGCCACTTCCCGAAGCCAGAATTCACATTTCTTCAACTTCGCGAATAGGCTCCGCTCTCGAAGCACTTGTAGAACCTGTCGTAGGTGATCCTCGTGCTCGTCGTCACTTCGAGAGTAGACTAAAATGTCGTCAATGAAGACAACGACAAATCGGTCTAGGAAAGGCTGAAAAACGCGGTTCATTAAATCCATGAATGCCGCCGGGGCATTAGTCAACCCGAAAGGCATTACAGTGAATTCATAATGTCCATACCGCGTTCTAAAAGCCGTTTTGTGCACATCCTCCGGCTTAATCTTTAATTGATGGTATCCCGATTGAAGGTCAATTTTCGAGAATACCCGGGAACCTTGCAATTGGTCGAACAAATCATCGATCCTCGGTAATGGGTATCGGTTCTTGATTGTCAATTTGTTGAGCTCCCGATAATCCACATAACCGCAGCGATCCGTCCTTTTTCTTCACAAATAGGACCGGAGCTCCCCAAGGAGATACGCTAGGTCTAATGAAACCCTTGTCCAGTAAATCTTGCAATTGAGCCTTAAGCTCCTTTAACTCCGCCGGGGCCATTCTATAAGGAGCCTTTGAAACTGGAGCCGTCCCGGGAACCAAATCTATTATGAACTCAATCTCCCTATCCCTCGGCATGCCCGGCAACTCCGCAGGAAATACATCAGGATATTCCCGCGCCACGGGAATGTCTTGCACATTAGGCTCCTCCTTGTGTCCTTCCACCACGGTAGCTAAGTAAGCCACACACCCTCTGTCGATAAGCTTCTTGGCCCACGATGCCGAGACCACAGAGGCAAATAGAGAACCTCTACATGCTTTGAAAACATACTCCTCTTGTCCCGGCTCCCGAAAGGTGACAACCCTCCGCTCGCAGTCGATAGTGGCGTAGTACTTGGAGAGCCAATTCATTCCCAAAATTACATCATAACCTCCTAGCCGTCTCAAAACCAAGAAGTCCACGGTCATAATCCACTCACCAATCCGAACTGGACAGGCGGGACAACTCTCAGATATCTCTAAAGAACCATCAGGCACTTGGACCATTTTAGTACTAGTAGACTGTAATACATCCAACCCATGTCTCATGGCAAAGGATCTACATATGAATGAATGCGATGCACCTGTATCGAATAGAGCCCTGCATCGAACATCATTAATAAAAATTATACCTGCCACGACGTCGTCAGCCACGGGCTCCTCCTCCTTCGCCTGAGCGGCAAAAGCCCGCCCGCTCGGCGGTCGCTGTGGAGTGGCGGGGCGCGCAGCTGGTAGAGCTGGCACCGCCTTCTTGTGTTTGCTTCGGGGCAGTCTGGATCATTGGCACGGCTGGGCGGGGGTGTGTGTGCCCCTCCAACACTCTCGGGCTAAGTGACCCGGCTGGCCACAGTTGTAGCATCTCCCCCCGCGCTCCGCACACTCAGTAGGTCGGTGCGGTCCACCACAAATGGCACATCGCCCGGGGGCCGTGAACTGTTGGGGCTCCCGAGGATAGTGCTGCTGTCGCTGTTGCTTCGGGGGCCGTTGATATTGGCTTTGACCCCCGGGGCCACCTTGATGCCGCTTCTTTTCCTTTCCCTTTCCCTTGTCTTTCTCAAAGGCTTCGCGCTCTCGGCGCACCACCATGTCGCCCCTCTCGACCAAGCGGGCTCTATCCACAATTTCCCGATAAGTTGCGATGTTGAATGGTTGGACCTTTGAGTAGATTGCCGGTCGAAGGCCCCTCTCGAAACATCGCACCTTATCCCACTCGTTGCGCACCACGGCGGGTAAGCAACTAACGATGCGAGAGAACTCGCACTCGTATTCTTGAACTGAGCGGCTTCCCTGGCGAAGATTTTTGAAGTCATCCTCCATTTGTTGCTTCGCACTGTCGGGGAAGTATGTGGCGAAGAAAAGCTCCTTGAATTCTTCCCACGATGGCTCCGGCAACGCCATCCTAGCCCTTCTTTCCAATTCTGCTTTCCACCAACGGTGTGCCACATTGTCGAGGTGGGGAACCGCCATAGTAACACGGTCCCGCATCGGCACCCGAAGGGTTTGGAACAGTCGCTCCATGGAGTCAATCCACGACTCCACCACCATTGGATCAGATTTGTCGCCCGCTGAAGGTAGGAGGATGAAATTTCTGGAAGTCGGCGAGGACCTCCATCGCCCTATTTTGCTCCGCTCTCTGGGCCGCGTACTCGGCATCATCCACCTCCGAGTCGGCCCGCCGGGGCACTCCTCTAGTAGCCCCACCAGATGGTGCTGGGCGCGCGCGCCATAGGCTCGGCCGCCATAGCACCCTCCCTTCAGTAGTTGCCCCCACTTGGGGCGAGGCTGTGCGCTCATGCATCGTCTGCGCCGCCTCAATCTGCCGTGCCAACATGTCCTGGAGCCTCTCTATTTGCTCGGCCTGACGCCTCGACGCTTCCTCTTGGCGCTGCAGCGCCTCCTCTAGCCTGCGAGAAGTCTCCTCCTCCTCCCGTTGGCGGGAAGCCTCCTCCAGCCTACGAGAGGTCTCCTTCTCTCATTGGCGAAAAGCCTCCTCCTGTTGCTGAGAGGCCTCCGCCTGCTGCTGCACCACGCCGATCAGCGCGGCCATCTGCTCCCGCAATTCACGAACATCACTCGATCCGGAGCCCTCCCCCAGCTCGAGTCGTGTAAGATGTGTCTCCCTTCGCGGTGGCATAGCTATCTGCACACCACAAAAACATTAGTCCAACACTTACAACTTAGGCATTTGCGGAATTGAATGCAGAAAATTTAACGATCACAAAAAGGCTTCGTCAACCCGATCATGCGAAAGTAAAGAGGAAAACTTTCCCCCACTCCTAACGTTACGTTGTCGGCCGCACAACATATCGTTAGCTGGTGGGAGTCCATTTCCCTCGATCCATTCCCAAAGTCCTTCTTGGGAATCATATAACCCAATTATGTACTTTCGCCAAAAGATCCACACACGCTCTCGTGCCTAAACCCTAGGGTCTTCCTAAGGTTCGCTAACCACCTAGGTCTATTCCTAGGCTCTGATACCACTCCTATCTGTCACGCCCCGAGACCGTCAATTTGAACAGTTCGGGCGCGCCAACAGACCCGCCAATTGGGCATGACCTTTCAAGACCCGAAAGGAACGGTTTAATCCAACAATATCATTTCAATATAGCGGAAGAGTAAGCAATCAGAGGAAAGATCTATACATTTAAACTTCCAATCATTCAACAGATAGTTAGAAGAAATGAAAGTACATCACTTGAGCGAAAACAAACACTTTTGTTTACAATACAACTCTCTTTTAACATGAAACTACAATACAAAATCCATCCATATTTTTTTTTTCTTTCTTTTCCAACATGAAACTTAAACATTTAAAAGTTACATTGTTCCTCACATACAAAAGTTCGCTCAAGAAAATAAAACTCCAAAATGGTACTGGCGACTCTAGACTGCTAGGTCGCTACTCTGCTGGGCCCCTTGCCCTGTCGCGTGCCTCGCCCGATGTGCTGGACCTGTGGGGATGTCACCCAAAGGGTGTGAGAACTACAACCAAGTTCCCAGTGGGTTCAACCACCGAGAGAAAATGCCCTGCACCGCATAGTCTAATGGAAGCAATATAATAGAGAATGAAATACAGTAATAAAAGCTGTAAATCTTAGCTAGCATGCTTAATACCTTTACCTTTGCCATGACATAGCTCTATGTCGCTGTAGGATGCCATTCTAACCAAACACTTGCTTGACCAACCACTTTCTTTACTTTCCTTTGTGTTTTAATTAGAGTTGCTAACCCTCGGAGAATCTTGCCCAACGGGCCCTAGCCCGGCAGACATGCTGCCATAAGACAAGTCCTCTAAGGTTGCCGATAACACCCGCAAGTGTTATCCCGTCCTACGGGAAAACGTGTCGCACGGGTCACTGCCCGGGAGAGGGACACTGCCCTTACTCCAACAAAGACCACATTTCACCCCGAAGGTACACACGTTTTATTATCTCTTTTATTTTGCTTATGCATGTAGCCTCTTTGCTCTTTAAACCTTTGCCTTTCCTTTTGCTCTTTAGCATTTAGCTTCCATCTCATTCAAGCTTATAGCTCACATTGCCTCTTGGCCCTTGTCTTTCTTTGCAATTAAGCTTTTAGCTTGTCTTTTAATGTACTCATACCTTTACCCTAGGTCCATGCCTAAAGGTACATAAGTCCCTAGACTCAATTCTTAACTTTCATTATGCTTAAGTTGAAGTTAAAGTGTAGGTATATTAACCTAACTCCCTATGACAACTCTAGGGATTTCAAATTCTTTGGATTTTAACCTCAACTAAACTATGCTTTCCTTAGAGACATAACTCTAAATTAGGCCCTAATTCCATCTACACACTTAATTGACTGAAGCAAAAATGCACTCGTGAAGTCCTATAGTGAATGCCACCATTAGAGCCTAATCTAAGTTTTCTCCTAAGTCAAAATTTCCAAATACCCAAACCACTATTTCACAAGCATGTAAATACTATCCTAGCCACTCTATTAACATGCTTCTAAGGAAAAGCAAAAGATAAGGGGAGAGGTCACCCCTCGCTCGATAGAATCCCCCACCTCGATGTGCTTCTGGGTTCCTGGAGGAGACAATGTCCAGTTCTTTATGCCTTTGTGGTTTCCCTACGTTATACGGAAGGAAAAATAAAGCAATTGTTTCCACGTGATTTACAAAATTTATCAACGGTAAATATTAACCCCTTTTGCAAGAAAGGGAAGAAAAAACAATCCATATTAGCTCCTTTTCCTCCACAAAAAGGCTAGTTTTTTGATTGGTTTACAGAAATGGGCAGAAAAATGATCAGCCATGGCCTAGTGCACAAAGAAACTTGCTCAACCGATCTCGGGGTCAAAATGCTCTCCCAAATTT